>JAUIMM010000129.1:6685000-7885000 GCA_031769625.1 Taudactylus pleione | reverse complement strand
AAGGCCCTGATTCAGACCCACTCGCGAGCGGCTGTTCGATGTTCTGCACTGAGCATGCGCACGACGGAGGGAGCTCCGTCGTGCGCATGCGCCAGACGCGATGAGCGAAGGACTTTCCTTCGCTCGTTGTGTCTGATCAAAGGGGGCGTGCTGTCGATGTTGATTGACAGCACGCCCCCTTTGGTGGGCATGCCGGGGGCGTGCCTCCCTGACGGGGGCGTTCCTAAGGGAACGCCTCCCGTCAGAAGCCGGCCCACTGACATCACTAGTGATGTCAGTGGGAGTGATTTTGGCTCTGATAGAGCCAAAATCACTCCGGAGCTTGCGGTTGAAAACCTCAACCGCAGGCTCCGGCTCGCAGTTTCGATGGTCGTGATGGTCACGACCATCACGGCCATCAAACTGCACACTCGTATAGGCAGTGGGTGGTGACCCACAGCTATACGAGCGTCCAGGAGGACGCTCCATTTTAATGGAGGGCGGCCATCATTCAGAGCGTGCGCTCTGCTCAGAGCGTACGGCTCTGAATGAGGGCCCAGGTCCTTTATGTTTCTAACCACATACAGAGCAATCAGTATTACAATAAGAAGCTGTGTTACTCTGATGGACATACTGCCAATATATCACCATAAAGTGCACACCTGCTGGTTTCTTGGGGGTAGATACAATTACTAGTAATATACACTGTGAGAGAGAATGACACCTCTCTATTCCCTCTGACATAGTGCAAAGAGAAGGACACAAAGATCTCTACACATTTCAGCACTAAGGGGGCTGCTGATAGATATTGATTGCTGGGATCATTACGTGAAATTGACTTTAGCTGTCAATCCCAGCTTGTAGCAAGGCTGTAATAATAGGATGGCAGAAATGTCAGAGGACAATTGTGTATTGTCTCTTCATACTTGCAATACCACAGAGCAAAATACAATGAGATTTCCTCAGCATCTAGAACTACGAAGCCCGTTTATTACAATTAATATTTTTTTTCTTGAATGTCATTCACTTAACTGTCACATATCCCAGTGATTAAAAAAACAAAAACCTTTTAGTTGCGATTTATCATAGATCCACATTTTTTTTTTCTGTTACACAATATATATATATATATATATATATATATATATATATATATATACATACAGTATGAAAAAGTTGTTGGGCTGCAAAAATTGGTTTGAAAAAATGTTTTTGGAAATGGTTTGCTAATGCTCTGCAGGCATTCCATTGTGAGTAGTTGGCCACTAGGTGGCACTGTTACGTTGCTCTGTGTGAGTAATGGAGAAATCCATTAAAAAGCATTTAGACCAAGCTGATTGTCGAGTTGAAAACCTTCACCTAGCAGACTGCATTTGAAAGTGAGATTAGGGGCCTGATTCTTAGCCACAGACAATGCAGATGTTCACGTAGTTGAGCGATTTATTGCTACTGAGCCTGTCCAAAAATACCTAAAAACTCCTATGGTACTGTGCATTCGTTACACACAGTGCGGGCACAAATGTGCTATTGCAATCGAGATGCATGGATTCAGCAATGTCTTGGAAAGTGATGGGCATTCCTGGTTGGTGACTGATGCCAGTTGGTCACTGATGGTGGGAGGAGGGGATGATGGTGTTATTAAACATAAAAATTTCAAGAAAATGTTATAGTGCATATTTAAAAAGCTGCCTTGTTTTAGAACTTTCAATATTGAAGAGCAGAGGTGTGCGCACATGTAGAGAAAGTGTGCTCACATATAGATGAGGTGTGCTCACATGTAGACGAGATGTGCTCACATGTAGAGAATGTATGCTCACATGTAGATGAGGTTTGCTCACATGTAAATGAGGTGTGCTCACACGCAAAAGAGTTGTGCTCACATGTAGACAAGGTGTGCTCACATGTAGGAGAGGTGTGCTTACATGTAGAGAAAGTGTGCTCACATGTAGATGAGGTGTGCTCACATGTAGATGAGGTGTGCTCACATGTAAATGAGGTGTGCTCACATGCAAAAGAGTTGTGCTCACATGCAAAAGAGGTGTGCTCACATGCAAAAGAGGTGTGCTCACATGTAGGAGAGGTGTGCTCACATGTAGAGAAAGTGTGCTCACATGTAGATGAGGTGTGCTCACATGTAGATGAGGTGTGCTCACATGTAGAGAATGTATGCTCACATGTAGCTGAGGTTTGCTCACATGTAAATGAGGTGTGCTCACATGCAAAAGAGTTGTGCTCAAATGTAGACAAGGTGTGCTCATGTGTAATAGAGGTGTGCTCACATGTAGAAGAGGTGTGCTCACATGTAGAAGAGGTGTGCTCACATGTAGATGAGGTGTGCTCACATGTAGATGAGGTGTGCTCACATGTAGATGAGGTGTGCTCTCCTGCAAAAGAGTTGTGCTCACATGAAGACAAGGTGTGCTCACATGTAGACGAGGTGTGCTCACATGTAGAAGAGGTATGCTAACATATGAGGTGTTCTCACATGTAGAAGAGGTGTACTCACATGAAAGAGTGTTGTGCTCACATGTAGACTAGAGGTGCTCAAAAATAGAAGAGGAGTACTCACATGCAAAAGAGTTGTGCTCACATGTAGACGAGGTGTGCTCACACGTAGAAGAGGTGTACTCACATGTTTGAGAGGTGTACTCACATGTAGACTAGGTGTGCTATATAGAAAAGGTGTACTCATGTAAAAGAGGTGTGCTCACATGTAGATGAGGTATGCTCACATGTGGATGAGGTGTGCTCACATGTAGAAGAGGTGTACTCACATGTGCAAGAGGTGCACTTACATGTGGAAGAGGTGTACTCACATGTAAATGAGGTGTGCTCACATGCAAAAGAGTTGTGCTCACATGTAGACAAGGTGTGCTCACATGCAAAAGAGGTGTGCTCACATGTAGGAGAGGTGTGCTCACATGTAGAGAAAGTGTGCTCACATGTAGATGAGGTGTGCTCACATGTAGATGAGGTGTGCTCACATGTAGAGAATGTATGCTCACATGTAGCTGAGGTTTGCTCACATGTAGATGAGGTGTGCTCACATGTAGATGAGGTGTGCTCTCCTGCAAAAGAGTTGTGCTCACATGAAGACAAGGTGTGCTCACATGTAGACGAGGTGTGCTCACATGTAGAAGAGGTATGCTAACATATGAGGTGTTCTCACATGTAGAAGAGGTGTACTCACATGAAAGAGTGTTGTGCTCACATGTAGACTAGAGGTGCTCAAAAATAGAAGAGGAGTACTCACATGCAAAAGAGTTGTGCTCACATGTAGACGAGGTGTGCTCACACGTAGAAGAGGTGTACTCACATGTTTGAGAGGTGTACTCACATGTAGACTAGGTGTGCTATATAGAAAAGGTGTACTCATGTAAAAGAGGTGTGCTCACATGTAGATGAGGTGTGCTCACATGTGGATGAGGTGTGCTCACATGTAGAAGAGGTGTACTCACATGTGCAAGAGGTGCACTTACATGTGGAAGAGGTGTACTCACATGTTTGAGAGGTGTGCTCACATGTAGAAGAGATGTACTCACATGTTTGAGAGGTGCGAAAAGGTCTCAGTAAAACCAAACATATGTGTAACGCCTATTTAGGGTTATCCCAGCAAATAGATAATCTGACTGTAATTATCCATGTTTAATAGTTAATAATATATATAGTGTAGAAGCCATTTTGGAATAAGAATCCATTTTGTATGCCATGTATGCATGGAGGGTGGGTGCACAGGACAGGATGGAGTTAATTCATTGTACAGACCCTGTCATATGTGCACATAAAAGCATATGTACGTATATGGTAAGGTATGCGATTCCAATGTTTAAACAGAGCTATAGTCTCACTGCAGATAATGAATACCAGATGTGTTAGACGGAACCTATAAATGTGGGCTGCTCTGTTAATTAAAGGAGAGAGATGGAGATGCTTGTGGTACATACAGTTGTGTCCCGTGTCTCCTTCTTTACACATATGATCATATGTAGGTTATAACAAACAATACTAGATATAAAAATAATGGGAGCACTGGTAACTGGCTACTGGTTTAAAAAATAAATTTATTCCATAAAAAACAATCAATTATACATTGCATCAATCCAATCTTTCCAACGCAAGTGGAATCATTAGTAAATCTAAATTGCCACAATTTAAGGCACGGATCCGGCTTTATCTATTTAAAACAATATATAACATACGACATATAAAACATCGATGTATAATAAAATCAATCCGATAATATCAAACACTTTTTAGGATCATTAGGTATCAACTCGGTTCGATTATAGTAGCGGAGTGTATAGTCAGGGGTTAATGATGGTCAGCAGATTTATATTAGTAGTTGTTAGTATAGATATCCATTCCCTGACAATTAGTATGTAAATTAACAGTCACATGCAGTCACAATATAGCAGATGATAAAAAGCAGCTTATATTATGCAGTTTGCAAGGTATTCCTGCTGCTGTATATTTCATACATTACCATCCGTCCAATATTGGAAAGGTTTAATAGAATAGAGCTGACCTCTACCCCAGTGCAGGGGGAGGAAATAGGACAATGCTGATCACTTGTGAAAGTCAGTGTTGGACACAGTGTGTCAATGGTATCAGCGCTGTATGACAAGCGGTCCAGAGGTACTTGTAGCCTCAGACAGAGGGACCTCTATTGCTGATTCACGGCACTCCTTACCGCTGGCTGTATGTGAGTCACTAAGACACGCTGAAACACGCTGGCTCCCTCACGCTCCGCTACTTCCGGTATCGGGCTTGTAGCTTCCGGTTTGCGTTCCACCTGTGTTCCACAAGCCACTAATTCTACACATAGTATGTCTAAACATGTATCAGTCTGTATTAAAGGCGATATGAGTAAAATTCAAATTTAAAGCTATTGAACAAATAAAAAGTACTGAGAGAGTTGGTAATAGGTTCAATATATTGTGTAAAAGGGAGGCGTACTGGATCTTCAGGTTACAAACCTTGGAACCAGTTGGTCTCAATGAAACAATCGAATTGAATAATATATAATTTTTGGGCCATTGTCAAGTTCTTTCTCCCTCCTCTATATGATCTTATATACTAATAACATGAATGAGTTCTATATGTGGTGTGGGTATCTATTATAATTAGCAATTTATATGCTTATGCCTTTATGTGGGTTTTTCCCTTAATTATAGTAATTATTTCTGTAGAATCACATTATGGTGGTTTATATAAAATCTATATATCTAGTTTTGAACTAAATAATGGAAGAGGCCTAACGGTCGCCTTATTTAGGTCTAACCTCTATTTTTATTGTGATAAGATCCTTAAACTGAGCTCTATACTAGATCTTTGTAAATTACTTTAGTATATCTGCCATTTATATTATTTATTATTAATATGATATGATTATGATGATATTAAATTTTTTTGTTTTTTTTTGTTTCCCCCCTCTTTCTAAGGAACAGACCGTAATATGGTTGCAAGCAGGGATTTAATAACATATAAACAACTACTCACCATATGATTAATTGTAAGATTTAAACTTCGAAATATAGATGGATATTTAAGGTGAAAGGTACTCTAATGTTTAATGTTGACTCTATATAGGCACCTGAAAGTATGACAAGATAGAGACTAATGAATTGTACAAGTTGTATTTACTATTTTTTACTATAAATGTGTGAGTTTTGATGATATATTCTGTTGAAAGCATCAATGCAATATATTATTAGCTGGAATTGTATTTCCCTAATTAGGATTGGAAGTAAACCAATGAGTGTACACCAAGAGGGATATAATACAGCACCAATGTGTAGTGAACTATCTTCTGATGAAACCGCCGTGTCATAGGGTGGAGAAACGCGTCAGTTGACTTGTGGAATGCAGGTGGAATGCAAACCGGAAGCTACAAGCCCGATACCGGAAGTAGCGGAGCGTGAGGGAGCCAGAGTGTTTCAGAGTGTCTTAGTGATTCACATACAGCCAGCGGTAAGGAGTGCCGTGAATCAGCAATAGAGGTCCCTCTGTCTGAGGCTACAAGTACCTCTGGACCGCTTGTCATACAGCGCTGATACCATTGACACACTGTGTCCAACACTGACTTTCACAAGTGGTCAGCATTGTCCTATTTCCTCCCCCTGCACTGGGGTAGAGGTCAGCTCTATTCTATTAAACCTTTCCAATATTGGACGGATGGTAATGCATGAAATATACAGCAGCAGGAATACCTTGCAAACTGCATAATATAAGCTGCTTTTTATCATCTGCTATATTGTGACTGCACGTGACTGTTAATTTACATACTAATTGTCTGTGAATGGATATCTATACTAACAACTACTAATATAAATCTGCTGACCATCATTAACCCCTGACTATACACTCCGCTACTATAATCGAACCGAGTTGATACCTAATGATCCTAAAAAGTGTTTGATATTATCGGATTGATTTTATTATACATCGATGTTTTATATGTCGTATGTTATATATTGTTTTAAATAGATAAAGCTGGATCCGTGCCTTAAATTGTGGCAATTTAGCCTTACTAATGATTCCACTTGCGTTGGAAAGATTGGATTGATGCAATGTATAATTGTTTTTTATGGAATAAATTTATTTTTTAAACCAGTAGCCAGTTACCAGTGCTCCCATTATTTTTATATCTAGTATTGCTAAATTTTTTTGGTAAATTTCCAGATTTACCTGTGTGGGGGCAGCTCCAACGGCAAATTTTATTCATCAGAACCCCATAATTGGTGATTAGACACCGATTAGCGCCCACTTTATTGTTTTTTTTTTTAGAACAAACAAGCCTGTGGGTGACCAAGAACTAATTCATTCATTAGCTGTATAGCTAGTGAGGAGATTTAACAACATTGAAGTTCTCACCGAGATGCCCAGCAGTATTGACTATCACTGGACAGATATGAGATCGTGCTCTGGGGACAGAGTTGCCAGGACAATTTCCCGGGTGAGTAAACACAAATGTTTTGCTCTCCTGGTAGCTGTGTCCCCATTGGAGTTGATGTTCTGTCCTGCTGGGATCAATCCTTGGGGATTTTATGGTCACCCTAAAGGTGTTGTTATTTAAAAATGTTATAATCTGTTATATGTTCAGTGAATGATAGGTAAATGTTCAAAGTCTTGTTTGTCTGTTTGTTAAGTAACAAACCTGTCCTAATTGTGTTTTTAGAGTAACTTTGATAATAGTCACTGATTTAACTTTAGAAGAGAGCCCCACACGGTGATTTGTTTATGAAATAGAATAATGCCATGAAATTCCATTAGATTTAGAAAAGTACATCAGAGAAGGATTGGATACATTTACAGAAATGTGTTTTCATTTATTAGTGTCTGAAAGGACAGAAAGGGAGACCGTCAGGCAGTGTGTTCAGAAATAGGAGGAACGTTACATCCAGTCAATAGTATTAATAACTGAAGCAGGGGCGTATCTACCCATTGGCCAGGATGGCACTCGCCAGGGGCGCCAACCAAAGGGGGGGCGCTGCCCTGTAGTGCCACCAGTAGCCAAGGGGTGGACAAGTCCCCCGGGCCCCACAAGTGTAGGGCAGACCACAGTGAGAGAAGTCTGCCCTACACCGTTTACAGACAGCCAGCTGCCAGCGGCGGCTGTGTGTTTGTAATAGCAGCCAGCTAATGAGAGTCTACCTGACTCTCATTAGCTGCTGCATCGTCCACGGAGGGAGCCGGCTGGAGCTCACTCATGAGCTCCGTGTGCAGGCTCCCCCCGCAGCATGTGATGGGAGAGACATCATACGTCATGACGTCTCTCCCATGCAGGAGAAGAGCGGGCCGGGACTTGGACAGCGGCGGTCGCGTCAGGAGCGGGAACCAGGTAAGTTGAATTTTTTTTGTTCTTTGTGTGTGTGTAAGCCTGGCACAGGGGGGGGCCCTGAAATAGGGGATGTCCGCTACTGGGGGCACTTTATGGGTCGGTGCCTGCCACTGTATTGGGGTGGCCACTACTGGGGGCAATTTATGGGGGTGGCCACTACTGGGAACAATGTATAGGGGTGGCCACTACTGGGGGCACTGTATAGGGGGGCTACAACAGGGGGCACTGTATAGGGGACTACTACTGGGGGCACTGTATAGGGGGGCTACTACTGGCGGAAATGTATAGGGGGGACTGCTACTGGGGGCACTGTATAGAGGGGACTACTACTGGGTACTATTACTGGGAGCACTGTATAGGGGGGACTACTACTGGGTACTATTACTGGGGGCACTGTATAGGGGGCACTACTACTGGGGGCAATGCAGCATAGGGGGATTACTACTGGGGGCACTGTTAGGGGGCTACTACTGGGGGCACTGTATAGGGAGGACTACTACTGGGGGCAATGCAGCATGGGGGGCATTACTACTGGGGGCACTGCATAAGGGGGGTAGGGGGGCACCAGTACATTACATTGACAGGGGTGCTTGGATCCCTAGATACACCACTGAACTGAACAAGGAGAAAAGTCAGTGCGTGGCTAGCAGCCTACAGATAAACATTTGATATTATTCTTGTGCACAAGAATAATAACCACAGGGCTATTTGGCCTGATACTTGAGTTATAAGGGACTTTAACTCAGCTATACGAGGGACTGTTATAGCCTTTGAAAACGGCGATAGTAAGCCGGTGCCTGAGAGTTATGACACTCAGGTGATAAAGAAGCTTTATGGGAATCATAAAGCAGGATATTTGATGAATATGTTTAAAAAAAGGGCTGACACCCCAGAGACCGACTGGTTTAAATATCACAAAATGATAAGCTATGAGATGTGAAAAGAACCAGAGGTTATGTTAATATAACCTAGCTGACACACTGAAAGTTCTGATTGAGAAATGTAATAAACTTGAATAAGAATATAGAAATGACCCCCAGATGTCCACTTACTTAATTATCACTGCAGAGGAATGTTGAGTTTTATATAACTAGTGTTTTGTTTGTTTTGTTTTTCTTTTCTTCTCGAAATGTATATTTCATTTGTATTGTGAAGGCATGCTGTGATAGAGGTGCTTTGCTGATGACAATGGAATACAGGATGTCACAGAAAATGGCTGCCGTGCTGAAACTGAATGTTTGCTTGTGAATGAAATGGGCCCATGTGTATGTGATAAAAGAGAGTCGAGTGAACTTGAGAAAGTAGAATTGGTTGGAACAATTGTGTTGATCAGATGTGACCTGTGTGAATGATTGTGCGTAGTGAAGGTGTACTAGGGAATTGTGGAGAAGGTGTGCAGGAATTGAAAGGGTTAATGTGTTAGTGTGAGTGAGTTGCCATTTTTTCATGGGGACGCCCATAAATAAAAAATGTGCTTTGCAAGATTGGAAAAAGGATTGATGTTGAATGCATTAGTAACAAAATGCTTTGTTTGATATTTTCTATATTTTTTCTGTAACTTGTGAGATCAAAAGATTGCAGAGACACATTGTAATTCTAAAAGAAACAGTAATTATTTTTGATAACTGCAGAAGGGATTAATAATAGTAAAAGTGATGTAAAATTTCCCTAACAAAATGTTTTATCAGTTCATGATTTCTTTAAACTGTTGGATGATGTATGATTACAAATCTAAGAATATAGGTAGAATAGGGGCTGTTGTTTAGATATGACTGGACTGAATTAATCAGAAGCAGCCATAGGAATGCATGTTGCCAATGCAGTTGCGCAGTAACAAGTTAGCTTTAAAAAAAAAAAAAAAGAGAGAGAAAAAAGAAAAATCCAATAAGTAGAACCAGAAGCTTTGCTGTGTAAGGGAATGAGGTAACCCGCTATAAGAAGATAATTAGCTTCAATTGTAGAATATCATGAGAAACTGTTAAAAAAATAAAAGATACAGATCAAGGGATTGATGGATTGATAGGTTCTTTCACCCTTGGAAATGTCAGGATGTTGAAACTTTATTTTGTTTACAGGCATGTAACTAGAATTACACTGACACTACTTAAAACATGCCGGACATTTTTTGTATGCCTCTAACTGATTTGGTTAAGATACTCAGATCAATATTAAAGATTAGGATTAAGTAAGATAAACAGAAACAATTTTTTTGGTTCAAAGCTCCAACCCAACCTAACCAAAAGGGTGTGTCTGGATCCCAAGGGGGGGGGGGTAAAGGAAAAAAATCATACAAAAAGTGCCTGTACTAAAGATATTTAAACAATTGAGAGGATTTTTAGGTCTTATTGTATATTGTATTGTACTAAAAAGGTGATAGACAGCAGGAATTTAAAAGTACTGTAACTTAGTTCTTGTGTTAACTCTGCTATATTACAGCAGTTAGTTAAGATTGAATCCAAATGTCACTTCGTTTCTCATGTATTCAAGAGGAGGGAGGAAATGTACTATGGGGGGATGATGCTGGCATATGAGAGAAGATCTAGCAGCACAGCATATGCAAATTGGAAGGGTCTGAGCCTGCACATCCCTAATGCAAATACTATATGTAGTTCAGCTGGCAACCACAGGGGACTAGTGAGACACAGGAAGATGAAAATTATGATTACTTTTTTTTTTATTTTTCATCTTTCTTTAATGATAATGATTATTTTGAATTAATGAAATCTTTTTTGATAGGTCATATTATTATAAATTATAGTTAGATTATACATAGATTGTATTAGATTGTTTGTTTGCTTGCTGCTTTTCAAATGCCGACAAATTTAGTTTTAAGTAAGGTCAAAAGCACATATCAGAGAACATACCTCAGAAGAGGAACTGCTCCTGCAAACCAAGTTGGCCAAACAGGCTACAGTAATATAATTATCTGATATTTTGATATTGGTGGAAACAGCAGAAACATTGAACCTGATTTTGTTAAAAGTTGCAGTTACAGGTTTCTAAGAAGTATGACTTGGAAATGACTAGGTGTACGACTTCGGTTGATGGATGGATGGTTGAGCACCACCTCTGTCTGCCACATGCACTATTCTCAGTCTGAGCCCAAATACTTCATGGAAGCACTCATCAGCTAAGAAATGCTATGGTAAAAATAGCCAAGAAGCACTGGGTAGCCCCAGACTTCAGTTAGGCTGCATAAGCCTATCCCTAATCATTGCACAGCCCAGGAAAAGTGATCAAGGTACTAGAAGAAGAAAGAAAGGAGTACCTCACAGATGTTATGCCTTCCAGAACTGAAAGATTGATTTTATATAGTTGGTTAAGTGTTGGGTATTTTATGTGCTCAGACCTGTTGTCAAATTGACTATGGTCTTGCAAGGTAGCAAACATAATAGAAACAATAGAAACAATATGAACAATAGGAAAAAGGAAAATAAATGACAGAAGTTATTCGTACATGTGAAGTACTTGAGGTCATAGAGAGTGACAAAGGTACACATTTTATTGAAAACATTTTTAGAATGTATCTTGGAGAATCTGAGAATAAATAGGACCCAAAGCAATGATAGAGTGTATAGAGTGTAAAGACTGAATTATACAGTCAAATTGAACTATGAAAAGTTTGTTAGAATGTTTATTTTTTAATATGATTGTTAGTCAAGAACAGTCCCAGTGTGAAATGTAGGATGAGAGCTTATGGAATACTATTTAGTATAGCTGTTAGAACAAGATGTGATTTCCTACAACAGTTACAATATGAGCATGGTAACTTGATTCAATATGTGATGCATATATAATAGAAACTAACCAAAGTCCACCACCAGGTGTTCTCTTATGTTCTAGATCCCAATTCAATGCAACACCTACAAACTGCAACCAGGTGATTGGGTCGTGATAAAGAAGCATCTAAGGAAAAAGTCCTAGGACCCAGATACAAGGTCCTTATCAAGTTCTCCTAACTACTCCGATGGCAGTAAAGGCGGCAGAAAAGAAAATTTGGATTTGCCTCACACTGCAAGATCATTATATAAGGGGAGTTGGAGTAATTTGAAGTTATGAATTGATATATATATATATATATATATGTTGTTAGGCCTTAAGCCAGACAAAGGCTTGTGTTAATAGCTAAACGATTGAAATTACTAGTCATCTACATGATTGTCAGGATAGATATATGACTAATAAGGAAAATACTTACACTTGATTACTGTTCTAGGTTTAAAGCGTCTAAAGAAATATCAAAGACAACTATGATCCTGCTACATGGACATACCCAGAACTTTTGTGCAATTTGAAAGACTAGAGAACCATTGCTTTGCAGAGACTTATGTGAACAATGTATGGCAATAATTGAAGGCTTTTGCATGAATACAGATGAAAAGAAGATACAGGACTATAGGAACTGAGGGACTCATCACCTATATGGTCTTGAATGGGCACTGCCCCATGCAGCTACCTCGTTAGGAGGGATAACTTGTTGTGTGAAGTAGGGACCAGATAGGTAGGGGGTGGGCCATGGCTAGGTAAGCTAGAAAGACAATAGTATGTAAAATTTTAATCGAAAGAGGGGAATATGTAGAATCCATTTTGGAATAAGAATCCATTTTGTATGCCATGTATGCATGGAGGGTGGGTGCACAGGACAGGATGGAGTTAATTCATTGTACAGACCCTGTCATATGTGCACAGAAAAGCATATGTACATATATGGTAAGGTATGCGATTCCAATGTTTAAACAGAGCTATAGTCTCACTGCAGATAATGAATACCAGATGTGTTAGACGGAACCTATAAATGTGGGCTGCTCTGTTAATTAAAGGAGAGAGATGGAGATGCTTGTGGTACATACAGTTGTGTTCCGTGTCTCCTTCTTTACACACATGATCATATGTAGGTTATAACAAACAAGCCTGTGGGTGACCAAGAACTAATTCATTCATTAGCTGTATAGCTAGTGAGGAGATTTGACAACAGTTATTAGAAAAAAATAAGAGAGATTACCTGAAGGAAGAAGGAGTTTGGAGAACAGAGTGCTGGAGACTGGAAGGAGTAGGGGGAGCTGCAGGAGCACTTCCAGAGAGGGCTTTAGGAAGAGCCAGAGACATCAGGAAAGGTCTGTAGAATTACAGTATACAGTACAGTAAGCTACCAGCAAAATTTACATACATGGCTGCATTATTTCATAAAGAGGCATAGGGGAAATTCAATTGTCAGCGTAGAGTGCGAATTGCCGTTGCCATGGCGTTTAAATGCAGGCAACGGCAACCCATCTCGCACTTTATGCCTGGCCAGATAAATGCCCAATTTGCACAGAAATGCTTGCTACCCTATGGGTAGAACTAATATTTTATATTAGCAAATGATTTATTGTGCATGGTCATCACACCACTAAGAAAATGATAGTGTCAATTAGGGTTTACTTAAGCAGGCCCTAGTTATGTACAGTATTTAGGGAGGAATAGCTTGGGTGGAGGCAATGATACAGCACTGAAGAAAGAAGACCATATACCCCTATTCCAAGTAACCATCCTAAATTACAGATGAGCTGGGTTACACATATATTTTATCATTTGATTTAATGATTGTTTAGAAGATCTACTGGAAAGCCATATCAGATCCAAGATCCACTGAGTGTAACTGTAATTACTGTCCTTTGGGTATTCCATTTTATGTCATTTTTGTTTCCTGTCAGGTCATGATGCCTTTTATAATAAAAGAAAAAAGAAGATGATAATAATAATAATAATAATAATAATAATAATAATCTGACCACTTCAGAAACTGTACCATTTGATGTCATGGGCTCTATTTATCATTACAATCCTCAACAGCCAGTATACCCCATTTGTTGTCATTGCTACTCCCACTACTCAGCTGTCCATTGAGGTTTAGCTGTGTCCCCCTCCTCGGCATTGTCCTTTTCTAACTCTAGGTAAATGTGAAATGCATACTGTATGTTCGGAAGTCAACCACACATGCATTGGCAGACACTGCGATGGCAGGTGGCAGTGGTGTGCAATGGAGGTTAGTCCACATAGCAGGTCAGCTTAACCAGAGGAAGGTTTATTAAACAGGTAGAAACAGGAACAGGTCAAAATAAGGTTAACAACAGGTACAGGGTAACAGAATTCCCCAGTTGCAGCCAGGAGCATTTGTAAGGTTGCTGGGCGCTGTGGTGTGCCAGATGTTGCATTCACTGTATATGCTATGGTTCAGTGGTTAATAAATTGTTAATAAATTGTGTGGTGGTGGCACAGTGGAATATGGGGTATATGCAGGGCTCCCATACTTGGCAGACCTCAGGGGCATGTGGTGTAGCCGCAATTGCTCCTTGCAGAACAGAGGTCGCGCCTATGGGAAAGCCGCTCTGGGTCCTAATACGCCTCTCTAACAACATGGACATAGCTCTTCAACTTGGCAGGGATTTTCTGGGGCCACATTGTTGGCTATATATGGCATTACGAGTGGTGGAAAGCTAGGCTTTACGCTACTTGTTGTCCAGTTTAGCCGGTGTGCTCTTAAGGTATTTGAGGACGACGATAATTGAAAGTAAGGTCAAGGCCATAGAAATCAAAGATTTCACCACCATTAACCTTTTGCTAAATGGCCCAAAGTAGTGAAAAGCCTATTTTAACTATGCCTGGGAAAACAGCACAGAAATCTCCAACCATATTAATAAATACAAACAGGCCGAGATATAAGGTTATCTGGGTAGGATGACTTAAGACCATGGCCCATATTTACTACAACTTGCACTTAATAAAATACAGTGTCTGATTCAGACCCGATCGCTAAGCTGCGCTTGCTTGCTGCCAAAAGGGGCCGGGTATGCGGTAATCCCGCGATCACACTCTCTGGCTTAAGGACGCCCTCTATGTCTTAGAGGGCAACGGCAGTGAGCGTACGCAGGAGTATATAGCCGCCCACCTTTCTCTCTTAGCACACCTTCTTAGCACACGTCATCTCCAGGAAGTGTGTGATTAATCGGTAACATCGAGACCCATCGGAGCTGCACGCAGCACTTGAGGTAGCCCCTACCCCACCGCAAGCACTGCGATCAGTTCAGGCTAAAATACAACCAAGTGACGTGTTCAATGAAGCTACTTTGCTAATTTTGCACACACTTTAAACTCTGTTTTGACGCTCAGACATGCCTGCGTTCGCACATCCACTCCCCTGTTCACAAGCACCTTTTCCTGTCACCACCCACAAACGGCGCTATTTGTCACTCAAAGTAGCGTCCAGTCTGTGTACTACGAGCACACGATTCCCGGCTGCAATGCCTTGTTCGCGCATGTGTACTTTTGCATACGCATGCACAGATGTGCGATAATTGCCCCTAGCGAGCGTTCGCAGCTTAGCGACTGGGTCTGGATCAGGCCAACAGTTGTAGTGATATTTTCGACTAAATTCGCATTGCGAATTTAGGAAATTATTACATGGATGTACTAACATCCGAATGCAGGGACAGAGGGCCTGATTCAGGCCTGGTCGCAAGAGCTGAGCGCTCGCAACCAGGTCAATGTTTGCCCACTGGGCATGCGCACGACGGAGCCGGCTCCGTCGTGCGCATTCGTGAGACCCGGCTAGCGACGGGTGCTCCGTCGCTCCGGGTCTCGCACCAAAGGGGGCGAGCTGTCGATGGTGATTGACAGCTCGCCCCGTTTGGTATGCGTGGCCGGGGGGTGGCTTCACAAACGGAGGTGTTCCCAAGCGAACGCCTACCGTTTGTGGGTGGCCCCACTGACATCACCAGTGATGTCAGTGGGAGGGCTTCCGGCTCTATTACAGCCAGAAGCTCTCTGGGACTTGCAGCCACGAGACCCTACCACAAGGGCGCCAGGAGGCAGCTCCAAAAAAAAAAAACGCCCTGATTCAGAGCGAGCGCTCTTTCAGAGTGTCCGTCTCTGAATCAGGCCCAGAGCTTGCCATAAAGCTCTGTCTCTGCGATTCCTCTTCACACACTGCTCATGGTATTTTTCACAAGAAATACCGTAAGACGTTGTCTGTGCATGCGCTGCTGCCAGCTACCGCTGCTTCCTTGCCCACAACGACACCCCGCAACTCCCCCCTTTCCACCACTAACAGCTGACCAGGGGTGTTTCTAGAGAGGAGGGGGCCCGTCTGCAGTCTCCGATACGGGCCCCCTCCTCTCTGTCCGGTGGCTGGCAGCGCACTGAGCTGTGCGAGGCCAGCACTGGAGTTATAGACTCTGGGCACTAGAGTGCACCCAGAGTCTATAGAGGATGCAATGGTCACCGGGAAAATGGCCGCGGCGGCCATTTTCCCTGTACTGCGCATGCGCAAACGATGGGAAAATGGCCACGGCAGCCATTTTCCAGTCATTTTTCCAGTGCAGGACCCCCGCGCCGATGTGGGACTCCAGAGAGGTAAGTAATTCTGTGGGTGCAGGGTGTGCGGTGCGGGGCCCCCCTGGACCCACTATAGATACGCCCCTGCAGCTGACACTTACCTCGGTTATCTGGTGAGCTCTCTCCTTGGGTCAGCTGGTCCCCATGGATCCTGGTCTGTGACCCTGGTCAGCTGTGCAGTAAATTAAGATGCCAGTTTACAGCACAGCTGACCGAGGTCACAGTGCAGGAGCCCCGGCGATCAGCTGACCGGAGGAGAGAACTCACTGATCAGTGGACCCCTGTACCGTACTGTAATTGTTTGAGTTTTTTTTTTTACAGTAATCAGCTTGATCACAGGGGGCCGGCTCTGTTCTGCCTGTCAGAGCGGATCAGGAGTCGGGGAACTGGGGGGAACCCTGCTTAACGCCAGATGGTGTTCTCAATACCGACGTCAGAATATCGACAAAGGAATTAAGATAGGCGTCAAAATACCGACAGCTATCTTAATCCCTACGCTGGAGCGCCGAAGGATGCCAGCCCTAACGAGGTAAGACCAGGGCGCCCTTAGTGTTAACCACGGGGGGGGGTGGGGTGGTTAGGTTAGGCACCCCCCCAGGAGGGTCAAGTTTAGGGTGCAGTAAGGGGAGGTTAGGGTTAGGCACTAGGTGGGGAGGTTAGGGTTAGGCACCACTAAGGGAGGATTAGGGGGGGAGAGCGGTAGGGATACTGTCCTTACCTGCCCTGTTGGGATCTTCTTCCTTCGGGCTGCCAGCGTCGGAATATGAACTGGCGGCTATAAAGCTACTGGGACTTTATACCCATTCCGTTATAGCAGGGCTCCCATCTGGTATTTACAAGTATGGGAAATGCGATCTGCTTGCTAAACAAATGCGAATTAAAGGGCTTGGAGTAGTTTTTCATGAAAATACATTTCACTGAAACTATAATAATGTGATAAGGGTGTCACATTATTTTAGTGAAAAAAGATTGATAAATAGAGCCAAAATGTGCATCATTGACAATATAAAATAAGTCAAATAATTTTAACATAGCAAATTAATTCATGCAAATATGCTGAATTCATTCCATATGTTTTAATGAACGTCAGTAGAAAAATAACATACAACAGTCTCAAACCACAGTGGGCAGTTAGAGAACATTACTATATACTGTACATATGCCATGAAATGAACCCATTTGTGAGCATCTGATCTGTGTAGTAATGTATGTCAATTTTCTGTTTTGGGTGGAATTATTTTTTTATTTAATTACTCATTAATGCATAGCAGAATATCTATTAACAAATTGCAGTCACAAAAACTCATTTATTTCTCTGAGCCAATCTGCCACTAAGATGCTACATAGAAAAGATCAATGACAGCAACTCCCTACTTCACAAACAAAACAGGCAGAAAGTGTCTCTCCCATTCCATTAGTCTGCAGATTAGATTCTCTGCAACCAATATTGTTCCCAAAGTGGGTGAAATGAGAGTGGGAGAGGTCGGGCCCCAGCACAAAAGGTCCTAGTAAATACATTCAGAGGGAGAGTTAACTCTATGCTTGTCATGACAAGTAAAGATTTGAAAGGACTTGCTTAGTGCATGAATTGTACTAATGTGTTGTTTTGCCATAAGCCAAATGATGGAACCCATCCAATACAAAAGTAAGACATCAATGGACTTGATGTCTTATACAAAACAGTATACAGTAAGTCATATTGTAAGTGTATTTATAGCAGGGACTGACATCCAACATGCTACACGAGCCACCTACCTGTAACTACTGAAGGTTGAAATTCATAGGTGACAATATATCCTGATACCTTCATACCACTCTTTCGAGAGGGATGTGTGCCAAATATGTTTTTGAAGCCACAGTGTATTAAGTTCTGCACTAGTGAATTGTAGGGATGAGCATTGACCATCTATGATTAGCAACCATTGATGGCTTGCCACCGGAGGTCGATGATTTTGCCATTAATGGTGTAGATCTCCGCCATCGATGGCAGATAGTTTGGCTATGTTATTTTTTCTTGCTATGGAGTAAAAGTGTTAATTTATGATTATACTGAGATTTGTTCTAATTGTCTAATGTCCTCTTTTTAGGTAACAACCCAACTTACAGTAACAGTGACATATACATATTATGCTATGGTCATGGAACTGACCACTATAAAAGGTTTTATTCTTGCTTACAATGTATCTGTGAAAATCATAAGAGAAATAAAATAAATATCGGAAGCACACTTGCTAATATTTTATTAAAGCCCTCCATTAGGCGGCTGGTGCATGCGGCATGGCACATCAAATTGCATCATCATGTCCCTGCTGCACAATATGCGGCAGATGTGGGCTTGGTCACAATAAAGTGATTACTGCATCATGAAGCCATCGGACTGCTCACATCACTGGGGAGGTGAACTAATCTGGAAGGATGGTCTACTCTCTCAGGATGTCTAGGAAAGTGCCTCAAAATCTGGGAGCCTCACAGAAATGGAATCAGTATAATTTACCCATACCTGGAGGTTGGAATCCCGACAGCGGAATCCCGGCAGAGGAGGAAATCCCGATCGTCCCCAGGTAAGTATATACTTACCTATTTCTACCCCCTAACCTTATCCCTACCTTAGGGGTGCCTAACCCTAACCTCCCCCCCCCAGTGCCTAACCCTAATTTCCCCTCTAAGTGCCTAAACCTAACCCCCCTTCCCCACCGCCTAAACCTAAGTCCCCCCCGGGGGTGCCTAACGCTAACCCACCCTTCCCCTAGCCTGAACCTAACCTCCCGGAAGGGTGCCTAACCCTAAGTCCACCTCGGGAACCCTAAACCTAATCTCCCCCCCCCCGTGGCTATCCATGCTCGGCGGCCGGCGGCCCTTCGATCGGGTTGCCGGGCGTCGGTCTCCCGGCGTATGTCTAATGACAGGTGTCGGCATATGCCGTCGCCTGTCTTTAGACCCTTGCCGGGATATGACAGTCGGGAAGCCGGCTGTCGGGATTAGGTCCGCCGGCTTCCCGACTGCATACCACAGAAATCTTGGAATAGTAGGTAATTATGAAAAGGAGTTAGTTACTGCTAAACTGTATCTTACAGTAACCAACAGGAAGGTAATGGATTGGCAGGTTGGGTAGAGAAACCATGCTCAGCAAGACCGTGACACAAAAACATAATGAAAGTCAGACACAGGGTAAGAATGAGAAAACTAAATATAGTAATATGAAGAGTCTATCACAAGGGAAATATGAGGAAACCAGGACATGACTCTAGAGTGGACAATCAGAGATGTAATGCTGAAGAATGTGGATTACAGTGTCTGTTTTAGAAAGTATAATAGTAAAACATTGTAGTCATATTTAAAGACTAATGACCAGCAGCGGCTCCTACCCTCTTACCCGAGGGGAGCTGCCGCCGCTGCTGGTCTGGCCGGTCTGGTCTGGCCTGCACAATAGATCTGGCAAGCGCCGGGACTGGGGTATGCACGTAATCAGCAGTGGCACAGCGTATGTGCATGACACTGGCTTCTGGGAGCTGCATTCACTGTAGCCCAGAGAAGCCATGTAGGGCTGCCCAAAAGGCAGAGTAACTGCTTCCACAGGAAACGGCTCTCTACTAATTGCAGCTCGGACTGGCAGTCCCAGGGGGAGGAGACATCTCCCCCTAAGGCTGCCTGTCAAGTGAGTGACTGGCAGGTGGCACTTCCAATGGGAAGCCACCTCCAGGCACAGTTTAGCTATTGCGGCTCACTGAAATCGAGGATTTTAATGGGGGGAGGGCCTGCAGCCCCGCTGCCCCTAGGTAAAATCTGTTACAGCTAATGACTGACTGTAAATCATCATCACTTGTCAGCACAACTTTTTAATTTCACATTAGTCCTGATGATGATGCACGACTTTTTATTCTAAATAAACTCTGACGCTGACATCAAAATAATCCGATTTTTTATGGTTTTGAAGCAATATCTGACATTGATAAAAGTAATACAAATTGATGGGCCTAATTCTGTCATACGTTTATGACGCCACTAATGGAGTTGAGCAATGTTTTGTTACTGCACATGCGTCTAAGTCGCTGTACAGTTACACAACGCATGCATTTCACTACAGAGGCAAAGTTGCGATTGAGACACACTGTATCAGAAATATATTGGAAGAGTGCTGGACGTTCCTGGGCAGTGACTGTGAGGTGACTAATCAGACACAAGAAAATTGTCCGTCTTCTGGGCGTGTTATGGGAGTGTCACTGAAGCAGCTGCGAATTCAGACACATAATCACTCACATTGGAGACCATACTCTGGCGGACAATCTGCACCTAGTAGGGGGCTAGTGCAAGTTTCAATGGTGCGACCGATGGTGATGTCTAAAATGCACCAATCGCTATATCAAAGTGGGCGTCTCAGTCCTTGTACATGCAGACGCATGGCTGTACACCAGGGAAGGGCTTGTAGTGGTATTTGCATAAAGATGATGAAGCACACATTAACGTTGCAGCATCCATCTCGGAATCAGCCCTATATGTATGTGTACTCGTTCAGTTTCCAGTTAGGGGGATATTTATCAAAGTTTGGAGGGCGATAAAGTGGAAAGAGATAAAGTACTAACCAATCAGCTCTAACTGTCATTTTACAGCTATGGGCCCCATTTAACAACGATGCATAACCCCTTTAATATAAGATTACCGCCGTTTGTCACTGCAGCGCTCTCACCATCAGTTTTTGGCCAAGAAGCCAAAAAATGTACATAACACTACTGTGACTAGAACAACCTTAAATACCCACTCCACTCACTTGAGTGCATAACACGTGTAACTCCACCGGAAATAGTGTCACCTTATACCTGTCATATCAGTACTACAGTGTGGTATCAGCCAGTGACTGTGACTGTGTCAAACAATAATGATCATGCCTAACAAGCTATACATCAGCAGACCACTAGTTAGAACAAGAAACCTGGCTTTGTATCCACCAACCGCAGTGTACCTGGCCACCTGTTACAGGCAGGAACCTCCTGAGTCTATTCATTAAACCCTGATTGGTTATAAAAGAAAAAAACAAGCCACCTATACATCATCAAACGTAATAATAAACAAGCTACAGCTATACTTAATCCATAATAAGATAAAAGGGCAATAATCCTAGCAGACTAGATAGATAATTCTACTAATAGGGTTGTTTCCATATAATTATCATCTTATACCAGATAAGTAGCGAGTATTGTACATGTACTGTACAGTACTAAAAAATAATAAAGTGCTACCACCAACTCATAATATAAAAATCTAAGTAAATAAAATGAAAAATAAAAGTAATATTAAAATAAAGTTAAGTTTCCATTGGTAGAGCATTCATATTTAAATGTTATCTTTAGAGCCACAATTCCATATACACCATATAGCATCAGGTCACATCTATTTTCTACAAATTGACATGTAATGCATCTAAAAGAACCATTTGTGGGTAGAAAATATTTAGTACCACTAACAAATTTAGAATTGCTTCTATTGTTGTTTTTATTTTTGTACTTTAGCATTCTGGGTGCTAGTATGTTTTTTGCTGATTGTTATTTGCTCCCATGCATTACCGGATTTTCATTCCAACCAACCTACTAGTTGGATGGTTGGAGGAAAGTTGGTCTAGTGCAGTGGTTCTCAAACTCGGTCCTCAGGACCCCACACAGTTCACATTTTCCAAATCACCTAGCAGGTGCACAGGTGTACTCATTACTCACTGACACATTTTAAAAGATCAACAGATGGAGCTAATTATTTCACTTGCGATTCTGTGAGGATACCTGCAAAATATGCACTGTTTGGGGTCCTGAGGACCGAGGCCCTGATTCAGAGCCGGACGCTCTGACAGAGCGCTCGCTCTGAATCAGGGCTGGCCTTCTTGTTTTTTAGAGCGGCCTCCTGGCCGCTCGCATAGCTGTGGGTAACCACCCACAGCTATAGCGAGCGGCCAGGAAGATGGTCGCTATGGTCATGACCATCGCGACCATCAGGCTTGCGACAAGACCCTTGCGGTAGGGTCTCGTTGCTGCAAGCCCCAGAGAGACTTCGGGTCTTGCAGAGCCGAAATCTCTCCCACTGACATCACTCGTGATGTCAGTGGGGCCGCCCCCAAACGGAGGCGTTCACATGGGAACGCCTCCGTTTGGGCAGCCACTCCCCTGGCCCGCCCACCAAAGGGGGCATGCTGTCACTCAACATCGACAGCACGTCCCCTTTGGTACGAGACGGTTTGCCCGTCGCTATCCGGGTCTCGCGCATGCGCACGATGGAGCCGGCTCCGTTGTGCGCATGCGCACTGGGCCACCATCGACCCGCTTGCGAGCGCATAGCGCTCGCGAGCGTGTCTGAATCAGGCCCCGAGTTTGAGAACCTGTGGACTAGTGTATGGCCAGCTTTAAAGACAACCCTAGCAGTAGTTTTAATAATTGAATTTAGAGATTCTTCTTACTGTAAAATATGAAAATTATTACACAGAATCTGCTGAATCTTAAGGGATTTGTTCATATATTTAGATATATAGAACATTTCCGATTTAGCTGATTCAGGATTAGCCCTTCTACTTATCTACTTCTATGTTCAGAGTCCCATTTTTACTTTTGTTTTTATTTTTCAGTGTCAATAGAGTAGAATGATCTGTATTCAATGCATTTTGATAAGCTGATTGTAAAATATTCATTGGATATCCCCTCAGTTTGAATGGCCTGAGTTTGAAAATAACCTAATGTGGAACAATTGCGGCATAGTCTGTTAAATTGACTTAAAGGAATATTTTTTAACCACGGCTTGCAATGTCCACTTCCATAATGTAAAAAAATACTAGTATCTACTGGTTTCTGATTATTGGTGCTCACTATGGAACCCACCTCAGAGGACAGCGTTAAAACAAGGAAATTCACCAAATTGTGAGAACATTTTAAAATATTATTAGTTTTTAAAAATTAAACAAACTCCATAGCTAAGTGCTCCACACCTTCCCAAATAATAAAAAGGTAATCTACAGTATATAACGACAATAGTACAGCCATGGCCAAAAGTTTTGAGAGTGACACAAGTATTGGTTTTCACAAAGTTTGCTGCTTCAGTGTTTTTAGACCTTTTTGTCAGATGTTACTATGGGATACTGAAGTAAAATTACAAGCATTTCATAAGTGTGAAAGGCTTTTATTGACAATTACATTAAGTTTATGTATAGAGTCAATATTTGCAGTGTTGACCCTTCTTTTTCAAGACCTCTGCAATTCGCCCTGGCATGCTGTCAATCAACTTCTGGACTATATACTGACTGATGGCCACCCATTCTTGTCTAATCAATGTTTGGAGTTTGTCAGAATTTGTAGGTTTTTGTTTGTCCTCTCGCCTCTTGAGGATTGACCACAAGTTCTCAATGGGATTAAGATATGGGGAGTTTCCTGGCCATTGACTCAAAATTTTGATGTTTTGTTCCCCGAGCAACTTAGTTAGAACTTTTGCCTTATGGCAAGGTGCTCCATCATGCTGGAAAAGGCATTGTTCCTCATCAAACTGTTTGTGGATGATGGTTGGGAGAAGTTGCTCTTGGAGGATGTTTTGGTACCATTCTTTATTCATGGCTGTGTTCTTAGGCAAAATTGTGAGTGATCCCACTCCCTTGGCTGAGAAGCAACCCCACACATGAATGGTCTCAGGATGCTATACTGTACTCTGGGTGATCCCAGGAAGCGCCTTTTCGCACTACTGTTTGTTTGCTTGTTGAAAAAACCATTATAGAAAATACTCTGTTTGGATTTTTATTTATTTTTATTAAATTACTACACTATATTGCGGTTTTCTTCTCTCCTTTTTTGCCTCCCCTATATATGTATTCTGGAGAAATAAGGGACTTGAACTGCATCAATAGAAAGCATTAAATTCAAGGATAACGGATTAAAGGTGGAATATATGAGAGACTTTTTTTATTATTATTATTTTTTTTATTATTCTTGAAAAACCTTTTTTATTATCATTTTATGTTCATTAGCGCATGTGTGTATAACCATCTTGTTGTATTGCTTATATTTATTGCTCCTGGTGGGGACATTGGTTTGACTTTGTACACTTTGGCAGCTTATTGCGCCAGTGTGTGTTCTCAAAATTTTGCTTCTTGTAGTTTGTTTTATATGGTAGCCACTAGAGAGGAAATCTTCACTGTATATGTCTGACCATTTCACTGGGATGACATGTATGTAGACATAGGGCCTGATTCATATTTGGGAATAGAGTAAGATAGAACAAGTAACTGTGTAGCTGGACAAACCATGTTGTAATGCAAGGGGCGCAAATACATAGATGTTTTGCATGCAGGGTAAATACTGGCTGCTTTTGCATGTCGCCCCCCAAATGCTGGACAGCTTTACTTTTACACTGCAATTTAGATGTCAGTTTGGATACACCCCTCCCAAATCTAATCTCTCTGAACATTTTACATCTGCTCCACCTGCAGAGCTACATGGTTTTACCAAGATGCACAGTTACTTAGTCTTTCTTATTCTATTCCCAGCTCTGAATCAGGCCCATAAACATTAACTGTCAGGGAAATTTGTTCACCATTCAGGAATGGTTTGAAAATGTAAAGCTTTTGGCCCAGCCCTAATTGTGAGAAACATTTCCCAAATCTTACCGCAGCCAACAGGTTAAAAACTGTTAAAAGTCATTTTATAATAAACACCCTGAACTTTACTATAAGATCCATATTCTATTAACCTCTATAAAGAGGTTTCTGTTTATGTCTTCTGTTAGATTGTAGACTAAACAGCACAATAAATTGGTGTGGAAATCAATAGTCCAAGGTTATCCCAGATTATTTTGATCACTTTCGGGCTGATGCAGAGTGAGCACTATGTCAGTTGGGTGGCATATATTACGTCATACTACTTTGTGCATGTCCAGAAAATGGACACATGCATATACACATAAACAGACTTACGTGACTCTGGCAAATTTTTATCCAGGCCTGGCGATAGGGTGGTACAAGGGAGGCACTTTTACTTGGCCTCAAGATTCCGATGGGCCCCGGCCCCTTGGGAATGTTGAAAGTCCAGTTCCTGTGCTCACCTTGCCTCTGCCGCTGCTTTATTCAGCAGGGCATAGACAGAAAGAGAGGGAGCCTGGCAACCAGAACAATAAAGTTTTTATTGTGCCGGAGCAGCACGTGTAACGTCATGACATGACGTCACTGGATCGGAGAGGATAGAGGACCTAAGTGACCCATGAAGAGCAGCAGCAGCTGGCAGGAGGTAAGTGTGGGCTAAGCTGGCCTGAAGAGACACAACGTGTAGGGCAGGGGTTGGGGCAGCTGGAGACACAGGGCAGGGGATGAGGCTGAGAGACAAAGGGGAGGGGGTGATGCTAAAAGACACAGGGGAGGGGATGAGGCTGAGATACATAGAGGAGATGAGGCTTAGAGACACAGGAGAGATGAGTGAATGGCTGTAGATGGAGAGACAGAGGGTGAGGCTGGAGAGACATAGGGGAGATGAGGCTGGAGACACAGGGATGGTGCTGGAGAAACATAGGTGAGGATGAGGCTGGAGCGACACAGGTAAGGATGAAGCTGGAGAGAGGGGTGTTGAGGCCTGAGCAACACAGACGAGAATGAGGCTGAAGACACACAGGAGGGATGAACCAATGGCTGACTGACCTGTACCTACCATGGAGGGATGGGGGTTCCCAAAAACATGAGTGTCCCGGACCCCAAGATTTCTGTTGCCAGCCTTGCTTTCATCTACCTGGATCTACAGAAGCGGGATGAGAGAGAGAAGGGGCCGAGTACAGTAACAGCATGTTTGTGTGATCGCAAACACATTCAGGACAGCAACCAGAGGCACATATGTCAGAAAAAGCCATATTATTTGATGGCGGTTAGGGGCAGGTTCAGATACTGTACAGTGAGGTCATGATAGTCAATAGCGGTAGCAAACTAGTAATACAATGGAATGGTGATCTGCACAGCTAACTAATCCCACCTGGTGTACCTCTGGGAGTGGGAGCTGCCCAAATACAGTAGGAATGTCCAGACCCCGAAATAATGACAAATGAAATAGTGAAGAACTGATGCTAGTGCTGCACCATCATGCAGAGACGCAGTGCTTGAATCAGCTCTTTGTTATTGGAGTAGCGCTGGGGAACTGCTTGTCTGTTGGCAAATGCAGCACTGACACAGAGGCGCTTTCTTTATGATCAGGCATATATTACACTTTTGTGTGCATGTTTTAGCATTTTTTTTTATTATTCCATTACGATATGACGTGTTGTTTCTGCTGTATGTTTTATTAATAACTAATAAGCAAATGCATATTTTATAATTTCAAAAATGGTTAAAAACATAAAACATGAGCCTTGGTGTACATAACATATGCCTGGCATAGTATACAGAGCGAAGCATATGGGCGGAAATATGCTATTTCTTCATGCATTTCTTGTTGTATGAATTGATCCATTTTAGCTACTGTACCAACTCTCCATCAGCCCCACTGTGTTCAGTTATTACTTAATTAAAACATACTTTTCATGGTTCCAAGCATCTGAGTCATTGCTAATGGGTTGTGAAAGTCTAAAACATTAATACCCAACATAGAACAATTGCTCGTTTATGAGATACTTATTTTAGTTTATATACAAGAGTGCCATTGGCGTCAGATTCTACAGTATCCAGTCTTTTAACACTTCCAGGCCAGGAACATATCTTTTCTTAATTAGATATTTCTATACTGTCTGAAAGCAGAAGGATGTCTTTGAATGGCTTGCTGTGGCAGCCCTGTCATTGTTTTGCCTTTGGTCATATTAATGCAGATCTTGTAGAGGAGCCTGTTGACCTGTCAAGGATGGAACTGTATTGCCCCTAAACATTATTAAGCGTAACAGAAGGAACAAAACACAGTGTATGCTTAGAACTAGTGAATTGTATGATCACTCGGGACAGCACAAATAGAAATAAAGTATTTACTCAGGGCCTGATTCAGCAAGGAACGCAAGTGTAAAGACGCACGCACCGGCCAATGTTGCCGTTCTGCGCATGCTTATAAGTCGCAGTGCACGTGCGCTAACTGGCTGCTGCGATTAGGAAGTGAATGCAATGAGCACAAAGTCCCCTCAGAAAGAGATTGACAGGATGTGGCCGTTTGTGGGTGGTGATGGTGGGGGGGATAGTCAGAGAAGCGCAGACGTGCCTGTGCGTTTGAACATCCTTACAAGGGCGTGCATAATTAAGCCCCTGCGTCGGAAGACACAGCTTGAGTACTAGAGGCACATAGAAAGCGACCAAGACCCTGAGTGAGGTCAGGTCAACCACTATTATGCTAATGGGTTCGATGGTTCTCGATGTTTCTGATGTTTATGCAGTATAGCGTGGTATTGTGGATGTGAGTAAAGGTAAAGGGGTGGCATTACGTAGTGCTGGGCGTCCGTATGTGGTGCAGCGGCATTATGATTGCATTCATTAGCATATTTTTGCAGCGGCCAGGTGCGTGCGTATGCAGACTTGCGTTCCGTGCTGAATCAGGTCCTCACTCAGTGGGCTCGAATCTATTCTGTGCGAAGTGAATAGCGCTGGGAATCAGCTCCCGGAGCTATTCAATACACCGCGCTGCTAAGCCCGACTAAGGATTTTTTCTCGCAGCCCTCCAGGGATGCGAGCAGAAATCCGATATAAGTCCAGGCACGAGGCTGTTTTCTGCCCTTCACACCTGGAGAGCAGCTTCCCGCCGGAAAGTTAGGTCGGGGAATGCCCGTTCTCGCGCCTTAAACAGGGTGTTTAGTCGCGAGAACGGGCATTCTCCGACCAAACACTGCGCAGAATAGAATAGCTCCAGGAGCAATCTCCCACCGCTATTTACATCGTGGGCAATTGAATCGAGCCCACTATAGAAGCAAAACTTAATAAAAAATTGAACAATGTACAGGTATGTCATTCTGTCCATGTAGAGATGTCAAAACTGAAATTGAGAATAAACTGGCTGAATTTCCTTCTCATAAATTATTTGCTAAATAAGTGCAATTTAAAGTACATTCATGCAGAGGTTAAGTACAGTGTACATGGTGCGATTTAAACCGACATGAAACTGAAAATTAGAACAAAACACAGGTGTACTTAATGAGGCAAATTATTCTGTCATTGTTTTAATGTCATGTTTGAGACGGAAGTACAATTGCAGGCCATTATATCAATTTGCATTTTACATTGTCAAGTGTCAGTGGGAGCTGTAACCTAAATAAATATAATTGCATTCTAACTGTAATCATTTCAGGTATCTGGGGCTGAACTGATAATGACAATGATATTAATGACAGGGCAAAGTGCAGTTTTATTAATGGCACCCCATCTCCATCCTGCTCCACCAATAGTTTTGTATGTGATATAAATTAACATAAAGCATCAGAATAGTGTAACAAACATGATATAAATGTATATTATATATATATATATATATATATTAGGGGTGAGCGGGTTCGGATTTCTGAAATCCGAACCCCCCCGAGCCCCCCCGATCCGAGTCCGATCCGAGTCAGGCTCGACTTTTCCCGCCTGACTCGGATCTGAAATCGAGGCAAAACGTCATCATCCCGCCTTCCGAGTCTCGCGGGTTTTGGATCCTATATAAGGTACCCTCGTCGGCGCCATTTTCTCACTCGGCTGTGGACAGTGAAGAGGGAGGGTGGGAGTTAGGGCTGTGTAGTGTAGTGTAGTGTAGTGTAGTGTAGTGCTGCTGTTATCCACTACTTCAAAGTCCATAGGGGCTGGCTGTGTTGTGCTGTGCTGCTGTTGTTAATAGGGGCTGTGTCCACTACTTCAAAGTCCATAGGGGCTGGCTGGACTGTGTTGTGCAGTCAGTTCTCCATAGGGGCTGTGTCCACTCCAAAGTCCTGTGCAGTGTCCCAGTCCTAAAGGAGTGCTGTAGTGTTGTCCAGGGGGTGCTCTGTCCATCAGGGGTGCTCCCCCCAAGTGCTAAAAAAATAATATATTTTCTGTGTTTGTGAATTGTGTGCGCAGTAGCCGCACGTGCATCAACAAAGTAGTGCCAAGTGTGCGCCTGTGTCATAAGTAAAGGGCCGGCTGGCTTGACCGTTAAAGGGTGCTGTAACCCCCGAAAGTACACTCCAGTCCAAACCAAAAAAAAATTATTTTCTGTGTTTGTGAATTGTGTGCGCAGTAGCCGCACGTGCATCAACAAAGTAGTGCCAAGCGTGCGCCTGTGTCATAAGTAAAGGGCCGGCTGGCTTCACCGTTAAGGGTGCTGTAACCCCCGAAAGTACACTCCAGTCCAAACCAAAAAAAAAATTATTTTCTGTGTTTGTGAATTGTGTGCGCAGTAGCCGCACGTGCATCAACAAAGTAGTGCCAAGCGTGCGCCTGTGTCATAAGTAAAGGGCCGGCTGGCTTGACCGTTAAGGGTGCTGTAACCCCCGAAAGTACACTCCAGTCCAAACCAAAAAAAAAATTATTTTCTGTGTTTGTGAATTGTGTGCGCAGTAGCCGCACGTGCATCAACAAAGTAGTGCCAAGCGTGCACCTGTGTCATAAGTAAAGGGCCGGCTGGCTTGACCGTTAAGGGTGCTGTAACCCCCGAAAGTACACTCCAGTCCAAACCAAAAAAAAAATTATTTTCTGTGTTTGTGAATTGTGTGCGCAGTAGCCGCACGTGCATCAACAAAGTAGTGCCAAGCGTGCGCCTGTGTCATAAGTAAAGGGCCGGCTGGCTTGACCGTTAAAGGGTGCTGTAACCCCCAAAGTACACTCCAGTCCAAACCAAAAAAAAAATTATTTTCTGTGTTTGTGAATTGTGTGCGCAGTAGCCGCACGTGCATCAACAAAGTAGTGCCAAGCGTGCGCCTGTGTCATAAGTAAAGGGCCGGCTGGCTTGACCGTTAAAGGGTGCTGTAACCCCCGAAAGTACACTCCAGTCCAAACCAAAAAAAAATTATTTTCTGTGTTTGTGAATTGTGTGCGCAGTAGCCGCACGTGCATCAACAAAGTAGTGCCAAGCGTGCACCTGTGTCATAAGTAAAGGGCCGGCTGGCTTGACCGTTAAGGGTGCTGTAACCCCCGAAAGTACACTCCAGTCCAAACCAAAAAAAAAATTATTTTCTGTGTTTGTGAATTGTGTGCGCAGTAGCCGCACGTGCATCAACAAAGTAGTGCCAAGCGTGCGCCTGTGTCATAAGTAAAGGGCCGGCTGGCTTGACCGTTAAAGGGTGCTGTAACCCCCAAAGTACACTCCAGTCCAAACCAAAAAAAAAATTATTTTCTGTGTTTGTGAATTGTGTGCGCAGTAGCCGCACGTGCATCAACAAAGTAGTGCCAAGCGTGCGCCTGTGTCATAAGTAAAGGGCCGGCTGGCTTGACCGTTAAAGGGTGCTGTAACCCCCGAAAGTACACTCCAGTCCAAACCAAAAAAAAATTATTTTCTGTGTTTGTGAATTGTGTGCGCAGTAGCCGCACGTGCATCAACAAAGTAGTGCCAAGCGTGCGCCTGTGTCATAAGTAAAGGGCCGGCTGGCTTGACCGTTAAAGGGTGCTGTAACCCCCAAAGTACACTCCAGTCCAAACCAAAAAAAAAATTATTTTCTGTGTTTGTGAATTGTGTGCGCAGTAGCCGCACGTGCATCAACAAAGTAGTGCCAAGCGTGCGCCTGTGTCATAAGTAAAGGGCCGGCTGGCTTGACCGTTAAAGGGTGCTGTAACCCCCGAAAGTACACTCCAGTCCAAACCAAAAAAAAATTATTTTCTGTGTTTGTGAATTGTGTGCGCAGTAGCCGCACGTGCATCAACAAAGTAGTGCCAAGCGTGCGCCTGTGTCATAAGTAAAGGGCCGGCTGGCTTGACCGTTAAAGGGTGCTGTAACCCCCAAAGTACACTCCAGTCCAAACCAAAAAAAAAATTATTTTCTGTGTTTGTGAATTGTGTGCGCAGTAGCCGCACGTGCATCAACAAAGTAGTGCCAAGCGTGCGCCTGTGTCATAAGTAAAGGGCCGGCTGGCTTGACCGTTAAAGGGTGCTGTAACCCCCAAAGTACACTCCAGTCCAAACCAAAAAAAAAATTATTTTCTGTGTTTGTGAATTGTGTGCGCAGTAGCCGCATGTGCATCAACAAAGTAGTGCCAAGCGTGCGCCTGTGTCATAAGTAAAGGGCTGGCTGGCTTGACCGTTAAAGGGTGCTGTAACCCCCGAAAGTACACTCCAGTCCAAACCAAAAAAAAATTATTTTCTGTGTTTGTGAATTGTGTGCGCAGTAGCCGCACGTGCATCAACAAAGTAGTGCCAAGCGTGCGCCTGTGTCATAAGTAAAGGGCCGGCTGGCTTGACCGTTAAAGGGTGCTGTAACCCACAAAGTACACTCCAGTCCAAACCAAAAAAAAAATTATTTTCTGTGTTTAGCCGCACGTATATATCAAATCGATATAACATAAATGGAGGACCAAACTTTCTCCGATAAAAATAAAATAGAGAAAGATCAAGAACCACTTCCTCCTAGTGCTGAAGCTGCTGCCACTAGTCATGACATAGACGATAACATGCCATCAACGTCGTCTGCCAAGGCCGATGCCCAATGTCATAGTAGAGGGCACATACAATCCCAAATGGCAAAGTTCAGGAAAATGACCTTGAAAAAGACATTTAAATCAGCTGAAGAGAAACGTAAACTTGCCAATATGCCATTTACGACACGGAGTGGCAAGGAACGGCTAAGGTCGATCCCTAGTATGTTCATGACTAGTGGTTCAGCTTCACATGACGATGGAAGCCCTCCTCCCACTAAAAAAATCAAAAGAGTTAAGCTGGCAAAAGCACAGCGAAGAACTGTGCTTTCTAAGAAGATATCACAAATCCCCAAGGAGAGTCCAAGTGTGGTGGTGGTTGCGATGCCTGACCTTCCCAGCACTGGACGGGAAGAGGTGGCTCTTTCCACCATTTGCACGCCCCCTGCAAGTGCTGAAAGGAGCACCCACAGTCCACTTGCTGATATGCAAATTGAAGATGTCACTGTTGAAGTACAACAGGATGAGGATACTGGTGTAGCTGGCGCTGAGGAGGAAGTTGGCGAGGAGGATTCTGATGGTGATGTGGTTTGTTTAAATCAGGCTCCGGGGGAGACAGTTGTTGTCCGTGGGATGAAAAAGCCCATCACGGTCATGCCTGGGCAGAAGACCAAACATTCCACCTCTTTGGTCTGGCAATATTTCTATCCAAATCCGGACAACAACTGTCTTGCCATATGTACCATATGTAAAGGTGAAATAAGTAGGGGTAGGGACGTCAACCACCTAGGAACATCCTCCCTTATACGGCACCTGCAGCGCGTTCATAAAAAGTTACTGTCAAGTTCAGAAACTTTGGCTAAGACCGTAAGCAGTCCAGGGACACCTAAATCCCGTTGTCCTGTTGTATCCAAGCGCCTGCAAACCACACCGTCAACTCCCTCCTCATCAATTTCCTCCTTAGTCAGGATCGGAAGTAGTCCTGCAGGCCATGTCACTGGCATGACTGACTCTCCTATCCGGGATTCCTCTGGAGGATCCTGCATTGCTACGCCTACTGCTGCCGCTGTTGCTGCTGTTGCTGCTGCTGGGAGTCGTTCATCATCCCAGAGAGGAAGTAGGAACACCACTACTTTTACTAAACAATTGACCCTCCAACAGTCCTTAGCGAGGAGGATGAAGTACGACAGCAGTCATCCTGAAGCAAAACGTATAACTGAGGCCTTGACTGCTATGTTGGTGTTAGACGTGCGTCCGGTATCCGCCATTAGTGCAGTGGGATTTAGACAATTGATGGAGGTAGTGTGTCCCCGGTTCCAAATCCCGTCTAGATTCCACTTCACTAGGCAGGCGATACCGAGACTGTACAGAAACGTCAGAAAAAGTGTCCTCAGTGTCCTGAAAAATGCCGTTGTACACAATGTCCACTTAACCACGGACATGTGGACAAGTGGAACAGGGCAGACTAAGGACTATATGACTGTGACAGCCCACTGGGTAGATGTATCACCTTACGCAGCAACAGCAGCAGCGTCACCAGTAGCAGCATCTCAGAAATGCCAGCTCGTTACAAGGCAGGCTACGCTGTGTATCACCGGTTTCAGTAAGAGGCACACCGCCGACAACCTCTTAGAGAAACTGAGGGAAATCATCGCCCAGTGGCTTACCCCACTTAGACTCTCCTGGGGATTTGTGATATCTGACAACGCCACCAATATTGTGCGGGCATTACATCTGGGCAAATTCCAGCACGTCCCATGTTTTGCTCACACAATAAACTTGGTGGTGCAGAATTTTCTGAAAAGCGACAGGGGCGTGCAGGAGACGCTTTGGGTGGCCCGAAAAATTTCTGGCCACTTTCGCCATTCAGCGACTGCGTGCCGAAGACTGGAGCGCCAGCAAACACTCTTGAACCTGCCCCGCCATCACCTGAAGCAAGAGGTTGTGACGCGGTGGAACTCAACCCTCTATATGCTTCAGAGGATGGAGGAGCAGCAAAAGGCCATACAAGCCTATACATCCACCTATGACATAGGCAAAGGAGGGGGTATGCACCTGACTCAAGCGCAGTGGAGAATGATTTCCGTGTTGTGCAAGGTTCTCCAGCCCTTCGAACTTGCCACACGTGAAGTCAGTTCAGACACTGCCAGCTTGAGTCAGGTCATTCCCCTCATCAGGCTTTTGCAGAAGCAGCTGGAGAAAGTGAAGGAGGAGCTAAGACGGAGCGATTCCGCTTGGCATGTGGGACTTGTGGATGAAGCCCTTCATTCGCTTTGCCAGGATTCCAGGGTGGTCAATCTGTTGAAATCAGACCACTACGTTTTGGCCACCGTGCTCGATCCTAGGTTTAAAGCCTATGTGGTGTCTCTCTTTCCAGCCGACACAAGCCTGCAGAGGTGCAAAGACCTGCTGGTGAACACACTGTCAGCTGAAGCGGAACGTGACACGTCAACGGCTCCTTCTTCATTTTCTCCTGCAACTGGGGCTGCCAGGAAAAAACTTAGGTATCCTAAGCAACCCGCTGGCGGTGATGCAGGGCAGGCAGGACCAAGTTTGGACATCTGGTCCGGACTGAAGGACCTGGCAACAATTTCTGACATGTCTACTGTCACTGCATATGATACTGTCACCATTGACAGAATGGTGGAGGATTACATCGGTGACAGCATCCAAGTAGGCATGGCAGACAGTCCATACCTGTACTGGCAGGAAAAAGAGGCAATTTGGAGGCCCCTGTACAAACTGGCTCTATTTTACCTGAGTTGCCCCCCCTCCAGTGTGTACTCCGAAAGAGTGTTTAGTGCAGCCGGGAACCTTGTCAGCGAAAGGCGTAGGAGGTTGCTTCCACAGAATGTGGAGAAGATGATGTTCATCAAAATTAATTATCAGCTCTTCCAGGGAGACCAGCCTCCAGAAGGTACAGAGGGACCTGTGGTGGTGGATTCAAGTGGGGACGAGTTAATACTTTGTGAGGATGAGGATGTACACACTGAAGAGGGTGAGGAATCGGTGGATGAGGAGGATGAGGATGACATCTTGCCTCCATAGAGCCAGTTTGTGCAGGGACACATTAATTGCCAGCTTGTTTTGTGGGGGCCCAAACGAACCAATCATTTCAGCCACAGTTGTGTGGCAGACCCTGGCGCTGAAATGATTGGTTTGTTAAAGTGTGCATGTCCTGTTTATACAACATAAGGGTGGGTGGGAGGGCCCAAGGACAATTCCATCTTGCACCTCTTTTTTTTCTTTGCATTATGTACAGTTTGGGGCCTAGTTTTTCAAACTGCCATCCTGTCTGCCACTGCAGTTTCACGCCTAGATGGGTCACGTGTTTGTGCCGCCCACTCGTGTCGCTTAGCATAGTCATCCAGCTACCTCGGTGCAACGTTTTGGACATAAAAACACTATTGTGAGGTGTGAGGTGTTCAGAATAGACTGGAAATGAGTGGAAATTAAGGTTATTGAGGTTAATAATAGCATAGGAGCAGAAAAACCTACAAATTCTGTGATTTTAGCTGTTTTTATGCTTTTTTAAAAAAAAATACAGATCCAAAACACAAAACCCAGAACCCAAAACACGGAAGGGTGGTTTTGGCAAAACCAATCCAGATCCAAAACACGAAGAAAGATCCAGATCCAAAACCAAAACACAAAACACGAAAAGTGGCCGGTGCACACCCCTAATATATATATATATTACTGTTCAAAAGTTTGGGGGTCACCCAGACAATTTCGTGTTTTACATGAAAACTAACTTTTATTTATCAAATGAGTTGCAAAATGAATAGAACATATAGTCAAGACATTGGCAAGGTTAGAAATAATGAATTTTATTTGAAATAATAATTTTATCCTTCAAACTTTGCATTATTCAAAGAATGCTCCTTTTGCAGCAATTACAGCATTGCAGACCTTTGCCATTCTAGCTGTTAATTTGTTGAGGTAATCTGAAGAAATGTCACCCCACGCTTCCTGAAGCACCTCCCACAAGTTGGATTGGCTTGATGGGCACTTCTTGCGTACCATACGGTCAAGCTGCTCCCACAACAGCTCAATGGGGTTGAGATCTGTTGACTGCGCTGGCCACTCCACTACAGACAGAATACCAGCTGCCTGCTTCTTCCGTAAATAGCTCTTGCATAATTTGGAGGTGTGCTTTGGGTCATTGTCCTGTTGGAGGTGGAAATTGGCTCCAATCAAGCACTGTCCACAGGGTATGGCATGGCGTTGCAAAATGGAGTGATAGCCTTCCTTATTCAAAATCCCAAACTTTGGAATGGTAGTGTGTATGTATATATATATATCTATATATATATATATATATATAAAGAAGAAACAATGCCTTTATCTTACGTTAAACAGTTGTAAAAAGCTACACCTCTCAGTAAATCCCCTGTTAGTAAGGATCAAACAATAATACGCAAATGCAAAAACCAGAGGGCGCTATATAGAAGAAATATTAAAATATACGATTGATGAAATCCTATGACAAAATCAGTTGTCGTCTTTACTGTATCTACACCCTAGACACCCACAGCCTCTCAAGCCACTTCAAAGATACCCACAACAATGACCCTAAGGAACTACACATAATAGGGATAGAACTGATCCAGAGGAATTGGAGGGGTGGCAACTTTGAGAAACACCTAGATAAATAAGAACTTAAATGGATATTCACACTCAAGACATAAACACCAAGAGGACTGAATATTGATAACGTAGTCAAATCAATAATTAATTATTTATTACCGTACCCCAAGCTAGTCCACTATAACAGCTGCCAATTAGTTCTCATTACTCTTTCTTCTCAAACTGATGATGTTTAACAATTTACCTATTTATCAATTGATCACTATCCACATTTTATATAACGTGTCCCCTTTACAAATATTAACCTGTAATACCCAGTCTTAATAGAAAGACAGGTTAATGCAAGCATGATTACCACATTGGTTTTAGTCAGGCAATCCAGATGCATTAGTAAGTTACATCAGTGCACAATGCAATATTGATGAGAAAGGTCTGATTCACCCCTGCACATCATATACAGTCTATATCAATACTCGCCACAGACTTATCAGTGTAAAGTAATTATTCCTACAACGGACTAGGTTATATATTAGAACCACTAAATGCACTCTTTGGTCAGGTAATTTTATTTACTCCAATTCATTGCATTAGTAATCATGCAAGCGACAAGGCATAAACAAGCTCAAGCATGAATGAGTTCATAATTCCTTTATTTACAACATTCCACTATACACAGAATTTACTGCAAGTTCCCAATTTGTGGAGTAACTATCCATATACATAAAGAATCACATGCAATGCTCAGGTGATACAGAGCAACCAATTACCCACCTTTGTTCACTTTACCATGATTTATATCCATGACAACTGTTAATCATCATGCCCCAGGTGATACAGAGCAATCAACTACCCACCTTTGTTCACTTTACCATGATCTGTATCCATGACAACTGTCAATCATCATGCCCCAGGTGATGCAGAGCAACCAATTACCCACCTTTGTTCACATTACCATGATTTGTATCCATGACCACTGTCAATGATCATGTCTCACATCATGAGCACTCCCCTTATAAAGGAACTACCAACTCACTTATTTCAAGTCCCTGAAGAAGGCTAACCAGCCGCTACACATTGGACAGAGACAGTCTTACACACCCCATCATCTTTATTGATTTATTGCCAGAGAATCCACCAACGAACCCACTGAATTCGTCCGACACACAGCATATGTGCACACCCGGAGCTGCATAATAGAACTACATTTCCTAAGTCTCCCCACCGGTTGGTGGGTCGAATCGTCCCCCCTCTAGTCACACTAATGTTGATAGAGTGCCACTTCCCTCCTGGGCCAATCCGAGATGCTTCTGTACAAAAGCACCCGGGGCCCCCGCACGGAGCAGGAAAAATTTGCCAGGTTCATCGAGAGCAAGTGCCCCCACAACTGTATCTTGCACCACATAAAGCCACTGAGCTGCAGCGTACTCCCGCCAAAGCCAAACTCCAAAGGAAACTGGCCCACCACCCAACATGACCTAGCCCAGAACAAGAAATCCTTAATAAGCAAACAGATCCAAGTCATCAAGATGCCCTCCATCAGAATTGAAAATACCGAGTTAAATCAGCAACTAAAAGCTATAACTCACAACCAAGCCACCCAGTGACACAGCATGACAGGCTTCTGACACATTCACCTTCTTCCTCACCCTATCTAATGCAACACACCACTCTCCAAGTCAAACTAGGCACACAGATCACACAATCCTCCCATTTGGCCTTTATCCCAACAAAAACTTCTCACCACGAACGATCACTCCACACCTTTCAGCTGCAGCACATCATTGCTCCTGACAGGCAACACCCCCTAGTCAGGCACACCCTATTTAGCCAACGAGGACACAAGAAAATCAAGCACAAAACTCTACACCAAACCTCACACATAATTCTCAAACCAAACTGTCAACTGGTGCAATCCCAGTGAGCAACAAAGTTCCGTACAAGGAGTACCACACCAAACTCAACCATCCCAACACAACTTTAAGAAGACACATAGCAACTAACTAGCAGGGATGCATAAGAGGGGAAACAAGTAACCCGAGTGAAGTGGAAAAACTAAAAAACCTACAGGTGAACCAAATTGGGCCAGATCAAGGCTCCCGGGAGGAAAAATTAAAAAAATCCCTTCACCACCCCCCAATTGTTGAACGCTAGTTGTTCAACAATTGGTTGGTAAACAACGTTTCGGGTTGGCGCAAGGTGCGCAACTAGCTCTAGTCGCAACGTGTATATGTCTCAAAGGCAGCCGTCTTTCCACACCCTAAACTCTGCAGGAAATGCCTCCGCAATCACTGCGCAATAGCTGCCCCAATTTGAAGGAAATTAGTACTAGAAGCTGAAGCATACAACACCACCCCAACCAAACCTTGACCAAAACAGCAGAGAACTGAAATGTGGTACACAGGGTATGATTGGCATGTAAACCACCCTTGTGTTCTACTAGCAGGATGCCACCTCTATAATGCACCACAAGGCATACCAGGCAAATAAACCTCTGGATGTTGAGAAAAGTAAACTATCCAACCCCACCTGTTTGGTCTCTTCTGCCCACCGAAGCTTGCAAAGCACCACTGATCTCCTAAAAACAATATCTTTAAACAAAAGTCCTGATGATGAAGATGCCTTATTGGAAGCCACCAACTCTGTCAAACTAAACGCTCCAAAAATTGCAGCTGAAAAGTTCAAATGTAAAATAGATGCCTCACACCCGTCAGAAGCTCATAACCACAAGCAACGTCATCAAAAGCTGCACATCAATGGGCCGCAAGGAGACGACGCGAGCAGGGAACCCCTTCACCCAACATGTAATAAATTATTGGGTTTGTTCATAAATACCTTTAAGCTTACAATAGAATGAGATCCCTGCTAGTGCCACCACCGCAGAGGCTTCGGACCCACCCTGCTACGAATGGTTCCAAGCTAAGAAGTAAAGCAAATATTGAAAAACTTACCCTCCGTAGATTACTGAGCACCATCAGCTTGCCAAAATTGCCAGGCAGATGATTATGTCCAGAGTATCATTGGAACGAGAGACCGCAGCGCAAAATTGTATGTTCGAAATCTAAAATTCAATACCTAAATGCACAAAACTAAATGACGAAGCAAATGCAAATGACACGAACTTCCGTTGTTGATGGCATGAGCTAAACCCAATTCTGTTGCACTAGAAATTAATTAATCAACAACTCAGTCGCACTGACCAGGGTTATATGGCCATGAAAATTGGGAAAGGCTCCAACAGCAACAAATTACTCGTAAGACCTGCATCGTACCAAACCTGGGGCCAATGACATGCGCAGAAAAATTTCCCTCAAACTAAGAGTCCAAGAACCCGGCAAAACCAGCCGCATTGGTGAAAAGTTGCAGCAACAAAATGCCACTGAAGGCCAAATTAGTTCGCTGTTAAATTGAACGAGAAACCTGGCCCAACTACGGAGTGCGCCATTACTCTCCGCTGACAAAAGAACATGATGATGAGGCTGGCTCCCCCTGATGGTGGTCCGCTCCTACTTCCTGGAGATAACTGGTCCCATGTAAATGGTATAGAAAGCAAAGTTAAAGGAGTCTATCAAACAACTAACCCATGCTCACTCTAACTGTGTCAACTTCTAAGCAAACCACAAACAGCTTACAAACCCAGTCACTTGGTTTTTAAGTGTTTCTACTGAGACTCAGGACCTCATTCAGAGTCGGTCATTGCGGCTGCACGGTCGTAAGGGAAAAGGGGCCGGATAAGCAATGATGCACTCGCAAGTTGCGTCCTTAAGATTGGATCGTTAGCTGGCCGACCAAGGGGAGGATGCGGCTGTAAGACAAAAAATACGCCCCCTTCTCATACGCATTACACATCATCTCCGGCCATATAAGGATTAATCGAGACCCTCGGTAACCATCGGAACTGGTTGTAGAGCTTAAGGTTGACCATACCCTCTCTTAAGCACTACGATCAGGTCAGTGTACAAACCACCCATGTCACGTGTGCCATGACAATACTTTGTTAATTATGCACTCCCATAAAACGCCGTTCGCATAATTAGGCATGCCTGCGTTTGGATCTCCACTCCCCCGTTTTCAAGCACCTTCCCCTGTTACCACCCACAAACGCCTCATTCTGTCACTCAAACTACCGACCTGGCTGTGTTCAAGGAGAGAGAAATTTCTGATCGTAGCAGCTAGTTTGCGCACGCGCATTGCGAACTTTACGCATGCGCAGTTTAGCTAACATCGGTGGCGTACGACCATGCGGCCGCAACGACCGACTCTGAATGAGGTCCTCAAACCCTAAATGCCTGGTGTGATATGCAGTCCATTTCCCACTACACTACAAAACCTAGTAAACAACCATAACCTGCTATCGCAACTATCTCGATCTCCAAAATACAAAACAGGACACAAACCTATGTGCAACTGGAAACCCTCAAAACACGGACAAGAGGAGGTCCGAACAGAGGGCCTGATTCTGACCCGAGCTCTGAGCGCTCACAAGCGGGTCGATGGTGCCCAAGTGCACATGCGCATGACGGAGGCGGCTCCGTCGTGCGCATGCGCGAGACCCGAATAATGATGGCCAAGCTGTCGTTAAGGGTCTCGCACCAAAGGGGGCGTGCTGTTGATGGTGATTGACAGCAAGCCCCCTTTGGTGGGCGTGCCGGGGGCGTGGCTGCCCAGATGGAGGCGTTCCCATGGGAACGCCTACCATCTGGGTCCGGCCCCACTGACATCACTAGTGATGTCAGTGGGAGTGCTTTTGGCTCTGATAGAGCCAAAAGCACTCCTGGGCTTGCGGCAGCGAAACCCTACCGCAAGGTCTCATCGCAAGCCCGATGGTCGCGATGGTCTTGACCATCGCGACCATCATTTTGGCCGCTCGCTATAGCTGTGGGTGGTTACCCACAGCTATGCGAGCGGCCAGGAGGCCTGGAATTATCGCCTGACCCCCTGTATAACCGCTGTGCAACCCTCCTCTCAATCTTACGTGGGCGTGCCAGGTAAACGGAAAATGAGAGACAAAACTGGAGTCATAGCAAAAATTGTGACACAATCATACTCACCAGAACTAGGTGGTCCCAGAACCTCTTCTACAATGCTTTCACGCAGAGTAACCGCTGGCGCGACCACCGCGGCTGCCTCGACGCGCATAGGATCATCATCATCAGCTGCACGAGCCACCAAAGCTTCTCCTAAAACTCCACCCACAACCACGGCAACCGGAGACCGATGAGGAAAATTAAAAGGATGCACTGCTTCGGGAGCAGTGAGGTATGGGGAAGTGGGTGGCCTGGAAACTGGTGGTAGAGGTGGAAGGCTGCACCCGGGTTGCGCGGGGAAACCCAGGTAAAATAACAGGTAAAATAGAGGTGTGAGCTGAGGAATAATGCAAACCAAAAAAAAGGGGGAGACCACTGTGAATGAGGGATAAAAAGGTAACAGAGTAGCAGCCAGAGAAGGGGTGGGGGGGGGGGGGGTGGGGAGCCAAAGAATGAGGAGAAAAAAAGGGGGATAAATGGGGGGGCTAGGTGACTGTGGTGCACATTTGGAGCTTGCTGGTGCCTGGTCTGTAAGGACCAGACACAGAGACCCACAGCGTGGAATGAAACAGGGAAGTGTATATGGGGGCGGGTGATGAGGCACCTGCGAAGCAGCGGCATGCAGGCACTGGCATGCCCACTACCACTGATGTAATGTACCTGCTTGCAAGGGGATAGCTGTGTATACAGGGAATAGCAGCCTGGCTGCCAAAGAGCAGTGCTAATGGAGCACCGCCCAAAATGGCCACCAGGCCCGCCACAAGAGCAGAGCTCTCAGACCACCCCGCTGCTGCAGGGCCAGTGGCACATGGTCTGGGGACCACGCGCTGTCTATAAAGTCCCAGAGGGGGAATGAAGACCACTGCAGAGTGGCCTCTGGGGCCACAAAAGTGGGCGCTCCTGCTGGCGGCAGCGGAGGTAAGTGTGCTGACGGGGATTGCGCAGGCATAAGGCCACTAGGAGGAGGAGAAGGGGGGGTCATGTAGCGGGTGAGAGAACTGACGGGGGGGGGGGGCAGGTGGCGGTTGCAGGGTGTAGTGGTATAAATAATGTCACTTAATGAAAATAAATACACAGAGGAAGACAAGGAAAGACATATGAGATTGAGAATACACAGTAAGAACATAGCCAAAGAGAAAAAGGTACTCAGCCTGTTCCTGTTTCAAAGGTCCAGAAAAAGAGGTTGTCTACATGCAAACAAGCCACTATATACTGATCATCTGACCACTCCCTCAAGCAAAATTATTGGCTCTACCAACCAGCTGACCAGACAGCACCAAAAATGCCCAGCAACAAGGCTGTCTTCAACAGCCGTACAGCAAAAAACACCAGTATGCTTACATATTCTCGCACTTATCCAGCCTTCGCCTACTAGTAACAGATGTGGGCAAATACTTTTGTCCATATATATATATATATATATATATATATATATATGGACATATATATACACAGGTTGGCAAGGTGCGGCACTCACGGTCTGAAATAACTTGATGCAGGCGGTAGAGATATTAACGTTTCAAATTTATAACTGTCTTCAGAACATACGTATGTTCTGAAGACAGTTATAAATCTGAAACATTAATGTCTCTACCGCCTGCATCAAGCTATTTCAGACCGTGAGTGCTGCACCTTGACAACCTGTATCTACTCTGAACTGTGGAGGCACCCAGTAAAGTGCCGGGCCTGCGCTGTACTACATTTATATATATATATATATATATATATATAAACAAAATGTGTATATATGTATATATATATATATATATATATATATTTATATTTAAAAAGCAAATCACCCAACAAATCACAAAACCCCCAGTTTATTCGGCCCATTTATCATTGTATGTTAGAGGTATAATCCCAGTGGTCAACAGCCATTTTCGTGGGTTAACTACAGATATTAAGTTTCCCCCGGGTGTATGAAGGGACTGGAGCAGGTACAGTATCTCTGATACCTGCTGTGATCACTCCATTCCCATAGGCAGCCGCATCCCCCATAGGTTTCTATGGGGGAGGTGATGCTGCCAAATTTTCCAACATACGGAATGTGATGCATTCTGGATATTGGCCCCCGCAGCTAATGCCATCTACACTGCACATAATTAGTCAATGGCAGGTTCCTCCGAAACCCTCCCTGGCAATGGCAGCCATGCAGTGTGACTGAGGCCCTGATTCAGAGCCGGACGCTCTGACAGAGCGCTCGCTCTGAATCAGGGCCATCCCTCTGAATTTTAGAGCGGCCTCCTGACCACCCACAGCTATAGCGAGCGGCCAAAAAGATGGTCGCGATGGTCAAGACAATCACGACCATCGGGCTTGCGACGAGTCCCTTGTGGTAGGGTCTCGTCTGCCACAAGCCCTGGAGTGCTTTTGGCTCTATCAGAGCCAAAAGCACTCCCACTGACATCACTTGTGATGTCAGTGGGGCCGGCCCCAGACGGTAGGTGTTCCCATGGGAACACCTCCTTCTGGCCAGCCACGCCCCCGGCACACCCGCCAAAGGGGGCGAGCTGTCACTAACAATCGACAGCACGCCCCCTTTGTAGCGAGACCCATAGCAACGACTTCCCCGTCGCTATCCGGGTCTCGCGCATGCACACGACGGAACCGGGTCTGTCGTGCGCATGCGCACTGGCCCAACATCGACCAGCTTGTGAGTGCTCAGCCCTGAGCTTGTGCAGCAGCTGCAGCAGCTCTCCGGGCACATCGCAGGGACGTGTCCCTGCATGTGCCGGGTGATGCATTCGGGTGCTATGATCGCATATTGCAATGTGATCTTAGGCGGTAGTGTCATGCCCAGATTGCATTGCAATAGCGATCATTAATAAATGGGGGCCTATATGAGATAAGAGATCCTAATGCATTAGGTGATACAGTAGTAGGAAGTAATACCTAATGCTATATTTCTAACACAAGAAACATAGTGCTATGGATTGACTTGAAGGAGTAGGTGACAGTAACACTTCAATATGCAAACACTGACTTATACGATACAGAAGTCCTGTCCCAGGGGAAGTCATTTGCAACAATTTAAGCAATACGTGTCTCACAAGACTCAGCTACACCCAGCAATGTAGCCTGTAACCATTGGGGTTTACATGTTGAGTGTGAGAAATAAAAAAAAATATATATGAACTTTCCACAAAGGTTATGAAAGGTTGCACCTTAGGGGAATTTTGGAAAAAATTCTCCTCATTGTAAGTTTGAGTATGTAGTTGTGCTAAAGTTTCTACCTGCTACTAACTTTTACAGTTGTAAATAAAATGACCTGAAAATACATTGAGTTATTAATTTCATTTAATTATTTTTTTTCCTTTAACCACAGCTCATCTAATATTTTATATATGTAATTAAAATTGCACTAAGCATATTCTAAAATTCTCCTGATAGGGTGTGACAAATGTTCCTACTGGACTAACGAGTATTGTAGTGCGGAAGTAAAATGTCCTTCATGGAATATCAGGTTAAGGGGCATTTTTCCCCACAGAACAGCATTCAGAAATTCAGATAAGGCAATCACACTCACTCTAGGATGCACTGATATAAACATAATACAATACCACAATAAGCCATTACTCTAGGCTGCACATACAGAACTATAACACAGGACAATAACATCCTCCCAGGATCAGCTGCAGTTCTTCATACCAATGTGAGTATAGTGGGGATGTGTTTCAGATATGATTTTATGGTAGAACAGTAGCAGACACAATAAGGTAACTAGGTGGCCTAATAATTTAGGACCTGAGTCAGAGATGGACGGAATTAACACATCAGATGCAAGCACCTAATTGATTAATTCTCCAAGCAGGCTTCCCTGTAGTTGCCAGAAGAGAAACATATCATGGAAATACATGCAATTTTGAAACACATTCCTGGGCGGTGACTGGGAGGGAGTTGCTATCGGTGAAGGGCATGTCAGGGGCATGTTGGTATCAAGACACTGTGTTGGAATATGGAGTTCCACTGGTAACAGCAGCCATATACTGTTGAACATTTTTGACAATCATAGGATTGCTCTAAAATCCGATTGTACGGTCGATGTCCGATTGATGGTGCGTCTTTGGGCACACATCGGCATATTCAAGCTGTGACTGGTGGGCATCTCAATAGATGGCCCATTGGCCATGGAATTACCATATAGCAACAGTAGCATTTGGAACAAAAGTTGCAGACACTAGTGCTACTGTGTCCACCTTCGAATTTGCTTTAGCCATTGGGGCGGTAATCCAGCTTCTGTATCTTGAAAAAGTATACTTCAATCCTCAGGTACACTAGTATATATACAAGGCATCAGGATTAACTACTTTGTGCTCTACTTCCAAAGAGGCAGCCAATGTATGTGTGACCAATATTTCTTTGGCTGGGTTTGCAGTACAACCCAAGACACCCAATATATTGCACAAACTGATAAGGTCATAAACACATTGCAGAACCCACTCTGAATGTGGTTACTATCTATTCTCACCACAGGCTAATATGATTATCTCATAGAAGGAGAGATATATTAACAGCAAAATGTGGTCAAACCTCTGAAAACTATGAAAATTACAGTTTCCAGAGGTTATCCGCAATCTCCATATATATCAAGCTCCGGAAACTCAACCTTTCCAGAGCTTGTATCTGATAGAAGCCTATACAGTGGGTTCCTTTCCACACAAATCCCCAGGGAGGCATCTAAAAAATCACTCTCTGTCTACCCTGTGGCTTGCGCATTATTAGCCCGAGGTCGCTTATACAGAATAGATCTCCTGCCTCATAGACCAAGAAGTCCTCACACCGCAAAGGACTACTCTTACAGTAAGAACTGTTCTTTGTGTAAATATTCACAATTATTCATGCTATCAGCTTTAATAAATACCGCTATCCATGCGAAGTGTTAGTAAGTATTGTATAGAATATGTGATGCATGATACAGAACCTTGGAACAGTCAGACCATTGGGTACTCACTATAAATACTTTCTCAAAACAGGTATCTAATTATTACATGTAGGCAAGAAAATAGTTTTAATGTATCTATAAAATGTAACTTTATTTCATATAATCAATATGTTTTCCATCCAGGTATTAAATGAGTGACACCGCTTCATCTGATTTGTCTGTGTACTGGACATAGGGTCTGTGTCAGAGTGGTACACTAATGCCACCGCTGCTGCACCTGGGCATGTAGCTGTTATACAAAAATATTCAAATGACGCAGTCATCAGGTGATGTATTGATACGCCCACCTGCGGCTCTGCAAATCCAAGCATCTGCATACATAGATGCAGCAACAGAGCAGATAATTTGATTGTTTCAGTCCTGAGTAAGTCTATGTGTGGTACCCCCAGTCCTTGGAGTACCACTTATAAGCACCATTGTTGTTAAAGATACCCCTGTATTATTTATAAAGTGTATATAAAGTATGCTTTATTGTATATGTAATGGAGATATGATGAAATGCACACTGTATTATACTTTTGTTCTGAATTCCCCCGGGGGCTGTGGTCTCTCCCACCAGGACTGGACTGTAGGTAATGGTGAGGGGCACAAGGCAGGGCCTTCCCCACTGGACTTTGGAGGGGAGGCCTGCATGCCTGCATGGCAGTGGCCAGCTGCCATTGGAAACACAGTAGCACGCGACCCCGGCAGGAAGGGAGCCGGTGCGTGCTGAGTGGACCTGGAGGGAGCTTATAAGAAGGACTGCCTGAGTGACCGTTTGTGGAGTCCTGTGGTAGCGGCGATGGGAGGCAGACCTGTGCTAGGGCTACCAGAGTGTCTGCAGATCACAGAGGTCTCTGGCTGTCGGAGCATATGGAGTCCCAGGACTTCCGCAATGCATCAGAGGGGGCCTGTCTCAGAGTGTGCCTGGAGAAGAAACTGCTGATCGGATGGCTTGAAAGGCGGGCTGTGGGAGAAGAGGCCTGGTGGCTGGTGTGGAGAGAGGGATGGTGACGCATCGAGGGGAACCTCCCTTCTGTGTGTGAACAGCTGCAGGAGAGGTCTGTACATGAATATAAATCACAACACCACTCTGTATTACTCTTGTGGCACTCAGCTGACAGGCTACACTTATACACACAACTACATCAGTAAAGCAGTAAAGAAGTTCTCCATTTGGCTAGTAAACAGTGACAGTATAGCTGCCCTTGCAGTTTAGGAAGCCAGTTAAGAAGATAGCTGAGGTATATTAAGGAGTGCCTGGGCTCAGCTCTCCCCAAATTACTTGCAGTCACTATGCTGATGCCCATTGACTTTTCCTGTATATGTGTTGTTAAAAGCTGGCAGACTTTGGAAGTTTATCTATAGACCAGCAGTAAGCAATTGACTTGGAGTAAATAATACCAACCACCCATGAAGGGAGTATATCCTTAGCAAGATAGCATCAAAGTCCTATTTGGATTCAGCAAAATAGCCCTCCACTGTTATTCTGCAAATCAATTAGAAACAGTATCAACAGTCCAGAGCAGGATTATAATTACCAGCTTTGTTAACCTTGCAACACAGAATCCTTTTGTGCGTCATTAAATAAGCAAGTTGTGAAGAGGGACAGGAAAGTGCAGCAAAGATACTAACATGATTTAATAAGTTTATTGACTTGAGTCATCTGTACTTCTTAGGAGATTATAGACTCAATAGAACCACAACTGTGCACCACCATTACTAAGTCAGCTGGCCAGCCAATTGTAAAGTATATTGTTTTGAGTATTAATCAAATGTATTGTTATTGTTCTCGTCTGACTAAAAGATACATTTGTTGCATGAATACTGTCTTATGCTTAATATGTTATGTTGACTAGTTTAATTTGCAGAGAAGCAGCTGTGGAGGCTTCCTGGTTCCAGTAAAATAAATTATCCAGTGGACTTGTGTCCTTTTCCTGTATTTAACTGTTGCAACATGTTTTCTATTAAATCTTGTTACCAGTAAATTGCATAATCCTACTTGCTATTGATACTAATAATAAATAGTAACCTTCTTGGCACCAAGTGGTTGAATATATTGTGCAAGATCCAGCAACTACCGCCTGCATCAAGCTATTTCAGACCGTGAGTGCTGCACCTTGACAACCTGTATCTACTCTGAACTGTGGAGGCACCCGGTAAAGTTGAACTTGTATATTTATGAGTGCCGGGCCTGCGCTGTACTATATTTATATATACATATATATATATATAGATAAAATGTGTATATATGTATATATATATATATATATATATTTATATTTAAAAAGCTAATCACCTAACAAATCACAAAACCCCCAGTTTATTCGGCCCATTTATCATTGTATATTAGAGGTATAATCCCAATGGCCAACAGCCATTTTCGTGGGTTAACTACAGATATTAAGTTTCCCCCGGGTGTATGAAGAAGGGACTGGAGCAGGTACAGTATCTCAGATACCTGCTGTGATCACTCCATTCCCATAGGCAGCCACATCCCCCATAGGTTTCTATGGGGGATGTGATGCTGCCAAATTTACCAATATACGGAATGTGATGCATTCTGGATATTGGCCCCCGCAGCTAATGCCATCTACACTGCACATAATTAGTCAATGGCGGGTTCCTCTGAAACCCTCCCTGGCAATGGCAGCCATGCAGTGTGACTGAGGCCCTGATTCAGAGCCGGACACTCTGACAGAGCGCTCGCTCTGAATCAGGGCCGTCCCTCTGAATTTTAGAGCGGCCTCCTGGCCGCTTGCATAGCTGTGGGAGACCACCCACTGCTATAGCGAGCGGCCAAAAAGATGGTCGCGATGGTCAAGACCATCGTGACCATCGGGCTTGCGACGAGACCCTTGTGGTAGGGTCTCGTCTGCCACAAGCCCTGGAGTGCTTTTGGCTCTATCAGAGCCAAAAGCACTTCCACTGACATCACTTGTGATGTCAGTGGGGCCGGCCCCAGACGGTAGGTGTTCCCATGGGAACACCTCCTTCTGGCCAGCCACGCCCCTGGCACAGCCGCCAAAGGGGGCGAGCTGTCACTAACAATCGACAGCACGCCCCCTTTGTAGCGAGACCCATAGCAACGACTTCCCCGTCGCTATCCGGGTCTCGCGCATGCACACGACGGAACCGGGTCTGTCGTGCGCATGCGCACTGGCCCAACATCGACCAGCTTGTGAGTGCTCAGCCCTGAGCTTGTGCAGCAGCTGCAGCAGCTCTCCGGGCACATCGCAGGGACGTGTCCCTGCATGTGCCGGGTGATGCATTCGGGTGCTATGATCACATATTGCAATGTGATCTTAGGCGGTAGTGTCATGCCCAGATTGCATTGCAATAGCGATCATTAATAAATGGGGGCCTATATGAGATAAGAGATCCTAATGCATTAGGTGATACAGTAGTAGGAAGTAATACCTAATGCTATATTTCTAACACAAGAAACATAGTGCTATGGATTGACTTGAAGGAGTAGGTGACAGTAACACTTCAATATGCAAACACTGACTTATACGATACAGAAGTCCTGTCCCAGGGGAAGTCATTTGCAACAATTTAAGCAATACGTGTCTCACAAGACTCAGCTACACCCAGCAATGTAGCCTGTAACCATTGGGGTTTACATGTTGAGTGTGAGAAATAAAAAAAAATATATATGAACTTTCCACAAAGGTTATGAAAGGTTGCACCTTAGGGGAATTTTGGAAAATATTCTCCTCATTGTAAGTTTGAGTATGTAGTTGTGCTAAAGTTTCTACCTGCTACTAACTTTTACAGTTGTAAATAAAATGACCTGAAAATACATTGAGTTATTAATTTCATTTAATTATTTTTTTTCCTTTAACCACAGCTCATCTAATATTTTATATATGTAATTAAAATTTCACTAAGCATATTCTAAAATTCTCCTGATAGGGTGTGACAAATGTTCCTACTGGACTAACGAGTATTGTAGTGCGGAAGTAAAATGTCCTTCATGGAATATCAGGTTAAGGGGCATTTTTCCCCACAGAACAGCATTCAGAAATTCAGATAAGGCAATCACACTCACTCTAGGATGCACTGATATAAACATAATACAATACCACAATAAGCCATTACTCTAGGCTGCACATACAGAACTATAACACAGGACAATAACATCCTCCCAGGATCAGCTGCAGTTCTTCATACCAATGTGAGTATAGTGGGGATGTGTTTCAGATATGATTTTATGGTAGAACAGTAGCAGACACAATAAGGTAACTAGGTGGCCTAATAATTTAGGACCTGAGTCAGAGATGGACGGAATTAACACATCAGATGCAAGCACCTAATTGATTAATTCTCCAAGCAGGCTTCCCTGTAGTTGCCAGAAGAGAAACATATCATGGAAATACATGCAATTTTGAAACACATTCCTGGGCGGTGACTGGGAGGGAGTTGCTATCGGTGAAGGGCATGTCAGGGGCATGTTGGTATCAAGACACTGTGTTGGAATATGGAGTTCCACTGGTAACAGCAGCCATATACTGTTGAACATTTTTGACAATCATAGGATTGCTCTAAAATCCGATTGTACGGTCGATGTCCGATTGATGGTGCGTCTTTGGGCACACATCGGCATATTCAAGCTGTGACTGGTGGGCATCTCAATAGATGGCCCATTGGCCATGGAATTACCATATAGCAACAGTAGCATTTGGAACAAAAGTTGCAGACACTAGTGCTACTGTGTCCACCTTCGAATTTGCTTTAGCCATTGGGGTGGTAATCCAACTTCTGTATCTTGAAAAAGTATACTTCAATCCTCAGGTACACTAGTATATATACAAGGCATCAGGATTAACTACTTTGTGCTCTACTTCCAAAGAGGCAGCCAATGTATGTGTGACCAATATTTCTTTGGCTGGGTTTGCAGTACAACCCAAGACACCCAATATATTGCACAAACTGATAAGGTCATAAACACATTGCAGAACCCACTCTGAATGTGGTTACTATCTATTCTCACCACGGGCTAATATGATTATCTCATAGAAGGAGAGATATATTAACAGCAAAATGTGGTCAAACCTCTGAAAACTATGAAAATTACAGTTTCCAGAGGTTATCCGCAATCTCCATATATATCAAGCTCCGGAAACTCAACCTTTCCAGAGCTTGTATCTGATAGAAGCCTATACAGTGGGTTCCTTTCCACACAAATCCCCAGGGAGGCATCTAAAAAATCACTCTCTGTCTACCCTGTGGCTTGCGCATTATTAGCCCGAGGTCGCTTATACAGAATAGATCTCCTGCCTCATAGACCCAGAAGTCCTCACAACGCAAAGGACTACTCTTACAGTAAGAACTGTTCTTTGTGTAAATATTCACAATTATTCATGCTATCAGCTTTAATAAATACCGCTATCCATGCGAAGTGTTAGTAAGTATTGTATAGAATATGTGATGCATGATACAGAACCTTGGAACAGTCAGACCATTTGGTACTCACTATAAATACTTTCTCAAAACAGGTATCTAATTATTACATGTAGGCAAGAAAATAGTTTTAATGTATCTATAAAATGTAACTTTATTTCATATAATCAATATGTTTTCCATCCAGGTATTAAATGAGTGACACCGCTTCATCTGATTTGTCTGTGTACTGGACATAGGGTCTGTGTCAGAGTGGTACACTAATGCCACCGCTGCTGCACCTGGGCATGTAGCTGTTATACAAAAATATTCAAATGACGCAGTCATCAGGTGATGTATTGATACGCCCACCTGCGGCTCTGCAAATCCAAGCATCTGCGTACATAGATGCAGCAACAGAGCAGATAATTTGATTGTTTCAGTCCTGAGTAAGTCTATGTGTGGTACCCCCAGTCCTTGGAGTACCACTTATAAGCACCATTGTTGTTAAAGATACCCCTGTATTATTTATAAAGTGTATATAAAGTATGCTTTATTGTATATGTAATGGAGATATGATGAAATGCACACTGTATTATACTTTTGTTCTGAATTCCCCCGGGGGCTGTGGTCTCTCCCACCAGGACTGGACTGTAGGTAATGGTGAGGGGCACAAGGCAGGGCCTTCCCCACTGGACTTTGGAGGGGAGGCCTGCATGCCTGCATGGCAGTGGCCAGCTGCCATTGGAAACACAGTAGCACGCGACCCCGGCAGGAAGGGAGCCGGTGCGTGCTGAGTGGACCTGGAGGGAGCTTATAAGAAGGACTGCCTGAGTGACCGTTTGTGGAGTCCTGTGGTAGCGGCGATGGGAGGCAGACCTGTGCTAGGGCTACCAGAGTGTCTGCAGATCACAGAGGTCTCTGGCTGTCGGAGCATATGGAGTCCCAGGACTTCCGCAATGCATCAGAGGGGGCCTGTCTCAGAGTGTGCCTGGAGAAGAAACTGCTGATCGGATGGCTTGAAAGGCGGGCTGTGGGAGGAGAGGCCTGGTGGCTGGTGTGGAGAGAGGGATGGTGACGCATCGAGGGGAACCTCCCTTCTGTGTGTGAACAGCTGCAGGAGAGGTCTGTACATGAATATAAATCACAACACCACTCTGTATTACTCTTGTGGCACTCAGCTGACAGGCTACACTTATACACACAACTACATCAGTAAAGCAGTAAAGAAGTTCTCCATTTGGCTAGTAAACAGTGACAGTATAGCTGCCCTTGCAGTTTAGGAAGCCAGTTAAGAAGATAGCTGAGGTATATTAAGGAGTGCCTGGGCTCAGCTCTCCCCAAATTACTTGCAGTCACTATGCTGATGCCCATTGACTTTTCCTGTATATGTGTTATTAAAAGCTGGCAGACTTTGGAAGTTTATCTATAGACCAGCAGTAAGCAATTGACTTGGAGTAAATAATACCAACCACCCATGAAGGGAGTATATCCTTAGCAAGATAGCATCAAAGTCCTATTTGGATTCAGCAAAATAGCCCTCAACTGTTATTCTGCAAATCAATTAGAAACAGTATCAACAGTCCAGAGCAGGATTATAATTACCAGCTTTGTTAACCTTGCAACACAGAATCCTTTTGTGCGTCATTAAATAAGCAAGTTGTGAAGAGGGACAGGAAAGTGCAGCAAAGATACTAACATGATTTAATAAGTTTATTGACTTGAGTCATCTGTACTTCTTAGGAGATTATAGACTCAATAGAACCACAACTGTGCACCACCATTACTAAGTCAGCTGGCCAGCCAATTGTAAAGTATATTGTTTTGAGTATTAATCAAATGTATTGTTATTGTTCTCATCTGACTAAAAGATACATTTGTTGCATGAATACTGTCTTATGCTTAATATGTTATGTTGACTAGTTTAATTTGCAGAGAAGCAGCTGTGGAGGCTTCCTGGTTCCAGTAAAATAAATTATCCAGTGGACTTGTGTCCTTTTCCTGTATTTAACTGTTGCAACATGTTTGCTATTAAATCTTGTTACCAGTAAATTGCATAATCCTACTTGCTATTGATACTAATAATAAATAGTAACCTTCTTGGCACCAAGTGGCTGAATATATTGTGCAAGATCCAGCAACTACCGCCTGCATCAAGCTATTTCAGACCGTGAGTGCTGCACCTTGACAACCTGTATCTACTCTGAACTGTGGAGGCACCCGGTAAAGTTGAACTTGTATATTTATGAGTGCCGGGCCTGCGCTGTACTATATTTATATATATATATATATATATATATATATAGACAAAATGTGTATATATGTATATATATATATATATATATATATATTTATATTTAAAAAGCTAATCACCCAACAAATCACAAAACCCCCATTTTATTCGGCCCATTTATCATTGTATATTAGAGGTATAATCCCAGTGGCCAACAGCCATTTTCGTGGGTTAACTACAGACATTAAGTTTCCCCCGGGTGTATGAAGAAGGGACTGGAGAGGTACAGTATCTCAGATACCTGCTGTGATCACTCCATTCCCATAGGCAGCCACATCCCCCATAGGTTTCTATGGGGGATGTGATGCTGCCAAATTTACCAACATACGGAATGTGATGCATTCTGGATATTGGCCCCCGCAGCTAATGCCATCTACACTGCACATAATTAGTCAATGGCGGGTTCCTCTGAAACCCTCCCTGGCAATGGCAGCCATGCAGTGTGACTGAGGCCCTGATTCAGAGCCGGACACTCTGACAGAGCGCTCGCTCTGAATCAGGGCCGTCCCTCTGAATTTTAGAGCGGCCTCCTGGCCGCTTGCATAGCTGTGGGAGACCACCCACAGCTATAGCGAGCGGCCAAAAAGATGGTCGCGATGGTCAAGACCATCGCGACCATCGGGCTTGCGATGAGACCCTTGTGGTTGGGTCTCGTCTGCCACAAGCCCTGGAGTGCTTTTGGCTCTATCAGAGCCAAAAGCACTCCCACTGACATCACTTGTGATGTCAGTGGGGCCGGCCCCAGACGGTAGGTGTTCCCATGGGAACACCTCCTTCTGGCCAGCCACGCCCCCGGCACGCCCACCAAAGGGGGCAAGCTGTCACTAACAATCGACAGCACGCCCCCTTTGTAGCGAGACCCATAGCAACGACTTCCCCGTCACTATCCGGGTCTCGCGCATGCGCACGACGGAACCGGGTCTGTCGTGCGCATGCGCACTGGCCCAACATCGACCAGCTTGTGAGTGCTCAGCCCTGAGCTTGTGCAGCAGCTGCAGCAGCTCTCCGGGCACATCGCAGGGACGTGTCCCTGCATGTGCCGGGTGATGCATTCGGGTGCTATGATCGCATATTGCAATGTGATCTTAGGCGGTAGTGTCATGCCCAGATTGCATTGCAATAGCGATCATTAATAAATGGGGGCCTATATGAGATAAGAGATCCTAATGCATTAGGTGATACAGTAGTAGGAAGTAATACCTAATGCTATATTTCTAACACAAGAAACATAGTGCTATGGATTGACTTGAAGGAGTAGGTGACAGTAACACTTCAATATGCAAACACTGACTTATACGATACAGAAGTCCTGTCCCAGGGGAAGTCATTTGCAACAATTTAAGCAATACGTGTCTCACAAGACTCAGCTACACCCAGCAATGTAGCCTGTAACCATTGGGGTTTACATGTTGAGTGTGAGAAATAAAAAAAAATATATATGAACTTTCCACAAAGGTTATGAAAGGTTGCACCTTAGGGGAATTTTGGAAAAAATTCTCCTCATTGTAAGTTTGAGTATGTAGTTGTGCTAAAGTTTCTACCTGCTACTAACTTTTACAGTTGTAAATAAAATGACCTGAAAATACATTGAGTTATTAATTTCATTTAATTATTTTTTTTCCTTTAACCACAGCTCATCTAATATTTTATATATGTAATTAAAATTGCACTAAGCATATTCTAAAATTCTCCTGATAGGGTGTGACAAATGTTCCTACTGGACTAACGAGTATTGTAGTGCGGAAGTAAAATGTCCTTCATGGAATATCAGGTTAAGGGGCATTTTTCCCCACAGAACAGCATTCAGAAATTCAGATAAGGCAATCACACTCACTCTAGGATGCACTGATATAAACATAATACAATACCACAATAAGCCATTACTCTAGGCTGCACATACAGAACTATAACACAGGACAATAGCATCCTCCCAGGATCAGCTGCAGTTCTTCATACCAATGTGAGTATAGTGGGGATGTGTTTCAGATATGATTTTATGGTAGAACAGTAGCAGACACAATAAGGTAACTAGGTGGCCTAATAATTTAGGACCTGAGTCAGAGATGGACGGAATTAACACATCAGATGCAAGCACCTAATTGATTAATTCTCCAAGCAGGCTTCCCTGTAGTTGCCAGAAGAGAAACATATCATGGAAATACATGCAATTTTGAAACACATTCCTGGGCGGTGACTGGGAGGGAGTTGCTATCGGTGAAGGGCATGTCAGGGGCATGTTGGTATCAAGACACTGTGTTGGAATATGGAGTTCCACTGGTAACAGCAGCCATATACTGTTGAACATTTTTGACAATCATAGGATTGCTCTAAAATCCGATTGTACGGTCGATGTCCGATTGATGGTGCGTCTTTGGGCACACATCGGCATATTCAAGCTGTGACTGGTGGGCATCTCAATAGATGGCCCATTGGCCATGGAATTACCATATAGCAACAGTAGCATTTGGAACAAAAGTTGCAGACACTAGTGCTACTGTGTCCACCTTCGAATTTGCTTTAGCCATTGGGGCGGTAATCCAGCTTCTGTATCTTGAAAAAGTATACTTCAATCCTCAGGTACACTAGTATATATACAAGGCATCAGGATTAACTACTTTGTGCTCTACTTCCAAAGAGGCAGCCAATGTATGTGTGACCAATATTTCTTTGGCTGGGTTTGCAGTACAACCCAAGACACCCAATATATTGCACAAACTGATAAGGTCATAAACACATTGCAGAACCCACTCTGAATGTGGTTACTATCTATTCTCACCACAGGCTAATATGATTATCTCATAGAAGGAGAGATATATTAACAGCAAAATGTGGTCAAACCTCTGAAAACTATGAAAATTACAGTTTCCAGAGGTTATCCGCAATCTCCATATATATCAAGCTCCGGAAACTCAACCTTTCCAGAGCTTGTATCTGATAGAAGCCTATACAGTGGGTTCCTTTCCACACAAATCCCCAGGGAGGCATCTAAAAAATCACTCTCTGTCTACCCTGTGGCTTGCGCATTATTAGCCCGAGGTCGCTTATACAGAATAGATCTCCTGCCTCATAGACCAAGAAGTCCTCACACCGCAAAGGACTACTCTTACAGTAAGAACTGTTCTTTGTGTAAATATTCACAATTATTCATGCTATCAGCTTTAATAAATACCGCTATCCATGCGAAGTGTTAGTAAGTATTGTATAGAATATGTGATGCATGATACAGAACCTTGGAACAGTCAGACCATTGGGTACTCACTATAAATACTTTCTCAAAACAGGTATCTAATTATTACATGTAGGCAAGAAAATAGTTTTAATGTATCTATAAAATGTAACTTTATTTCATATAATCAATATGTTTTCCATCCAGGTATTAAATGAGTGACACCGCTTCATCTGATTTGTCTGTGTACTGGACATAGGGTCTGTGTCAGAGTGGTACACTAATGCCACCGCTGCTGCACCTGGGCATGTAGCTGTTATACAAAAATATTCAAATGACGCAGTCATCAGGTGATGTATTGATACGCCAACCTGCGGCTCTGCAAATCCAAGCATCTGCATACATAGATGCAGCAACAGAGCAGATAATTTGATTGTTTCAGTCCTGAGTAAGTCTATGTGTGGTACCCCCAGTTCTTGGAGTACCACTTATAAGCACCATTGTTGTTAAAGATACCCCTGTATTATTTATAAAGTGTATATAAAGTATGCTTTATTGTATATGTAATGGAGATATGATGAAATGCACACTGTATTATACTTTTGTTCTGAATTCCCCCGGGGGCTGTGGTCTCCCACCAGGACTGGACTGTAGGTAATGGTGAGGGGCACAAGGCAGGGCCTTCCCCACTGGACTTTGGAGGGGAGGCCTGCATGCCTGCATGGCAGTGGCCAGCTGCCATTGGAAACACAGTAGCACGTGACCCCGGCAGGAAGGGAGCCGGTGCGTGCTGAGTGGACCTGGAGGGAGCTTATAAGAAGGACTGCCTGAGTGACCGTTTGTGGAGTCCTGTGGTAGCAGCGATGGGAGGCAGACCTGTGCTAGGGCTACCAGAGTGTCTGCAGATCACAGATGTCTCTGACTGTCGGAGCATACGGAGTCCCAGGACTTCCGCAATGCATCAGAGGGGGCCTGTCTCAGAGTGTGCCTGGAGAAGAAACTGCTGATCAGATGGCTTGAAAGGCGGGCTGTGGGAGGAGAGGCCTGGTGGCTGGTGTGGAGAGAGGGATGGTGACGCATTGAGGGGAACCTCCCTTCTGTGTGTGAACAGCTGCAGGAGAGGTCTGTACATGAATATAAATCACAACACCACTCTGTATTACTCTTGTGGCACTCAGCTGACAGGCTACACTTATACACACAACTACATCAGTAAAGCAGTAAAGAAGTTCCCCATTTGGCTAGTAAACAGTGACAGTATAGCTGCCCTTGCAGTTTAGGAAGCCAGTTAAGAAGATAGCTGAGGTATATTAAGGAGTGCCTGGGCTCAGCTCTCCCCAAATTACTTGCAGTCACTATGCTGATGCCCATTGACTTTTCCTGTATATGTGTTGTTAAAAGCTGGCAGACTTTGGAAGTTTATCTATAGACCAGCAGTAAGCAATTGACTTGGAGTAAATACTACCAACCACCCATGAAGGGAGTATATCCTTAGCAAGATAGCATCAAAGTCCTATTTGGATTCAGCAAAATAGCCCTCCACTGTTATTCTGCAAATCAATTAGAAACAGTATCAACAGTCCAGAGCAGGATTATAATTACCAGCTTTGTTAACCTTGCAACACAGAATCCTTTTGTGCGTCATTAAATAAGCAAGTTGTGAAGAGGGACAGGAAAGTGCAGCAAAGATACTAACATGATTTAATAAGTTTATTGACTTGAGTCATCTGTACTTCTTAGGAGATTATAGACTCAATAGAACCACAACTGTGCACCACCATTACTAAGTCAGCTGGCCAGCCAATTGTAAAGTATATTGTTTTGAGTATTAATCAAATGTATTGTTATTGTTCTCGTCTGACTAAAAGATACATTTGTTGCATGAATACTGTCTTATGCTTAATATGTTATGTTGACTAGTTTAATTTGCAGAGAAGCAGCTGTGGAGGCTTCCTGGTTCCAGTAAAATAAATTATCCAGTGGACTTGTGTCCTTTTCCTGTATTTAACTGTTGCAACATGTTTGCTATTAAATCTTGTTACCAGTAAATTGCATAATCCTACTTGCTATTGATGCTAATAATAAATAGTAACCTTCTTGGCACCAAGTGGTTGAATATATTGTGCAAGATCCAGCAACTACCGCCTGCATCAAGCTATTTCAGACCGTGAGTGCTGCACCTTGACAACCTGTATCTACTCTGAACTGTGGAGGCACCCGGTAAAGTTGAACTTGTATATTTATGAGTGCCGGGCCTGCGATGTACTATATTTATATATATATATAGACAAAATGTGTATATATGTATATATATATATATTTATATTTAAAAAGCTAATCACCCAACAAATCACAAAACCCCCAGTTTATTCGGCCCATTTATCATTGTATATTAGAGGTATAATCCCAGTGGCCAACAGCCATTTTCGTGGGTTAACTACAGATATTAAGTTTCCCCCGGGTGTATGAAGAAGGGACTGGAGCAGGTACAGTATCTCAGATACCTGCTGTGATCACTCCATTCCCATAGGCAGCCACATCCCCCATAGGTTTCTATGGGGGATGTGATGCTGCCAAATTTACCAACATACTGAATGTGATGCATTCTGGATATTGGCCCCCGCAGCTAATGCCATCTACACTGCACATAATTAGTCAATGGCGGGTTCCTCTGAAACCCTCCCTGGCAATGGCAGCCATGCAGTGTGACTGAGGCCCTGATTCAGAGCCGGACACTCTGACAGAGCGCTCGCTCTGAATCAGGGCCGTCCCTCTGAATTTTAGAGCGGCCTCCTGGCCGCTTGCATAGCTGTGGGTGACCACCCACAGCTATAGCGAGCGGCCAAAAAGATGGTCGCGATGGTCAAGACCATCGTGACCATCGGGCTCGCGACAAGACCCTTGTGGTAGGGTCTCATCTGCCACAAGCCCTGCAGTGCTTTTGGCTCTGTCAGAGCCAAAAGCACTCCCACTGACATCACTTGTGATGTCAGTGGGGCCGGCCCCAGACGGTAGGTGTTCCCATGGGAACACCTCCTTCTGGCCAGCCACGCCCCCGGCACGCCCACCAAAGGGGGCGAGCTGTCACTAACAATCGACAGCACGCCCCCTTTGTAGCGAGACCCATAGCGATGACTTCCCCGTCGCTATCCGGGTCTCGCGCATGCGCACGATGGAACCGGGTCCGTCGTGCGCATACGCACTGGCCCAACATCGACCAGCTTGCGAGTGCTCAGCCCTGAGCTTGTGCAGCAGCTGCAGCAGCTCTCCGGGCACATCGCAGGGATGTGTCCCTGCATGCGCCGGGTGATGCATTCGGGTGCTATGATCGCATATTGCAATGTGATCTTAGGCGGTAGTGTCATGCCCAGATTGCATTGCAATAGCGATCATTAATAAATGGGGGCCTATATGAGATAAGAGATCCTAATGCATTAGGTGATACAGTAGTAGGAAGTAATACCTAATGCTATATTTCTAACACAAGAAACATAGTGCTATGGATTGACTTGAAGGAGTAGGTGACAGTAACACTTCAATATGCAAACACTGACTTATACGATACAGAAGTCCTGTCCAAGGGGAAGTCATTTGCAACAATTTAAGCAATACGTGTCTCACAAGACTCAGCTACACCCAGCAATGTAGCCTTAACCATTGGGGTTTACATGTTGAGTGTGAGAAATAAAAAAAATATATATGAACTTTCCACAAAGGTTATGAAAGGTTGCACCTTAGGGGAATTTTGGAAAATATTCTCCTCATTGTAAGTTTGAGTATGTAGTTGTGCTAAAGTTTCTACCTGCTACTAACTTTTACAGTTGTAAATAAAATGACCTGAAAATACATTGAGTTATTAATTTCATTTAATTATTTTTTTTCCTTTAACCACAGCTCATCTAATATTTTATATATGTAATTAAAATTGCACTAAGCATATTCTAAAATTCTCCTGATAGGGTGTGACAAATGTTCCTACTGGACTAACGAGTATTGTAGTGCGGAAGTAAAATGTCCTTCATGGAATATCAGGTTAAGGGGCATTTTTCCCCACAGAACAGCATTCAGAAATTCAGATAAGGCAATCACACTCACTCTAGGATGCACTGATATAAACATAATACAATACCACAATAAGCCATTACTCTAGGCTGCACATACAGAACTATAACACAGGACAATAACATCCTCCCAGGATCAGCTGCAGTTCTTCATACCAATTTCTTCATACCAATGTGAGTATAGTAGGGATGTGTTTCAGATATGATTTTATGGTAGAACAGTAGCAGACACAATAAGGTAACTAGGTGGCCTAATAATTTAGGACCTGAGTCAGAGATGGACGGAATTAACACATCAGATGCAAGCACCTAATTGATTAATTCCCCAAGCAGGCTTCCCTGTAGTTGCCAGAAGAGAAACATATCATGGAAATACATGCAATTTTGAAACACATTCCTGGGCGGTGACTGGGAGGGAGTTGCTATCGGTGAAGGGCATGTCAGGGGCATGTTGGTATCAAGACACTGTGTTGGAATATGGAGTTCCACTGGTAACAGCAGCCATATACTGTTGAACATTTTTGACAATCATAGGATTGCTCTAAAATCCGATTGTACGGTCGATGTCCGATTGATGGTGTGTCTTTGGGCGCACATCGGCATATTCAAGCTGTGACTGGTGGGCATCTCAATAGATGGCCCATTGGCCATGGAATTACCATATAGCAACAGTAGCATTTGGAACAAAAGTTGCAGACACTAGTGCTACTGTGTCCACCTTCGAATTTGCTTTAGCCATTGGGGCGGTAATCCAGCTTCTGTATCTTGAAAAAGTATACTTCAATCCTCAGGTACACTAGTATATATACAAGGCATCAGGATTAACTACTTTGTGCTCTACTTCCAAAGAGGCAGCCAATGTATGTGTGACCAATATTTCTTTGGCTGAGTTTGCAGTACAACCCAAGACACCCAATATATTGCACAAACTGATAAGGTCATAAACACATTGCAGAACCCACTCTGAATGTGGTTACTATCTATTCTCACCACAGGCTAATATGATTATCTCATAGAAGGAGAGATGTATTAACAGCAAAATGTGGTCAAACCTCTGAAAACTATGAAAATTACAGTTTCCAGAGGTTATCCGCAATCTCCATATATATCAAGCTCCGGAAACTCAACCTTTCCAGAGCTTGTATCTGATAGAAGCCTATACAGTGGGTTCCTTTCCACACAAATCCCCAGGGAGGCATCTAAAAAATCACTCTCTGTCTACCCTGTGGCTTGCGCATTATTAGCCCGAGGTCGCTTATACAGAATAGATCTCCTGCCTCATAGACCCAGAAGTCCTCACAACGCAAAGGACTACTCTTACAGTAAGAACTGTTCTTTGTGTAAATATTCACAATTATTCATGCTATCAGCTTTAATAAATACCGCTATCCATGCGAAGTGTTAGTAAGTATTGTATAGAATATGTGATGCATGATACAGAACGTTGGAACAGTCAGACCATTGGGTACTCAATATAAATACTTTCTCAAAACAGGTATCTAATTATTACATGTAGGCAAGAAAATAGTTTTAATGTATCTATAAAATGTAACTTTATTTCATATAATCAATATGTTTTCCATCCAGGCATTAAATGAGTGACACCGCTTCATCTGATTTGTCTGTGTACGGGACATAGGGTCTGTGTCAGAGTGGTACACTAATGCCACCGCTGCTGCACCTGGGCATGTAGCTGTTATACAAAAATATGCAAATGATGCAGTCATCAGGTGATGTATTGATACGCCCACCTGCGGCTCTGCAAATCCAAGCATCTGCGTACATAGATGCAGCAACAGAGCAGATAATTTGATTGTTTCAGTCCTGAGTAAGTCTATGTGTGGTACCCCCAGTCCTTGGAGTACCACTTATAAGCACCATTGTTGTTAAAGATACCCCTGTATTATTTATAAAGTGTATATAAAGTATGCTTTACTGTATATGTAATGGAGATATGATGAAATGCACACTGTATTATACTTTTGTTCTGAATTGCCCCGGGGGCTGTGGTCTCTCCCACCAGGACTGGACTGTAGGTAATGGTGAGGGGCACAAGGCAGGGCCTTCCCCACTGGACTTTGGAGGGGAGGCCTGCATGCCAGCGTGGCAGTGGCCAGCTGCCATTGGAAACACAGTAGCACGCGACCCTGGCAGGAAGGGAGCCAGTGCGTGCAGAGTGGACCTGGAGGGAGCTTATAAGAAGGACTGCCTGAGTGACCGTTTGTGGAGTCCTGTGGTAGCGGCAATGGGAGGCAGACCTGTGCTAGGGCTACCAGAGTGTCTGCAGATCACAGAGGTCTCTGGCTGTCGGAGCATACGGAGTCCCAGGACTTCCGCAATGCATCAGAGGGGGCCTGTCTCAGAGTGTGCCTGGAGGAGAAACTGCTGATCGGATGGCTTGAAAGGCGGGCTGTGGGAGGAGAGGCCTGGTGGCTGGTGTGGAGAGAGGGATGGTGATGCATCGAGGGGAACCTCCCTTCTGTGTGTGAACAGCTGCAGGAGAGGTCTGTACATGAATATAAATCACAACACCACTCTGTATTACTCTTGTGGCACTCAGCTGACAGGCTACACTTATACACACAACTACATCAGTAAAGCAGTAAAGAAGTTCTCCATTTGGCTAGTAAACAGTGACAGTATAGCTGCCCTTGCAGTTTAGGAAGCCAGTTAAGAAGATAGCTGAGGTATATTAAGGAGTGCCTGGGCTCAGCTCTCCCCAAATTACTTGCAGTCACTATGCTGATGCCCATTGACTTTTCCTGTATATGTGTTGTTAAAAGCTGGCAGACTTTGGAAGTTTATCTATAGACCAGCAGTAAGCAATTGACTTGGAGTAAATAATACCAACCACCCATGAAGGGAGTATATCCTTAGCAAGATAGCATCAAAGTCCTATTTGGATTCAGCAAAATAGCCCTCCACTGTTATTCTGCAAATCAATTAGAAACAGTATCAACAGTCCAGAGCAGGATTATAATTACCAGCTTTGTTAACCTTGCAACACAGAATCCTTTTGTGCGTCATTAAATAAGCAAGTTGTGAAGAGGGACAGGAAAGTGCAGCAAAGATACTAACATGATTTAATAAGTTTATTGACTTGAGTCATCTGTACTTCTTAGGAGATTATAGACTCAATAGAACCACAACTGTGCACCACCATTACTAAGTCAGCTTGCCAGCCAATTGTAAAGTATATTGTTTTGAGTATTAATCAAATGTATTGTTATTGTTCTCGTCTGACTAAAAGATACATTTGTTGCATGAATACTGTCTTATGCTTAATATGTTATGTTGACTAGTTTAATTTGCAGAGAAGCAGCTGTGGAGGCTTCCTGGTTCCAGTAAAATAAATTATCCAGTGGACTTGTGTCCTTTTCCTGTATTTAACTGTTGCAACATGTTTGCTATTAAATCTTGTTACCAGTAAATTGCATAATCCTACTTGCTATTGATACTAATAATAAATAGTAACCTTCTTGGCACCAAGTGGTTGAATATATTGTGCAAGATCCAGCAACTTGTTGTTATATCACGAGGAAAAAGACCACACAAAGAACTGTTCCAGAGTGTTACCCCTGTCACATTGGTAAGGCACCTACTACACATTACCACACTAAGGGCCTGATTCAGAGGCGATCGCTATTTGCGAGCGCACTCTCTGAATCAGGACGGCGATGAATTTTTTTCATTTTTTTCCTGCCTGCTCACTTGTGTGAGCAGGCAGAAGATGGTCATGAATATCACGACCATCGGGCTTGCGAGGAGACCCTGTGGTAGGGTCTCAGGTCTCGCAAGCCTGAGTGATGTCAGTAAGGCCACCCACAAATGGCAGGCATTCCTTTGGGAACCCCTCTGTTTGTTCAGCCACCCCCCCGCCTTCAAAATGGGGTGAGTTGTCGATCAACATCGACAGCCGTCCCGTCTTGTTGCGAGCCCTGGAGTGAGCAATTTCTCAGTCGCTACAGGGCTTGTGCACATGCGTGACCACCATCGACCCGCTTGTGAGCGCAATGTGCTTGTGCGCCGGTCTGAATCAGGCCCTAAGTATTGAGTTAAAGGGGTGTTACATATGGTCCTGCAGAATGGCAGTGGGAAGTGAGACACCGGAGCCATTTTCCTTGTGTACAGGCTGACAGTCGCAGATATGCCCCCTAGACGGTCGTGACACATCTGCATTCCTTGCTGCCACTCCCCACCCCCATGAAAAGCTCCCTGTCAATCACACTGCAAATAAATAGTCACTGCAAGCGACTATGGTAATATACCTTAAAGCATGCACAGTATGACTCAGACAAATGCACAGACGGCCAATAATCGCTCAACTGCAAAAACATTGACATAGCGTACAACTCTGTATCAGGCCCATAGAGCTCAGAAAGTTACCATGGATACAACCTACTACTATATTGTTTAGCACCCTTACTGCTTCTCTTCGTTTTCACAAACAGGGACATCAAGAGCTTTGACAGGCCCGGGTACCTGGGGGGGAGAGGGGGGGGGAATTGGTCAATTCACAAAAAACTGAAGAAGCTACTATGCGTGGTGCAGGGGGCGGCTCCAGGGGAAAGGCACACTCCGGCTGTGGCCATGTCTGTATAGCAGCACAGCCATAGCGGCACATCAGGAAGAGGAGACTGCTGAAGCCCTCAGGGGATTAGTTATTAATCAATTCTGCCCTTAAAATATGCAAAAACTCCTGTTCCACATATTTAATGGCAGAATTAAGTATCCCTTAATATACCAATAAAGAAAGCTCCTGCTTTTTGGCCACCAGTCCTCGCATCAGCTGCCTTTATAGTTTTCAATGGAGTCAGTATTTTGCAAAGCTAAGCATTGCAGATTTTGCATGTGAGGCAAGGGCTACCAACATGACATTAGCCCATTAACTGCAATCTTGTGATCTTTCACTGGTGGGCTGCAGTAGATCAATATGCGGATCTCAGTCTTCACAATCCCAATTGTCAAGACGTGTAAGTAATGGCAAATTCCCTCGGGAAGGGGGGGTTAAGTTTAGGCGCCACTGGGGGAGGTTAGGGTTAGGCACCCCCTTGGAGGGTTAGGGTTAGTCTATGGGAAGGGGGGTTAGGGTTAGGCACCACTAGGGGGGAGGTTAGGGTTAGGCTTCCCCCCAGAAGGGTTAGGTTTAGAGTGTGGGAAGGGGGGGCTAGGTTTAGACACCACTAGGGGGGAGCTTAGGGTTAGGCACCACCAAGGGAGGGCTAGGGTTGGGGGGTAGGGGTAGGTTAGTGTACTCACTTACCGCTGCCAGAATTCTGAACCAGCTGGACTTCCACTATCCGGATTTCCGCCGATAGCCGCCGGCTTATCATACCAATTCCATCCACATATTATAATAAATATGCCACTCATTCTCTTACATGTCAAAAATTAGACATCTCCTTATTTATTTATAATAGATTTATATTGCCAGTGCAGTGCACTCGAGACCCTGGGGACTAAAGTCTGCCATCGGCTGCCATGACCAGCAATGAGTTTTCCCCTGGGCCAGTCCAGAGGCGTCAGTGGGGTTGGTGTCTCCCAATGTGCCTACTCAATCTTTCATTCCCTCAGCTATGGTTTCCATGCAAGCATGACAGGGGCATGGCTTCTGCCAGTGAAGTCACACCCACTAATGAATAACGTCCCATTCTCGTCATGCTGGGGGCTCACCCAGCATTCTGGGAGCTGCTTGGCAGCTCCCAGCCTCCCTGGACACAGTGTTGGGGAAGCACACATGCAAGCATCAATAATCAGTGCTATCACCACTGCTTGGTGACCCATCCGAGGGGATGACACCAAAATAATAGAGCAGCTCTGCTATTTTGGTGTCACCTCCTTGGATAATCTCACCAGTGTAGCCCGTACCTCCCTAGTGAGTCCACTTTGCCAGTCTGATGTTTCTCAAAATAGTCGGGGAGCTGGCAAGGAGTATGGTCAGTCCTGCTGCTTTGAGAGACTGTCACCTGCCCCTTAGGGAAATGGGACAGTCCTCTCCCTGTCACCCACTGCCCAACCCCATCACCCTTTGCTTCCCTTTGTCAGATACTGCCTCTCCCTGTCACCTTCTACATCCCAACACCTCCCCAGTCTCTCACTGTCTGCCCTGTCACCCTCTGCCTCTCCCTTTCATCATCTGCTTCTCCCTTTCACCTTCTACCTCCCCAGTCATCCACTATCTGCCTAATCACCCACTGCCTCCCCCTTTCTTCTGCCTCTCCCTGTCACCCACTGCCTCTCACTGACTTCCCAGTCACCTTCTGTTTCTCCCCTTCACTCTCTGCCTCTCACTGTCACCCACTGCCTCTCCGCACATCACCCACTTCCTCTTCCATCTGGCAGAGGAGGGGGCCCAAAGCATATTTTTGCACCTGGCCCACCACTACCAAGTTCCACCACTGTATTTTAGGGATGAGCGGTTCGGATTCTGGGGAATCCGAAACGCTCTGAACATTGGAGATCTGAGTCCACCTGGGTGTTCCCCCTTGACTCGTATCCCACTGTGAGGCCAAACCTCATCCTCCTGTCATCGGATTCTCGCGAGAGTTCAGGTGTGAATGAGTAAACCAGTGCTCTTTTCTCAAAGTACGGGGACCCCTACGTCATTTATGCCCCTTATTTTGGCAACCAGGGCTGGTTCTGACTAGCCCAGTGCTGGTTGTTCTTAAGTATGGGGGACCCCTACGTAATTTGTCCCCTATTTTGCACAACCAGCACTGGGTCACTAAAGCCCGGGACTGGTTGCTCTTTTGGGGGAGGGGTCACAACGTTTTTTTTTTTTTTTACACAGGTTTTCATTCTTTAAACACAATAGCATGGACGGGTCTCACTGATCCTGTCCGTGCATCTGTGTTTATTTATTATAGACAGATGCATGCATCACGAATATCCCTGATCCATGCAAGCATCTGGCTGCTATCCTGCACTATCTAAAAATCCAGCTTTGCTGCACATCATGTCCTGGAGTGCTGGGGAGAGAAATCGCTCACTATATCGATCGTGAGCACATCGCGTAGTGTGTAGGCACCTTCACAAGGGGCTGTGCTGGCAAAGTGACTGTGTATAGGGGGCACACTGCACACTGATGTATGCTGTGCTATACTCTGCTGATTAAAGTGTCAAGACTCACAAGTGGCTGCGTGTCCAAAAAAAAAGTTTAAAAAGTAAAAAAAACTTTCAAGAAAGTTAAAAGTTTTTTGGTGCTGTACCCACTGTGTATACAAGCACCGTGACTCAATTGAGCAATAGCCCTCTGTTTGTATAACCACTGTGACTCCTTGGGCAATAGCCCTCTGTGTGTATAAGGACCGTGACTCCTTGGGCAATAGCCCTCTGTGTGTATAAGCACCATTGTCATGCCTTCAGCATAGGGTTTGTTATGTTGCACTAATTCACATTAGCAGCCCCACCTAGTGGTCAGGACAGCAGCAGTTTAAATCTGATCCATTTTGACCTTCTTAGCATTCCATAGCAGTCTAGCAATGCATTCTGGGCTAAAGCAGCTGTAAGCATCCATTTTCCTTTTCACATGGTCGAAGACAGTGATCATTAGATATGCTCAACCTGGTACAGCATCCGATGGTGAGTTCTAAGCTTCAACCTTGCCATCATATTGTAGATCTGCTTAGACAGTTATGTTATGCATGTCAGCTGTACTACGTGACATTGCAGCCTGTACTTTGCATACTGTATGTTTCATGTTGTTTGCATATCCCATGTTATGTATATGTTTGCCTTGCATTCCCATGTACATATAGTAATTGTTTTTTATTGTTTGTTTACAGTTTTACCACCACTTGTCATTACTTATAATTTCTATGCAAGTTCCTCTATCGAATAATAAACTCAGTTCTTCATATCACATCTGACTGGATTATTGGAAGATAGAGTATTGGTTATGCTGGCTGCTCCAAATTTGTCAGACACTTAGTGTGGGGCAGTACAGTAAAACATCGGGCTCCCAGCATGTGATGCATATATCTGACTTCGTCAGCAACTTTGTCTGTCAGCAAGTGGGACACATACTGACTCACAGATCTGTTACACTGCCAGTCAGAGCTATCTGCATATGACAGTACAAGAGTTTCTATACAGTCTAACCGTGGCAGCTCAGCAATAGGAGTACTGCCATTGACTACACAGGAATTTCATACTGTCAGTACAGCCACCTGCATATGGAAAGACAACAGTCCCTGCACAGTCATACAGCCTAACAACAGTCCCAAGACCCCGACTACTCAGAGACCTGCTACAGTGTCAGCTCAGTTATCTGCACATTACAATACAGCAGCCTCTACACAGTCAAGCATCTCTATTCCATCATCATGTCACAGAAAATGACATCTTCATACAAAACAAGGTCCCAAGTCTCTAGTTCCTCCAAATCTTTATCTGTCAGCAATGCTGCCATAATGGCACACGCAAAAGCGGAAGCTGCAAAAGTGTGGGCCACCTTTGCTGAACAAGAGATGCAATTGAAAATAGAAAAATCACATTTAGAAGCAGAGAAAGGAATAGAGAGATTACGTCTGGAAGCGGAAAGAGATATGGAGAGGTCACGTCGGGATGCAGAAAGAGATATGGAGAGGTCACGTCTGGATGCAGAAAGAGATATGGAGAGGTCACATCTGGATACAGAAAGAGTTATGGAGAAACAACACCTAGAAGCAATTAGAGAGAAGCTCACTGCAGAGAAGGAGGCAGCAGCTGCTATTGCTGAAGCACAATTCTTAGAGTCTGTAGAACTTAATATAAGGAAGATCAATGTGCTTGACGCAGAGCTTGGATCGCAGAATTCATTGCAATGCACATCAGAATATGTAAATCAAGCATCCAGAATGGACAGCAAACCTCAATCAGTACAAAGCATGTATTCAGATTTTGTCAGTGAAACAAGCCAAACACACAATGCAGCGCCCCCACTAGTCAACAGTGAACTGCAAACTTGCAAACAAGAGAATTCTAGACACAGGGAACCCATGAGAGACAACTCTCCCCCACACCAGGTGTCTGAATCCACAAACTACAACAAAGGCACAACTACCCGCACACAAAAGTGGTATGATACAAGCCAACAGGAACTATACAATCCTAACAAGTATGACCACGCACCATTTACTCACCATGTTAATGCACAAACAGCATCTCCTAGAGCTAATCAAGACACATTAGACTTTGCCAAGTTTCTTGCTCGCCGTGAGCTGGTCACAAACGGACTCTCAAAGTTCAATGATTGCCCTGAGAGCTTGAGCCTGGCAATCCTCTTTCCAAAATGTAATCAGAGGGTTAGGCCTTTCACATAGCGAAGAGATAGACCTTTTAATCAAATGGCTTGGGAATGAATCCACTGAACATGCAAGAAGGATAAGAGTTATCAATAGTAAACACCCTTAGAATGGCCTTAACAAGATCTGGGATAGATTAAATGAGTGCTACGGCTCACCAGAGATAATAGAAAGTGCACTATTCAAAAGAATTGATGATTTCCCTAGGTTACCTAACAAAAGCTATCAGAGACTGAGAGAATTGAGTGACTTACTAATGGAGCTTCAAGTAGCCAAGTGTGAGGGAGACTTACCAGGAATTGCCTTCCTTGACACAGCCAGAGGCATTAACCCTATAGTGCAAAAGCTACCTTACAATCTGCAGGAGCAATGGCTCACCTATGGTTCCAAATATAAGCAGCGGCACAATGTGCCATTTCCACCATTCTGTTTTTGTGGACTTTGTGCACCAACATTCTAAGACCAGGAATGATCCTAGTTTTGCCTTTACACTGACTAGCTCAACCCCTATTCTACGTAACCCCCACAAAATGTCAGTCTCAGTTCACAAGACTAATGTGCATTATACAGATTCTTCCCACAGGTCTACCTATTCTACTCATCAAGAGAACAAAGATAAAGATCCTGCCAAGCAGTGTCCTCTGCATAACAAACCGCATCCTCTCCTGAAATACAGAGCCTTCAGAGAAAAGTCCCTGTAGAACTGCAAAGCATTCCTAAGAGAAAATGGCATCTGCTACAAGTGCTGCTCTTCTACAATCCACCTTGCCAAGGATTGTAAGGTTAGTGTTAACTGCATAGAATGTCACAGCACAGAACACAACACAGCTCTACACCCTGGACCCCCATTGACTTTATAACACAGTTATGGTGACACAGAGCATGGCGGGGAGCTCAGTGTGGAGCAAAGATACACTACTGCAGTCATACCAGAAATAACTTCACAATGTACTGAAGTCTGCAAAGACACTATTAGTGGCAGATCTTGCTCCAAAATCTGTTTAGTCAGAGTTTACCCTAATGGCCAACCAGAGAAACTTTATGCAATCCTAGACGACCAAAGTAACAAGTCCCTAGCCAGATCAACTTTATTTGAGACCTTTAATATCAAAGGACCCAGCACTCCATACTCCTTAAGGACTTCTGCAGGGAGTTTCGAGACAATGGGGAGAAGAGCAATCGGCTATCAAGTCGAGTCCTTAGACGGAAAGACATGCCTTCCCTTACCCACTATTACTGAATGCAATGAGATCCCTGATAATAGGTCTGAAATCCCTATACCAGATGCAGCTATCCATCATGCACATTTCAAATGTATAGCACATCTGATACCAGAACTGGACCCACTAGCCCAGATAATTGTACTCATTGGGAGAGATATCTTATGAGTCCACAAAGTCAGAAGTCAGATTAACGGTCCACACAATGCTCCTTATGCTCAAAGATTAGACCTAGGATGAGTCATAATAGGAGAAGTATGTCTTGGAAATGTGCATAAACCAACTACTGTCAACAGCATGCTTACCTGTACTTCAGAAAACGGACGCCCTTCTCTACATCAACCATGTCACAATCATTTCTTCATAAAGGAACTACCACACTGCACTGTCATAGACTCTCCTAGTGACAACCACATCTGTGAAAGCTACCAAGAACATTTGGGGTGCACAGTCTTCCAAAGAACAAAAAGGGATGATCAAGTCGCAATGTCCATAGAGGACAATCTATTCCTGGAAATAATGAAAAAGGGACTAGTCAAAGATGATGCCAACAGCTGGGTTGCACCTCTACCCTTTAAAACACACAGACAGCGCCTACCTAACAACAGAGAACAAGTATTTAAATGCTTCTCTTCACTAAAACGCAACTTCCACAGGAAGCCATAAATGAAAGATCACTTCTTCTCTTTCATGGACAAAATATTTGAGAATGGTCATGCTGAGATAGCTCCCATTCTTAAAGACACAGATGAATGGTGGTACTTACCAATGTTTGGAGTATACCACCCAAAGAAACCAGGTCGGATCAGAGTTGTGTTTGATTCCAGTGCCAAGTTCGAAGACATCTCCTTAAATCATGTTCTCCTGACAGGGCCAGACCTTAACAACAAACTCCTTGGAGTACTCATACATTTCCGCAAGGACTCTATTGCCTTCACAGCTGACATTCAACAAATGCTTCATTGCTTCCTTGTGAGGGAAAGTGACAGGAATTTCCTAAGATTCCTTTGGTTCAGAGACAATGACCCCTCTAAAGATATTGCAGAGTACCGCATGAAGGTACACATCTTTGGTAACAGCCCTTCCCCTGCAGTTGCCATCTACAGACTCAGACGTTCAGCTCAAGAGAACGAGCTAGAGTATGGTTCTGATGTTAGACAAGTTGTGGAAAAAGATTTCTATGTAGATGACTGTTTAAAATCTATGCCAACGGATGAGACAGCAATCAGCCTCCTCAAGAGAGCTCAGGAAATGCTTGCCTGCTCTAATCTCAGGCTTCACAAAATAGCTTCCAACAGCAAAAGAGTGATGGAAGCCTTCCCTTCTCAAGATAATATCAGTGACTTAAGGGATTTAGATTTAGGAACTGTTTCTCCACCAGCTCAACATAGCCTTGGACTCTAATGGGACTTAAAATCTGAATCCTTTACCTTCCAAGTGAAAAGTGAGGAAAAACCCTATACCCGCAGAGGTGTCTTGACTGTTATAATCAGCTTGTATGACCCCTTAGGATTTGCTGCTCCTGTCACTATCCAAGGTAAAGCCTTGCTCAGAGACCTAACCTGCGAGTCATCCGACTGGGATGCGACACTGTCTCCTCAGAAAAGACATTTGTGGGAGGAGTGGAAAAGTTCTCTGTCCACCTTAACCAACCTTTATATTACACATTCATATGTTCCTGTGCCTTCTACAGAAGTACAAAACCAGAGACTATGGCCCTGATTCAGAGCCGGACACTCTGACAGAGCGCTCGCTCTGAATCAGGGCTGGACTATTTTTTTTTAGAACGGCCTCCTGGCCGCTCGCATAGCTGTGGGAGACCACCCACAGCTATAGCGAGCAGCCAGGAAGATGGTAGCGATGGTCAAGTCTCGGTGCCACAAGCCCCAGAGAGATTTTGGCTCTAACAGAGCCGAAATCTCTCCCACTGACATCACTCGTGATGTCAGTGGGGCCGCCCCCAAACAGAGGCATTCACATGGGAACGCCTCCGTTTGGGCAGCCACTCCCCCGGCCCGCCCACCAAAGGGGGCGTGCTGTCACTCAAAATCGACAGCACGCCCCCTTTGGTACGAGACCCGGAGCAACGGATTGCCCGTCGCTATCCGGTTTTCGCGCCCATCGCTATCCGGGTCTCAGAGCCGGCTCCATCGTGCGCATGCGCTCTGGGCCACCATCGACCCAATTGCGAGCGCTCAGCACTTGCGACTGGGTCTGAATCAGGCCCTATGTGTATTTTCTGATGCTTCAATCCAAGCAATTGCTGCTGTTGCATATCTTAAAACTGTGGATATTAGAGGCCAGTGTCATATTGGGTTTGTCATGGGCAAAGCGAAGTTAGCACCACTTCCAGAGCATACCATACCCAGGTTACAACTTTGTGCTGCAGTGCTAGCTGTGACAATGATCCATACCATGATCTCACATTGACAACTTGAGCCACACAGATTCCAAAGATTCTCTACTTGGAAATCACTTCTTAGAGCAATTACCTGCCTAACTCATATAGCTCATTCATTTAAAAGTGCCAAATTTCTAAGAGTGACTGAATGTATAGGTTGGCATCACTGTCAAAATATTTATGCAACCAAAGAATTACAGATTCACTCAAACATCAACACTAAAGGTGTAGAGAGATACAGTACCTCAGTGAGCAAAGTTGTACATGGACTTTCAACCCGCCTCATTCTTCTCATATGGGAGGTACATGGGAAAGGATGATTGACATATACGTAGAATCCTTGATGCCATATTACTACAAGTAGGTACTGCAAGACTTACTCACAAGAGTTTAACAACTTTCATGGCTGAAGTCTCAGCTATCGTCAATGTCAGACCTTTGACTTCAGTTTCTAATGACCCAGAAGATCTGCTTCTACTTACTCCTGCTACTCTTCTTACTCAGAAGACCGGGACTATCTATGCTCCTTCTGGAGAGTTCACCATCAAAGACTTATTCAAACGACAATGGAGGCAAGTTCAAAGTCTAGCAAAGACAGGTGGAATAAACAATATATCTCTACCCTGTAGCCAAGGACCAAGTGGCAAGTTGCCAAACCCAACCTAAAACCTGGTGACATTGTGCTTGTCAGAGATTGTCAGTCACAATGTAATGAGTGGCCTTTGAGTATTGTCACCAAGACGTTCCAAAGCAAGGATAGGAAAGTTTGTGAGGTCGAGGTCAGGATCTGTTAACAAGGAGAGACTAAGTTGTTTCTCAGACCAGTGTCTGAACTGTTTTTACTGTTACCTACTAAGAATTTAAATTTGTGGTATCAGCGATACCAGACGGGGAGTGTCATGCCTTCAGCATAGAGTTTGTTATATTGAACTAATTCACATTAGCAGCCCCACCTAGTGGTCAGGACAGCAGCAGTTTAAATCTGATCCATTTGAACCTTCTTAGCATTCCATAGCAGTCTAGCAATGCCTTCTGGGCTAAAGGAGCTGTAAGCAGCCATTTTCCTTTTCACATGGTCCCAGACAGTGATCATTACATATGCTCAACCTGGTACAGCATCGGATGGTGATTTCTAAGCTTCAACCTTGCCATCATATTGTAGATCTGCTTAGCCAGTTATATTATGCATGTCAGCTGTACTATGTGACATTGCATACTGTATGTTTCATGTTGTTTGCATATCCCATGTTATGTATATGTTTGCCTTGCATTCCCATGTACATATATTAATCACTTTTTATTGTTTGTTTACAGTTCTACCATATCATCACATCACTTGCCATCACTTGTCATATCATCACTTATCACATTACTTATCATTTCTACGCAAGTTCCTCTATCGAATAATAAACTCAGTTCTTCAGATCACATCTGATTGGATTATTGGAAGATAGAGTATTGGTTATGCTGGCTGCTCCAAATTTGTCAGACACTTAGTGCGGGGCAGTACAACCATGCAGGGCCGGATTAAGGTATGTGGGGGCCCCTGGGCAACAAACATGTGGGGGCCCCTATTAAATGTGACAAACTGGGGGTATACGCAATGGGGACCCCCAGTAGTGTCAGTGCCCACAGTGGTAGTGCCCCGTATGCAGTGCACCCAGTAGTAGTGCCCCTTATGCAGTGCCCCTATGCAATACTCCCATTAGTAGTGCCCCCTATACTAATGCCCTCTGTATAAATGCCCCCAGTAGTAATACCCCTGTAGTTGTGCCCAAAATAGTAATGCCCCTCAGTAGTAATTGGGCATGTGCCCAATAGTAATGCCCTAGTAGTAATGCCCCCTGTATAAATCCCCTAGTAGAAATACCCATGCAGTTGTGCCCCCAATAGTAATGCCCCCAGTAGTTATTCCCCCTTTAGTAGAGCCCTCTGTAGAAATGCTCCCAGTAGTAATGCCCCTCTATTAGTGCCCCCAATACTAATGCTCCCTCTCTAGTAGAGCCCCCAATAAAAATGCCCCCTGATTAATGCCCCCAGCAGTAATGCTTCCCGCCCCGAGTAATGTTCCCAGTAGTAATTCCCCCCCCAGTAATGCCCCCAGTAGTAATGCCCCCCAGTAGTAATGCCTCCCCCCTCCCCGAGTTATGCCCCAGGTGTACTGTGTTATGCCCCCCACCAGTAATGCCCCCAGTAGGCCGCTTGCACTAAAAAAAAAAAAATAAATAAAGCTCATACTTACCTTAACCTTAGCCCCGCGTCCGCTGCTGTCCGCTCGGCTGCTCCTCCACACTATGGCAGAGACGTCATGACGTCTCTGCCATAGTACTCTGCGTGAGCCGGAAGCTGGAGCTCATGTGAGCTCAAGCCTCCGACTCCATCTGCCGCTGCGGGGAGGGAGCCGGGCGCCCGCTGTTTACAGCGGGCGCCTGGCAATAGGAGCCTCCCTGCGGCGCCGGGGTTAGGTTGGCCGGAGGAGGCGGAACTGGTTCCGCCTCCTCCGGTCCACTTTAACCCCGATGGGTGTGGGGGCCCTTAACGTGTGGGGGCCCAGGGACGATCGCCCCTGTCGCCCCCCCGTTAATCCGGCCCTGCAACCATGACTCCTTGGGCCTTAGCCCTCTGTGTCCACAACACACAAGTACTGTGACTCAGTAGTGAGTGGCAATGTTTCATAGATGTGCTTTAAACTGAGGTGTCTGTCACTTAGTAACCAGCCAGCTTACTGCAGCCTTTGGCCAATAATGGTGAAAACAATATTATGAGCTGTGAGGTGGTCTAAATTGACTGTAAATGACTGGAAATTAATTTTATTGGCGTTAATAATACTCTAGGAAAAAAAAGCCCAAATTATGTGATTTTAAATTTTTTTGTCAATTTTTGTCAAATAATCCAAATCCAAATCCAAAACCAGTCACGGCAGGTCTGGCAAATCCAAATCCGGACGACGAATCAGAACCAAACCCAAATCCAGCAAAAATGGTACGGCGCACATCCCTACTGTATTTACGCATGCAGCAACACACCTTACAATCACAATTCTCATACAAAAAGGTTTCATGTAAACTACTGTACTTGTGTTTTAAGAATAGTTTCCCTTTAAGTTTAAAAGACGGATGCAATATATTTGATCTGCTTTCCGAACACAAGATGTATCATTGCATATCATGTGGAAATTAGGCTGCTAGGCTCCATTTTGGCCATGCTTGTTAGATCAAGCTGAGCGGATATTTGGGATAAGAATCTGCTCACACACTGGATGGGAATTTAATTTGTGTCTTTTTCGCTCACATTGTAAGCAAGAGACACATCATTTTAGCTTCAGCGCTTTCTCTAATAATGAGACTATTACACATCCCATCTCTTCCAGAAGCCTCCGTGACCGTGCGCTGAATAAGCACACTTAATGTTTTACGTCAGTCTGTGGTGCTCCAAATTGGATGTAAATCACCCAGGGATCAGTAAGGAGAAGGAGGATAGCTGTATTCTAACATACAGTACACGTACTGTATCTCTCCCACCACCTCCAGGCACTTTATAACACTGACACCATTATTTCCATGTTTTCCACATGAGCATTGTGCAATGTACTTACAGATTAGTCAGTAATATATACACTGAATCAGTCTATGACACTCAGGTGACAGTACTAGCAGTATTTAATTGTGACATCTATCTCTCTGCACTTGCATCAATCCTAAAAGATTACATGTACATTAAACAACCCATGTGAGACCATGTGGGGGCTGGTGTAGCAGTGTCACAATTACACACTGCTGTATTGAGAAATAAAATGTAAACCATGGTGAGAGGTTAGTAGGTTTATCCTACACTTAAGTTTGACAGCAATTTGCTCATACCCCTTATAAGACCTCTTTGCCTTCTTGTGTGAGAGCACTAATGACTTAGTGGAATTAATTTAATTAGGGGTTATGCACATCACCTTAATTTTCTGCTGTGAACATATTTGCCCATTGTAGTACTGTCTACATCTCTGACTTTCTTGTGCACTTCTATGGGGTACGAGGAAAAAGAGGCAATGTAGATGGACATGAAGTGCATTGACCCTATATGAATCGACCTTAGAGTGACTGCTCTGTGTCGGTGGGAGTGCTGTTTCAGGGGGAGTACTGTTTCTGGGAGAGAGCTGTCAGGGGGAGAGCTGTGTCAGGGTGAGCTGTGTGAGGGATATGGTGCCAGGGGGTGAGCTGTGTGAGGGATATGGTCCAGGAGGAAAGCTGTGTCAGGGGGAGAGCTGTGTGAGGAATATGGTTCAGGGGGAGAGCTGTGTGGTATAAAGTGTTATAAGGAGCATTACTCTGTGGCATAATGTGTTATAAGGGGCACTACTGTGTGGCATGTATAAAGGGCACAACTACTGCATGGCGTAATGTGTTAACTTATAAGGGGCACTACTGTGTGGCATAATTTTTATAAGGAGTTCTACTGTTATGTGTGGCATAACGTGAAAGGGCTCTTTGGCATAAAGCCGGAAGCTCTCAGGATAGGAATGCCTGGGAGGGGCTGCGCACTTCTGCTGCAGCTCCCCCTACAGTCAGCACCAGCAGGCACAGTTGCCTGATCATTACATTATACAGTGCCTGAGTGCAATGGTGGCAGGGGGGTCGGGCAGTGCAGGTAGGAAGTCCTGGCCGGTGGCGCCCCCTCTGCTGGACCTGCCATGTGCCCAGGGTGTGTGCCGACTCGACCCCCTCTAGTTACGCCACTGCTAGCAGAACCAACCAAATAACAAATGTCTGACTATGGTACATGTTTGAATACCTTGCAGAATTTGCTCTGTTGTGTGTATTTTAATGCAGAGTATGATGTATACTATGGTCTATGAGCATAGACCATAGGTTCCCAATAACGGTCCTCAAGGCTCACCAATGGTTCAGGTTTTAGAGATATCCATGGTTGAGCACAGGTGGTTAGATCAAATTGACTGAGGTACTAATTAAGTCACCTGTGCTCAACCATGGATATCTCTAAAACCTGAACTGTTGGGGAGCCTTGAGTACTGTGTTTTGGAACCTCTGCCATAGACTAATAAGTGGGAGGAGTCATGAATAGTAAGGGGAGGAGCCTATGCCAGGTGCCAGATGCTGACATACAGTGGGCCTGTGTGTGTTTTAAATGCAAGGGCCTATTTTTAGTCCCAGTCCGGCCCTGGCCACAGGGCATAAGAGACACTTCCTGCTGGGCTGGCTCAAATGTGCGTGGGGATGTAGCATGATCATTTTAAGTGATCAATCAGATTCTGGGGACCAGGCTGCTGGAGTCGTGCTCTGCGCTGCCTCTTCATACCATAGCTGCAAGGCACTAGGACCAGCGGCTCTCCATAAAGGCCCCACCTCTGACCTGTGACTAAATGCGCTGGCATCCAACGTGGTCTTTCCTTCAGGCTCCAGCATCCTGTGGGGATCAGATGTGCCCATGAGTGTCCCACAATTAAGACAACCCATTCTCCTATATAAATGTGAAGCAACACTCACTGCTGGCCGGAGGTGACATAATCAGCAGTGTGGGTACAGCAGGGGAACATCCCAGGAACAACCAAGACCTCCACAGCCACATAGGGACCAATTATCATTATTTGCAGCATATTCCCCCAAAATACCCATTTTTGGAGGATACCCGCAAATATTTACTTTCACCCCAATGTGTTATGGAGGGATCACAGCAGATAACTCTGACAGTATGGGATCATCATCGTGACTATCAGTCATCTGAGAAAGCCAATGGCTAAATAGGATGGGATCAGCAGTGGGCGCAGGAGCGGGAATTCCGGTAAGTATAATTTTGTTTATCTGTGTGTGTCTGCGTGTTTCATGTGTAAAAGGCACTACTACTGGGAGCACTGTATATTGGGAACTGCATACGGAGCACTATATAAGGAGCACTATATATTGGGCACTACTGGGGCACTGCATAGGGGGCACTACTACAGTGTGCATTGCATGGGTGGCACTTCTAATAGGAGTATTGCATAATGGGCACTGTATAAGGGGCACTACTACTGGGGGCATATGGAATGGAAAGGAATGTTCCAAGAGTGACAAGAAACAGTGGTGTGTCATTTTGACATGCCCCCATTTTTCCGTGGCCACAACCCTTGTAGCATGGTGCCATGCCCACTTTACCGGCACACATAGGGTGGGCTCCATTTTTCATCTTTCCCTGGGCTACAAATACCCTAGTTACGCCACTGCAACAAGCCCCTGGTTCCGGAAATTAAGCCCGGGGCCACCCACTCCGAAACGGCTTCGGGGAACTACAAGGGATCTTGTAGAAGACAGCTGCATGCACAGTACAGATGCCGTGCATGTGCCGATGCTCTATCTTCCAAGTAGTACGCAAACCATTGATTTTCCAAACTACTCTGAACCAGGCCCATAATATATATGGTGATTTGAGGTTCTATGCTGCTTATTTAAAAAATGTCATTAAAAATGTTCCAACTGGAACAAGGTTCAGCGAATTATAGATTAAAAGTAGGTAGAAAGTGGTTGTGTAATTAATGACTATAGAAAGGTGAAAATAAAATCAAAATGAGTCCCTGACGTGTGTCTTCATTATTTATTTTTATTCTTTGAGAATTTTCATATAATAATTAGAGATGAGCGGGTTCGGTTCCCTGAGAACATAACAGATACGAGGCAGGTCCGAGTCGGCTCGGGTTTTCCCGCCTGACTTGGATCTCAAAACGAGGCAAAACGTCCCGCTATCGGATTCTCACAGGTTTTGGATTGTATAAAGGTCCCGTGACCACTGCCATTTTTCATTCTGGCTGTGGAGAGTGAAGACGGAGGGAGCTGGGAGCTGTGCTGCACTGCTGTTCCATAATTGTGACTTGTGAGGTTGTGCTGGGAGCTGTGCTGCACTGCGGTTGTGCATAATAATTGTGGGTTGGCTGGCTGTTGTCCATAGGGGCTGGCTGGCTGTAGTCAATAGGGGCTGGCTGTTATCCATAGGGGCTGGCTGGCTGTTGTCCTGTCCATAGGGGCTGGCTGACTGTTGTCCATAGGGGCTGGCTGGCTGTTGTCCATATTAATCCATATAGGGGCTGGCTGGCTGTTGTCCTCTCCATAGGGGCTGGCTGGCTGTAGTCCATAGGGGCTGGCTGGCTGTTGTCCATAGGGGCTGGCTGGCTGTTCTGCTGTGTTGTCCAGGGGGTGCACTATCCATCAGGGGTGCTCTTCTTCACCACAAGTGTGAAAAAAAAACAATTTTTTTGTGTGTGCGTGTTAGCCTGTCACACCACCAGTGAAAAAATTAAAACTTTTTTTGTGTGTGCATGTTAGCCACACCACCAGTCAAAAAATAAAAACAATTTTTTGTGTGTTCATGTTAGCTTGCCACATCACCAGTTTGAAAATAATTTTTTTTTGTGTGTATGTGTTAGCCACACCACCAGTGAAAAAATAAAAACAATTATTTGTGTGTGCGTGTTAGCCTGCCACACCACCAGTGTGAAAATAAAAACAATTTTTTGTGTGAGTGTGTTAGCCACACCACCAGTGAAAAATTAAAAACAATTATTTGTGTGTGCATGTTAGCCACACCACCAGTGTAAAAATAAAAACTATTTTTTGTGTGTGCGGGTTAGCCACACCACCAGTCAAGAAATAAAAACAATTTTTTTGTGTACGTGTTAGCCTGCCACACCACCAGTGTGAAAATAAAGACAATTTTTTGTGTGTGTGGTTGGTTGTGTGGGTTAGCTGCAAACTAGCTGCACTATAATTGCTTGGTGACACTGCTGTAAGACCGCAGAGAGTATGGAGGACAGTCACATGACAGGAGAGCAGGATCCATATATCAGTCTTGTAGCTGCCGGCAGCAGTCATGATATCCGTCAACGTCATCTATGAAGGCCGATGTACCAGGGCTTAAGTCAGCCAAAAGGTCAGGCTAAAAAAAATCTACTTTTACCCTGTTAAAGAAAAAAAAAAATCCAAAGCTAAGTCAGCTTTAGAGAAACAAAAAATTGGCAATATGCCATTCACTACACAAAGTGGCAAGGAAAGGATAAGGTCTTGGCCTTTAATATTTATTATTGGTGGTACTAGGGATGATTTAGGCCCCTCTACTTGTAGGAGAAGTACAAAAAAATGTAAATTGTTAAGATGAGTAAGACACCAGAACCAACGGTGTGCTCTGAAAAATCAAAAAACCCTGAGGAGAGTCCAAGTGTGTCCGTGGTCGCCATGTGTGAGCCTGACCTTTCTAAAACTGTACTTGAAGAGGATCCGCCTTCTACCATTTGTGTGCCCTCTGCAATGAGGATGAGCAGCCCAAGTCAACATATGCAGATGTAGAAATCAAGGATGCTTTTGTGGAATTGCACGAACAAGGATGATGAGAATGTTGATGATGATGTTGATGCTGAGGATGTTTGTGTAAAAACTGTAAATCAGGCAACAGTTGTTGCCCATGGTGGGAAAAATCCCATTCTTGCCATGCCTAGGCAAAGGACCAAAAAATCCACATCTTCACCCAAATCCGGTCAACCTTTGCCAAGTCATTTGTAACCATTGCTTTGTAACAGTAAGTAGCGGTAAGAATCTTAACCATCTTGGAATCTCCTCCCTGTTACATCACTTGCAGTGCATTCATCAAATTGGAAAGGGTATAGAAACTTTGTGGACCAACAACTGAACAACAATCAGTTCAGTGTTACCTAGCTGCTCCCTGCTATCTGGATCCAAGCGTCTGCAATCTCCACCACCAACACCTGCATCATCATCAACATCCTCATTCGTGATTGGAAGTAGTCCTGCATCCAATTTCATTAGAACTGACTCCTCTCCTATCCGTTCTTCCTCAGAAGGATCCTTGAGTGTTACGCCTGCTGTTGCTGCGAGTGGATTTTATCTTCATCCCTGAAGGGGACCAGGAAGAAGACTACTTTTAGTAGTTCAAGTGCAACCAAAAAATTGACTGACCCACAATCCTTTGCATTGGTTGAACAAGTATGACAGCAAACACCCAGTTGCACAGCCAATTACTGACACCATAACAGCTATCGTGGTATTAGATGTGCAGCCAGTATCCACCATTAATGCAGTGGGTTTTAGACAGTTAATGGAGGTCCTGTGTCCCCGCTACCATGTCCCTTCTAGATTCCACTTCTCTAGAATAGCAATTCCAAATCTGTACAAGGACATTAAAAAAAACCTTATCAATGTCCTCTGAAATGTAATTGTGTCCACTATCCACTTAACCACAGATATGTGGACAAGTGGGACAGGGCAAACTAAAGATTACATGACTGTGACAGCCCACTGGGTAGGTGTATTGCCTCCAACAGTGCAAACAGCAGCAGCATCTAACAAATGCCAGCCCATTCAAAGGCAGGATACTCTGTGTATCACCTGTTTCACTAAGAGGCATACCACTGAGAACCTCTTAGAAAAACTCAGGGAAATCATTGCAAAATGGCTTACCCCACTTGGACTCTCCTCGGGATTTGTGATTTCTGACAATGCCAGCAATATTGTGCAAGCATTACATCTGGGCGAATTTGAACACATCCCATGTTTTGCTCACACAATGATTTTGGTGGTGCAGCATTATTTAAAAAAATTACAGGGGGTGCAGGAGATGCTCTCGGTGGCCTGAAAAATTTCTGGACATTTTCAACATTCAGCTACTGCGTGTCGAAGATTGCAGCACCAGCAAGAACTGTTGAATTTGCCCTGCCATCAACTGAAGCAAGGTAGTAACTAGGTGGAATTCTACCCTCTATATGCTTCAGCGGATGGAGGAGCAGAAAAAGGCCATCCAAGGCTACAATGCGGCCTATGACATAGGCAGTGGAGAATAATTTCTGTGTTGTGCAAGGTTGTCAAACCCTTTGAACTTGCCACATGTGAAGTTAGTTCAGACACTGCCAGCTTGAGTCAGGTCATTCCCCTAATCACACTTTTGCAAAAGCAGCTGGAGAAAGTAAAGGAGGAGTTGAAACAAAGTGATTCTGCTAAGTATGTCGGAGCCCTTCATTCGTTTTGACAAGATCCAAAGGTTGCTAATCTCTTGAAATCAGATCACTATATTTTGGAAACCACATTTGATCCTAGGTATACTGTAAGTCATACCTTGTATCTTTCTTTCCGACGGACATAAATTTGAAAAGATGCAAAGAGTCAGTGGTGAAAAAATTGTCAGCCCAAGCGGAACGTGACATGACAGCATCTCCTCCTTCATTTTCTACAGCTGCCAGGAAAAATATAAATTTTCCTAAGAGACCCACTGCTGGTGGTGATGCAGATCAGTCAGCAAAATCTAATGACATCTGGTTGGGTCTGAAAGAACTGCCTACAATGAGTGACATGTCTACTGTGACTTTGGGGCCTATTCAGCAATACTAAAATAACGTTTTTAGGGGACATTTTACTTAAATACAGTTATTTTAGTATTCATGAAGTATTTTAACACAGGAGATATCACTGATATCTCCTGGTTAAGTCCCCCTGCGTTAATTTCCACACTCCTCATACATTAGGGGATATGGAAATGATGCTATTCATCTAATTCCGAAAATTATGTATTTTAGGTTTTTTATGGAGTTACTAACCGCCACTGTGAGGTGGCAAATAGCAGGTGAGACTTACCTGCTTCCAGCTGCTGAGGTCCCCTGTCGTATTCCTCCGGCGCTTTGGTCCCTCCTGCTTTGGTCCTTCCTCTGGCTCCGGTGACTGCTCGGACACTGTGTTTTCTTTTTTTCTAAACTGTACTGTGGTCTGCTGGAGCAGACACAGGAGCCGGAGGCACTGCAGCGGGCAGGTTATTGCAGGACAGGGGGGAGGTTTTCAAAGGAGGGAGAGGGGTTGGGGGAAACACACAAAATTACCGCAGCTGTAGGTAGTGCTGCACATGTGCTGGTTTTACAAATGTGACAGCGCATGCACAGCACTGATTACAGCTGCGGTAAGGTAGTGTAGATAGGGAAAAATATCTATTTCCCGAAAAGCTGTCATCGCAAAAATGACAGCTTTTCGGAATAGATAGTTATGGAGAGGAGGAATGATGAATTCCTCCAGTAATTAGGTAGAACTCCATACGAGTTCTAAACCTAATTACCTCCAGAGAATTTTATGATGAAAAGGCCCCTGTGTCTGATACGGTCACCATTCAGAGAATGGTGGATGATTATTTTAGGGCTAGCATCCAAATAGGTATGTCAGACAGTTCCTTTCACTACTGGCAGGAAAAAGAGGCAATTTGGAGTCCCTTACACAAACTGGCTTTGCTGTACTTAAGTTGCCCACCCTCCAGTGTGAAAGAGTTTTCAGCGCAGCCGGGAACCTTGTCAGTGATCGTCGTACGAGGTTACTTCCCCAAAATGTGGAAAAGATGTTGTTAATCAAAATGAATTACAAATATCCACGAGGAAGACCTTTACCAGCACTTAAGTCCAAAAAATACGGAAGCGTCTGTAATGGTGGATTCCAGCGGGGGCAAATTAATATTGTGTGAAGAAGAGGAGGATGCACACACTGATGGGGATGACAATGACAACATCTAATCTAATGTAAAGCCAGTTTGTGTATGGGATCATTGCCACAAATGTCCACTGCGCATTGGCAGCTTTTTTGTGGGGGGTCCAAACAAACCAATAATTTCAACCACAAGTGGCAGTCCCTGTTGCTGAAGTGATTGGTTTATTAAACTGTGAATGTCCTGTTTCATATATACAATGTAAGGATGGGTGGGAGGGCCCAAGGACAATTCCATCTTGCACCTTTTTCCTTATGTGCTGTTTGGGGCATTGCTGTGTAACCTTTTTAATGTTATGGTTGATGAATGTCCAGAAATTGTAATGGCCACAGACAGCATCTCCTGCATGCCCCTTTCATTTTTTTTTTAAAAGAAAAGTCTGAACCAACTGCTGCTTGTTGTGTCAACCCGGCGGCACAAGTCGCACAACAGTGACATTCAGCCAAGGGTTCTCAGCCCTCAAGGCTGCTACACGGCCCAAAGACCGCATCCTGCTTCATGGCCCAAAGGCCACCTGTCGTCACTCCTCACCAGCCCTCAAGGCTGTAACGGCCGCAGCTTGCCAAGAGTTCCAGCCCTCAAGGCGTTGCAGGACTGGTTCCTTCCTAATCATACAGTAGCTCTGTAATCCACTACTACTCAGCTCGGAGGCTGCATCAACAATTAACTATCAACTATCAATTCTACAGCCTGTGGCTGCACCAATTATCAAGTATCAACTCTTCTTACTTCAGCCAGTGTCTGCCCAACTATCAATTCTTCAGCCACTGGCTGCACCAATTATCAGGTATCAACTCTTCTTTTCTTCAGCCAGTGTCTGCGCTAACTATCAATTCTTCAGCCAGTGGCTGCACGAATTATCAAGTATCAACTCTTCTTTCTTCAGCCAGTGGCTGCACCAATTATCAAGTATCAACTCTTCTTTCTTCAGCCAGTGTCTGTGCCAACTAACAATTCTTCAGCCAGTGGCTGCACAAATTATCAAGTGTCAACTCTTCTTACTTCAGCCAGTGTCTACACCAACTATCAATTCTTCAGCCAGTGGCTGCACCAATTATCAAGTATCAACTCTTCTTACTTCAGCCAGTGGCTGTGCCAACTATCATCTATCAATTCTTCATTCCTCAAGGGGTCCCTCAATGATCATCTTTGCCTAGTCCTCAACTCAATCAGTTTTGAGCCAGCTAGCTGGAAGCAACCTTTTGGCCCTTAACTAGATGAAACAATCAATATTGTGAGCTGTGAGGTGGTCAAAATTGACTGGAAATGAGTGGAAATAAATGTTATTGAGGTTACTAATACTGTACAGGCCCATTTTATGTGATTTTAGCTGTTTTTATGATTTTTTTAAGAAAAAATCCAGATCCAAAGCCAAAACCGAAAAACAAAACATGGAGGGGAGGTTTTGGCAAATCCAATCCAGATCCAAAACCAGGGGAGATCCAGATCCAAAACGAAAACCAAAACATGAGGGTCGGCACACATCTTTAATAATAATAGAACAAGTTTATTCTTGTGGAGCTCTGCGTTTAATAATTAGAGGGGAGGAGAGGGGGATAAAAGGAATGGGGGGAGAAAAATACAATAATTGATCCATCTCCAGTCCACATATGACATTTATTGCTTACGGGAACACTCTCATGCTATTCAATAAGATGGAGGGGGCAATGAATTCTCATGTGTCACTAATGTGTCTAGTCAATGGATGATTTTAATGCAATATAAGAGGTATCAGTATATTGATATCAAACCCTACTTAGTCCCTCTTTTGATATCTAGACGCTGTTAATTCTTATTATATCTTATTGTTGCATCTGAAGTTTACTGCATCTACACTGTAATCCATTCAACAACATATTTGTTGTCCATCATCACGTCAGTACCCATTCACATATTATATCATGTAGGTTATGTACAGTTAATGGGATTGTGGTATATTATCCCTTTACTAATTTATTGGTATCCATTTATATCATCACTTCTTCACAGTATGTTGAAGTTGAATAATTTAGTGAGACAAGTTCAGTTTAAAATTTAATCGCAGCGACGCCATCTTGCGAATGGCCGCAAGACTCCATTTTGGAAATGAGATCGCAAGGCACCATTTTGTGTGGTCAGCATTAATTCAAGTTATAACCCAGGAGCTAAGAACAGATGGCAATGTTTTTGTTTACCTACCAAGGGCAACGGGAAAAACCAGCTGTCTGAGTAGAAGTAAATAAGAAGAGACAATGGGTATTTTTACATACAAATTGGGAATCCCTGGATGCAGATAAAGTATAGTTGTGGCAATTGTAATATAATATCTACACAATTGGATTTGCCTGAATCCTAGACAAGATGGCTCCAAATCCCACAGTTTGAGGTGATAATACATTTGCACTTCACACAAGAGTCTGTGAGAACAAAAGAGGTTTTGTTTTCCTTTGAACACAGCAGGTGGGGGCCTGCTGACAGAGGGCATGTAGAATTACAACCCTCAGCCATCCACACTGCTGGATGTTCACTTCGTGTATGAGAGATTATGCACTTAAATCTCACCCATTAATAACTAGCGTCCTTATATCAAATCCCGAATACCCACACACTACATACTCGCACACAAGGTTCTATTAGCATCAAATTGTATGATTCAAGTTGGTTAAGTAAGTTTAAATGCTAAGAAATAAAGATATTTGTTAACTAAGGAATTATACAAGATAAACATGTAATTCTTGGAGTTGTTCTGATGCATACTCTTTCCACAGTTTTCCAGTGCTATCGGTGAGGAGATCGCATTATGCATTCTCGAGTTATGGACCGCAGAACCTACAAGCAACCAAAATGTATATTTTAGATTCAACTGTTAGGATGCTAAAGGAGGTGTTACCAGAAAGACTCCGGCTGTTAGAGGCAGGGAAAGTCTATTTGAAACAAACCTGTTAAATATGTCGTTACATATGCTTCTCCTCTGGGAACCAATGAGATCAGCAGGAAGTTCTCCCTTTGTCCTGTTTCAGTCTGGGGGGGAATAAATACACGTGTCCAAACACTGGTTTGCCAGTTCATGCTGAATTTTGGGTGAACTGAGGATATCTAGTCAGAAGTCTGTCTCTGGGTCCAGAGGCGCAGCGTATGTATAACCGTACTTGGTCTGTATTATTTCCTTTTACGCCTAAATTATGTATGTATAGATTGCGTGTAACTGACTGTACTTTTACCTTAATAATACTTGTGCGTTGGAACCACAGATTCCACTCCTGTCTTTATTTGCGGTCATACTGCGTACGCAATTAGCGTTGTGTTTAGAGGTTTATAGGCAGGTTTTGTCTTAGAGGTTCTAGGCAGGTGAATCTTAGAGGTTTATAGGCAGGAATGTATTAAAAGGTTTATTTACAAATTCAACAAGTAAAATAGTTGTATATTATTTATTAATATGCTGCTATGCCAAGAAAAGACCTGTCAATACCTGAGGTAAGTGCTTTCAGTGTTATTGTGGCCACTTACACTTTTCTTATGTCCTAGTAATGTGTATGATATAGTTAAAGATGGATATGTAATGTGTATGATATAGGTAGAGATGGATATGTAATGTGTCTGATATAGGTAGAGAATGATATGTAACGTGTCTGATATACAGTACAAGGTTCTTGAATATTTAAAGTGCTGCCCAAATAGATCCAACAATGTTGATTCCATTACTTACACTAGGGAGTCCCGTTTATTAGTGAATGCAGGTGGTCCCCTAGTAATGCTCTATATGGAGTTAATTTACAAGCAGTTGGAAGAAATATGATGCCACTCATATGAAAAGGAGTTCCAAAGTGAGCTCACTTGTAGTACAGTATTGTTCAAATCGACCAGTTTCTAGACCCTTCAAACGATGGTCGATGCGCGGGCACGGATGGTCGATATTGATATCGACCATCACCCATGCATGCATGCAGGACAACCTGGTCGATATCGACCAGGTTGGCCTGGTTACTATAGGGACTCGCTCGATCCTTCGATATCGAACATCCAGCACATGCAGGATGATCAGACAATGAACATTATCGTTATCTGATCGACCAGAAGTCTGAATGTGTGTATACACCATTAGACACTTTTTTTTTTCTTCAAAATACTGTAATTAGTGATGAACTGAATCTAATATTTTTGCTGAATCCTCAGAAATGGATTCTCGGATCCCAAGTCAAATCATAATAAAAACATAATGGTCTCTTTTATTTATTTTATTATTATTATTTTTTAAAAGGATGCATGTACAGTGACACAGTGGTTATAGCATTGCTGCCTAACAGCGCTGGGGCCATGAGATTTTGTTTGTCTAGCTATGAAGAGATGTTCTCCCTGAGTCTACGGGTAGCTCTGATTTCCCCTTACAGACCAAAGACATACTTGTAGGTTACTTCAATGATGTTCCCCCACCCAGCAAATGATGAAATTCCATTTCCAAGCGAATAGCCACCTTCCACCAGCCCGATTCTAAGAATCGGACCTTTCCCATCTATATAAGGGAGGTAGGGAAACCACATATTGCTGAGGGCTATCCCAAACTGCCAACCACCTTGTTACACAGAGACCTCCCTGCCCTGCCATTGAAAAATACCAGTCCAATCTCTCTCAGCACGTTTTGAATGCTCTTTCCATGTGCAACACAGGTGCTTATTGCTCATAGATGATCACAAAGCGATATGAAAGCATTGAGTGGAATAACCTCTGTCATGTTCATAAAGGCCTATAAGCCAGTGACAGCAGAGGTGATCGCTGTGCATCAGTAGGCACTGGCAAAGTGCCATCCATGTTCAATTCAAGTTGCTGTTGTTAAATGATTTTGCCAATGACACAATCTTTGAAAAATAACTGGATACACCAAAAACATTTAACCAAATCTAGGGTTCCGCCTATACATAGAAATAATGATGATACATATAATAAATATTGGTCCTGATTCCGCAGGTGCCTGACCCGTTCTGCGCATATGCAGAATGGGTCTCTGATCCCGCACTCAGACTGGCAGCAGACTGTCATTGAATAGAATTCCTTGCCTCTTTCTCTCATCTGCGGCGTCCGGCTTGCTTGGCCCCATATCCAGCTGATGTTCCTGCAGATTATCCAATGCTGCACTGTACAACACAAGTCGGATAAGTAATGCAGCAGACGGCTTGATGCCTCCTGCTGCATTGCCATAATTGCAAGGATGGAATTGTAAAGCTGCCTGCATGCAGCTCTGCAGTTCTGTCCTGTGCTGAATCAGGTCCATTATACGCATTGAAGTATCAAATAATTTTAGTTCCCAGGCATTAAAAATTGTATGCACATCTTGAACAGTGTAATGTGGCAACCCAAAGGAAAACATATGGATTTAATTTCAATAGTTAAGAGTGTTGTCTACTAAGCCAAAACATATACAGTACATAATTAACTATACTACTGAGATAACACTTTATAATTTATGATTATAGCAGTTCACAACTTTCATGGTGTGTTTACAGTAGATTTTTTATAATAAGTTGTAGGACTTAACATATCATGTGATTGTGCAGTTATTGCCATCATTACTATATTACCATAGCACTTTATATTGCTTATAACTTATATTATAAGCAATAGCTCCTTTTTATACAGGTAGCTGTTCTAACTGTCTCCTTTGGATGTCATATAAGTAGTATAATAATAAATTTTCTGTGCTGGCAACCTTTTCAATCTAGTTTGAAGATAACATGATAGACTTTAAAGTCATTTTAATAAAATGTGAAAATACATTGGCCTTTATTATGCTGCTGACATACAGCATCACCACTTAGAATACTGAGTCGGACTCGCATATGCTACTTATATGGTGATTTATTCCTTTGATGTCATTCTTTGGAGTAAGAAGCTCAATATATAAAAATGCAAAACAAGAGAATGACTGGTATAACAAGCACAGTGTTTCATTTTACAGTTGTCATTGAATAGATATGACAAAGTTGGGACACCGTGTCATATATAGATGGGGTACTTCCTGGGGTTTCAGATGCAAGTAAAAATGCATACCAAGTGCGTATTACATCAAAATCCAAACGGGTTTACTTTTATTTATTACCAGTTATTTATATAGCGCACACATATTCCGCAGTGCTTTACAGAGAATATTTGGCCATACACATCAGTCCCTGCCCCAGTGGAACTTACAATCTATGGGGCTGATTCAGCAGCGTACTCCATGGCGATTATGGATGCAGATCAGTGATTGTTTGCCATTGAACATGCGTATAAGACGCACTGCACGTGCGCAGTGATTGCATTGTGACTACAGTAGCACAAAGAAATCCATTGCAAAGTGAATGACAGGCTGTCAGCATTTGGGGGTGGTGACGGGGGCCGGGGGTCAGAAGAATGCAGGTGTGTCTGTCATATTGGAACATGGACGTGGATAAATTAGCCACTGAAGCTCTCTGCGTGCAAGGAGACTTGCAGTGTATGAGGCTGGTCAGACTTGTTGTAAAACCTGTGTGACTGCCCGATGTGCATCGATGGTACCGATGTTTACGCAGAAGAGCGACATTAGATGGATAAGAGAAAGCAGCAGCGGGCGTCTTTATGCTGACTGAGCTCTGGTAAGCATTAGCATATTTTCGCAGCTGCATTCCGTGTGAAATCGCAGCTGCGATCGCATTAGCATCCGCTGCTGAAACAGGCCCTATATTCCCTACCACATGTACACATACAAACACACTAGGGTTCATTTTCATTAAATGTTCATTTACCTGCCAATATATTTTTGGAATATGGGAGGAAATTGGAACACCCAGAGGAAACCCAAACAAGGGAAAATATAAAAAACTCCACACACTTAGGGCCATGATGGGAATCGAACTCAGGACCTCAGTGCTGTGTAATGCCCCAAACACCAATTGGTATGTATCTTTTAGTCAGGTAGCCTATTTATATTTTTAATTATTTTGTTACATATTTTCAGGATAATATATCATATATGCCAACTTTTCCTACTTCCCCTCTGCAACATGTGGAGGGTGAATCTGGGAAGTTGCAGCATTTATAAAATTTTAAGGATGTAGTAAAAAATCTCATTTAGAAGTCTGCACTGGTAGCTAACCTTTCTTATCACTACTATTTGCAGTCATGAGAGATAAAACCTATTTTTTAGCTTCTAATCACAGCAGTGCACAATAACGCTACCGGGATCTGTCCTGGCATTATTCCTTTGTATGTGCAAATGTGGACAGAAGGGAGAGATCTGAAGGCATCCCTTGTCACACTCCACCGGCTCTTTCCTTAGAAAATAGCTGGTAATGCCACCTTAAGCAGTCATTGGCTATCGGAGACAAACACTGTAAAGCTAAGTTTTTAGGAGCATGTAAAATTGGAGGAGACCAACTTTCCCACACAGGACTATGGTGACGTTGTAATTCAGCAGCACATGGCTTTAACACGGAAGATATCTACGACAGCACTGCTACATAAATATGGCATATTCAAGTGGAAACATCCTTTCAGCATGAATTGGATAAAACAGTTTAATAAAGAGGCACCATAGTAATTTTAGGCTGGTTTGACTTGGTAGTACAGCACTGTTGCTTCACACTACTGTGGCTGACTCCAACCTGGGTCATAGTTGTGTGGAGTTTGTATGTTCTCTGTGTGGGTATGTGCTTCTGATAGGGTTATAAAAATTGTAAGCTCAAGTGGGGCCAGGACTCAGGGCTCTGAACGGCATCCTGCAACCTGGAGAGTCCAAAAGACAATCTGGGCACTCTGCTTCATCTTGGTCCCAGCACCCCCCCCCCTCTCCTTTGCATGTTATCACCACATTACATTTTCGTCCAGGGCCCTTATAGGGTAGAATATTGTCCAGCTATGGCCCTGAAAGGATTGAAGTGAATTATTAAATATTCTTTCTAAAGCACTATGTAATAAGTTTGTACTGTGCATATATTAAACAAATAGTGAGAAAAGCGCTTAGCCTTTGTGATCCAAATGAAAAAATAAGTGTTCTTTATGGAAGTCTTCTCTGTATGGGGCCTATTCATCATTACTAAACATTCCCTGGAGGTAATTAGGTTTAGAACTCGCATGGAGTTCTACCTAATTTCCAGAGGAATTCATCATTCCTCCTCCCTATAACTATCTATTCCATAAAGCTGTCATTTTTGCGATGACAGCTTTTCAGGAAATAGATAGTTATCCCTGTCTACACTAACTTACAGCAGCTGGAAGCAGTGCTGCGCATGCGCTGTTACATTCGTTAACCCAGCGCATGCGCAGCACTACCTACAGATGCGGTAAGTTTGTGTCCCCCCCTCCGCTCACCCCCCCCCCCCCTTCAGCACTTACCTGTCCGCGCAGCAGCCTCCGGCTCCATCCTGCTGGTCTGTCACATGATCTCCCAGCAGACCACAGTACAGATTAAAAAAAAAAAAGGGAACAGCAGCAATCCATAAAAGTCCCAGAGCCGGCGTAAATGAAAGCCTCAACCCGTTTCATCCATCTGTTATTACCAGGACTTCATCAGTCAGAGGACACTGAACAACAATGGTGTGCATGGCATGATTGCATGGAGAGAGCCGCTGTTCTCCAAAAAGAACATTGCTGCCCGTCTGCAGTTTACTAAAGATCACCTGGACAAGCCAGAAGACTATTGGAACAATGTTTTGTGGACAGATGAAGGGTTCAAAAAATTTCAAACACCACTGTGTATATTATACACAGTGATGCTTGAAATTTTGCGCACCCTTCAGAATTTTCTGCCAGCCACAGACTGCTTATCATCCTTCAGTATCCATTACAGTCTGCATTCCATCCTGTGTGCCTATTACTGCTCTCATACATCCGTGTGCAATTCCAGCTACACCCACGGATACCTGTGTGTAGTACCTGTTTTTACCAGTAGTCCTCACTCATTGCAGAGTACACATACATCTAGTGTTTAATACTGTACATTGACTGATTCCTATCCTATTGTGTCACCTGTTCCTGTACCCTTTGTATACTAGGCATACTTGCCTACTTTTGAAAAAGCATTTCAGGGAGATTATGAAAACAAAACCTATGAGCGTGCATTAAAGTGGGCGTGTACTGCTACATCTGAGAGAAGAGCCATAAAATTGCTTTTCATCTGAATGTAAATGAGCCCCCAAAGTAGTTAGTAAGATCTATTTGTTGCTGAAAACACCCTGATACTTTTCAGACAATGAATGTAGCCATAGGGATCATTGTGCCTTATACCCAATGCAATAAAATTATACTAATGATCCCATTTGAATGAACATATATTTGTTTTTTTGTATATAACAGCTTCATAATGGGGGAAAGGTGCAATCAGGGAGTTTGCTGCTATTTCATGGAGTCTCCCTGACAAACAGGGATAGTTGGCAAGTATGGTCCTAGGTATCAGTAGTATTGCTACCACAGTCAGGAAGCATATATCAACCTCTGCCTAGTAATATTCTAGACCTTCTTGCTCTATATCCAGTAGGTGATACAGATTGTGGAGAAGCATCACTCATTCACCTATTTCACTCACTCCCTGTGACCCTAGCCCAGAGCCCAAGACAAATCCAAAACCTGAAATTATCTGGATCTAATTGCAATCTCGATAAGGACGTCCATATATTATGGCATCCCAGGAAGTACTTAGATTAAAAATCAACTGAAGTTATCACAGTCACTTGAGAGTATACTAGGAACTAAATGGTACCATTTTACTAAGTGGGCATCCGGATAAGCTTCAATTTATTTCTACTTTGTTTACAATTTGGGATGCACTATTATTTAATGTTCCTGACTTGAGATTGCCCATATGAGTGCTATCATTTATTTCTAATGTAAGCCTATATGACAACTGATAACTTCCTTTTTCTAGGGAACAGATTTCTACTCTAAGAAGAGAAAAAAAGTCTAGATTGATGTTTCTCAGCTTCAACCCTCAGATTGTCCCATTAGGATTTTTGTCAGGTGGGATAATTACTGACCCAGCAAAAGAGAGTTTTCTGACCCAGCAAAAGAGAGAGCACGATAAAAGAAATGCACAAACCATGACCTGTTGATGGTACTTGAGGACTTGAGTTGAGCACCCCTGGCCTAGATGTTCTTTTTTTCATTACTTGGGAAAAAATAGTTCTTAGATTAGCAGAGACATCAATTTGTTCCCCAAAAGGCTTTTCAGAGTCTGGAGGATAATTATTATTATTATTATCATTTATTTATATGGCGCCACAAGTGTTCCGCAGCGCCTTACAAAGTACATAGACAAAAAAGTAACCATTGACTTACAATACAATACAATACAGGACATGGATAAACATTGCTATATTAGTGACATTAACGCCCGCATAAGCAGCCAAGTGTTAGTTGCCCTAGTGGCTAGTAAGAGATAAATTAAATTACAGTAGGGAGAAGCACAAGAGGGTAGAGGGCCCTGCTCGAAAAAGCTTACATTCTTTAAGGGAGGGTAAGTCAAACAGGAGTGACACAGAATGGGGTGGGTCGGGAGAAAGGAAGATGTAGCAGCAAGTTAGGATGAGAGCTGGAAGGCTTTAATGAAGTAGTGGGTCTTAAGAGCTCGTTTGAAAGATGGTAGAGAGGTGCAGAGTCTGATAGGGAGAGGGAGGGAGTTCCAAAGGTGAGGAGCAGCATGGGCAAAGTCTTGGAGGCGGGAGTGGGAGGTAGTAATCAATTGGCATGAAAGGCGGCGTGTATTAAGTGAACGAAGAGGGTGGACAGAAGAGTGAAGGGAGATGAGATCAGAGATGTAAATGGGAGAGGAATGGGTGAGGGATTTGTAAGTGAGTGTAAGAGCCTTAAATTGGGTTCTGAAAGGGAATGGGAGCCAGTGGAGGGCTTGCAAAAGAGGGGAGGCAGATGTAGAGCGTTTGGAGAGGAAGATGAGCCAAGCAGCAGCATTGAGCACAGACTGGAGAGGAGAGAGATGGGATTTGGGGAGGCCAGCTAGGAGAAGGTTACAGTAGTCCAATCTGGACATGACCAGTGAATGTACAAGGGTTTTGGTAGCATCCTGGGTGAGAAAGGGTCTGATCTTGGAAATATTCTTGAGATGGAAACGACAGGACTGTGAGAGGTTCTGAATGTGTGATTTAAAGGAGAGGGAAGACAACGCACTCCAAGACAATGCACTTTGGGGCTAGATGAGATAGTAATGCCATCTATTAATAAAGAAATAGTGGGACATGATGTTATGTGGGAGGGTGGGAAGACTATCAGCTCAGTCTTAGACATATTAAGTTTGAGAAATCGCTGGGACATCCAGGAAGATATAGCTTAGAGACAGTTAGAGATACGAGTCAGTAGAGAGGGGGAAAGATCAGGTGAGGAAAGGTAGATCTGAGTATCATCAGCATAGAGATGATAACAGAGGTCAGAAGAGCTGATGAGTTTACCTAGAGAAGACGTATAGAGAGAGAATAGGAAAGGTCCAAGAACAGAACCTTGGGGAACACCTACTGTAAGAGGCTGTGGGGGGGAAGAGTCACCATAAGAGGAAACAGAGAAGGAACGGTCAGAGAGGTAGGAGGACAGCCAGGACAGAGCAGTGTCACGTAGACCAAGGGAGTGAAGTATATGCAGCAGTAGAGGGTGGTCCAGAGTGTCAAAAGCAGCAGAGAGATCAAGGAGAATGAGCAGGGAGTAGTGGCCCTTGAATTTGGCAGCAAGGAGGTCGTTGCTGACTTTTGTGAGGGCAGTTTCAGTGGAGTGGAGAGAACGGAAGCCAGACTGAAAAGGGTCAAGGAGGAAGTGGGAGGAAAGAAATGTGGTGAGGCGGTTGTAAACAATACGCTCAAGGAGTTTGGAGGCAAAAGGGAGGAGAGAGATTGGACGGTACTTAGAGAGAATGTTAGGATCAAGGTTAGGTTTTTTAGGAATGGGGGAAACACGGGCATGCTTGAATGCAGAAGGTACAGTGCCAGATGAGAGGGAGAGATTAAGGAGGTGGGCAAGATGGGAGCAGGCAGAAGGAGAGAGGTAGCGGAGGAGGTGGGAGGGGATAGGGTCGAGGGGAGAGGTGGAAAGGGGGGGATGACTGGATAAGGGCCTTAACTTCCTCTCCAGTCACAGGGGAGAAGGATGTCAGAGTCTGTAAAATGGATGGGGGTGGGTGATCCGGGAAAGGAGGAAGTGGAGAGCTGGGGGACTGGTTGGATATGATGTCCTGACATATGGAATCAATTTTAGATGTGAAATAGGTAGCAAAGTCAGTGGCAGAGAGCAAGGAGGGGAGACGAGGAGGGGGTGGGCAGAGGAGGGAGTTGAAGGTGGAAAAGAGACGCTGGGAATTTGAGGACAGGGAGGAGATGAGATTCTTGAAATATGACTGTTTAGAGAGGGAAAGGGCAGCACTGTAGGATGACAGCATGAATTTGAAATGGAGAAAATCTGCCTGAGAGCGTGATCTTCTCCACTGTCGCTCGGCGGTTCGTGAACATTTTTGCAGGTATCTGGTGCATTTGGAATGCCAGGGTTGAGGTGTGAATTTGCGAGGGTGAGTAGTGATCGCCGGAGCAACAGAGTCAAGAGCAGAAGTAAGGGAGGCATTGTATAGGGAAGCAGCTTGTTCAGCGCAGGAGAAAGAGAGGATAGGGGAGAGAAGTGAGTCAAGTAGGGAAGAAAAGAAAGCAGTGTCCATAGCTTCAATGTTACGCTTAGTGATTGTGGCTTTCGGAGGTAGTGGAGGGGAAGGAGAGAGGGATAGGTTAAAAGAGAGGAGGTGATGGTCAGAGAGGGGGAATGGGGAATTGGAGTAAGCAGAAATATCACAACGGTGAGTGAATACCAGATCAAGCAAATGCCCACTTGCATGGGAGGGTGAGGAGGTCCATTGGGAGAGTCCAAATGAGGAAGTGAGGGTGAGTAGTTTGGAGGCAGCAGATTCTGTGGGGATATCAATAGGAATATTGAAGTCACTGAGGATAATAGAGGGAAGGTCTGAGGAGAGAAAGTGAGTCAGCCATGAAGCAAAGTAGTTAAGGAACTTGGAGGGATGGCCAGGGGGACGGTACATGACAGCTACTCTGAGGTGTACTGGTTGGAAGAGGCGTATAGCATGAACTTCAAATGTGGAGAATGTAAGGGATGGTTCTGATGGTATATGTTGGTATGAGTAACCAGGGGATAGAAGGACCCCTACACCACCACCATGGTGACCCCCAGGCCTGGGGGTGTGGGAGAAGGTGAGGCCCCCATAAGAGAGAGCTGCAGGAGAAATGGTGTCAGAGGGTAAAATCCAGGCTTCAGTAATGGCCAGGAGATTCAGGGAGTTGGAGATGAAAAGGTTATGGGTGGGGGCCAGTTTGTTACAGACTGATCTGGCATTCCAGAGGGCACAGGATAGAATGACAGAGTTGATAGGAGAGATGTGAATGAGATTATAAGGGTTGCAATAGCGTGGAGATGAGAATACTTTGGGAGACCGAGATGAATAGAGTGTAGGGATCATGCGTGCTCCTTGCTAGGAGGGGACCCTGTAGGAAGTGGGCAGGGAGGGAAGTTAAGGAGACGTGAATGAAAGTGGGGAAAAGTGACAGGGAGATAAGTAAGGGAGGAAAGATTACCAGTGGGGTAGGAGGATCCTTGGGTGGTATAAGAGAAAGAAAATGGAGTAATGGGAGAAGAGGGGGAGGAAGGCAGAGAGAGAAGGGGAGATAGGAGGAGGTGGAGGAGACCAGGGGGTAAGGATAGAGGTGGAGTCAGAGGGCAGAACAAAAGATTAGTTAGAAACTGAGTGAAGGGAGGAATAGAAGACAACTTGGTCATGGTAAGGATGAGGTAAAGTGTCAGCACAACAATAATATATTATAGAGTTTAGAAAAAGTGGAGATAAGATGGGCGCAGAATTTGAATATTAGAGTAGAGAGTAGCAGTAGCTAGATCATGTAAGACTAGGCCAAAGTGCTAATGTAAAAAGACATTATTACAGAGTTAAGCTGATATTAACAGTAATCAGTAAGATTATCTGTTAAGCACAGAGGCAGCACAAATAGTAGCAAGTGATGGCTAGAGTTTTTGTAGCAACCAGAGTTCAGTATTGAAAGTCCAGGTTCTGCAGTCAGCAGGAATTTGTAGCAGTGAGATTTTGAAATCACCTTTGTTGATGGTTTTACTCCAAATCTAGATTCGGTTTTTAGAAGTGCAGATCGGTTGTTTCCCTTCTGTTCCACTTCGGTTCAACGCTGGTGTAACGCCAGTATTAATCTTAAAATGCACTTCTGAATGGGGCACTTCCAGCCAGGCTATTCCAGCCTACTAATGACCAATATGTAGGAGACCTGGCATGTTAAATTACTGATTGCTTACAAGCCCAGCACCCTCCCACTAATACCCCTTTCAAACATACAACCCGGGAAATTTCCTGATCAGACCCGGGAATTTCTCCTGTGAAAAATCACGGGTATTTGGTCTAGACCCCCCTTTCACACTACACTGTCTCCCTGGGAAATTCCCGGGTAGACCCCTTTCAGACAAGAGCAGAGTTTTTGAGAGTTTTAGACAGTTTTATTAAAGTGGATGGTAAGGCGCAGAGGGACAGGTGGGGAAATTGACAGAGGGACAGGTGGGGAAAGTGACAGGTGGGGAAAGTGACAAGCAGAAGTACCATCCACAGCAAGAACTTTGGGACTCTATAGGGCTGTGCAGCACCATGCATATTATTAACACTGGCAGCACTCTTATCCATGTTGTTGGGGTATATTGTTTAACCAATAAAATAATGCCAGGACTCCATTTTTTAATATGATAGATAGATGTGTGTATAATCAATGTTAATGACCCAGCGGAGCATGCCCTGGGGACTCATACTGACAATGATAGGTGGCCTTTTTTTCTCATCAGTTTTCAAAGTGCTGCAAATCACGTCTCTCAGGTTGCTGCTGATTTCCCGTGAGGGCTGTCAGAGTGTAGTCACTCTCAATCCCTGCTGACAACAGCGCTGGTGCTAGGACCCTGCGGCGACACGTGACTGGCCTGGCAGCAGTCGCGTCTCCCTGACAATGGGAGCTGGCTTTGCGCGTGAAAGTCACTGAACAACGAGTCGCATCTGCCCACTTACCGGCACCTGTGCTCTCCACACCGCCAGGTATCAGGAAGAAGGACAATGATCTCTGTACCCCGGCCTGACACCACTAGTACGTCAGTGCTGAGTATGGGAAGGGGTGCGGGTGCTGTTACCGCCGCTGGTGCCACCTCCCTGGTGGCTCAGTCGGAGCCAGGGCCAATCAGAAACTGCCTGGTGCAGCCCGGGAGTAAAATCCCCGGGTTGCACCATTCACACTAGAGCAGGGTAGTCTTCCCGGGACTTAAGTCCCGGGAAATACCCTGGTCGATTGCAGGGGCGGCTACCCGGGAACGTGTTCCCGGGTAGGTACCTTTCACACAGACATGAGACCCGGGAATTTTGGCCGAGGCAGGCCAAAATCTCGGGAATCTCAGTATGTCTGAAAGGGGAATTATATGGCTAGCAATAAATTGAGTTAAACAAACACACAGCACATACCACTAGGCTAATAACAGGCTCAATGAGCTAACTAACAAAGAAACTAAAAACAGCAAACTAATATACTATGCAGTGATATGCTAAATAACATTGCTTATCAGCAAAAGTCTGAGACTTGTAGTCCGTTACCTAAGTTCTCAGCCTGGCCAATATATATTCAGTAAATTCAGTATAGCAAAAGTCTGAGACTTGTAGTCCGTTACCTGCAGATGGCAAGACAAAAAATAAAAAAATAATACTGGTGTTGTGACATATTGCATAATGAACTTTAATATCCAACTTCACTAAAGAATGCTTTCACTTCCTTATTCTTTTGTGGCTTTAGTCAATTTTGAATGGGCACTATTTAATTAGTTTATTGTTTAAAACTGTCCCTCCCTAAAACATATCCCAAATATTTAACCAAACATGGCTTTTCTAAATTGGGAGCTTTATAATTTCATCAAACAACTCTCATATCATATGAGGAAGCTTGAATCAAATTGCTCTGTTTATTAGATTTAAGGGCTTGAAAGGTTCCTACTGTATATCTAATATGGCCCACTCTTCCTCATCCTGTATTGTATTCAAGATAACGCAATAGTCCAGAAATTGGAGAAACAGATATCATTACTGTCGTAAGAGTTACAAAACGTTGGATCTTAAACTAGCCTATAGATTACATTTGGATTGGTAAGTGAGTTTAGAACCCAGGTTAATGTTATGGTTAGGGGTTAAAGTGGGCCGGAACAGGGCAGAACATCCAGCCCACTTTACCCGGCAAGTCGAGGCTCTGGGCTGGAGAGATGCCGGGTGCCCACTCAGATTTTATTACCAGCGGGCGCCTGGCTCCTTCCCTACACCAGCAGCCGAAGCCTGGAGCTCACTCCTGAGCTCCGCCTTCCGGCTCTCGCAATGGTTGAAGGGAGATACATCAAAACATCTCTCCCATAGTTCCAAGGATCAGTTGGATTGGACGGCAGCAGATGCAGGAGTGGGGCTTAAGGTAAGTATTGTGTGTTTTCTTTGTGTAAGGGGCAGTACTAATGGGGGCATTACCACTGGGGGCACTACTAATGGCATAACTATGGGAGCACTACCAATGGGAGCATTACTTTTGGGGCACTGCTAATGGGGGCACTACTAATGGGGGCATTACTTCTGGGGGGGCACTACTAATTGGAGCACTACTAATGAGTGCATTACTACTGGGGGCACTACTAATGAGGGCACTACTATGGGGGCATTACATAGGGGGCACTGCATAAGGGGCACTAATTCTGTGAGCATTATGTCTAAGGGGCACTACTGTTGTGAGCATTGTATAAGGGGCACTACTGCTGTGAGCATTGTGTATAAGGAGCACTAATGTGGGTATTGTGTAAAAGGGGCACTACTGTGTGTCATAACAGGAATAAAGGACACTACTATGTGATGTAATGTGCGGTTTAAGGTGAAGAACATTGTCCTACTGTGTGGTGTACTATGATTTGGGGGCACTATTGTGTGACCATGCCCCTTTCTTTTGAGACCACGTCCTTTTTTGCGGCGCGCACTGTCCCTTTATTGAAAAAGCACCGAGGACGGAGCATTACTAGCAAGTCTAAAGGTGAGCCAAGTTAACTCATGAACCCCTCAAACATTCTCCATTTTACTAAAACAGTCCTTGACATAAGATTGAGATATACATGACACAGTGACCACCAATGAACTGTGCATTGTACGCTAGATACAGGAATTGGTTTTGTATTTATAATGATGAACTCTGATTTACATTATACACTGGCCACCTAGAAGACACTTTGCTGTGTTTTTTTTTTTTTTATTAATCTGAATATATGTAAAAGGCTAAGCTGCTCCTCACCTCCATGGGATGAACTCAGCATCAGCGGCCAATAGATGGCGCCTGACAGAGCAATTCAATTGTTGCTTTGTTCGGGCACACACAACCGCTGGTGCTGACATTTCTACTTACAACCCCCCTGAGCTGGCGAACAGAAATGACCGAAAAATTAGCCATTTGGACTTTTCATGGGCGCAACAATGTCCTGTCAACTTTATAGGGGAAGTTCAGGTGTGTTATGCACTGGCAGCCACTAGATGGCGCCTGACAGAGCAATTCAATTGTTGCTCAGTACGGGCACTCACACCTGCCAATGCTGACACTTCTACTCGCAGCCTCCCTAGCTGGCGAGCAGAAATAACCGGAAAATGTCTCATATGAGCTCTCAAACAGGACTTTCAGCGGGATCAACAATGTTCCGTCATTTACTAACTTTATATTATATAGCGATCACTAAACTGCAATCTGTATTGATTAGAGGTCATTAGAATGAGCTCTGCAATGATCTTACTAGTGAAATCTGAGTGGTATTTATTAATCTTCAAAACAACAATGTATCATGTAATTTGCTATACAGTGTCTGATTACTACTTTTAGTCCATCCTCAGATTAATGTCTTCTCTAAATGTATGAGAAATATAAGTAATGATTATATTTAGTTGTGCTCCCATTTTTAGAAATAGGCACAACAAGTATTAAGTACATATTTGTACTATACCTTTATAAAGGTAATTTTCTTGATAACAAATGTAAAATCTCCATTTACCCTCTCTTTCAATGTTAACCAAATGTACTGTATCATGTATACTGTATTGTTTTAGCATTGCAGCCTGTGCTCAACACAATACCCTGTTGAAGACAAGTATGTTTAAGAAATGTAATGAGATTATACATTAATGTGTGCCGGAAGAGTATACAGACTGAAATGTATTTGGACCAAAGGGCTCACTGACTCCAATGTGATATGTAAACCCAGGGCCGTAACTAGGGTGGTGCGACCTGTGCCACCGCACAGGGCACCGCAGAGCAGGGGGCTCTGTTTGGACCTGTCAATTTTCTGTTTATTATCATTCTCACTTGTAGCTTCCTCTTCTTTTATCCACTTCATCTCCTGGCCTCCGCTATCTCTTCCCTGGCCCTTCCCCATGAGGCTTTGGCCCTTTTTAGGTGCACTATCTTATGTCCCTATTTGAAAAATAAGGGGGTAGGGGGCGCCAAAGTTCTTTCTGGCACAGGGCACCAAAAAGTCTAGTTATGGCTCTGTGTAAACCCAGGTGCTTACATTTTCCCTCTTCTGTCTCACACATACAAGTACATTAATAATTTCATCTCTTCCAGATGTGCTTGAATTGCTGAGTCCCTACCATGAATTTCTATGTCATTTGAGGAAAAAGCAGCTTGAATATTTGATAGCTGACTCTGAAGAGATAAAAGGAAAGGTTTTAGTAAACAGGGATACTTGCTAGTCTGATCTACTTCTATTTTTGCATGCACAGCTATCTGTAATTTTCTTACTAAAATAACATACACAGCTGTTTGTCATTTAGTTACCTGTATAGCACACAGCTGTGATTTTCATATCAATATAACACACATCTGTCTGTCATGTTCTTACTTGTATACCACACACAGCTGTCATTATCTTACCAGTATATCAAAGACCTTGGATAGGACCTTGAGGAAGAAAGGGGTGTAGCCACTGGGTGGATGTGATTATGCTCCCCCTGCTGTGTATATACCTATGTTGTGCACTACCACTGAAGTACGCACCGGTGGTGTGTTTGCAACACCACAGGGGAATGTGTGTGGTTATGGTTCTCCTGCAATATACAGTACTTGCTTATATTTGATTTCTCCCCTCATTAAAAAAACAATTGGAGGGATTCAGCTGACCGCTGATGTGAGAGGGACTAGATACTTCTTGTTATTAGACTGCCCCATTGCCACATGATGTCATGATTTGCGGGTCTATTTAATTTTAACTACAGTATGTAATTCTCCTAGAAATGGGGCATATTGGCTGTAAGAATGAAAGAGAACACATGTAAGTTTTGTGTGAACTGTGCAGAGGTGTGTTATTCAGGTAGAATAGTTTAGGGATGTTAAGTGGGATGAATAGTTTGCCTATAGAGGTGAATTTTCAAGGAATTCTCGAAGGTTTGGAGACTAGAGGAAAGTCTAGTCTGAGGAATGACAGTCCGAACAAATGCCCTGTAACTGAGAAATGGTGCAGATACTTAATGTTGATGAAGTAGGCCGTGTGTAAAGGGTAAAAAGGGCTGGTCGAGTTGGAAGAATATTTTTTGATACAAGTGAAGTGATGTATGTTAGTGTTATTTGTTGATGGCCTTGTAGAAGCATTTTATATTGGATTACGTAAAATACATGTAACCATTGTAGGGAATGGCAGATCAGAGCAGTAATATAGATTGTATGGGACTTAGATGAACTCAAATGTTCAATATATTCATGCATAATGTGATGCTAAACATGAGTGCATTGTATGCCTATACTTAATACTTAACAGGTCAAGAAAAACTTATTAGTTTGCACATTTCTAGTTTTCTGAGAAACTATGGCCATACATACTGGTGAGAGTTGAGCACATCAGAGGAGTTGTTTTCAAATAGTGATATGTTTTTATCATATTTCTGTATTGGAACAGCACAATGTGGACCTACATATGGGAGAGGGCAGTACTTTCTTTGTCAATTAGTTAGTGTGGGTATAATTATTCTGCAAGTTTGTGACAGGGAACATGTAACTACAGGAGATGATTCTTCAGACCATTCTGCTGCTTCCGAATGCATACATACATGTATCCTTTACTTCAAAATAAAGAGTGATCATTTGGATAACTGTCAGTGTATTATCATTGCTTGAGAGTAAACCAGACAGCACAGCAGCAGTAGAAAATAACTTTGTGAGGAGAATCAGATGAGTCTTTGCATTGAAAGACTAATAGAAAGGGTATTACAATAGTAAATGCAAGGGATAGTGAATGCAGTGTATTGTGTGAGATATATGTGGGCATTCTGGAAATGGTTCTTACTAGATGTATGTAAAAGAATTTAGATACAGAGTGAAATTAGGTTACCAAGGACAATTCTAACAGCCAAGGATAACACCATTGTCATGCTGTTAACAGAAATAGAGATGTAAGCTAGGTAACTTTTTTGGTTGGTGGAAATATAATTAGCTCCATTTTGCAGAGATTGAGTTTGAGAGGATGATATACATCTAAGATGGAATGGCAGAAAGACATTCAGTAATACGGGCCAACATACATAGATAGTGTGATATCCAGAGAGGATCATTACATTTGGTTACCATCGGTATAAAAATGATACTGAAATACAATGGAGCATATTAATCTTGTCCTCGAAGTAGGATGCAAAATCTTGGCATTTGGGGTTAGAAGCCTGAGCAGAGATGAAAGATTGGAAGTATGTATATTTGGCAGTGTCCACAGCATTTCAATAGGAGTGGTAGATACTGTAGTAGCGTGTGTAAGGAAGTCATTACAAACACGAGAATGTTGTTTTACATTTGTCTGCAGTGACATTGAAGTTGATGCAGAGTGTGAAGTGTAGCTGGAGCCACTTGATCAAGAACTTTTTCTAGAGTCTAAGATGTGGCAAAGCAATACCAAGAGGTGGTAATGTTGTTGCAGAGAGGTGGTCATTTGTTACAAATTAAAATAGCTAAGATTTGTGTCAGTATGTAAAGGTGTGTACACATGGTACGATTAAAATGCACGATATGAACGATAACGATATTGATCATATCGTTAATATCATGCATTTTTCGTTGCTTCCAACCCACCAACGACCTGCGATGTGTGGGCACATATGGACGATAACGATATCGTCCATCGCCCATGCATGCAGGCCAACCTGGTCGATATCGACCAGGTTACTATAAGGACCATCGTTGGTGGTGTGCTGGATGATTGATATCGAGCATCCAGCACACACGGGAGATCGTCCAACGATATCGTTGACGATCGTCCCGTGACTATGCACCATAAGAGTTCAAAAGTAGAGAAGCTTAAGTAAAGGAGGAGACCCTGCAGGTGATAAGATGATAATCTGAGAGAGGAAACAGTTTCAAGGAATAATCTAGAGAATGCAAAATAAAGGGAGAGAGAGAGAGAGAGAGAGAGAGAGTGTTTAGAGGCACAAGGAGAATATGGATTATCAATTGGATGTTGAAATAATAGATGATGATTGTGATGATGTCAGAGGATATAAAATGAGGGAGCCAGGCAAACAAATGTTCAAGAAATTGGTTGGTGTGGCCCTGGAGAATGATAGATCACAGCAATTTGCCTTGAGAATGGGTGAAAATCCTTAAAGCATGTACTTGTGAATGTGGGTGATGGAACATTTGGAAGAACTGTGAATGTGCAATATTGGGAATGGAGTAGTTCAACCACCCCACCTCTATGTCCTTGGCACATTTAAAGAATTGAGAAAGTGATAGGAGACACGTGGTTTGCTTGAGATTTCTATGGGTTGGGGAAACATCCATATTTGTTGATAATATCACCAGCTAATAAGCCAAAAGAAGAAGAGAGTAAGAAAGAAAATGGTTGAGGATGTTACAGCTAATGACTATAGAAAAAAATTAATGAGTGTTAATAAGAGGAGACTGGTTCATCAAAGTAACATATTTTTATGTGAGTGCTCAGAGATGTCTATTTTCTTCATTGGGCTTCAGTGCAGTTAAGTAAAAATTTCCTTGTGGACTATGGTCAAACTATGGACCTGATTCAGACCCGTTCGCTAGGTACAGCCGCTCGCTTCCAGCGTATGCAAATTCAGCTATATGATCTCAAGGCAGGCGATCGCATAGCAAGGCATAAGCGTGCCCACTATGTCTTGGCGAGCGATCACTTTGTGTTTATAGATGCCGCCCACTAGCGTACGTCATCTCCAGGAAGTATATACAACCATTGGTACATCAGGAACCATGGCATCAGACCGCAGCGCTTGCGGTTGACTGTACCCTATCGCAAGCACTGCGAGCAGTTCTGTGTAAATATCAACCAGGTGACGTGTACTCTGACGCTGCCTGTAAGTTATGCATGCCTCTGAAACGGCGTTGAAACACTCTGGCACGCCTGTGTACACAACTCCACTCCTCCGTTACTACTGGCCTGCCCCTGTTACCACCCACACACGGCCTCTGCTGTCACTCATTCCACTGGGTTGTCTATGCTGGGTGAGCGAGTGCTACCCGATTGAGCAAACTAGTTCACGCACGCGCACTGTGATGCAAACGCATGCGCTAATGCATAACATCGGCCGCGTACAAGCGAGCGGCTGCTTACGAATGGGTCTGAATCAGGCCCTATGTCCAGTTTTCTGAAATGGTTGTTCTGCATGTTCAGCAAAGTCAGGTTATCAGACAATGAAATTCTGACCACTATATGTGGGCCGAGTGATGTGGATGATACGGTTCAGATACATATTAACACTCAGTTCTCAGCAGAACCGTAACTAGACTTTTTGGTGCCCTGTGCCAGGAAAAGCATTGGCGCCTCCCCTCCTTATTTTTCAAATAGGGACATATTACATGCTCCCGAAAAGTGGCGTAGCTTAATGGGTATGGGCCAAGATAAATCTGATTTGTCCCGTATGATGATGAAGGGGTACCGATCCTGTTGTATCACTGTTACACAGATGTCACTTCCAAGCAGGGGTTAAAGTGGGCAGGAACTGGGTGGAACTGAGTTCCACCTCCACCAAGTCCCTACACAGAAGTCCCACAGACAGAGAGCGACTCTCTTTCTGCCTGGGGAGTCTCAATTTCTTCAGAGGTCCCTCATTTCAGAGAAACCAGCATATACTGTAGGTAAGGAAGGAATCAAGAGAAGGCAATACATAGGGGTTGCAAGAAAACATTAGGCATCCAAGTGACAGACTAGTTTGTGGAGACCTCATAAAAAAAACTCAGAGGCACGGCAGAAAAATAACACTGATGATATAGAACATTTTTTTTTCTTTTTAAGTGATCTAACATTGTAGTCTCAGCTGATGGCAGGAGTGCTAAAAAAAACGCATCTAAAATGTATTTTACACTGTCATAGCCCCCAAAGCTTCTGGGGCATAGGAGGCCCCCAGGGACCCTGCCATTCACTTTACTGTTTCCTATACACAATAGTGTGTGTGTAAAGAACAATTTCCCCAATTGTTTTGGCCTGTCAGACTAGCGTGGCAGGGGGGTGGGGAGTAGACGGTGGGGGAGATGAGTTCCACCACCACTCCAGGACCACTTTAAGCTCTGTTCCTAAGTATAGTGTGAATCCAAAGGGTGCAGTGATGATACACAATAATTATACACAGGGCCGGATTATAGGCAGGGCGGCAGGGGCGGTCGTCCAGGGGGCCCCCCACACACAGGGCCCCCACAACTAGAACAAAAAAAACAGAGCATTTAACTGTGTGCACTCCGGTCCTCGTCGGCAGCTGCTTCCTAACAGCAGCCGCCGATGAGGACCGGCATTGTAATACAGCAGTACAGCTAGGAAGCTCCTCCGAGGAGCTTTCCTGTACTGCAGTGGTCCTGAGTGAGCAGCAGTCAAAGTCTCATGACGTCACATCTCGCGAGACTTTGACTGCTCACTCAGGACCTGTAACTAACCGATGTAACCAACTCACAGAGAGAGCACTGCAGGGGAGACTCAGAGAGGAAGCAGACGTCCAAGCCAATTCCCCATGTGTGGTTGTGAGCTCAGTTAGACAGCTGACAAGCAGGTCAAATCCAATCAAGGTTATACACATAGTCACATACATATATAAAATGCGTGTGTATATATATATATATATATATAATATCACAGTGGACCGGCACTCCACTCAAAAAAGTTTACTTCGCCCGGTGCCCCCACAGAACAACTAAGTATCATGCAAATGGTGCGGCACTCACGGGCAGGAACACATCCAGTAATCAGTGGACACACAGATAACGTTTCAGTTGTTTTATCCAACTGTCTTCAGAAAGTATACAGATATAGCAAAACACATACCTTAAATACCCCATTACCAAACACCACGTGAACGACGTCCAGCTGCATCCATCACTCCGACCGCTACTTCCGGCTGTATCTGATGATGTCAGGCTTCGCGCGCACACCACGTGACACCCGCGTTGCTAGGCAACACTGTAACAACAATATTGCATCAGACTAATAAAAACAAATATCTCTATAACAAAAGGGGGGGGGGAAGAGGGAATAAATTGACAATTAGTTTAAACCAACACATGTAAATAATAATCTATTATTATTATGATTAATACGTGATCGGGTATAGTATCCCTTTGATAATAATGTAGATGGTCTTGATAAAGGAGGTTGCTCCGAAACGTTGACTATACTACCATGTTGTAGTCGTTTGGATTATTAACTCTCTGAGTGCCTTTCATCTGTTGCCTGTATTCTACATTTATCTGGTTATGGCACCGGAGTTCTGTATATTCTAATGTGCGTGTGAGTGCCGGATCTTCAGCATATCTACATACTAGTGAGGTGTTTCACCGGACTACACTTTCAAGGCACCGCATCATTGTGAACATCATTGATACCTTACTTTTTCTGACCCTCTATGTGCAGTGTGTTCCACTTGCATTTCTTACTATGTCCAGAGATGAAGGTCAGTGGCTTTAGTCATACACATCTGCCTATGGGAGAACAACTCAGTCTGACTGACACAGAGGCTGAAAGCATTTGTACGATATTAATCTAACTGATACTACGGGGGAAGAGTCCATTGAACAATTATTTGCACAAATAGTTAGGCTAAAGAAACGGGAAGTCGATTACCTGCTCCATGGTGTTTCCTTGTCGGACTATTACAAGGAAAAGAAAATTCCAAGAGGATTTCGTATAAGAAACATACCAACTATTGGACGATATAATCCAGACTTCTGCCGCCGTTGGGCGGCCGTGCTTAATAAGTGCTCTTTTGATCTAATCCTCCTTGTTATTGAAGAGTCACGCAGGGAACTTACTGCGGTCAAAGAGAAAATCTCTATTTATGAAGCATCACATTTACAAAAAATCAAAGATGATTCCACACAAGATTGGTTAAAAAATCTTTCAGCTCAGATTGAAAAGTATCGCGCTGTTTCGGTTGAGTTTAAAAAAACTAAATTTAACACCGTTACCAGGGATTACTCGGAATTCCGAGTATATAGCTGGGCGTATAACAGAGGTGGTAATCGGGATAGAAGACAACAATTTCGTAGAACTAGAAGATTCACTCTGGATACTGATAATTCCAGCGCTGCTGCTTCCTCCAGCGACGCAGATATTACGAACACCAACTCTGCCAGCTCTGTACAAAAACCCCCTTTAGGGGTTGCCACCCGCGCCACTTTAGATCTCACCAGAGAACCAGCACCAGGCGCGGGGGCCAGTGGGCGAGCAGGCCAAGAAAAACCTACAGCAGGAGGAAATAATTTTCAACCTGTCATCTCGCCAGTTTAATAAAGACGAACTGAGTGTCCTACGTAAAGAATTGTCTTTTGTTCCTACACAAAGACCAGACACATTTCAAGATAAAGTGGACCTATTTAAGTTTGATAGGAGGATCAAGTTACGCGAACATTTTGGTAAACCCACTTCAGATCAAGTGATTTTACCTATTTATAAAAAATCGGTTTTTACTCCTGTTTCCTCCAATATGAGCATTAAATGTTTCAACAATCACTTGGACACCTTCATTGAAAGAGAGAACCAGTCCTTTAAGGAATATAACAGCAATATGTCTGCTTGTGAATATAGAGCATTAAAACAATTATCTGGCTATAAAGACATTGTATTCCGGCCAGCCGATAAAGGTGGGGGACTTGTTGTACAAGACTTATCTGCATACAAAGCCGAACTGCAACAGCAATTAATTGACAGCACTGTGTATCAAAAATTAGCGTGTAACCCTACAGAGACATATAAGCTGGAAGTACAACAGCTATTAAATTTGGCAATGGAAGATCACACCATTTCCAAACAGGTGGGAGAGGCTCTTCTGGAACATCATCCAAAGGTACCAGTGATTTACACCATACCTAAATTACATAAGGATCCGACTAATCCCCCAGGGAGACCCATTATTGCTGCACGTGACTCCCTTTATTACGGCATTTCTCAATTTTTGGATTTTTATCTTCAGCCGTTGATCTGCAAACAAAGTACGTTTCTGCGTGACACCACAGACTTCTTATGCAAATTAAGAAATCTGCCCCAAGTATGACTGAATACCTCTTCTGCACAGTTGATGTGTGTAGTTTATACACCAGTATTCCTCAGGATGAGGGGATTGAGGCAGTACAGAATTTTTTAAGCAGTCATCCAGATTACACTGGTCCCAGAGTGGATTTTTTTGTATCTTTATTAACACTCACGCTCAAACATAATTATTTTCTGTTTGATAATCAATTCTACCAACAGATATCTGGATGTGCTATGGGGTCCTGTGTGGCCCCTAGCTTTGCCAACATTTACATGTTTGGTATAGAGCAAGAATTTTTTTTCTCCCATCAAGAGTTCACTAGCAAAATAGCATGCTTTTTCTGCTATATTGATGATATCTTCATCTTATGGACTAGATCTGAACAAGATTTTGCTGTGTATATGAATCACACTAATGCACGTAAGTCCACGATTAAATTTACTTATCAACACAGTCGTGAACAAATACATTATTTGGATGTGCTTGTGAAACAAAATCAGCCTGGTGTAATGCAAACCTCTATTTACTACAAGAGTACGGACCGTAATACGATGTTACTGGCTACGAGTCAGCATCCCCCTGCTTGCACACAGGGCCTGCCATATTCACAGTTTTTACGGGTGATCCGGATCTGCAGTGAACCTAACGATGCCAAGGCACAAATTGATCATATGATGAAGAGATTTGCCCAAAGGGGCTATTCACATAAAGTCCTGAATACTGCTAAACAGAGGGCGTTAGCAGTGGATCGAGAAACCAGTCTACTTAGAAAACCCATTAAAAAACAGAAGAACAACGTAATCTGGACTATGAATTATACCACCACAAGTTCCAGGGTTATAAAACAAGCTAGGAACATCTGGCCCATTATCGCTGACAACCCACAAATACCGTCATTACATAACTGTTCTATCCTACCTTCTTTTCGACGGGGCCGCAACATCAAAGACATAATTGTTAAAAATGACATCAGTCAATTGGGGTCCACTAAGCCTACACATTTCCTCACACGCAAGCCGGGTAATTACAAATGTACAGGCTGCACGACTTGCAGCTTCCTGGAAACCGGTGACACATTTGCTCATCCCAGGTCTGGCAAAATTTTTAAGATCAAGCATGCGCTGACTTGTTCTAGTCGGTTTGTCATTTATTTTGTTAGAGGTCCCTGTGGATTATTCTACATAGAGGAAAACATCTAGACAAATGAAAGAGCGCATGGCGCTCCACAGATCCAGCATTAGAGCTGCCCTGGAGGGCAAACATGTGGACCAACCAGTGCCCCGACACTTCAAAGAATTTCAACACAATTTATCTACCATCAGGTATAAAATGATTGATTGGGTGCCCCCCAACCAGAGGGGAGGAGATCGTGATCGTACTTTATTGCAAAAAGAGTCTTATTGGATCCACCAATTACAAACTATACAACCGAGGGGCTTGAATGAAACTCTTTCATTCTCGTGTTTTTTATGAACCCTTGTTTTGTTGTTTTTGGACCGGCCGTTATACAGATTGTTGGCTCTTTTTTTACATACTAGCAGTCATCGTTACAGCCTTACAGACTGTGATATGTCAGCTTGATTAAGCTGTTTTCTAGATCCATGTTGTTCCTGTATCATGTGTTATTGTTTATTTCCCCTACATTTTGAGGTTGTAACTACTTAAGCGATGTGGCCATTCATAGCATCTGTCTCACTTTTCCCTTTCTCTGTCTCATCAATGTTATAGGCTGTGACAGTTTGGCTCGTTTCTCTGTTACTTTTCTGCACTATGTGTGATCTAGATGTACATGCTCATTCCCCATAAGTTTAGTAGTCGCTACTTATTAATAGATGTGGCTAGCAATTCTTTATATGATTCTCCCTTTCTCTGTTTCATATTGCCATGCGCTTAGACGCATGGCCGATTTGTTTATTATAGTTACCCGGGTGATGGACCTTCACGTCATTCACTGTTAATCACTCCCCCTCAGGGAGTCCCCGGCTGCCTGTGAGTCGCATTGATGACGTCAGCAAGACTCAGTCAGGAGCTGGAATCATTTGCACATGTCACGAGGGTGGTAAGTAAGTTATTTATTGTATGTCTGTACTTGCATTTTTTATATGGTCTTGATAAAGAAGGTTGCTCCGAAACGTTGACTATACTACAATGTTGTAGTCGTTTGGATTATTAACTCTCTGAGTGCCTTTCATCTGTTGCCTGTATTCTATATATATATAGTGTGTGTGTATAATGTATATATATATATGTATGTGTATGTATATATGTATAAATATATATTGATATGTAGATACATGTGTATATATGTGTGTGTATTTACATATCTATGCATCTATATGTATGTGTATATATATAGATGTATATAGATATATATCTATATATATGTATATATATATATCTATATAGATATATCTATATATAGATATAGATGTATATATATCTATAGATATATATAGAGAGATTTCTACCTAACTAAAGATTATTTTGGTATACAGAAAGATGTCTGTGTGATTTTAATTGTTTTTAGGTAACTTTAGAAATATTGGAAAATCACTTGTAACTTTTTTATATTTGATAATGTAATTGATGGGGCCCCCACCAGTTTGTTGCCCAGGGGCCCCCACAGACCTTAATCCGGCCCTGATTATACAGTATGCCGTGGCACATGTCTCACCACCCTAGTTACGGCCCTGGCTCTCAGCATCTCACAGTCCTTAGGCTCAGATTCCAAGGCAGTGGCAGCCTGCAACATGCATTCCAAATGATGAATACTATGTCCCAAATGTAATAACCTGTGAGGTCTGGGCAGTGGGGAGATTTCCGCAATATTTTAAGCAGCCATTTTATAAAGGTAAAACCAACCTTGTATGACATGATTGTGTAATCTATTTGCATAATGGGATTATTGGGTAGCTGTATATCTGAGGCATCGGACAAAAAAAATAGAGAAGTGCAGGTTGCCTTGGAGCATGGTCCGGAAGGGCAATAACACAGCAAAAATGGAATGTGACCTAAAAATGTTGGTGATGTACAAATTGCCCTCTTTTCATCACATACATAAGCGATATCCCTCCTGCTGGCATGTAATTATTTAGCACTGCTGTTCTCACACTGCCATAAACAGCTATCTGTACTATTATATTGGCGACATGCAGAGTTAGCTCATTTTCTGATCTTATTATATTGAGATTGTAATTAACTAGATGATGTCACTCACAATAGCACTACTATATAGGTTGTGCTTTAAATACCATGGACTGATGCTTTACCCATATATCATCTATGACACAGAGAAGTATACTCCCCTTTGAATTTAAGTTATCATCAAAGGTGTACCACTGACAGTCTTTCTGAAGTTTAATTAACATTTCAAAGGGAAGAAACATTTCAAAGGCAGATATCTACATTTTCATGTTAGAAACGTGAGGGTTCAAACAATGAATTTTCCCCTTCCAGAAAATCCCTTAACCCAAGCAAAGGTCAAATGCACAGTGAAGGAATACACATCCATTGTTTAGTAATATAGAATTTTTCATTTATTTAATATAATTGATATAGATGGAAACAGTGATTAGTCTATGATAGAGGTCAGGAGGTCTGTATTCTTTATTCTAGTTGGGCCTTTGGTAGAGAATATGTACCCACAGACTGATGGGTGACACAGTTAAAGTTCAGTGCCCCATTATAAAAAGGGCAGAGGGTAAGTTGTCATTTATTCAGTCTGCAATTAAGGTGGAGGGGAAATACACATCACAGTATCATGTATGCTGAACAGTACTACACACAGAATACATGAATGTGACTCTAGTACAAAGCAGGGCAGCAGAAACATTGCATTCAATTCATTATATAGTAGTAGGACTGTAATGCATTCTGGGAAGATATCTTCACTAATAAATCATTGAATCCATTAATATATACTCATATAGTTCATCAAATCTTTCTCATTAACGTCATCAGTGTTCAGTGTAGTAAATGTAGTTTCATGTTACATTAATCAGTGAATTGAAAATGTTTAACATAAATAATTTTCATCTGTTTCAGAGTTTTATCGCTTATGCTAAGTATGTGACCTAATCACCTCAACCTGATGGAAAGAGCAGATACTGTAATTACTGTAAGAGGGCCTACGTTCAGCTATGTTTCCATGCTGGGTTATGGAATACTACTTAACTTTTAAAAACTGGAATAAATATCAGTTTTACTTAAAAAAGAAAATAACACATGAATCAGGTGGGGGTTGGGTATGAAATCCCAGCAGCTGAATAGCTGCCGGGTGAAATGCCGTCGCCGGAAGCCCGAAACAGCAGAATCTCGATAGGGTATGCTATCCCTACCCTTCTCCCCCCTAACCCTCCCTTAGGGGTGCCTAACCCTAAAAATCCCAGGGTGGTGCCTAACCGTAAGTCCCCCCGGGGGAGCCTAAACCTAAATCTCCCTTCCCGCACCCTAAACTTAATCCTCCTGTGGGGTGCCTAACCCTAACCCCCCTTCCCACCTAGCCTAACCCTAATCCTCCTCGGGGGGTGCCTGGTTTTCTGCAATCCCCCATTAGAATGTAAGCTCTCATGAGCAGGGCCCTCTTCCCTCTTGTGCTTCTATTTATACTTTCACCTACTCCTTACACCCCACTAGGGCAACTAACACTTGGTTGCTTATGCCCTGTTGCTTATTTGAATGTCATGATCGCTAATGCAGCAATGTACTGTATGTAAACCTTGTGCATGTCCGGCATTGTATTGTACTATAAGTCATTGGTGTATTGTTCACTTATCTATGTACTATGTAAGGCGCTGCGGAACACTTGTGGCGCCATATAAATAAAGGGTAATAATAATCTTTTTTTTTTTTTTTTAAATGTAATCTTAGTTGCATTCTCTATGCTTGAGCCATTTACTTCTTTCAGACCGCCTCTAACAATAGTAATAATGGGATAGTTCATCTCCAGTCATTAAATGTACCCATTTTGAGTAATATACTGTATGCATCTGGAAAATGAGTGCAAGACTGAACTGGAGGAATATTTGAACTATTATTTTAAACCAATAACACAAGAGAAATGACTGTTGGCTGATGTGAATGTGGTTTGATGCTGTTGATTCCCTACTGACAGGCAGCAATAGAGGAGGGAAAGGTTTTGATTCATTTTTATCACCCAATCTGTCCAAATCACATTTACAATCCAACAATCAACTATTGCTATATATACACTGGTGGCCAAAATTGCGGACACATTTTGAAATATGAATGTTTATCAACTTCCAATGCTTATAAAAACTGTTTCACATCACGTAGTCCAATGATTCATATATCAAATGAAAGGAAATTTAATGCTGAATTCAACACAATAAACAGAGGTCAAATATTTGCATTACAAGGGAAGTTATGCCGTGAAAACAACACTTAGGGTGAAAATCCCTGTATACTTATGATGTTACTGTCCTATCAGTATTTCGTTGAGTATCCTTTATTTTTCAAGACCGCAGCACAGCATCGTGATCCAGGATTGTGGTTTTAAGTGAAAATGGTCTTTCATATGCAGCAATTGCGAGAGAAATTGGTGGGAATGTGACAACATCAGGAGTACGAAAGTTTTGTTTACGCTATCAGGAAACAGAATCTATACAAAACAAAGAAGGAAAAGGCCGGAAAAAGTGCACAACAGCTGTTGATGATAGGAGAATAAAACAAGTTTGCGTCAGGGACAGATGGATGTCATCTGCGGCCATTAGCAGTAAACTGAGTGCAACTGGTGTTTTTGTCAGTGCAAGAACGGAATGGAGAAGACTAATGGAGGTTGGCCTAAAAGGTAGGATTCCCCGAAAAAAGCCATTGCTGAATAAAAAGCAGCAGCAGAAATGAATACAGTGGGTAAAAGAACACATTGCATGGACAGAATTTCAGTGGAAACAAGTGCTATGGAGAGACGAAACTAAGATATCGATATTTGGTAGTGATGGGAGATAATGTGTGAGACGTTGCATTGGGGAAGAGGTGCATCCAGATTTTATTCAAGTGACAACAAAGAATCCTACAAGTGTTATGATCTGGGCATGTATGACAGCAGATGCTGTAGGCCACCTTTATGTCATAGATGGCACACTGAACAGCAAAAAGTAAATTGACACCATCCTACAACCAAAACTTCTACCTTCTATCAGGAATCTTTTTCCAGATAATGCCCCATTTTTTTTCCAGCAGGATTCAGCTCCGTGCCATACTGCACGGACATACAAAAAGGGGTTCACGGAGAATGACATACAGGTGCTGGGATGGCCAGGAAACAGCCCAGACCTGAACCCCATAGAACATTTGTGGTTCTGTCTGAAAAAAATGGTACGTTTGAGGCGTCCATCCAATAAAAAACAATTAATTGAGGCTATAATTGTCTCATGTCACCACATAAAAAAGAAGGAAGAGCTCCAAACATTGCTTGGCTCAAGGACACATGGCTGTGCTGCTGTCTTGAAAAATAAAAGGATACCCAACAAAATACTGATAGGACAGTAACATCATAAGTACACAGGGATTTTCACCCTAAGTGTTGATTTCACTGCATAACTTCCCTTGTAATGCAAATATTTGACCTCTGTTTATTGCCCTTGAATTCAGCATTAAATTTCCTTTCATTTGATATATGAATCATTGCACTGCATGAAGTGCAACAGTTTTTATAAGCATTCAAAGCTGAAAAACATTCAAATTTCAAAAAGTGTCCGCAATTTTGGGCACCACTGACTGTATATATATATATATATATATATACACAGTATATTATACATATATATATATATATATATATATATATATATATATAACAACCAGAGTGGGCCGGCACTCCATTGGAAAAGAAATCCATCCTGCCTGGGTGCCTCCAAACCAAAGTCTAGTACATGGAACGCAGAAAAGTGGCACTCACAGGACTTATCACCGATAGTATAGATGGTGTGTTAATACTAAATCATCAACCAGCATCCATATAGGTCAACGTTTCATTTTTATTGCAAAAATTTCTTCAGGACAAGAATACATTGTACAGAACTTGTTAAATTTAAAAGAGATAAACTTATGACAGTACAACGGGACTACTCAGAGTGCCGAGTGTATAGCTGGGTCAATAATCCTGGCTAGGGGTCAAGACCCGTGCACAACGGGATATAGACAAAGATGTAGTACCCGCCGGGGCTGCCAGTGCAAAAGGATCTGCAGAAAAAACTGAAAGACGTCGCAAGAAAACATAGTATTCAATCTGTCTAGTAGAGTATTCACTGATTCACTGACACTGAAATAAAAAATTCTAAATAAAGGACTTTCTTTCATTCCGTCCAATAAATTTAATGATTTTCAGTGGAATATAGACCTACATAAATTTTGTAGACAATTAAGATTAAAAGAGTACTTTCACAAACAACCTAATCCTGAGATTATACCACAGGACCAGACATCAGCAAGATTCAAACGTAAATCTCTGTTCGATCCGGTGTCATTTAATCCATCGATTAAAAGCTTCTCAAGAATGATGAATCATCATGTAACCTCTTATGGTAAACAAAAAATGAGTTAAGACACAACCTCTCCTTAGAAGAACAACATGCCTTAAAAAATTTAGAAAAATTTACAATCTTACCAGGATATAGTATTTTTCCGCCCTGGGGGAGGGGTGGTGATACTCAACCTTACATATTACAAAGAGGAGATTTATTCACAATTTAGTGATTTGGATGCATATAAGGAGCTCTCTGTGGATCCCACTAACCTTTTTTAAAAAAAACTGGAAAATATATTGAGTGAAGGCGTTGAAAAACAGTTCATCACCAATATCACAGCAAAAGGTTTAGTACCAGAATGGCCTGTGGCACCCATTCTTTACTATTCCGAAGATCCACAAACATGCAATCCATCCTCCTGGGCGCCCAATCATCAGTGCTAGAGACTCTTTGTACTATACTGTATCCCAATATCTGGATTCCTTTCTTCAAACACCCATACAACAACAGAGCACTTTCCTGAAGGATACAACTGCGTTCATTAAAAAATTGTTCACCATTTCACCATTACCAACTAACTGCTTTCTCTGTACTTTGGATGTAAGCAGTCTTTATGCCAGTATCCCTCATGCCAGGGGACTTGAGGCAATGCAAAGATTCCTTACAGGTAATCCATCATATGTGGGTCCCGTCTTGTCATTTTTCATGCGATTGTTAGAGCTTACGCTCACAAGAAATTACTTCATGTTTGACAGTAAATGGTTCATTCAGTTATGAAGATGTGCAAAGGGGACCTGTGTGGCCCCATCGTTTGCGAACATTTTTATGTTCGATATCGAAAAAGATTTATTTTTTCTAAATCCAGATATGTGCCAAAAGATCTTTTTTTCTGACCCGATATATAGATGATCTTTCTTTAATTTGGCGTGGCTCTGAACAGGAGTTTGAAGATGCTACGAGACAAGTTAATGCTGCCCATCCATTACACGATGCGGGGACGACGGCACGATTACGACGCCATCGTCTCCAGCGGGGTGAAGTGAATACACTGAACGTTCAGATGTTCAGTGTATGCAGATCAATCATCCCCAAATATGGCAACCTGATGGCGGTCGTCAGGTTGACCGTCATGTTTGGGTGATGATTGATGTTAAAAATTACCAGCGGGCGCGCATCGCTGGTTGTTTTTACCCTTTTACTGCCTGATTTGTGGGCGATTACCAAGCGATGGAGCGATAATGACTGTCATTATCGCTCCATCGCTAGGTTTAATCGCCTAGTGGATGGGCAGCATAACACTCTGGGTGAAAACATAAAATTCACATATACTATTAACAAACATGTGGTCCAATACCTGGATGTCCAAATTACCCAAGATGATTGTATGTTACACACTGACATATGTAAAAAACCAACGGATCGCAATACCATCTCACATGCAAGAAGTCAACACCCACGTTCTACTATCAACAGTTTGCCGTATTCGCAGATTCTCAGAGCACACAGGATCTCAGACAATATTGGAAATACACAAAAAAGAATTGATGAAATGATCAAACAATTTGTTGGGAGAGGCTACGACCTACAGGACTTGGTGAGAACCAAACAAAAAGTATTAGCCTTACCGAGAGAACAAATACTTTATTCCTCAACAAAGATAAGTCACAAAAGAATAAGATTGCTTTTGTTCAGCGATACCATCCCTCAAGTCAATTCCACATGCAACATGCCAAGGATATGTTGCCTCTAATTACTACCGATTCAGATCTAGAACCATTACAGGGCACATCTCTAGTGCCGAGTTATACTAGCTCAAAAAATTTCTCCCGTGAGTGCCACTTCTCTGCGTTTTATATATATATATATATATATATATACACTGCTCAAAAAAATAAAGGGAAGACTAAACTAATTGGAAATCAAATTTATTAACCCATGGAGGTCTGGTTTTGGAGCCACACTCAAAATTAAAGTGGCAAAACACACTACAGGCTGCTCCAACTTTGATGTAATGTCCTTAAAACAAGTCAAACTGAGGCTCAGTAGTGTGTGTGGCTTCCATGTGCCTGTATGACCTCCCTACAACGCCTGGGCATGCTCCTGATGAGGTGGCGGATGGACTTCTGAGGGATCTCCTCCCAGACCTGGACTAAAGCATCTGCCAACTCCTGGACAGTCTGTGGTGCAACGTGGCATTGGTGGATGGAGTGAGACATGACGTCCCAGATGTGCTCAATTGGATTCAGGTCTGGGGAACAGGCGGGCCAGTCCATAGCATCAATGCCTTCGTCTCGCAGACTCACACACTCGAGCCACATGAGGTCTAGCATTGTCTTGCATTAGGAGGAACCCAGGGCCAACTGCACCAGCATATGGTCTCACAAGGGGTCTGAGGATCTCATCTCGGTACCTAATGGCAGTCAGGCTACCTCTAGCGAGCACATGGAGGGCTGTGCGGCCCCCCAAAGAAATGCCACCCCACACCATTACTGACCCACTGCCAAACCGGTCATGCTGGAGGATGTTGCAGGCAGCAGAACGTTCTCCTTGACGTATCCAGACTCTGTCACGTCTGTTACATGTGCTCAGTGTGAACCTGCTTTCATCTGTGAAGAGCACAGGGCGCCAGTGGCGAATTTTCCAATCTTGTTGTTCTCTGGCAAATGCCAAACGTCCTGCACGGTGTTGGGCTGTAAGCACAACCCCCACCTGTGGACGTCGGGCCCTCATACCACCCTCATGGAGTCTGTTTCTGACTGTTTGAGCAGACACATGCACATTTGTGGCCTGCTGGAGGTCATTTTGCAGGGCTCTGGCAGTGTTCCTCCTTGTACAAAGGCGGAGGTAGCGGTCCTGCTGCTGGGTTGTTGCCCTCCTACGGCCTCCTCCACATCTCCTGATGTACTGGCCTGTCTCTTGGTAGCGCCTCCATGGTCTGGACACTACGCTGACAGACACAGCAAACCTTCTTGCCACAGCTCCCATTGATGTGCCATCCTGGATGAGTTGCACTACCTGAGCCACTTGTGTGGGTTGTAGACTCCGTCTCATGCTACCACTAGAGTGAAAGCACCGCCAGAATTCAAAAGTGACCAAAACATCAGCCAAAAAGCATATGAACTGAGAAGTGGTCTGTGGTCACCACCTGCAGAACCACTCCTTTATTGGGGGTGTCTTGCTAATTGCCTATAATTTCCACCTGTTGTCTATTCCATTTGCACAACAGCATGTGAAATTGATTGTCAATCAATGTTGCTTCCTAAGTGGACAGTTTGATTTCACAGAAGTGTGAATGACTTGGAGTTACATTGTGTTGTTTAAGTGTTCCCTGTATTTTTTTGAGCAGTGTATATATATATATATTGTTCCAATGGAAGCACTCACCAGATAGATGTAGCAAAAAGATGATTTATTCCAACAGCAAAAAAATTAGATTGCATAGCGACGTTTCGGTCAAATCCAGACCTTTTTCAAGCCAGCATCATAAATCAACAATAGCAGCCACAGCTCACACAACTGATATATATATAAGTGTCCAGTACTTACACTCCTGTTATGGTTGCATGGGAACAATATGAATTTAATAACCGCTCACCATAATATCACATGTAAAAATCCCATCCATCTCCGGAATGGTCTCCTGTAACATTTCCTATTTGGGGATAGAAGGGTTTCATTATATTATTATTTTTTAACTCATCGAGAGTTAATGACTGTGGTTACTGCGTTGGAATATTTTGTATTTTTGTATTAAATCTGTACCAAGTCTGTATGGCTACTTCCCATGTAATACATACATGTAATATACAGATTTTCAAAGAAACAAGTTTAACAATTTGAGAGAGATTTTTTTTTCCAGACCTCTCTATAATATCACAGGACAGTCGGTAAAGGGTTAAGTGTCCTTGTTAAATCAAGATTACAACAAGTCTGCCGCTCTGGCCTCTTCTCAAGTAGAGGTTTCACCAGCTGTGTTGTGATTGGCATTGCCACAAGGGACACGAGGTGCAGGCGGCTGCTTTTCTGCCAAGACACATCCCCCTGTAAATGTCCCAAGCTCCCACCATCTCATGCTATTATGATTACACATGCAACTTGTCCCTGAAACATTTATAATAACTTGGAGGCAGAATTCCCTCATGGAACAAATAATGTGGAGAAAATTCAAGAAGAGATAAGATCAAGCTCGGGTAAACATCATCACTATCTGAGAGTGTATAGCAGATTGTTATATAAAAAAGCAACATTCTTTCCTGTGGTTCTTAACATCTAACAGAAACAAAAGTCACTAGCTTGCTGTTTAACATTGCACCTGTGTTGTGCTCTTTGTTTTTATGGCTAATAAGAATAAATAAGGGCTGTTCCTATTCTGCTTTTAAAACCCGCACATGCCCAGATAACTGACGGCACATATATGTTCATATGCAAAAATGCATGAATCCGACACGGCTGCTTTCGCGTGTATGGGGAGGGAAGGGGTGTACTAAAATAAGCCTGGTACAGTAAGGATGTGTTTGCATAATGGCAAATAGATGTAGACCACACATAGAGGTCTATTTACTAAAGTGAGAGTTTTTAGGAGTGGAGATGTTACCCATAGCAACCAATCAGATTCTCGCTAATATCTTCTAGAAGGTGCTAGATAAATGTTAAGTAGAATCTTATTGGCTGCTATGGGCAACATCTCTACTTCTAAGAACTCTCACTTTAGTAAATATACCCCATAGACTCATACACACCTATAAAACCTAGGGGTCTATTTACTAAGCAGTGTTATGAGACAGAGTGAAAAGTGATAAGTCTGTGATAAGGTGCCAGCCAATCAGCTCCCAACTGCCATCTCACAGGCTGTGTTTGCAAAATGACAGTTGGGAGCTGATTGGCTGGCACCTTATCACTTTCTTATCACTTTTTACTCTGTCCTTATAACACTGCTTAGTAAATAGACCCCCTACAATTGTACTGTATTTGCAGTTGCAAATACAGTACATGCTGATAATGGTTGGTTATGAATTTATTTGCACGTAAATACTGCATATTATGTTTTGTGTGCGTGGTTTAGCAATTTTTTTATCGTACATGAGATGAATTAGATATTTTTTTTTTAGCAAATGCCTATTTTGAAAATAAAAATCAACTGGTTAGAAAACATGGGTTTATGTGCATTTGATCTATGTCTGACTTAGAGCCTGATTCATGAATGGTATTGGACAGCTGCAAGGAGGCGGCTGTGCAATACTGTCCGGCAAATATTAAAATACTGCAGGTAGCATCTATAGGAAGCAAACTCCTCCTGACAGCAATAGCGTAGATACTGCATCGGATTACCATCGGTCACGAGGGGGCGGCAACACAGGCCAGTCTGAGTAAGCTTCAGCTTCGACTTACCCAGGCTGACAGCTTGCAAGGCCCGGAGAGCTGCGTCCACTGATGCAGACTGGCTTCAGCACATATGGCAAAAGGGGGCAATTTGCTCCCATTTCTGGGAACACTGGCCAGGCATGCCCCCAAATGCTGCAGCATGTCAACTATGCTGCGTCTTTGGGGTTCTCTGAGCAAGAATGGGTCCTGTGCATGCGCAGTTTTCTGATAATCTGAAAAATGTAAGAATACAGCACTTGTTATACCATCCGGACCTGAATCAGACCCTTAAACTTTATACTTCTGCTACTGGAGATTTTTGAGGATAAATTACATCCAATATGTGTTGAAATTAGAATCAGGTCCTTATTTGTTTGTTCACTTATACATAGTAATGAATAGATTTATGCTGATGTAGGCCAGTGCACTTTTATGATGAATAACATAAGATGTATCTGCTGCATATTAAAGTGGGAAAATCCCCCTCCCACTAATGGACAATAGTTTTGTATTAATAGTAGTCGGCACTTGATGGAGTATAGCAGGGGTAGGGAACTTTTATTCTGCCAAGGGCCATTTTGATGTATATAACATTATTCACGGGCCCGATGCATGCCACGGTCTTCCTTGTGACATCACACGGGAGCAGGGCCACAATCGCCAGTGATTACAGCAATGCCCGGAGCACCCTGAGGATGCTCCAGGGAGCTGTAAGTGCAGTGGTGTGACCGTCTGAAACATCCTAAGGACGCTCCAGGCAGCACTGCTGCATAGATTCTGGCTGCAAGGTGACATTCTAGGCAAAAAGCTCCGATGGCCAGACCAAATGATTGCGCGGGACTTATACGGACCCTGGGCCTGAGATTCCCCATCCCTGGAGTAAAGAAAAGGGGAAAAGAAATAGAAAGTCTGTGAATACAGAGAAGTACAACATTCAGAAAGTGTTCATCTTAAAATACTGGCATTTATTAAAGCCAGAAATTGGTTTACATGAGTCTAAAATGAGCTTTGTTATGTTATGTGATATGCAAAGTCAATATATTAAATTAGATTTTGTCTCTCAGACAATCATTTATGAAAAACTTAATGAAGTCAAAATCTTATGAGTGTGAGTGTGCCTTATTTTAAACAGTAATAGTTTGAAAGTTACATCTGCAACTTTCACACATACCTCCTCTTACTGTGAATTGGGTGCCAAAGCTCTGGTGTCATTTCCTGGCCTGTTGCCAGGCTGTGTGACATTGCCCTCTACTGCCAATACATCCTGTCAGTCAGCTTCTTGGAACCATCACTCCCTGTCATAGGGCTGTCACTAGGCCCCCATTTAGCAACGAGTTTTACCACAAAACGAGTGATAAATTTCACTGTGTAATATAATGATGCTCCAGCCAATCAGCTCCCAACTGTCAACTGTTAGAAAAATTACAGTTGGGAGCTGATTGGCTGGAGAACCATTTATCATACACAATGAAATTTATCACTCGTTTTGGTGATAAAACTCGTTAGTAAATGGGGGCCACTAGGTATTTATGTGTGGTTTAGTATTGTACTGTAATTACTAAACCCAAGATAACCTATTCAAGTGAATTATTAATGTTGAAATAAGCATAGTGTTTATGTAACCATGTGTGACATCATGAACATCTCCCTTGAGTGTACCCACTGGACCGTGAGGCAATTTTTTATGCCCATTGATGTTTCAGCACCTCGAGTTGAAAGGCTGGTGACACCACGTGCCAAACATGAACGTATTTGGTTTGCTATGCTTAGTAAGCACTAGGGCTGTAACTAAGGCAGTGCCCAGGCTGATATGTTGCCAGTTCAGATGGGAATGAGGAGTGGTTCAGGGCTCTTCTCACTGTAACCGTGGCAATGACAGAGCTGCTATGAGTCACTCCTCATTCAGATCATCATGGTGCTCCTGGCAATAAGATGCAGTGGGTGATATCAAGCAGCAAAATTCATTGTAATGTCAGATCTGGTTTGGGGGATGCAGGAATTTTTATTATGTGTGAACTAACAATTACATTTTGAGCTGGTTGAGTGCAATTAGAAAATGTTGATGTTACTGATGTAAGATTGGACTAGTTGAGGAGAGGGAGGTCTAGAGTGTTCACCTATTGCTCAGCTTTACAGACTATGAAGAGTATATACCTCTATTCCAAACAGGGCCCGAATATTTCATGATATGGCCAAACAGCAACTGAGCTTAGACAACAGCAGCAGTACTAGATAGTCAATGATGCGTGAACAGGAGACAGCACAGAATTAGAGGGAGGGCTAGAACTTGTATAGGGCCAAATATGCCCCCACAGTAAGTTACTTATGTCTTTATGGTGGTTCACTGCCACTTGGAAGCAGCATTTACTCCCAGTTAGACAAGGGTTGGGGGTGCCAGAGCCAAAGCACTAAAATGTCTAATTTCGGTTCTAACAAGCACATTGGAAATAATGGGTTCTCATGTCACTGTGTTGTGTTCTCATTGACTAGATACTCTCTCTTGCAAAGTGTATCACTTGTTATCTACAGCTAAGGGATCAGTATCCTGCGTGTAAGGTGGTTGTATATAGGGTCTGATTCAGAGACAGACACAATGCCGATATATTCGTAGAATAAGTGATTGTTTGGTAATGCGCATGTGCGAACGCCCCACTGCTCATACGCAGCGATTGCACTGCGATTACTCTTGTATACAAGAACCACTCACAAAGTGAGTGACAGGTAGTCAGCGTTTGGGGGTGTAATGGGGGGTGGTTGTCTGACTGTTTAAATGCTGTTTCATGGGCGTACATAAATTAGCCATTGCAATCTCCTTTGCAGCATGAGAGCTCTCCACGTGTCAGGAGAGGCGCAGTGTTTGCATCTGGTCAGACTTTACTTTCCTGCTGCGTGACCGCCTGATGTGCGACGATAGTACAGATATTTACGCTGTTGTATGTTGTCGTACGGATATGAGAAGGCAGCAGTGGGCGTCCCTATGCTCGGGTAAGCTTTGGAAACAGCATATTTGTGCAGTTACATTCTGTGTGAAATCGCAACTGGGATTACACTAGCGTCCATCGCTGAATCAGGCCCACAGTGCTTTGCCTTCATCCAGCAACTAACACTAAATTGTTGGCATTGGGGCACTGACAAATCAGTTTCTTACTTTACACACCCAAAAACATCTATTATATATTTGGTAGAATTATTTATTACCAGTTATTTATATAGCGCATACATATTCCGCAGCGCTTTACAGAGAATATTTGGCCATACACATCAGTCCCTGCCCCAGAACAGCTTACAATCTATATTCCCTATCACATGCGCACACACATACACACTAGGGTTCATTTTATGTTTGGAGCCAATTAACCTACCAGTATATTGTTGGAGTGTGGGAGGAAACCGGAGCACCTGGAGGAAACCCACGCAAGCACAGGGAGAATATACAAACTCCACACAGTTAGCCATGGTGGGAATCGAACCCATGACCTCAGTGATGTGAGGCAGTAACGCTAACCATTATACCGTCTGTGCTGCCCAGTGTTTTAGGATAATTTTATTTGTTTGTTATTACCTAATAAACAAACAACCATAAAAAAACAATTGTTGCTATTCACTATTTTCATATGTGGGGTTTAGATTTAAATATAATGTATACACGATCTTATACCCCTTTCACATCAGAAGGCTGGGTCGAACCCGAGATTTTGTTCACAGGTCCATCCGGGGTGCGACCCGGCTGAGACCCCTTTCAGACTAGCGGCCTGATGACATCCTCGCCATCATGTGCTGAGCTGGCGCTTGGAGATGAGAACATCTCCAAGCGCCGGCTCTTCCTATGCAGTGAACGGGACCCGGGTCACCCATTCACACTGCATCACGAGCCAGGTTGAACCCATGTTCAATCCTTCTTGTGACCAGGGTTGAAATGCCAGCTTATTTCAACCTGGCCCTTTCTCACTGCACAGTAACCTGGGTTGATGCAGCTAGCGTGAAAGGGGTATAAGGGTGAGCAGTCAATAAAGGAGCAAATAGCTGCCAGTTAAGAGGCTTATAAAAATATTAAGCACACAGGGCCTGATTCAGGGTGGACACAAATCCTGTTGCTGCTGCATCTTTGTATGTCATGGAATTGGTCGCACATCATGGTTGCTCGGATTGTTGTTTGGAATTAAGACACCAGGGCCAGTACCGCTGCATACAAGGACGCAGTCGCTGGCACAGACACGCCCCCAAAACTGTTGCGACATGCCTCCATTTACTTGCCACCCCTGTTATATCCTACAAATGCTCGCTGCCTGTCATTCATTTTGCGTCTAAACTCACACTACGACCTCCGTCTTAAATTTATGGCGACACATGCACCGTAAATACACTGGCTACCTGTGAGAACATCGGCACTTGTGAAAGCCCTCAGTGTGGAATGCACAGTATCATTACTGCTTACTGTACATGTTCTCTGTACAGTGTGAACAAGTGGAGTGCTGGCAGGTCTGGTCACATTTTAGTATTTTACTATTTACATTAGTTTGATCCCTAAGACGGAAAACAACCAGACAATTCTCGTTAGGTGCAAAAGGGTTAATAACTGCCTTGTCCCACTAGCTGTGTCTGCATCCCATTCTTTTTTAATAGGCTTTGAAATGTACATGAGAGAAGTCATGTCAATTATGCAGTGCGTGGAAGGATTTTCCAACAAGGGATTAAAAAAACCGGCCCTGCATCGCTACTCTCACTTAACCAGTTCAGCGCTGCAAGTTGTGACATACATTCTCTGTGATCTACTGTGCTGTCTAAGTGGGCTAATGAATGTAGGACGTTTCACCTCTTTTAACCTCTTCAACTAGTCAACAACAGCAAACAAATATTCAGCTTTTTTCCTTAGGAATTCCACTGAAGTATTTAATGATAACTCTCCTGAATATCCCACCTGGGCTGCAATCTTACTCTACCTCTCCTACCACAATATCATTAAAAATGTATTATTTCTGTTGCCTGTACTGTATATTACATGAAATCTCTGGGGCAAATATTGTACATTCTGTACACCATTTCAATACTAAAGTTGTTATGATACTAATGTAATTGATGTATATGCATTCTTACCTAATATCTGTATGTCATCCAGGTGGATGGCAAGGTAAATCGCATCATTGTGCCCCCTCCTGCTCAGTGCCGCAAAATTCACTTGTAGAATGCATATTTGGGAGGCTGATCTACCCTTGTGGGAATCTGAGAGTGTGTCAGTGAGTGAGTCACTCCAGGACTCACAATACTTCTTCACTTCGCACCCTAATTATCTAAACACCTGGCTATATAAAAAAACATTGTCCAGTTCTATTAAGAATAATATGAATTGGGGGCACTACTGTGTGGCATAACATAGTCAGAAGTCAGTGAGATGACAGAGTTGGGAGTATTGATGGGGTATATGATGATATAAGAGACTGGGTGGGATATTACAGTGCATCTGGAAAGTATTCACAGCGCTTCACTTTTTACACATTTTGTTATGTTACAGCCTTATTCCAAAATAGAATAAATTCATTTTTGCCCTCAAAATTCTACACACAATACCCCATAATGACAACGTGTGAGATTTTTGCAAATTTGATAATAAAAAAAACCTATGAAATCACATGTACATAAGTATTCACAGCCTTTGCCATGAAGCTCAAAATTGAGCTCAGGTGCATCCTGTTTCCACTGATCATCCTTGAGATGTTCCTACAGCTTAATTGGAGTCTACCTGTGGTAAATTCAGTTGTTTGGACATAATTTGGAAAGGCATACACCTGTCTATAAAAGGTCTCACACTTGACAGTGCATGTCAGAGCACAAATCATGCATGAAGTCCAAAGAATTGTCTATAGACCTCCGAGATAGGATTGTCTCGAGGCACAAATCTGGTGAAGGGTACAGAAAAATATCTGCTTATTTAAAGGTCCCAATGAGCACAGTGGCCACCAGAACTCTTCCTAGAGTTTCCCGGCCAACTAAACTGAGAAATCGTAGGAGAAGGGCCCTAGTCAGGGAGGTGACCAAGAACCCGATGGTCACTCTGTCAGAGCTACAGCATTCCTCTGTGGAGAGAGGAGAGGAGAACCTTCCAGAAGGACAACCATCTATGCAGCAATCCACCAATCAGGCCTGTATGGTAAAGTGGCCAGACAGAAGCCACTCCTTAGTAAAAAGCACATGGCAGCCCACCTGGAGTTTGCCAAAATGCACCTGAAGGACTCGTAGACCATGAGAAACAAAATTCTCTGGTCTGATGAGACAAAGATTGAACTCTTTGGCGTCAATGCCAGGCGTTATGTTTGGAGGAAACCAGGCACCGCTCATCACCAGGCCAGTACCATCCCTACAGTGAAGCATGGTGGTGGCAGCATCATGCTGTGGGGATGTTTTTCAGTGGCAGGAACTGAGAGACTAGCCAGGATAGAGGGAAAGATGTATACAGCAATGTACAGAGACATCCTGGATGAAAACCTGCTCCAGAGTGCTCTTGACCTCAGACTGGTGTGACGGTTCATCTTTCAGCAGGACAATGACCCTAAGCACACAGCCAAGATATCAAAGGAGTGGCTTCAGGACAACTCTGTGAATGTCCTTGAGTGGCCCAGCCAGAGCCCAGGCTTGAATCCGATTGAACATCTCTGGAGAGATCTGAAAATGGCTGTGCACCGATGCTTCCCATCCAACCTGATGGAGCTTGAGAGGTGCTGCAAAGATGAATGGGCAAAACTGTCCAAAGATAGGTGTGCCAAGCTTATGGCATCATATTCAAAAAGACTTGAGGCTGTAATTTCTGCCAAAGGTGCATCAACAAAGTATTGAGCAAAGGCTGTGAATACTTATGTACATGTGATTTCTTTTTTTTTTTTTTTTTTATTAAATTAGCAAAAATCTCTAAAAAACATTTTACACGTTGTCATTATGGGGTATTGTGTGTAGAATTTTGCGGACAAAAATGAATTTATTCCATTTTGGAACAAAGCTGTAACATAGCAAAATGTGGAAAAACTGAAGAGCTGTGAATACTTTCCGGATGCAGTGTATATGGGGGATATTGGAGGGATATGATGATGAGAGGGGGACTGATAATATGAAAATAGTGCTACACATGCCTCTAGGTGGTGCTAGACATGTCCATCTTTGCAAAGTGCAACTCTAGATTGCAGCAAGGTGAGAAATGTGGTTAAACCCCAAAAATGTGGGTTTGACCACATATCTCATATGCACCAAGCCCCTGGAATGTGATGCGGTGGGTAATGCCATCTTCCAGATGGCATTACTATATAGTAGTCTATGGGCTTCTTTCTGCAGAATGCTGTAAGAGGCACGCACGTTCTCCGCATGTGCAGAAGGACATCGGAGGGGCTTCTGGGTCATAGACCTGAAAGTCCCACCATCGGAAAGGGTCGCTCTTACCGAGAAAGTGGTCCTTTGCGGTGATCGTCTGTCATGCATGCCTGTGTAACCAATGCCAGCATGGATGTGAAGACTGGCGGAAAGCATCGCATCCCAAGTGCGATGTGTAATGCATCACGCCCCCTATGTGCTCACCCTAATGAAATGTGCTGTACACGCCAATGGTTACATGTAAAATTGCACATTGCTGTTTCTCCGTAGTTGTAATGTGGCACCGGGCTATGATGGCAGTGTGAAAGACAACACTTCCAGTATAAGGAACAGAAGGTGCTGCCCATACCTCCTGGCTATTAAGGTCAAAAAATAGTTGGGGGTTTCAGAACCCAAGGGATGCGGGTCCTATGGAGCCCACGGAGCTTTCACAGCCCTGATTATTTTTTAATGATATATTGTTTTGTTTTTAGGCTGGTTGAAACTAAAGTAAACAGGGAAATTATAGCCAAAGTTCTCTCAGGAGATTATATATTGTATAACATATACGGGGAGCAAAGGAGACTATGGGCCAAATGTAATAGGGTGAGAGTTTAGAAAAGTGAGAGTTTCTGACACTTTTTAAACTTTGCCAATGTAATAGAGTCCAAAAACAAAGTAACAGAGCGAACTTGCATGTTTCTTTAGACTTAAAAAACTCTCACGATTTAAAATCTCATCCAGATGTTTTCCCATTTTGAAGATAAAACTCAATCAATGTGAGAGTTTACTGCTAAACTCTCACATTTTCTAAACTCTCACCCTATTACATTTGGCCCTTTAACTCTCTTTCCCTGCTCAGATTGGTTTATATAGGACTGTATTTGTTCTCTTAAAGTGTAATACAATTTAAGATAAAATTTGTTCAATTAAAAAGACCTTCCCATATACTCTTGCTCATGACATGCCATACTTCTCTAAACCAGAGACACATATTGGGGCCAATTCAGAGTCGCATGAATGTTGGCTGTAATTACACGTGTATATCCCATGTACGGGAACTACATGAGGATATACACCTGAATGACAAGTTGTGCATATGTTTGCAGCAGCGCTGCCTTTATCTGTAAACCTAGTTTCATAGCAGTTATCATTAACTGCACCAGCCCTATCCTTGGTACAAGAGATCTGTCTGGAAATAGATGGATCCCTGTGTACACACAACTCTGGATGGCCCACAACTCCGTCGACATGCCATCACTAAATATAACCTACTAGCTGGGATACCCGGTGTTGCCCGTGTTGAAGACTGTACCCTGAAGTACACCTGCAGCCTATTTGTTTACATTGTCTTCACCTTTGACCCCATTCCACTGTTCCTGAAAAGGACCCCACTGTTTGCTAACATGCATGCAAACAGTGGCATAACTACCTTGGGTGCAAGGGGTGTGGCTGCTATGGAGCCTGAGCTGCCTCTGTGGCCTGCCACTCGTCCTGCACCCAGTCATGCACACATAGTGGGCCAGTCCAGTCAGTGCCGCCGAGGGGGGTGTTGGCGGTGTTGATTTGGTGCCGGCACACCAGCTAATTACAGCTGGTGCACCAGCAGGCAGACATGGAGAGACAGCACCGTTGTTCGCGAGGCAGTATGAGCTGGCGGACTGGCAGTCAATCAGCAGTAGCAGCTCCTGCTTGACTTCTGGTCCGCGAGCTCTAATTGGCTCCAGATTCAAATTGCATTGGCGCTGCCTATCCATGTCTGCTGCTGCCTGCCGGTGCACTAGCTGTAATTAGCTGGGGGCCTGGCACCAAATCCACACCTGCTGGCTGCTGATGGGACACAGGGGGAGGCGAGAGGCTGCTAGAGGGACACATGGAGGTAAGATCCTGGGGGGCATATTGTGTAAAGGACATTACAATGTGGCATAATGTTTATGGGGCATTACTGTGTGGCATAATGTATAAGGGGCACTACTACTGGCATAATGTCTACTACTGTGGTAATGAGTACTACTGTGTAGTATAACCTGAATGTGCTCTCTGTGGCATAACAGCCATGGGCTCTTTGTGGGGGCAAATGTAAGTGTTTTTTACCTCTGGTGGGCTTTTAAGATTTTGCTACATGGCCCACAAAGTTCTAGTTACACCCTTTCATGCAGCCACAAAGGGCTGACTAAAATATGTGGTCACTTTAAATAGGACTAACTCTGGATTTAATATGAATTTGCATGAGTCATAGAGTTTGACAGACTGTGAGGTTAAAAGGATACTTTTGTAGCTTTTACACAGGTTTTTGGAAGACTGACAATTTCCACTTGAGACAGCCCCAAAACTTGTGTAATTTAAGAGTCTCCACATTTTTAGGGATTGTGTGACAGTATGTGGCCCTGATGAAGCTCAAACCTAGGCAAAAACCTAATCCTGGTCAAACTACACCACCCTGCCAAATTTGGTGGAGCTAGGACCAAAACTCTGGCCGTGCATAAAGGGCAAACAGACAGACACACTTTCTTGCTTATTATATAGATGTGTGAATGCCCCATTGCCACACAGTTATGCCTATAGAGCTGCAAGTAGAAATGCAAGGCTGTGTACAACTCTCAATCACCCATAGATGAAAGTGATCAGCTATAGAGCATGCACAGTGCTAAAAAACACAAGATCCATCTGTAAAACAAGCAACTCTGAATCAACTACATTGAGCATAACACAAATGTCACAATATTATCCCTTTCAGACATACTGAGATTCCCGGGATCTCATGTCTGAAAGGTACCTACCCGGGAACACGTTCCTGGGTAGCCGACCCTTCAATTGACCAGGGAATTTCATGTCTGAATGGTGCTGCCCGGGAATTTACTCCCGGGCTGCACCAAGCAGCTTTTACATTGAGTGGGCAGCGCAGAGCATCCTAGCCGGATGCCTGGGACACCCGCCGGTGCTGGAGACCGCCAGCGGGTCTCTGCCACAGCGGGCCACCCACACTCCCGCTGGAGCACCAGGGCAAATAGGTAACAAAATAAATAATTTAATAATAATAAATTAAAATAAATAAAATGGCTGCATTGTGATTGGACAACTGCCTGCTGCATGATGATGACATCTTCAGCGGCAGCCGGAGAGGGGATAGTTTTAGGAAGGGCAGAGGAGAGGCAGGTAATCTTAAAAACTGAAAAGCAGGGGTATGTCTGAATGGTGCTGTAGTGTGAAAGGGGGGTCTCAACCAAATACCCAGGAATTTGTACAGTAGAAATTCCCGGGACTGAGCAGGAAATTTCCCGGGTCGTATGTCTGAAAGGGGTGTTAGTGGTTGTTGAAAATTAATATAAAAAAAAAAACACTTGATAATAGTAATAATAAATAAGCCATAATAATAGGTAATAATAGGTAATAATTAGATTTGGTTCTAATAAGGTTTATATTAAATACTTAGCTACCATTCTACGTAAAGTTTAGAAAGAAGCACTGAACTCTTTACAGGAAAAAACAGAATTAAATAAAAAATGTCCTTCTCTAAATTAAGATTAAAGAGTAACGTGTATGCTGTAGGCCAGATGCACCTGCTAATTGTAACACTGCAGGTAGATAACTAATATTGGAGTTCCTGCATAACAAATGCAGGGGGAATAGGGAGTGCTATAGGTTGAGATGAACAGATAGTGGAAATGAGTGACAGCTATGTCAGCATCCACCATCAACAGCAGGCTGCACCTGAGTGATTCTGCTTCTACCTCGATACTTATCCACCCACACGTTTAGCCTTCCCCCGGTGTCACAGGAGAGAAAAATAACGTGGGAATGGATGCTGGTTTTTCATGTAAGATCAGCACCTTAACCCTTTCCCCCCTGTTTTCATTCATCTGCCACAGAACAACTTCTATGGAGCCTGTGTAAGTCACACACTGGGCCTGATTCAGAGCCGGACGCTATTTGTGGACAGTCGTTCAGGAAAAGGGGGTGGCTATTCAAATGAACCGTTCGCTCTTTGCGGTCTGTTGACGCCTCCATGTCTGAACGCGCGAACAAAACTTGCGGTCGTTTTTTGGATAACTACGCCCCCTGGCCGCTCGCATGCTACGGCATGTCCGCTATTTATTAGATTAATCGAGTACATCGACCAGCGTATGAACTGCTCGCTATTCTTGTGGTTGGTTTTTCCTACCACAATCTTGCGAGCAGTTCTGACTATAAAATAACCCAGTGACGTGGTCAATGACGCTGCTGTAGTAATTATGCACACCCATAAAACGCCCGTTTTGACCTTTAAGCACGCCTGCGTTCTGATCTCCACTCCCCGTTTTCAAGCACCTTCCCCTGTTACCACCCACATACGCCTCCTCCTGTCACTCAAAATAGCAGACATTCGCTATTTAGTGAACAAACGAATTATCGGCCACACTGACTGGTTCGCGCATGCGTATTAAAATCCGTACGCATGCACAGTTGGGCAAACATCGCTCGGAACGAACGAGCGGCCGCTTACGAGCGACTCTGAATCAGGCCCACTGACAGCAGGCATGTATTACTGTTAAAAAGGACTAAAACTGCCCATACATGGTGCGATATGCACCTTGCTATACGACTTGGGATCCGATCGCCGACATATCGTGCGGTCCCCACAGGGCTGGATTAAGGGGGGAGCGACTGTTTATGTGTATGTGTGAGTGGTGGCTTTGGGGGGGTAGGCTTGGCTCTGTGTGGCTTGAACCCACACCTAAATGGCCCTGGGGCCCCCACAAGCCTTAATCCGGCCCTGGGTCCCCACATACTTTGTAGTATTATGCAGTTAAATGTTAAAGCTGGTAAAAGATACAAAGAGGTTGGTTCAATTAGGAGCGAGCAGGGCGAAGTTGCAATGGCGTAGAAGAAACGCCGGCAATCACACCACATCTCGTCCCCATCTCACACCAGACTTTTGTTTCTAGACTCATAAGGCCATAGAGCAGGGGTCAGGGAACTTTTTTACCTTTTACCCCAAAATATATTTAGATACGCCGACGTTACCCTCTTGATTTGAAAGGAAGGAAATCATATAGTAGTGCCCCCATATAATGCCCCTGTAGTAGTGCCCCTATAGTAATGCCCCTGTAGTAGTGCCCCCATATAATGCCCCTGTAGTAGTGCCCCCATAGTTATGCCCCTGTAGTAGTGCCCCCATATAATGCCCCTGGAGTAGTGCCCCCATATAATGCCCCTGTAGTAGTGCCCCCATATAGTGCCCCTGTAGTAGTGCCCCCATATAATGCCCCCATAGTAGTGCCCCATATAATGCCCCTGTAGTGCCGCTTGTACAAAAAAAACCCCACTTATCTTAATCCCCACTCCTGCATCCACCGCCGTCCTGTCCGCCCGGCTACTCCTCTGAACTATGGGAGAGACTTCATGACGTCTCTCCCATTGTGCGCATGGAGAGAGGTGGAAGCTGGAGTTCAGAAGAGAACTCCAGCCTCCGGCTAATGCGGCGCTGCAGGGAAGGAGCCGGACCCCCACTGGTAATAACATCTCAGCGAGCCTCCTTGTGACACAGCCGGGCATGCATATGAATCATTCTATATTATAGAATGATTCATATGCATGCCCAGCTGTCCGTCCATTACCCCCAGGAATTTCATTTTTACCCCATGTGGGGTAATTTACCCCTGTTCCCCGACCACTGCCATAGAGCAACTGTAAGTGCAGCGTAGGGCCCCAGTTACCTGTGCTGTGAGCCAGCTCACAACTAATTGAATTGACCCCAAAGTCTCCTGTAACCAAACTTAAATACCTTAGTTACTCACAAAACTTGATATTAAACAAATAACATAAAAAAAAATACTTGTAACCCATATACTGAATAGGGTTATCAATTACTAGTGTGGCCATTTGTATTGCCCTTATAATTTACCATTCCTTGTTCCTACTCCCTCTGTCCTGTTAAAACAAATAGACTGGTTTAGTTTAGTCCCTTCACCTTTTGGATTGTACAATGTCTTGCTGGGGTCTGGGGAGATATGGTTGTTACTTTTTTTCATCTTTTAATGAATTGTTACTATTTGTTTGCAGTTTTGTACTCATGGAAAAGTGAATAAAGGACATGGAGAGTTTGTGTAAACTTTCAACTGCTACTGTACTTTGTAAAACCTTGTTTGACTGAAATATGTTTTATGTAGTTAGCTAAGTATTCTTGATTTACACTGAAGTGCCAAAAATCATGGGATTGCAGTATGTAAAGGTAATGGTAGGTGGTGTCACTGTAATTTGCCATTTTGGAAATGCCCAGTTGTAATCTGCATCAGTTGTTATCTGACATGTCGTGAGTCAGTTTGAATACTAGCTAGGCTGCTTATGGCAAGATGATGTGAATTATTGGAGTTCGATCGGGGCATGATAGTGGGTGCCCGACTGATGAGACCTTCCATTTCCGAAGTTGTGTGGATATTAAACATTCATTGATCTACAGTGTCACCTGTGTACCGGGAATACCTCATGGAAGGCATCCACCTACTGTGGACAGCGCAGTGACTGACCACGGGTGCTTAATTATCATGACCATTGTCATCAGGGCACAATTGTCAGTGGTAACAAACAGCGACACTGGCTCAAATTACATCCACATTCTATGGAGGAGATACCAGACACATATGCAGTAGGTCAGTACAGGCATTCTTTAGCCTCCATGGGATATGGGAGCAGAAGACCCACCATAGTGTACTATGACACCATAACCAGCACCTCACCTGAGCTGGGGCTGTTGCTAATTGGACCCTGGAGGACTAGCAACATGTGGCATGGTCTGATGAGTCATGGTTCCAGTTGTTTTGGGTTGATGGTAGAGTTCGGATGTGGAGCAGACCCCATGAAGCCATGGACCCCAGTTGTCAACATGGCACCGTGCAGGCTGGTGGTGGTTCCATAATTGTGTATTCACGTGGCATGGGTTGGGTCCGCTGGTCAGCCTTAACATGTTATTGACCAGTAACTTCTACATTGCATTGCTTGATGACAATTTGCAGCCCTTTATGAACTTCATGTACCCCCACAATAATGGAATATTCCAGCAGGATAAAGCACTATGTCATTGGTCCCAAGTTGTCCAGAATTGGATCGAGGAGCATTCTTGAGAGTTCCAACGAATGGTATGGCCACTGATTGCCGACATGAACCCAACTGAGCTTTATGGGACGTGGTGGAGAGGTCCATTTGCACCCAAGATCCTGCACTTACAAATATCAGGGAGCTGTGGGAAGCTATCCAGATGTCATGGGCCAACATCTCTCCAGAGGTCTTCTGTTCACTTGTGGAATCAATGCCACGCTGAGTTGCTGCACTTTCGCCAGGCGATAGGGGATCCTACGATATTAGACATCTATCCCATAACTTATGGCACCTCAGTGAATCTACACTCTTCCTTGTAGAACGCTTCCATCTCAAAAAGGTTTTACCTGTACACCCAGCAGGTTTCAAATATTTCTACAGTTTCTGAAAGATATTCATGGCTGGAAACTTTGAGGGCCATCCCATAGCCTTCACATTACTTTCCTGTTAGCGTTCATATTACTTTCCTGTTAGCGTTCCATGGTTCATGTTGAGGTGTATTTCTGGTCACTGTATTGCTGTATATCCTATGTTTTTCAATACCTATGTTGTACTGACTGTGGAATATTTACATCTAAGACATGATTGCGAGCCAGTATGTTAGGACTCATGTGTGCATCAAATCGTCTGGTTTAATATATCACAAGGAACTTGGCATTAATATTTGAACAATGTCATTATTTAAAATGAATGGATTATGCTAAGATTTTTATATTTACTAATACCATCATACCAGCCTATGGGATGCAGTACTATAGGGGTATGCTGAGTATTATAATTGCACCTGATGAAGTATAACTCGCAAAAAAAAAGTATACTTTTCATGCATCATTGGATTGGTTACAAGTAGAGTTTTGCTGAAACTTTACCCTTTCCATTTGACATAGTCTTGGCACACATTTAATTAAATTGCTGACTTGCCACTGTGGTATATTGATAACATGCAGAGACATACCATAGCTTTTCTAGAAGCTAATATTTTTAACTGACAGATCACTGGATGCAAGGCTGTATCTTAGATGTTTTGTGTCTCTATCTTAATTCTTTTAGCCTCAGCTATCATCCCCATGCCTGTGAGACATAAGCTATATTTACTGTAGCCAACCTTACATCAGCACCAGAGGAATTGCAGAGTACTTGCCAGCAATGGGTGACTGCTTCTCACTGTGTCATTATAAGGAATTGCATCCAAAACACATGTTCTTACCACCTACACATTATGTACAGTACTATGTATACCTAATGCATCCCCAGTGCTCTGTAGTACAATACTTTTGGTTGGGATTTGGAAACTAAAGAGAGATTTGCAAACAAACATATATGTTACAAATATCTTTGTGACCCATCTGCCATTCTTTAGTTGCTGTGCATTGACTCCAGCATAATATCCTAAAACAAATAGTATAGATTTAATGAGTGTGCTTCACCCAGGCATTGCCCATTGCATAATACTGTACTGTACTTTGCTGGTCTCGTAATGTTTGGAGTAACATGGGCATCCTATAACACTGCACTTTTCTGGCCAGAAAGACGAAGCACTGGGTGAAGCAGTGATTCGAAAGACTGTTGTGTGGAACCGTTAGAAAGAGCCTCTTGTGTGACTGGGTAATGGCATTCCCAATTCATGGCATTGTGTCATTGTGAAATATCAGAATAACATATTTGCCTGGTAAGAAAAGAACAACATTCAAAAAATGGTCCCAGCAGCCTAATTGTTGAGAATGTGGCGGTGATAGGATAAGTGAAACTGCACTAGTTATGTGCTCCTTCCAGCATCCACAAGAGAAACGCCTCCTGACAAGCCTGTCTGCTTCTATGCCCAGGTCTGCTTAACCACTTGCCTGCCATGGTCGCTACTGGAGAAGGGGACGTGAATGGCTACAGGGATTCTAGGTGAGTATGAGTGAATGTGCATGTATGTTTTATCATGGTGTGTGTGTCTTGTGTTTATTTTAATATTGATTTTGCAGGTGAAATACTGTACAGGTACCAGAGGGCCCTTAATGCCCCCCATGCTGGTACTTGTGGTTCTCCAAGTATCAGCATGCAGGGAACGCTTGCTGGGAACTGTAGTTCTCTAGCAAAAGACAATATTAGTTCATCTATATTTTACACCACACTTTATGCAATCAACCCAGCACCCACAGGCCAGGGGTGATAGGGATAGCCCCGGTCTGGGCTGACTAGCGGTCAGGTGTAATCCTTTGGCCGGGATACCCAGTGAAAGGGTTCCCCTGGCTGTTGCATTAAACCACCGCTAGAAAGAGTCCAGTGCTGGTTATGAAAAATACAGGGGACCCCTACTAATTTGTCCCCTGTGTTTCCAAAACCAGGACTGGCTCGCTGAGCCCAGTGCTGGTTGTGCTATATACTGGGGACCCTTTGTCTTATGTCCCCCGTTTTTACACAACCAGGACTGGCTCTGAAAAGTCTGGGGCTAGTTGCGCTTTTAGGGGGGGACCCCACATAATTTTTTTTTATTCGACACAAGATTTCTACACAGATTCATGCACGGATCTCACTGATCTGTGAATGCATCTCTGTCTGAAGCAGGTTTGGGAGGTCAGTGTTATGATTCCTGGAGGGAATCAATGGTATTAATGTAGAGCCAACTGATGACAGCCTTGAGGGCTGGAATGTATTGTACTAGTCATGGCCAAGGGTTAATTATTTGGTTGCAGCCGTTGGGCTGTCCGAGCAGCCTTGGGGGCTGGTTGTGACCTTTATAGTTGTGGCCAAGGGACTGATGGTGTGAAGCAGCCTTTGGGCTGTTGGAGCAGCCTTGGGGGCTGATTGTGGCCTTTATAGTCGTGGCCAAGGGACTAATGGTGTGAAGCAACCTTTGGGCTGATGACACTCAAGTGAGGTATGCAGCAAGAATGTGGGGCTGCTACCACTGCTGCCGGGATGACACTGGTGACGGTGTGCTTAACAGTGCTCCTGGAACACAGAGTTGCTACCAGTGCCACCGGGATGACACTAGCAACGGTGTGCTAATTTGTGCACCTGGAATGCAAAGTGGCTACCAGTGTCACCGGGATGACACTGGCGACTGTGTGCTAGTTTGCGCACCTGGAACACAGACTTGCTACCAATGCTGCTGGGATGACACTGGTGATGGTGTGCTAAGTTGCGCACCTGGAACGCAGAGCTGCTACCAGTGCCGCCGGGATGACACTGGCGTCGGTGTGCGGGGTTGCGCACATGGAACGCAGATCTGCTACAAGTGCCGCCGGGATGACGCCGGCCACCGGATGGTGACAGACGCTTCTGGAATAGGAAGCACTCCATGCTGCCCAGATGGTACAAGCAGCACATGTGGATGAGATGCAGGTGGAGCTGCCTGAATGGAGTAAATGGCACACACGAAACACAGCTAGACTGACTCAGGAACTCGACTGACATGCAGGTGACAGGAACCGGAAGTACGAAAAAACTTCTATCACCGGCATGGAGTGATGGACTGGCTGGAATTTAACAGGAACAAGGCCCAAACAGAGCAAGTCTCCCTTAATGATAGACCAGTGTGCAGCTGTGCACAGACAGGAGAATTAATTAGCATGCACCTGACACTGCATACAGACAGACAGTAATTAATGCAGTGCTTTAGGCTGGAAGCTGCAGATCCTGACAGTGAGGGGTGAAGAAACTTCTAGCTCCAGATCATTTAATGATCTCATAGGCACCCAGGAGCGTTCTTCTGGCCCATACCCCTTCCAATGAACCAGGAATTGAAGGGCCCCTTGTGAGAGTCTGAAGTCCAGAATTTTCTCCACCACAAACTCTTGATGTCCTCGTACAAGGACGGGTGGAGGTCTTGCTGGCCGCCTAGAACTGTACCTGAGAGAAGAGGACACCAGCTTGAGTAATTAATGCAGTGCTTTAGGCTGGAAGCTACAGATCCTGACAGTCAGTGGCAATGCCTTTCAAGTGACGGCTGCATTGTGCATTTCTGAAAGACGTATTGTTCGTTGTTCGGTAGTGCGTACACACTGCACGATAAGAGGGGAATAGTTAACAAGATTGACAGATCTTCCTAAATATGTACAAAAGATCTGAAGATGCGGACAACGACCCGCAGGAACGCGAATCGGGATCATGATAAAGTGTACACACTGGACAATATGAACAATTTGTCGTTCTAATGCATTGGAATCGACCAAATTGTTAAAGATATTGTCTAGTATCTTGGGGCCTTAAGAGGAAGAGAGAGAGAAAGAGTTACCACAGTGTCTGGCTGAGGAGAGAACCTTATAATACAAGGACTGTATATTTGTCTGATCAGTCACTCAAGTGAAAGTGGTAAGTGCCCTAGCTGCCACTGGATAGAGAGGGGCCAAGAAGCTAATTAGTGCCCTGAAAGGGGGCTCTGTATTTTTTGTTGACTTATCTTTGATGCCAAAGACAATTAAAGATGCTGCCTTTTAGCTAATTCTGAAGCTAGATATACAGACATATATATGGTGTAGAAAGGTAAAAACAAGCGCTCTTGGAAATTCTACTAATAATAAATTAAATAAAAATATTTTTCCAACAGGACAGTTTATCAATTTTATGCAAACAGTGATTCATTATTTACCGCATCCCAACTAAAGTCATTAAATATCTGGAATGGTGCATCACTGCTATAACTGTCTTCATAGAGTGCAAAACAAAACTGCAGGAGCACATTGTAAGAACTGTAAACATGATAGCACACCTATCTCATAATACTGATTTGCAAATAGTGGTTAAAAAGTGCTGAAAATAATCCAAATATAATCAGTGGTCAAAGTAGGCTAGAATATGATAGTACAACATACTGCCACTTCTCCTACTGCATTGAAAATTACACATTCCATTCATATTCTCTATACCACCACTTCTAAATTTCCTTTTCAAACATAATGGTTTAGTAATAGTATAGTATAGCAATGTGATGACTATTAAAGGCAATTCTAAACTAATCTTTTAAAATGTCATATTGACAATACACAGCAAACAAGTTTAAGTACAGTAGCTGCTATTCACACAGTGTTGATGATGGTTAGTAAGAGTTCACTCTTGTTACACAATTGTTATAGCTATTAGCTGATTGTGTTTTTTTCATAATTTTTTTCTTCTTAGCTTTGTGCTGTTTCCTTTTTAATAAACATTGTATTAATTAGTCACACAACCCCCTTCCTATTGATCATTTCTTCCTTACATTGCTTTACATTCCCTATTTCTTATTTCATATTTGCTTAAAATAAAAAGAGACAGCTCTCAAGACGAAAGAGCTTTGCATGAATAATGGACCTTGATGAGTAATATCAGAGGCAATATCAGAGGCAATGTATGCGCTGTGTGAGGATATGGGATATAAGGAAGTTACATAGCAGTGTGATTAAAAAACTTCAAGAGATTGGCCTTTAAAAGGGAGATTCAAACCGGCAACACATTAAGTTTATTTTACATTTTATTTAACTTTATTTCTTTTTCATTTTTGCTTTCATTTTTTTTTTCCTGCATGGTTTACAAGAAATATATTGTCACATTACATGTAAAGTATATTAAAGCACCTTTACACACTGACATTGTTAAAATACATAAACTGTCTATAGTTTATTTTCAATAGTAATGTTGACTGAAAAACTGTTGAAAATTCATAAATATTGCAATGAAAAAATATTACACAGTATTATCGAAAGTTATTTTTTAAAATACAGTTAGGATTCTCCTGGGCAAGAGGTGATAGAATAATATAGGTAAGTTTTAAATTATCACCATATATCATAAATCTCTTGATACAAAACATGAAGAAATAATGCAATAATACATTTTACACCAGGAAGAGGTTAGAGCAAGGGGGGATATATAATGACAATTGTTCCTAGCTATTATAAGTTATTGTAGCAGGTTACATAAAAAGGCACTGAATTAATATATGGTTATGAACAGATATCCTGGTTTACAGTACATAGCACCCAAAAATATATTTTTTTTATCTAGTGAAAAACTCTCATTAACCACTTAACTGGCTAATATTTTCAAAGATAATTTACCCAAATTTGTTGATTTTTCTTTAATTATCAAATTATGGCCCTGATTCAGAGCCGGACGCTCTGACAGAGCGCTCGCTCTGAATCAGGGCCGTCCCTCTGAATTTAAGAGGGCCACCTGGCCGCTCGCATAGCTGTGGGTTACCACCCACAGCTATAGCGAGCGGCCAAAATGATGGTCGCGATGGTCAACGCCTCCGTCTGGGCAGCCACGCCCCCGGCACACCCACCAGAGGGGGCGTGCTGTCAATCACCATTAGATGTCAGTGGGGCCGGCCCCTGACGGTAGGCGTTCCCATGGGAACGCCTCCGTCTGGGCAGCCATGCCCCCGGCATGCCCACCAAAGGGGACGTGCTGGCACTCACCATCGACAGCACGCCCCCTTTTGTGTGAGACCCATAACGACGGCTTGGCCGTCGTTATTCGGGTCTCGCGCATGCGCACGACGGAGCCGCTTCCGTCGTGTGCATGCACACTTGGCCAACATCGACCCGCTTGCGAGTGCTCAGCGCTCGCGAGCGGGTCTGAATTAGGCTCTATGTAAATAAGAGCTATTTAAACATAATACAGTATAATTTAATTAACAAATAGCAATGGAGATTTGTAATAAAAATAAGGGTTAAAGAGCTCTTACTTACATCATTTGATCAAGAAGATTTTTATTTTATTTATTTTTAGAACAATAATTTGATCCAGCAGCAGGGAGCAATCCTAAGGATTGCCCATCAATCACTGCTGGCTGAGAGGAGGAGAGAGCAGGGGGAGGTGGGGCTGCTGAGCGATCCTATTAGCCAGAAGAGAGGAAGAGAGGGATTCGCTGATCCCAATGAGCTCAGGCTTACTCTGTCTTCCTGCAGTCACAGGTGGATGATACATTTAGGATTGTCCCCCCTTCAGCATCCCGGCCGGCAGAAGGAGGCAGCGGGGAGGTTTGTTTTTGCAGTATCCGAGAGGCCGGCCTGGGGTGTTGAGCCCAGCAGCTGCTGGTAAATTAGCTTCCAGCAGCTGCCAGCAGGCTCCTCTAGCACGGTCACATCAGATGAGATGTGACCATGCCAGGCAAGTGGTTAATAATACATGAATACAATGATTGTTGATAAAGCAGATACTGTTGTAAATGGTATGATTTGTGTAGAATAGAGAAAAAAAATGACAACACCAATCAAGGCAACTTGTAGCTGTACTAATGCTGGACTTAATTCTGACTCACACACAGGTCCATATGCAATGCATCTAGAGAATTTAAATTACACATCTTAGTTGGATGGATCTCAGCTGTTTCTCTCCATACATGAAATGTATGTTTCAGGGTGTCAACTTGACGGCAGCAGGGTGTACGCCTGGCAGTTGAGTGTCTTGGGCATGTAGCAAGATTTGCACCTATTCTAAATCATGTATATACTAACGATACTGGATCAGAACCTCTATACACACCTTCCTATACCTTCTAATATCCCGCCTATACCTTCTAAAATCCTGCCTATACCTTCTAAGGATGACGCTAATTTGCGTACGCAGTCATACAGTAAATAAAGACTTAGACCTGGAATCTGTGGTTCCAAAGCACAAGTATTATTCAAGTAAAAGTACAGTCAGTTACACGCAATTGATCCAGACACAATTTGGGCGCAAAGGAATTATACAGACTCAAGTACAGTATACATATGCAGCGCTTCCGGTACCAGGTGTTAGGCATCAGCAAGAAACCCCTCGTCTATCAGCATTCAGCACGAAGACTAAAAACCCAGTGTTGGAGCACACATATTTATACCCCCCAGGGATAGACAAAACAATAGAGAAGTTTGTTGCTGATGCTATTGGCTCCCAAGGGGGATCTATTTGTTACGGAGCATTTAACAGGCTGATTCAAATAGACTCTCCCAGCCTCTAACAGCCGGGGGTCTCTGGCCTCCCACCCCATGCAATCATCCTAACAGTTGTTCATATAATATACATTTTGTTGCTTGAAGTCTCTGCGGTCCATAAGTTGAGAATGCGTGATACGATCTCCCCACCGATAACACCGGAATACTGTGGAAAGAGTACGCATCAGTACGAAACCAAACAGCTTGTTTAGCATGTATAAACCCTTAGTTACCAAATATGTTTATATCACAGCGTTTATACTAACTGAACAAACTTAAATCTTATACCTTAAAGCTAATGGAACCTTGTAAGTGAATATGTAATGTGTGAGTGTACGGGGTTTGATATGAAGACGCTAGGTAACTGGGGACGGATGCGTGCGCATTTAGCTACTAAACAGTGTTTTCATTCGGGGTCTTGTGCATTCGCTAATATGCGACTAGTTAACAGTGCTATTATGCGTATTATTGTGTACATTAAAAATAATGGAAGATGCAATCGCATGGTGCTAATAGTAATCTCACCATATGTACTTAATTGTGAGTTTATCTAAAATGGCGCTTGGGCGGTCATTTGCAAAATGGCGTCTTGTGATCTCATTTCCAAGGTGGTATCTTGCGGCCAGTCGCAAGATGGCATTGCCGCGATTCAATTTTAAACTGAACTTGTCTCAGCCAATTACTCAGCTTCGACAGTCCACCCTTTGATAGCAAACAACATGCTATCACCATCTACTCTTTGAGTTTAATTTAGTCTTACATTTACATATTATTTAGTGTTATTGTGGGATGGCACAAGGTGGTTCTTATTCCATCAATAATGTGTCTCTGGGTGGGGACATAAAACTACTATTATACGCACACCGCGGATCTTGGAAGATCATGTGAAAGGTGTGGGAATGCACCAGTCTTATAAAAGCAGTCTTGAAGGGGAATTGAGACTTTACATTATCTGAGGTGTTCTAAAAATAACATTTCAATAATACATTCTATGCATGTCTAAATATAATACATCAAATGATGGTATTTCCTAGTTCAGGGATGTAATGCAGTTCTGTATTTACCTCGGTATTCATACTGGCCACCATCATAATTTCATTCTTTCGTCTTACTCTATTGTTACATTTTCCACACTTCAACACAATAGGAACACACCGGACGCATATGCCAATTATTATGATGACAATTAGTATAAGGATCAAGAATTTGCCTATGCTGGCAATCACTTCCTGGACCCATTCCCCTAGACCTGAGAACCATTTTACTGGGTTCAGCCATGAAACCCATCCTTCTATCTTTTCCCCTACTTCAGCCACTGAAGCATTATGGTTCTTACGAAACTCCCATTTTAGCTGCAGAATTTCATCTATCTTTCGGTCTATCACCTCTTTGGGGTCGCTGATATCATTTATGACATAGGTGCAACATTTTATTCCGAACTGGGTGGCCAACGTTGCGCAATACCCTCCAGTAACAGCAGTTAAATAATTCAACACTAGCCTGTGTTGCACCAGTTCTTTCTTGTACGCTTGCAATTCTCTCCCTGTATACCTGAATGTGTCATCGTACATCTCGGTGATATTATCTATCAATTTAGCAAGTTCCTGGATATATCTAAAATTTTATCTACCCCGAGCAATCCTGGTGGGATCCAATGTGACCAGAACTTGAAAGCCAGTTGTCTCACTGATTAACTGAGTGGCTTTATGTACGTCACCAGATATCATATTTCTTTTGCCTCTGTGTTCATATTGTGTGTGAAGATATGGTGACGGTGTGTTTTTATGTATACCCAGCATTTCAACATGTGTGAGGGTCATAACTTCTGGGACTACTCTTCCCAGGTAACACAAACCTTCGGAACTCGGGGAGAGCCATTTATACGCTTTTCTTCCACATATGAAATATACATTATCAGGGAGAACATAAGGAATGGTATGCATCATTATCATTAAGCACATTTCCCTTGCAAACAATTCTATTTCTGGGTCTTCCATCTGGTACATGCAAGTTTCTGGCTGTATTATTTTAGCACAATAACCATTTGGATGAGGAGCTGATCTAGAATACATCTTTGCAGGGCAATTTTTATATATTTTTTTTAAAGTAAGTTTAAGCATGCAGTAAGTACCTTGTGAGAGTTCAGTCAGCAGCATTAACTGCTGTGTTATATGAAATTGTTGCCACTTGCTCTGGAACCCTTTGGACACCCAACTAACTAATTAAGGAATTAAAGGTTTCCAATTAGCTTAATCAGACCTTAATTACTTACCTTCTGCAGCTCTGTCCTGCTCCTCCGTCTCTTCTCCTGCATTGTAGACTGCATGGACCAGCCAGGCACAGGACAGATGCTACCCCTAACCATGCACTTGCTACCTGCACTACCCCTAACCCTGCAACCGCTCCCCGCACACTACCTACACATCTGCTGCTAACCCTGCACCCACACACACACACTACCGCCGCTAATCCTGCACCCGCTCCACGCACACACTACCTACACTGCACCCATTTCCCGCACACAGCCTCTGCAGGCTGAGTAAAAAAAAGGCCAATATTTCAGTAGAGCAGTTATGCAGAACTGTAAACTGGACCAGACTGCATATCTGTACAAAACACATGGTAGCTAATAGTAACTAGGCTTGGAGGTGGGAGAGGGATGCAGCAGTCCCTTGCTGATGATGGTCATCTCTGATGATGCTGTAACAAGGGTTATTGGAAACTTAGTTTTCATAAATCTTCCATGACAACCATCTTTATGGGCCTCCCCCAAATAATTCTGTAAGCACTACGATCTATTGAGGTGCTGTTTAGAACTACAACATTGTATTTTCTGTCCATATTCTGATTGTGCAGTTGTGGTGGATTTGCATGAAATGGAGTTATTGGGGAGAATAGTTCTCAATATTTATGAAAGTTGAAATAGTAAAAGGTTATGTTAAAGTGTATTTAATTGCATTTTTACATGTAAATGTTTTCAGGCAATAAAGAAACCAGTATTATAATACATATCAGGACGGAACATAATCAGATAATCAGGCATACGAATGGTGTGCTGATTCATTTCCTATAAAGGGATGTGCATTGAGGCACGAAAGTCGAGGAATCTGGAATCTACAACATTTTATTATGTTTAAAATTTCAGAACCATAGCTAAATCTAGAAGCAAGCCCACGCCACCACGTCTGCTCTCAGAGGAAGAGTACAGGAAGCAGGGCGAGGAGGAAACTAGGAAAGCACTAGAAGAATTGCGGGAATATTGTAGTAGCCCAGATTTTCAAGCATGGAGGGCAGTTTCTCGGATCCAGTCACCAAAAAGGTAAATGCTTAGCTTTCCCATTTTAACATTTTTACCTTTCTTCCCAAAAGACATGTAGCTTCATTTGACTATTTTTAGTTACTGTGAAATGATTGGTCTTCCAGTTTATAACACAGTCCTGCTAGCAGATCATAAAGAAAAAAGGGTGTAACCGCACTAAAGGTTTAGAGGTTTGATGGTAAAATGATTAAGTTGTTTGCAAATGAGGCTTTGTAACTTCTTAACTTTAAACATTTTAATGGTACTTTACAGTTTAATTCAGATCTTCTCTGATGCTAGGCCTCTGCCTGTTAAAACACCTGATTTGGGCCAGTTAAGGATAGAGAAACTGAGGCTCCGTCTATCAGCATTGGTCCCAATCCACAGGCAAAAGAAGTCTCTGTCCCAAGGATGACAGATACTATCCTAAGGTTCCGATTTCCTACCTTGGCTTTGTTTTTGATATAGGATTACCAAGACTAGAAGGTTCATCCTTGATTCCTGGAAGCCAAAGGAAGATCTTTACACTTCATAATGGATTATAGTCCCACCACAAAACCTGTGTTACCTAAATTGATGTTTTATTGGGGAGTTCCTGCATGTCTTTCAGCTGCATCATTTTATGTTGCGTAAAGACATGAGCTTGTTTTACAAGACTACTTTCTCTTTTGAAATCCTCCCATTCATGGGTCAAGATTCTAGACTTAAAGGCTTTTTCTTCCTGTAGTGGTTTAGTCTACTCATACATTTCTTTTTATTATATCCTCTTTGTATCTGCAATGTCACATTTATAAATATATAATTGGTATTGGGATGTGAACAATTGTTTTTTTCTGCATTGTTCCTGTTTAACTAATATTTTACATATTTGGAATTCTGCTTGTCTTATTTTATATATTTTTTTAATCAGCTGCTATACTAATTTGGAAGATAATCATGCTCGTGCTCCCCTACCTGATGACTTATACTGATGTGTACTCGTCTTTGCTGCAGTCACCCCAAACAGCCTCTCTCCGCGCGTTTGTTCCTGTGAAACTCTGCTAGCGCCGAAAATGCATCTGCACTGCGTATTGAGGCTAGATGAGCAAGGGCACACCTGTACCTGATAATTGTAGGCAACTTTCAGCAACGAGCACTATGCTTTTACTATATGCTACCAACTCCTTTTAAGGTTCTGTGATGGTTTTCTTTTCTTTTTTAAATATCAAGGGTCTACCTTCTGTTGTTGTTGATCCGAGGACAGGGCTAGTTATCGAGGGCACTTAAATCTGCTACTTTAGGTGCAATTCTGAAGTTCTGATAGCTTCAAATTTAAAATCTCCTGCTTTCCAAGCCAGAGAGTCTTCTGCACAAGTCTAGCGTCATTTATGCGCAAAAGTCAGGTCTGGCATCATCTATTCAGTTCCACAAGCACAGGAGAGCAGTAAGAAACTAATATGGATCTGGAGTCTGCTATTATCCCTGATCTCATGCACACAGCCAAAAGACACTCCTAAAGTTTGGGGTGTGTAATTATTATTGGAAATCTAGGCAGCCATGGATCATTTAGAAAATAAATCATCTAAGTTTATAATTTTGTAGAGTTTCTTTTTTAAAAATTGTTTACACAGTATGAATAATTGATTTGACCACTATTGGCTGCATTCACTTTATGGGCTTCTTGCAGATCTTCTAGTAGTCTGTGCTGCACTGTTTAAGAATGAATAACTATTACCATCAGCTGTTAAGTTTCTTGCTTGTTTTATCTGAAAGAGTAACACTTTCCAAAATTAATACTTTTTAAGATTTTGGGATGTTTTAAGCAGCCGTGAAACACTAGATTTACAGACTCCAATAGTCATTGATGTGTGTTATCTGTCTAGCCTCCACAGTTAAAACAACAACAACAAAAAAAAAAACCTTGCTGTGTTCCAATTAATTTATGCAACACTGTATATTTTTAATCATAACTATTTGCTCTGGTATTTATAATCTCCAGGTTTGCTGGTTTTGTTGAAGGTTCATCTCACCTGAACCCTAATGAGATTTCTATTCATGAACATGAATATGGCATTGGAGGCTCTTTCTTGGAGGAGGAACTGTTTGGGGATGAGAGTGATATGGATAATGAAGGTGGTGAAGAAATCTACTCTGATGTTCGACAACCACTTCAACACCCTATCAGGTCTCTGTACAACTGAGACTCCATGGAATTTCCCTTGCAAATAAGCCATGAGATTTACTTCTCACTTTTATCTGGTCTTGGAGTCTGCACAGATGTTGATACCAGCTGCTCAGGAGGGATCCGAGCTTTGTTACTGTACAAGAGGCAGTGGAACACAGACTGTACAAGTTGCTGGACATCTCTGTTCTTGGCTTGTGGGCAAAGCCAACAGATATGCACTAAACTGTTTACCTTCAAAAATGTAAACTCTGCACTTTTTGTGCTACTATGCAAAAATCCAGCCCGCTGAATAGACTGTAGCATGAACGGATATGCTACTACCTATAATATGTCAAGTGTCCCATATATCATGTTGATACCATAGATGTTTGTTTTCTTGACTGCAGATGTACTGATAGCAATAATTTATTTCCTTTTATTTTTTTTTCTTAACCAAAGATTTAAAGTTCCCAAAGTAAACTTAATAGGGCTATTGTTTTGGTATTTTTATTGTTTGTTTCTCAACAGCCTCTTTGCCTTTTATGCTGTGTAGTTTTATTATTATTTTGTTTCTTACAGTAATTATTCTACAAAATTTCAGACCTCCAAAGTATTTATCAAAATATAAATAAATATGTAAAATGTTTGGCAATAGGCTTAGCTCAGTGCTTGTGACGTGTCCATATTGTGACACAAGATGTGGGATATTTCTTTCTAAGGATTTTACAATTCAAAAATGCTATGGGCATGATTCTATTCTACATGAAGTGAATAGCGCCGGGAATCAGCTTCCGGAGCTTTTCAATTTATATGCGCTGCTAATCCCGACTAGGATTTCTTCTCGCATCCCACCAGGGATGCGAGCAGAAATCTGACTAAAGTCCGGCCGTAATGCTGTTTTCTGCCCATCGCGCCGGGAAGTTTAGTCGGAGAATGCCTAAACACCCTGTTTAAGGCGCGAGAACGACCCTTCCCCGACCTAACTTCTCGCAGAATTAAATGGCTCCGGGATCTCATTCCCGGCGCTATTCACTTCGCATTTAATTGACTCGTGCCCTATGACTCTTTAAGGTACTGTAATTAAACTAAATTGTATTATTTAGGAACTGTGAAGACACTTTGCCTTATCGAAGCTCTGCCATTCATCCTCTCTACGTAATGTCCTCATATCGTGTACCTGTCACTTTTTTAAATGTTACAATACTTATGAAATATAGTTTCTTTACAAATTTTTAATTATAGTTTAATGCAAATGCTTACTGTCATTTGGAGAGTAATTTTCTCTGTTAACTATGGCTTATTTGTTCATAAAGGAATATAATTCAGTTGCTTTGGGTACAAATATGATTCCAGACCATAGATACAGCCATAGTAAATACTACTTCTATGGAAAGCCAAATGCAGACTGAAAGGCCACCTAAAATGTTTCCCACCAGACTTAATGGAGCATAACAGATCATGGTTTATGGACTCATTATCAGCTCTTTGTGAGAAGGTCATTGTCTGATTATTCCCCGTCACTTCCCAACTCCCGGGTTTATTGGGGTTGGTTATGTTTAAACACAAAAGTGATCTATCTACTTGGAATTGATAGAGTTTGAAATGAGGTGGTTTGGATGAGAGGAATTTTCCATCCAATGTTTTCCCTTTTTGTAATTCTAAAATTTACGTGATATTCTGTGGAAATGGCACCAACCCTACATTATGCTGTCCCTGTGGCACATGTGAACACACCCAGCAATCAGTTTGATTTAACACTTTGCCTACCATACTATGATAATCCTCTAAAGGATACCCACCCCAGTACGGGCTATATTTAGTATGGCACTGTTGGATACAGTTCTCATCAGCTAGGGACCCACAAAGGTCACAAATACAGAAATCTTCAGATGATAAACCTCCACACCTTCCCCAAGTATCCGGAATGATAGCTCTCTTAACAATAACAGTACTAAGGTTGGTCAGACACTCCCCTGATTGGCATTGCACTCCTCCTGACTCCACTCCATCAGCACTGCCATCAGCTCCCATTTCCTCGATTGGTCTCCCATCACAGAAACTGGATACTCCCGAACCGACCAAGATGGTGAACACTCTAAAAGAGAATATGAAAATGAACACAGCAGGCCCGTCCATTGTCACAACAAGACCTGCAGATTTCTTTTAGTTCAGGTATCTCACTACAACCTTTTCAATCCTCCCAGAACAAGCTCGCGAGCGACAGGTCCACACTATCAGCCTTGCCTCCGACTTGCTTCTCCACTAGTTGATTGACCTTTTTGCAGTGAGTGGAATGGACCCAGGTATCTCTCTCGGCCACCTTCAAAGATGTAGTACTCGTCAGCAGCACCTGGTACGGACCTTCCCATCTATCAGTCAAACAACCTGAACGCAAGAAATTTCTGATCATTACATATTCTCCTGGTTCAACATCATGACCGTTAGTTTCAGGCATATCATTAGACAACAATTTCAGTTTCTGCTGCTGTTGCTTTAACTGCTTACTCATTGATATAAGATACTTTACAGTTACCTTGTTGTTACCCTTCAGGTCTTCCTGTGGACTTATAATCAAATGAGGTTGTTTATTTCAAATGGGGACAGATTCAGAGGAGGTCTAGGAGTGGTCCTTATGCTATGTAGGACCAAAGGTAACGCTTCTGGCCATCCTAGTCCCGTCTCTGCCCTAATTTTACTTAGCTTATTTTTAATAGTCCCGTTCATCCTCTCTACCTTGGCACTGGCTTGTGGTCGGTAGGGGGTATGAAGTCGGCTATTAATACCCATCAGCTTACACATATTTTGAAAAACATCACCTGTGAAATGAGTACCCCTATCCCTGCCGTAGGGTCTCGCTGCCGCAAGCCCAGGAGTGATTTTGGCTCTATCAGAGCCAAAATCACTCCCACTGACATCACTTGTGATGTCAGTGGGACCGGACCCAGACGGTAGGCGTTCCCATGGGACCATCGACAGCACGCCCCCTTTGGTGCGAGACCCGGAGTGACAGCTTGGCTGTCGCTACGCGGGTCTCGCGCATGCACACAATGGAGCTCCCTCCATCATGCGCATGCGCATTTGGGTACCAATGACCCACTTGCAAGCGTCCTGCGCTCGCGAGCGGGTCTGAATCAGACCCTGTATGCGAGAGATGAAGTACAAAAAGTTTAGTATCATTCAAACATGACATAAACGAGTCAGAACATAGCAATAAATCGTCCACATATTGACATAGAACAGATCCATTGGCAGGTTGAAAAGATTGTAAACAGTCATGCAATGCCTGGGAGAAGATACTGGGGCTGTCTATGAAATCTTGGGGTAACCATGTCCATGTGTATTGTAAACCTCTGTATGTAAATGCGAATAGATACTGACAGTCAGGATGGAGAGGCACAGAGAAGAAAGCAGAACAGAGGTCAATGACAGTAAAATGGGTTGCATTTGGTGGGATCTGCATCAGAATGACAGCTGGATTTGGCACTACAGGGAATTGGCTCTCTACTACCTTATTAACACCTCTAAGGTCTTGTACCAGCCTATAACCCCTCCCACCACTCTTCTTCACTGGGAAGATGGGACTGTTGGCTACACTAGCTGTACGAACTAAAATTCCCTGTTGCAATAATCGCTCACTTATTGGAAAAACCCCTAATTCTACCTCCTGTTTAAGTGGGTACTGGGGAATTTTTGGAGTTTGCATACCGTTTTTTAAATTTACCGTTACGGGGCTTACGTTTGCCATTAATCCAGTGTCCTGTCCATCTTTAGTCCAAAGGGAATCTGGAATTAGGGACAACATTTCATTTATCTGAGATGGATTTTCATTTAAACTTATAGAGTGATACATTATTCTTTGGGGAGTGTCCAACATATCCCGCACCTTGTGTGCAACTCTCTCTGGGATGTCTAAAAATACACCATCAGGGGTGCAATATATAACACATCCCATCTTACATAACAAGTCTCTACCCTGAAGGTTAGTAGGAGCCGCAGCAGCCAGGAGAAAAGAATGCCTGGTATGCAACTGCCCAATTGTAACCTCTGTGGACTTTGTTAAAGGATAATGTTCCACTTTACCTGTTACACCCATTGTTGGTACTGTCTTGTTGGTCACCTGTAAATTAACGGGAGATTTTATCACCGACCTGGTCGCCCCTGTGTCTACAAGAAAAGGATATTCAGTACCAGCTACATCAACCATCATGACCGGTTCTTCCCTAGTACTTCCCGTTAACCTGACTATCTGTAGACTACAGGTATGACCTGACCCCTAGCGTTGGCTACCATTCTCCAATAAAGCATTTACGGCTACAATTGGAGCTGGTGCCTGCTGGACATTTGCTGGCCTCTGTGTGTATCCCTTATGGGGATATCCAGGTCTTCCCTGATTTGGGGTTCCTACTCTTTTTACTGTACAGTTTCTACTTAAGTGTCCTGTTTGTTTACAGTTAAAGCATGTTCGTGGATCAGGTGAAGACATGTGTTGTTGTGAGGTTTGAGCAGAGGGTAAAGGTGGTGGATATGGGTAAGGATAGGGAGGGTAAGGGTATTGTGGGGGATAAGAAGTTTGTGAGTAGTATGGGACCTGTGGTTCCATCGGGTTAGTGGGATAGAGTTGTGTTTGCTGTTGCGTGGGGTGAGTAAGGGCACATACTTGTTCAGAAGTGAGTGTGTGTGCAAGTGTGTCTATTGGCTGTGATGTTACTGTTATTCCCTCTAGAGCTTGGATACTGAAAGCCATTCGTTTTTCGCTCTGGGCTTCTCTCTTCTTTGAGATGTTTTTAGCATGTTCGATGGTGGTTTCCATGAGGGTATCTATTGTGAGTCTCCACCAGCCAGGCTGTGAGGTCTGAACCCGGGTTTTTAAACTCTCTTTCAGACCGTCCACGAGTACCGTGACTATCATTTCCCTGTGGTGAGTGCTATCTTTAATATCTTCCATCCCAGTGTACTGGGTGATATCCTGCAGAGCCCGGTCGCAATAATCTTCTGCAGATTCACTCTCCTTTTGCTTAATGGTGAAAATTTTGTTCCAGTTAACTACTACTGGAAAATATATACCCAATTGAGTTACAATGCGGGAAATGTTACCTTGGTTTACTTGGTCTGTTAAGGGAATGTCACCATCCAATACACAATCCGTGATAAATTTTGTCACGTCGGTATTGCATGGTAGACAGGCCCTTAACACCACTCGCCAATCTTTAATAGTTGGCTCATGTGAACTACCCAAATTTCTCAAAAATCTTTGACATTTGGCTAGGTTCTTTTTGGGATCGGGGAAATCATTTATGATGGAATTTAGTTCTGCTCTTGTCCAAGGACAATGCATTACTACTTCCCTCGTGGGCACTACACCGTTCACATCTGCATTTCCATTCTGAACAGTTATTGTCCGAATGGGATGCAGACCGGTAGCGCTGCTACCTTTGACCTGGTTACCTGGCTGGGGGTTTAGTCTGCTGCTGCTACGTATGGTATGAACAACTTCCTCTACGGGTGCAGAGGGCGTTAACACTTCCCTTGCTGTTACCGATGTAGACGGCGGCACCACTCGTGATTGTGGTGATGCAGCATCTATCATCTGCACAGCATGGGAAATGGCAGACATTACAATAGGCTCATCATCCACATCATGAATATTTTCTTTATATTTGCTTAAGAGAGGGTACAAGTTGCTTGTTACATTTTTATGGGTATTTTTGGTAACTGTACTTGCACCTTCATCCACATAAGGTGGGGGAGGTGAGCATGAACTGCTGGCAATACTCTCCACAACGCTACCTTGCCGCACGGGCACGCCATTTTGCGGCTCGCCCGTATTGCAATTAAGCGTCGCGGATGTATTTTCTGGCAATGTGCTCGTGACGGTAGTTTGCGTCGTTTGCACATTTTTAAGCCACGCATCCCCTTCATGCTGCCACAGTTTTAAACATTCAAAATATTTAACCTTCTTCTCTCAGGAGCGCATCAGACTGATGTGATCCCCAACATTATCTAACACATTTTTATCAAAACTACCAATTCTGGGAAACGGTCTAACACTCTTCATCGTCATTTTAAACCATACATCACAATAGCTTATTGCATAAGTACCGTACTTAGTATGCATAATACGATGAGCAGATCCAATCGGCGCCTCCATTAGCAGCACATCATTGTCTAACATCTCTACTGTTTGCGCGGCTCCCATTCTGAGACAAAAATCCTACGCTTTTCAATAAAGATTTAAACTGGTGAAAGACAATCAAGATACTTTCACTTACCTGTGGATGATTTAAGTCGGCGGCGCCCACACACCTGGATAAGATTTGAAAAAGGCAACTTTCACACCCGGATAAGATTTAGTAAGGCAACTTCCACACACCTACAGAAGTTTATATGTCGGCCACTTCCACGCACCTCTCTACAACAAAGATAACATGTACACCTGCTACTGTGTATAGAATGGTAAAGCTGCTTACCGAGCGACTAGCACTTAGCCCTTAAAGGTCATACGGTACCTTTAACTGTAGGGAAAAGTTACCCCTACCAACAAAACACTCACTGTTACACACTTTTTCCTGCGCAGAAAAATACACATTAACCCAGATATTGGTAAAGATTGAAAAATGTAAACCTCAACGGCTTTATCCAAAACCCGTGGCAGCACAACCGGAAGTACGTATACACTATTGTGCGACCAGTCGCATACACAATAATGCGACTACCACACAACCGTATGACAACCTTTAGCTGCATACACAAAAGTGCGTCTTTGCTGTGCGCAAACCTGCAACTCAGCCGCATACTCAGTACTGTGGCACCCCTTTAAATGTAAGGTTCTATCAACAGAGGAAAACAAACTTTTTCCTCTCTTGTCCCTGGATTCTAGTTAGCTTCCTTGATTCACACGGAGATGGATAGCAATCTTTCAGCACAAAGCGGTTGCAGGAAAACCCTGCATGTGGCCACTCCACCCTTTGCTGGATAGCCGTATGTGAGCAGGTAAGTGACTTCACTACGAGCCCCCAACTAACGATACTGGATCATAACCTCTATACACACCTTCCTATACCTTCTAATATCCTGCCTATACCTTCTAATATCCTGCCTATGCCTTCTAAGGATGACGCTAATTTGCGTATGCAGTCATACAGTAAATAAAGACTTAGACCTGGAATCTGTGGTTCCAAAGCACAAGTATTATTCAAGTAAAAGTACAGTCAGTTACACGCAATTGATCCAGACACAATTTAGGTGCAAAGGAATTATACAGACCCAAGTACAGTATACATACGCAGCACTTCCGGTACCAGGTGTTAGGCATCAGCAAGAAACCCATCTGTTATGGAGCATTTAACAGGCTGATTCAAATAGACTCTCCCAGCCTCTAACAGCCGGGGGTCTCTGCCCTCCCACCCCATGCAATCATCCTAACAGTTGTTCATATAATATACATTTTGTTGCTTGAAGTCTCTGCGGTCCATAAGTCACTTGCATATTACCCTCTCTGAAGTGCTTCCACCACCGAAATACTGCAGGTCGGCTGATTGTTTCTCCACCATATGCTTGCTGTAGCATTTCATGAGTTTCATTTCTGTGTTTTCTAAGTTTAGCACAAAATTCAATCACACATCTCTGACGTAATTTCACAGACACATCTTCCTCTTCTGCCATGACGAAACGTGCGAAGATCTTCCACTCACTGTGACCAAACAAAGAAGAGTACGGCAGTCCAACCGCACATTGATGTATGAGCTTCACAATAACCAGCATAGCGTTGCCATGTCTACCTATGGGACAAAAAAACAGAGGCAGTTTCATTACTTTTTAATCAGCCCTCATGTGTATAAATATATATATATGTGTCTGGATAGCCTGGCACTTCGGATGATAAGTACACAAGTAGGGTGCCTTCCCACATCAAATCATGAAAATTCCCAAAGTCCTTAGGTAAAGAACAAGGCGGCACTCCAATTCATCAGAAGTAAAAGTGTTGGTATTCAAAACATTACAGTGGTAATGTGACCTTCATCGACGTTTCAAAGTCATTCAGACTTTTACTTCAGGATGTATCACTTCACCTAAGGACTTTGGGGATTTATATATATATATATATATATATATATATATATATCTCTTAGAGATGTGCGCCGGACCATTTTTGCCGGATTTGGATTTGGTTTTAATTCATTGTCCGGCTTTGTTTTTGGATTTGGATTTTTTACAAAAATTTACAAAACAGCTAAAATCACATAAATTGGACTTTTTTTTTCTTCCTAGAGTGTTATTAACCTCAATAACATTCATTTCCAGTCATTTCAAGTCAATTTAGACCACCTCATAGCCTAATTTATAGTTTTCACCATTATTGGCCAAAGCTTGCACTGAGCTGACTGGTTACCAAGAGCAGTGGCACAGACACCACAGTTTAAAGCACATCTATGAAACTTTGCAACACAGCAATGGCAGAACTGAAAGGTAGTGCAAGATGGAATTGTACTTGGGCCCTCCCACCCGGGCCCTCCCACCCACCCTTATGTTGGATATTAAAAAGGACATGCACACTTTAAAAAACCAAACATTTCAGCAACAGGGACTGCCACTTTGTGCCTCAAGTGCTTGGTTTATTTGGGCCACCACAAAAAAAACCACCAATTGGCTAAAGGCAACAGCTCTATAGAGGCAAGATGTCACCATCATTGCCATCCTCACCCTCATCAGTGTGTACATCATCCAATTCCTCACACAATATTAATTCATCCCCGCTGGAATCCACCATTACAGAAGTATCTTTACTGTGACATGATTGGCTGCAAAGGTTTTCCTCGTGAAATTTCCAGTTCATTTTAATGAACATCATTTTTTTACATTTTGTGGAAGTAGCCTCTTACGTCGTTCGCTCACAAGATTCCCGGCTGTACTGAAAACTCTCTCCGAGTACACACTGGAGAGTGGGCAGCTTAAGTAATGCAAAGCCAATTTATACAAGGGTCTCCAAATTGCCTATTTTTTCTTCTGATATTCGAAGGGACTCTGTGACATATCTACTTGTACGGTGTCCTGAAAATAATCCTCCACCATGCTTTGGATGGTAATCGCATTAGATGGAGTTACGGTAGAGGTGTCACTGGTGTTGGGAAATTCTTTTAGACCTGACTAGATGTCAAAATGTTGACTTGACTTATCTGCATTACCACTGGGTCTTTTGGGAAAGGTGATTTTTTTTCTGGCTGCTGCTGGAGAAACCGAAGGAGGAGATGTCATCGTAGTGCCATGTGTCACTTCAGCTGCCAACTTGCTCACCATGAGCGCTTTGGATCTTTTAAGATCTGGGTCAGTTGTAAAGGAAGAAACAGCATACGGCTTAAACCTAGGATCAAGCATGGTTGCTAAAATATAATGATCAGATTTCAAGATCTTGGCCACCCGTGGATCCTGGTGAAGCAAATAAAGGACTTGATCTATTAGTCCAGAATACTTTGCGGAATCACTTTGTTTAATCTCCTCCTTCAATTTCTCCAACTGATTTTCCAAAAAGCTAATCAGGGGAATCACCTTACTCAAGCTAGCAGTGTTAGCACTCACTTCACATGTGGAAACTTCAAATGGTTTGCACAAGACAGAAAGTACTTTCCACTGTGCTGGGCTAAGGTACATTCCCCCTCCTCTCCCAATGTCATGGCTTGTCGTATAGCTATGGATGGCTGCTCCTCCATCCGCTGAAGCATATAAAGGGTGGAGTACCACCTCGTTACAACTTCTTGCTTCAGTTGATGGCAAGGCAAATTAAACTGCTCTTGCAGGTGCTGCAATCTCCTGCACGCTGTTGCTGAATGCCAAAAATGTCCTGAAATTTGTTGGGCCATAGACAGCATTTCCTGCACACCCCTGTCGTTTTTTAAAAAAACCCGGTACCACTAAGTTGATAGTGTGAGCAAAACAGGGGTTGTGTTGGAATTTACCCAGCTGTAATGCTTTAACAATAGTTGTAGCGTTGTCAGAAATCACAAATCCTGAGGAGAGTCCAAGTGGGGTAAGCCATGTTTCTATGACATCCCTTAGTTTTCAGTGGTATGCCTCTTATTGAATCCAGTGATGCACAGAGTTGCCTGCCTCTGAATGAGCTGGTGTTGTTTGTTAGATAGTGCTTCTGCTGAAGGTGATTCACCCACCCAGTGGGCCATCACAGTCATGTAGTCTTTAGTTTGCCCACTACCACTTGTCCATATCTGTGGTTAAGTAGACAGTGGGTACAATAGCATTTTGCAGATCAATAAATAGGTTCTGTTTAACGTCCTGGTATAGCCAAGGTATGGATTTTTGGATAAAAAGAAACCGAGATGGAATTTGGTACCTGGGACACAGGAGCTCAATTAACTGTGCAAATCCCACTGCATTAATTGCGGATATTGGACGCAGATCTAATACTAGCATAGCCATCATGGTGTCAGTGATCTGCTGTGCGACAGGGTGAGAGCTGTCTTACTTACTTCCCCTTGCAAGAGATTCTTTAACAGTCAATTGTTTTTTTTGGTAAACTACTACTAGTAGTCTTCTTGGTCCACTTCTGGGTTGAAGATCCACCCCCAGCAGCAGCAGAAGCACCAGCAGGCCTAGCGCTCAAAGATTCAGTTTCTTCTGAGGTGTCCTGGAAAGTGGAGGAGTCACCATGACTTAGCATTAACAAATTGGATGCTGGACTACCACTGATCATTCCTGAGGATATTGAGGATGAAGGCGTTGTTGGTGGAGATTGCAGGTGCTAGGATTTAGTAGAGAGAAGGCATCTAGCTAATGCTGGACTGCTTGATGTTATTATTAATTTAGCATTAGTTTCTGATGTTATCAAACACTTGTCACGAGCTCGCTGCAGGTGAAGTAATAGCGTGGAGGTTCCTAGATGCTTAACCTCCCAAACTCTACTTACTGTGGTTCCACAACGGCTACAAATGGCTTTACAAATGTCAGGATTTGGGTAAAAATAATTCCACACAGATGTGGATTTGTTGGTTCTATGCCCAGACATGGCAATGGCCTTCTTATCTTGGCCAAGAGCTGCTTCCACTGGTGTCTGACTTACACAAACAAGATCCTCATCCTCAACATCCTCATTAGTGCCAGCATCAGCTGCACATATATTCCCCTCATCCTCTTGCAATTCCACGGTGGCATCCTTAATTTCTATGTCCTCAGCAATACTGCTCATCCCCACAAATACAGATGGAACAGAAACTGTGGAGGGCACTTTTCTGAAAGGTCAGACTTACACATAGCAATACCACTCGTGGGCCCACTTAGACTCTCCTCAGGGATTTCTGACATTTGTGTTTCTGAAAACACAGGGCCTGATCAGAGGTGCTCGCAAAAAGCGAGTGCTCGCTCTGAGGACCTCATTCAGAGCCGCTTGCTAGATGCGATCGCTCGCTTGCAAAAAGGGGCCGGGTATGCAAATCAAGCGCTCGCTCTTTGCACTGTAAGGACGTCCTCTATGTCTTAGTGAGCGACGGTTGTTATAGCATACGCTGGACTATAAAACCTCCTGTCACTCGCAGCACACGTCATCTCCGGGAAGTGTCTGATTAATCGTGAACATCGAGGGCCATCGGAGCTGCTCGCAGCACTTGGGGTTGACCTAAGCTACCCCAAGGACTGCGAGCAGTTCTGTCTAAAGTACAACCAAGTCACTTGTGCAATGACGCTACTTTGCTAATTATGCACGCCAATTAAACGCCGTTCTGACGGTCAGACATGCCTGCATTCACACAACCACTCCCCCATTCACAAGCACCTTCCCCTGTTACCACCCACAAACGGCGCAATCTGTCACTCAAAGTAGCGTCCGACTTTGGGCTACGAGCGAGCACTTTCCCATCGCACTGACTGGTTTGCGCACGCGCATTGTGAATCATATGCATGCGCAGATTGCGAAAAATCGCTCAATGCGAGCGAGCGCAGCATAGCGTCTGGGTCTGAATCAGGGCGGCCGCATTTTTTTTTACCCGGCCTCCTGGCCACTCGCTAAGCTGTGGGTGACCACCCACAGCTTTTGCGAGTGACCAGGTGATGGTCGCGATGGTCGCGACCATCGGGCTTGCGACGAGAACCTTGTATTAGGGTCTCGTTCCCGCAAGCCCCAGTGAGCTTCCTGCTCTAATAGAGCATGAAGCTCACTACTGACATCATGAGTGATGTCAGTATTGCCACCCACAAATGGCCTCTGTTTGAACAGCCATCCCCCTTCCCCACCTACAAAACGGGGCTCGCAACATCGACAGCCGCCCCATTTCTAGCAAGCCCCGGAGCGAGTGAATTTCTCACTCGCTCAGGGGCTCGCACCCGTGCATTGCACATGCCGCGTGTGCGCAGTGCCCCACCATCGACTCGCTTGCGAGCGCATAGCGCTTGCGAACGGGTCTGAATCAGGCCCACAGTTTGATCTACTGCCTTAGTGGTTTTAAATTTTTTCTTTTATAGCCAGATTGAAAAGGTATTTTATTGTCATGAGAGGCACAAGAAGCCTCACTGACAGTTGCAGAACGACCACTACAGATGGTCAGGTTAACAGGAAGTACTAGGGAAGAACCGGTCATGATGGTTGATGTAGCTGGTACTGAATATCCTTTTCTTGTAGACACAGGGGCGACCAGATTGGTGATAAAATCTCCCGTTAATTTACAGGTGACCAACGAGACAGTACCAACAGTGGGTGTAACAGGTAAAGTGGAACATTATCCTTTAACAAAGTCCACAGAGGTTACTATTGGGCCGTTGCATACCAGGCATTCTTTTCTCCTGGCTGCTGCGGCTCCTACTAACCTACTGGGCAGAGACTTGTTATGTAAGATGGGATGTGTTATGTATTGCACCCCTGATGGTGTATTTTTAGATATCCCAGAGAGAATGGAATACAAGGTGTGGGATATGTTAGACACTCCTCAAAGGATAATGTATCACTCTACAGTTTTAAATGAAACTCCATCACAGGTAGATGAAATGTTGTCCCTAATTCCAGATTCCCTTTGGACTAAAGATGGACAGGACACTGGATTAATGGCAAACGTAAGCCCTGTAATGGTAAATTTAAAAAGCGGAAGGCAAGTCCCAAAAATTCCCGAATACCCATTAAAACAGGAGGTAGAGTTAGGGGTGTATCCCATAATTGAGCGGTTATTGCAGCAGGGAATTTTAGTCCGTACAGCAAGTGTAGCCAACAGTCCCATTTTTCCAGTGAAGAAGGCTGGTGGGAGGGGTTATAGGCTGGTACAAGACCTTAGAGGGGTTAATAAGGTGGTAGAGAGCCAATTTCCCGTAGTGCCGAATCCAGCTGTCATCCTTATGCAAATTCCACCATATGCAACCCATTTCACTGTCATTGATCTTTGTTCTGCTTTCTTCTCTGAACCTCTTCATCCTGACTGTCAGTACCTATTTGCATTCACATACAGGGGTGTACAATACACATGGACACGATTACCCCAGGGTTTCATAGACAGCCCCAGTATCTTTTCCCAGGCATTACACGATTGTTTACAGTCTTTCCAACCCACCAATGGATCTGTTCTAATTCAATATGTAGATGATTTATTGCTATGTTCTGACTCGTTTATGTCATGTTTGAATGATACTAAACTTTTGTTGCTTCATCTCTCGCAAACAGGACACAAGGTTGCTAAGGACAAACTACAGCCATGCCAATCCAGAGTTAAATACTTGGGACACTGCCTATCCCAGGGGCTGCAACATCTCACTACAGATAGAATCCAGGCTATACAAAACATGACACTGCCACGTAACCAACTTTGTGCCTCAAGTGCTTGGTTTATTTGGGCCACCACAAAAAAAACTACCAATTGGCTAAAGGCAACAGCTCTATAGAGGCAAGATGTCACCATCATTGCCATCCTCACCCTCATCAGTGTGTACATCATCCAATCCCTCACACAATATTAAATCATCCCCGCTGGAATCCACCATTACAGAAGTATCTTTACTGTGACATGATTGGCTGCAAAGGTTTTCCTCGTGAAATTTCCAGTTCATTTTAATGAACATCATTTTTTTTACATTTTGTGGAAGTAGCCTCTTACGTCGTTCGCTCACAAGGTTCCCGGCTGTACTGAAAACTCTCTCCGAGTACACACTGGAGAGTGGGCAGCTTAAGTAATGCAAAGCCAGTTTATACAAGGGTCTCCAAATTGCCTATTTTTTCTTCCGATATTCGAAGGGACTCTGTGACATATCTACTTGTACGGTGTCCTGAAAATAATCCTCCACCATGCTTTGGATGGTAATCGCATTAGATGGAGTTACGGTAGAGGTGTCACTGGTGTTCTGAAATTCTTTTAGACCTGACTAGATGTCAAAATGTTGACTTGACTTATCTGCATTACCACTGGGTCTTTTGGGAAAGGTGATTTTTTTTCTGGCTGCTGCTGGAGAACGAAGGAGGAGATGTCATCGTAGTGCCATGTGTCACTTCAGCTGCCAACTTGCTCACCATGAGCGCTTTGGATCTTTTAAGATCTGGGTCAGTTGTAAAGGAAGAAACAGCATACGGCTTAAACCTAGGATCAAGCATGGTTGCTAAAATATAATGATCAGATTTCAAGATCTTGGCCACCCGTGGATCCTGGTGAAGCAAATAAAGGACTTGATCTATTAGTCCAGAATACTTTGCGGAATCACTTTGTTTACTCTCCTCCTTCAATTTCTCCAACTGATTTTCCAAAAAGCTAATCAGGGGAATCACCTTACTCAAGCTAGCAGTGTTAGCACTCACTTCACATGTGGAAACTTCAAATGGTTTGAGCACTTTGCACAAGACAGAAAGTACTTTCCACTGTGCTGGGCTAAGGTACATTCCCCCTCCTCTCCCAATGTCATGGCTTGTCGTATAGCTATGGATGGCTGCTCCTCCATCCGCTGAAGCATATAAAGGGTGGAGTACCACCTCGTTACAATTTCGTGCTTCAGTTGATGGCAAGGCAAATTAAACTGCTCTTGCAGGTGCTGCAATCTCCTGCACGCTGTTGCTGAATGCCAAAAATGTCCTGAAATTTGTTGGGCCTTTCCTGCACACCCCTGTCGTTTTTTAAAAAAACCCGGTACCACTGAGTTGATAGTGTGAGCAAAACAGGGGATGTGTTGGAATTTACCCAGCTGTAATGCTTTAACAATAGTTGTAGCGTTGTCAGAAATCACAAATCCTGAGGAGAGTCCAAGTGGGGTAAGCCATGTTTCTATGACATCCCTTAGTTTTCAGTGGTATGCCTCTTATTGAATCCAGTGATGCACAGAGTTGCCTGCCTCTGAATGAGCTGGTGTTGTTTGTTAGATAGTGCTTCTGTTGAAGGTGATTCACCCACCCAGTGGGGCATCACAGTCATGTAATCTTTAGTTTGCCCACTACCTCTTGTCCATATCTGTGGTTAAGTAGACAGTGGGTACAATAGCATTTTGCAGATCAATAAATAGGTTCTGTTTAACGTCCTGGTATAGCCGAGGTATGGATTTTTGGATAAAATGAAACCGAGATGGAATTTGGTACCTGGGACACAGGAGCTCAATTAACTGTGCAAATCCCACTGCATTAATTGCGGATATTGGACGCAGATCTAATACTAGCATAGCCATCATCAGCTGCACATATATTCCCCTCATCCTCTTGCAATTCCACGGTGGCATCCTTAATTTCTATGTCCTCGGCAATACTGCTCATCCCCACAAATACAGATGGAACAGAATCTGTGGAGGGCACTTCTCTGAAAGGTCAGACTTACACATAGCAATACCACTCGTGGGCCCACTTAGACTCTCCTCAGGGATTTCTGACATTTGTGTTTCTGAAAACACAGGGCCTGATCAGAGGTGCTCGCAAAAAGCGAGTGCTCGCTCTGAGGACCTCATTCAGAGCCGCTTGCTAGATGCGATTGCTCGCTTGCAAAAAGGGGCCAGGTATGCAAATCAAGCGCTCGCTCTTTGCACTGTAAGGACGTCCTCTATGTCTTAGTGAGCGATGGCTGTTATAGCATACGCTGGACTATAAAACCTCCTGTCACTCGCAGCACACGTCATCTCCGGGAAGTGTCTGATTAATCGTGAACATCGAGGGCCATCGGAGCTGCTCGCAGCACTTGGGGTTGACCTAAGCTACCCCAAGCACTGCGAGCAGTTCTGACTAAAGTACAACCAAGTCACTTGTGCAATGACGCTACTTTGCTAATTATGCACGCCAATTAAACGCCGTTCTGACGGTCAGACACGCCTGCATTCACACAACCACTCCCCCATTCACAAGCACCTTCCCCTGTTACCACCCACAAACGGTACAATCTGTCACTCAAAGTAGCGGCCGACTTTGGGCTACGAGCGAGCACTTTCCCACGCACTGACTGGTTTGCGCACGCGCATTGTGAATCATATGCATGCGCAGATTGCGAAAAATCGCTCAATGCGAGCGAGCGCAGCATAGCGTCTGGGTCTGAATCAGGGCGGCCGCATTTTTTTTTACCCGGCCTCCTGGCCACTCGCTAAGCTGTGGGTGACCACCCACAGCTTTTGCGAGTGACCAGGTGATGGTCGCGATGGTCGCGACCATCGGGCTTGCGACGAGAACCTTGTATTAGGGTCTCATTCCCGCAAGCCCCAGTGAGCTTCCTGCTCTAATAGAGCATGAAGCTCACTACTGACATCATGAGTGATGTCAGTATTGCCACCCACAAACGGCCTCTGTTTGAACAGCCATCCCCCTTCCCCACCTACAAAACGGGGCTCGCAACATCGACAGCCGCCCCATTTCTAGCAAGCCCCGGAGCGAGTGAATTTCTCACTCGCTCAGGGGCTCGCACCCGTGCATTGCACATGCCGCGTGTGCGCAGTGCCCCACCATCGACTCGCTTGCGAGCGCATAGCGCTTGCGAACGGGTCTGAATCAGGCCCACAGTTTGATCTACTGCCTTAGTGGTTTTAAATTTTTTCTTTTATAGCCAGATTGAAAAGGTCTTTTATTGTCATGAGAGGCACAAGAAGCCTCACTGACAGTTGCAGAATGACCACTACAGATGGTCAGGTTAACGGGAAGTACTAGGGAAGAACCGGTCATGATGGTTGATGTAGCTGGTACTGAATATCCTTTTCTTGTAGACACAGGGGCGACCAGGTCGGTGATAAAATCTCCCGTTAATTTACAGGTGACCAACGAGACAGTACCAACAGTGGGTGTAACAGGTAAAGTGGAACATTATCCTTTAACAAAGTCCACAGAGGTTACTATTGGGCCGTTGCATACCAGGCATTCTTTTCTCCTGGCTGCTGCGGCTCCTACTAACCTACTGGGCAGAGACTTGTTATGTAAGATGGGATGTGTTATATATTGCACCCCTGATGGTGTATTTTTAGATATCCCAGAGAGAATGGAATACAAGGTGTGGGATATGTTAGACACTCCTCAAAGGATAATGTATCACTCTACAGTTTTAAATGAAACTCCATCACAGGTAGATGAAATGTTGTCCCTAATTCCAGATTCCCTTTGGACTAAAGATGGACAGGACACTGGATTAATGGCAAACGTAAGCCCTGTAATGGTAAATTTAAAAAGCGGAAGGCAAGTCCCAAAAATTCCCGAATACCCACTAAAACAGGAGGTAGAGTTAGGGGTGTATCCCATAATTGAGCGGTTATTGCAGCAGGGAATTTTAGTCCGTACAGCAAGTGTAGCCAACAGTCCCATTTTTCCAGTGAAGAAGGCTGGTGGGAGGGGTTATAGGCTGGTACAAGACCTTAGAGGGGTTAATAAGGTGGTAGAGAGCCAATTTCCCGTAGTGCCGAATCCAGCTGTCATCCTTATGCAAATTCCACCAAATGCAACCCATTTCACTGTCATTGATCTTTGTTCTGCTTTCTTCTCTGTACCTCTTCATCCTGACTGTCAGTACCTATTTGCATTCACATACAGGGGTGTACAATACACATGGACACGATTACCCCAGGGTTTCATAGACAGCCCCAGTATCTTTTCCCAGGCATTACACGATTGTTTACAGTCTTTCCAACCCACCAATGGATCTGTTCTAATTCAATATGTAGATGATTTATTGCTATGTTCTGACTCGTTTATGTCATGTTTGAATGATACTAAACTTTTGTTGCTTCATCTCTCGCAAACAGGACACAAGGTTGCTAAGGACAAACTACAGCCGTGCCAATCCAGAGTTAAATACTTGGGACACTGCCTATCCCAGGGGCTGCAACATCTCACTACAGATAGAATCCAGGCTATACAAAACATGACACTGCCACGTAACCAACAGCAAATCCGTACCTTCTTGGGAATGTGTGGATATTGTAGAATATTGATCCCAGGTTTTTCTATTTTGGCCTTACCTTTACAGGAATTAGTCTCTTCCTCAAAGCCCGATCGTGTCATACACACTGAGGAATCAGAGCAGGCTTTCCTTAATCTTAAGGATAGTCTGACAAAAGCTCCTGCATTGGGAATACCCGATTATGAAAAACCTTTTGATTTGTATTGTACGGAAGCCGATGGTTGTGCTGCAGGTGTCCTTACACAAAAACATGGGGATGCCAGTAGACCCGTAGCATATTACAGTGCACAATTGGACACTGTGGCGAGATCACTCCCAACCTGTTTGAGAAGTGTAGCAGCAACGGCTCTATTGGTCAGCAAAAGTGAGGATGTGGTATTGGGCCATGATATGATTGTCTATACCCCACATGCTGTGTCTGCCCTGTTGAACTCTGCCCAAACCAGACACATATCCTCAGCTAGATTCACCAAATGGGAACTAGCTCTAATAGCACCCTCAAACATCACTATAAAGTGGTGTAATACGTGAAATCCAGCAACGTACTTACCGTATGTGCATAAGAATGCACAAAGGGTGGAGGATGAGTCTCTGGTAGAAAGTGAGTTTTGCAAAGGTATTGATATGCATGATTGTATGGATTATCTTAACCAGACCTTTACCGCTAGACCTGACATACGTGACATACCTTTAGAGAATGCAGATGTGACATTTTACACGGATGGGAGTTGCCATAGACAAACGGACACAGGTGAGTTATGTACAGGTTATGCTGTTGTAGATGACACAGACATCATAGAAGCTGAACCTCTTGGTCCTCCTCACTCAGCCCAAGTGGTGGAGTTAGTAGCACTGAGAAGAGCGTGTGAATTGGCAGCAGGCAAATCTGCCAACATTTACACTGACTCTAGGTATGCGTTCGGGGTGGTTCACGATTTCGGAGCTCTATGGCGTCTGAGAAATTTTATGACAGCAGCAGGCACACCAGTCGCACATTCCAGACACATAAAAGGATTATTAAAAGCAATGCAGTTGCCCAAAATGGTAGCAGTAATAAAGTGTAAAGCCCACACATGTGAGGAAGATCCGGTATCATTGGGCAACAACAGGGCAGATGAAGCTGCCAAGTGGGTAGCAGGTTTAAAAACAAATGTACCCATAGAACAAGTAATGGTTTTCCAAACAGTTGACATGCACAAATTAATTGGGATGCAAAATTTGTGTTCTACCCAAGAGAAAGCAACCTGGAAGTCTACGGGATGTGGGCAAGAGCCCTCTGGACTGTGGCGGGATGGACAAGGTAAGCCGGTGGCACCTAAGGTGTATTGCCCAAGCCTGGCAGAGGCAGCGCACGGACTGACTCACTTGGGAAAACAGGGTATGTGCAAGTTGGTGAGGGCATACTGGTGCGCACCAGGTTTTTCTTCACAAGCAGAGAAGATAGCAATGTCCTGTCTGACCTGCTTGAGAAAGAACATAGGGAAAGCGATCCCTACCGAACCGTCCCACATTCCACTGACTGATGGACCTTTCCAGGTGATACAAATTGATTTCATCCAATTACAACCCTGCTGGAACCTTAAGTATGTATTAGTGTGCACAGACGTATTTTCTAACTGGGTTGAGGCCTACCCAGCGGCCACTAATACTGCTGCGTTTACTGCCAAGAAAATAGTTCAGGAATTTGTATGCAGGTACGGTATCCCTAGAATCATCGAGAGTGATAGGGGTACCCATTTCACAGGTGATGTTTTTCAAAATATGTGTAAGCTGATGGGTATTAATAGCCGACTTCACACCCCCTACCGACCGCAAGCCAGTGCCAAGGTAGAGAGGATGAACGGGACTATTAAAAATAAGCTAAGTAAAATCATGGCAGAGACTGGACTAGGATGGCCAGAAACGTTACCCCTGGTCCTACATAGCATAAGGACCACTCCTAGACCTCCTCTGAATCTGTCCCCATTTGAAATATTGTTCGGTAGACAACCTCATTTGATTATAAGTCCACAGGAAGATCTAAAGGGTAACAACGAGGTAACTGTGAAGTATCTTATATCAATGAGTAAGCAGTTAAAGCAACAGCAGCAGAAACTGAAATTGTTGTCTAATGATATGCCTGAAACAAACTTTCATGATGTTGAACCAGGAGAATATGTAATGATCAGAAATTTCTTGCGTTCAAGTTGTTTGACTGATCGGTGGGAAGGTCCGTACCAGGTGCTGCTGACGTGTACTACATCTTTGAAGGTGGCCGAGAGAGATACCTGAGTCCATTCCACTCACTGCTAAAAGGTCAATCAACCAGTGGAGAAACAAGTCGGAGACAAAGCTGATAGCGTGGATCTGTCGCTCGCGAGCTTGTTCCGGGAGGATTGAAAAGGTCGTAGTAAGATACCTGAACTGAGAGAAATTTGCAGGTCTTGTTGTGACAATGGACGGGCCTGCTGTGTTCATTTTCATATTCTCTTTTAGAGTGTTCACCATCCTGTTCAGTCCGGGGATATCCAGTGTCTGTGATAGGGGACCGATTGAGGAAACGGGAGCTGATGGCAGTGCTGGTGGAGTGGAATCAGGAGGAGTGGAATGCCAATCAGGGGAGTGTCTTTCCAATCTTAGTACTGTCATTGTTAAAAGAGCTGTCATTCCGGATACTCGGGGAAGGTGTGGAGGGTTATCGTCTGAAGATTCCTGTATTTGTGAGCTTTGTGGGACCCTAGTTGATGAGAACTGTATCCAACGGTGCCAACCTAAATATAATCCATACTGGGGTGGGTATCCTCTAGAGGATTATCATAGCATGGTAGGCAAAGTGTTAAATCAAACTGATTGCTGGGTGTGTTCACATGTGCCCCAGGGGCAGCATAACGTAGGGTTGGTGCCATTTCTGCTGAATATCACGGAAATTTTAGAATTACAAAAAGGGAAAACATTGGATGGAAAATTCCTCTCATCCAAACCACCTCATTTCAAACTCTATCAATTCCAAGTAGATAGATCACTTTTGTGTTTAAACATAACCATCCCCAATAAACCCGGGAGTTGGGAAGTGACGGGGAATAATCAGACGATGACCTTCTCACAAAGAGCTGATAATGAGTCCATAAACCATGATTTATTGCGCTCCATTAAGTCTGGTGGGAAACATTTTAGGTATCGGTATACATTGAGTTCCATCAAAGAAATTATTGGCAAGGTGCCAAATGGTTATTGTGCTAAAATAATACAGCCAGAAACTTGCATGTATCAGATGGAAGACCCAGATATAGAATTGTTTGCAAGGGAAATGTGCTTAATGATAATGATGCATACCATTCCTTATGTTCTCCCTGATAATGTATATTTCATCTGTGGAAGAAAAGCGTATAAATGGCTCTCCCCGAGTTCCGAAGGTTTGTGTTACCTGGGAAAAGTAGTCCCAGAAGTTTTGACCCTCACACATGTTGAAATGCTGGATATACATAAAAACACACTGTACCATATCTTCACACACAATATGAACACAGAGGCAAAAGAAATATGGTACCTGGTGATATATATAAAGCCACTCAGTTAATCAGTGAGACAACTGGCTTTCAAGTTCTGGTCGCATTGGACCCCACCAGGATCGCTCGGGGTACATAAAATTTTACATATATCCAGGAACTTGCTAAATTAATAGATAATATCACCGAGATGTACAATGACACATTCAGGTATACAGGGAGAGAATTGCAAGCGTACAAGAAAGAACTGGTGCAACACAGGCTAGTGTTGAATAATTTAATTGCTGTTACTGGAGGGTATTGCGTAACATTGGCCACCCAATTTGGAGTAAAATGTTGCACCTATATCAACAATGATACCAGCGACCCTAAGGAGGTGATAGACCAGAAGATGGATGAAATTCTGCAGCTAAAGTGGGAATTTCGCAAGAACCATAATGCTTCAGTGGCTGAAGTAGGGGAAAAGATAGAAGGATGGGTTTCATGGCTGAACCCAGTGAAATGGTTCTCAGGTCTAGGGGAATGGGTCCAGGAAGTGATCGCTAGCATAGGCAAATTCTTAACCCTTATACTGATTGTCATCATAATAATTGGCATATGCGTCCGGTGTGTTCCTATTATGTTGAAGTGTGGAAAATGTAAAAACAGAGTGAAACAAAAGAATGAAACTATGATGGTGGTCAGTAATGACAATATGTATACTGAGGTAAATATAGAACTGCATTACAACCCTGAACTAGGAAATACAATTGTTTGATGTATTATATTTAGACATGCATAGAATGTATTATTGAAATGTTATTCATAGAACACCTCAGATAATGTAAAGTCCTTATAGGATAGGTGCATCCCCACATCTTTCCCGTGATCCCTTAAGGATCCGCGGTGTGCGTATAAGGGCAGTTTTATGTCCCTCCCGGAGACGCATTATCTGAATGGTTCAAATGACCACACTGTGTCATACCATAATAACATTGAATGGTATATTCTCATGCATGGCTAAACAGATTCAGAATAGGTTGTGATAGCGCTTGATTGGCTATCAAAGGGTGGACTGTCGAAACCGAATAATTGGGTAAGACAGAATCTGTTTGGCAATCAGGAAAACCTGCACGACGCCATCTTGTGAATGGGAGCAAGGCTCCATTTTAGAAAAGAAAGCTTACACAAGCGCCATTTTGTCAAAAAATACATAGTACACAATCCACAGTGCAAAATTGATAAAAGTAGCAATTTTGCTACTCACAGCGCAAAGTTGCTAAAAAGTAGCACGAACAGCTTTTTAACAATCTTCTCCTAACACCTACCAATGGTGTTTAGCAGACATAAAATAACTTTGCAACACATTAAAATCACCATAGACTTATATTTGACCAGTAGCAAAGTAGTGGTGTTTTCCCTGCATACACATTAACACATACGCGATGTAGCAAAAAGTAGCAAATTAGTGGTGTTTTCCCTGCACTTCATGTTAAACATAGGACAACGCAAAATAGAAATTTAGACGCACAGCCAGCTTTTTAGTGACCTTTCCCAAACCCATACTGGCATGCTCACACACATACACAGAAGCCTTTCCAACTTAGTGCTGGTCGCTAAGTGCCCCACAGACCCTCAAACGCACAATGCAATTTAGTGTAATTTCTCCTTTCATACACATTTAAAAGCAATGGTCCCGCAGTGCAAAAGGAATGATTATTACTTGGTTTAATCGCAATGTCAGCATATAAAGAAATGAATGTTTTCTGTAACTATGGCTTAGTAAATGACAATTGGACCGTGTTTGGTGCCATACTGATCTACTCTGTTCCCACAGCGTTCCGGTGGCATCGGTGAGAAGATCAGAACTTGCGGCTATGAAATATGAATGTTAGAGAGAATAACTTCTTGAAATGTTGTATGCCATAGTTAGATTAGATTTATTATGCAGCGGGAAGGTAAACACAATCAGGCTGTTAGAGGCTGGGTTGTGTCTTTGCACTGACCTATGAATTTTAACGGAAGAAGCAAGAAGAGGAACCAATGAGAACCTGCCAACGTATTCTATTGTATTGCTTATCGCAGTATGGGTATATATGTGAGTGCTCTGAAACAAGATGCCAGTCTGTTCGACGGAGGTCTCATTATTGATGCCGGTATCTGGTCCCAGAGTGCACGCGTATGTATTGACTGTACCTTATGACCTAATGTTTGTACAATTTATTTTGCGCTCATTGTTAGATCATAGCGTGGTAACATCTGTACTTTTACCTGAATAATAATCTTTAGCGCGTTGGACCGCTATTCAACTGTCTTAAAGTTTTTTTAATGGTATAATTAAACACAGCGCTAATTAGCGACATCTTGTGGTTTTAGAAGGTATAGGCAGGTTTTGTCTTAGAGGTTCTAGGCAGGTGAATCTTAGAGGTTTATAGGCAGGAATGTACTAAAGATTTAGGGCCAGTTTCAGAGCCGGTCGCTATTTGCGCTCGCTCGTCCAGAAAATAGGGGTGGCTATTCAAATGAACCGTTCGCTGTTTGCGGTCTGTTCACGCCTCTAGGTCTGAACGAGCGAACAAAACTTGCGGTCGTTTTTTGGGAAACTACGCCCCCTGGCCGCTCGCATCCTACGTCATGTCCGCTATTTATTAGATTAATCGAGTACATCGACCAGGGTATGAGCTGCTCGCTATTCTTGTGGTTGGTTTTTGCTACCACAATTTTGCGAGCAGTTCAGGCTATAAAATAACCCAGTGACGTGGTCAATGACGCTGCTGTATTAATTATGCACACCCATAAAACGCCTGTTTTGACCTTTAAGCACACCTGCGATCGGATCTCCACTCCCCGTTTTCAAGCACCTTCCCCCGTTACCACCCACATACGCCTCATCCTGTCACTCAAATTATCAGGCATTCGCTATTTGCGAGCACATGAATTTCGGCCGCACTGACTGGTTCGCGCATGCGTATAACGATCCGTACGCATGCGCAGTTGGGCAAACATCGCTCGGAGCGAACGAGCTGCCGCTTACGAGTGGCTCTGAATCAGGCCCTTAGTTACGATTCAACACTGCCGATTGGGTAGGTGTGACGATACTAATGATGGCGGATCTCTTGCACCCAGCATGGAGTAGGTGTAAGTGACGATACTAATGATGGTGATTGTCTTGCACCCAGCATTGAGTAGGTGTAAGTGACGATACTAATGATGGTGATTGTCTTGCACCCAGCATGGAGTAGGTGTAAGTGACGATACTAATGATAGTGGATCTCTTGCACCCAGCATGGGGTAGGTGTAAGTGACGATACTAATGATAGTGGATCTCTTGCACCCAGCATGGAGTAGGTGTAAGTGACGATACTAATGATAGTGGATCTCTTGCACCCAGCATGGGGTAGGTGTAAGTGACGATACTAATGATGGCGGATCTCTTGCACCCAGCATGGAGTAGGTGTAAGTGACGATACTAATGATGGCGGATCTCTTGCACCCAGCATGGAGTAGGTGTAAGTGACAATACTAATGATGGCGGATCTCTTGCATGCAGCATGGAGTAGGTGTAAGTGATGATACTAATGATGGTGATTGTCTTGCACCCAGCATGGGGTAGGTGTGACGATACTAATGATAGTGGATCTCTTGCACCCAGCATGGGGTAGGTGTGATGATACTAATGATGGCGGATCTCTTGCACCCAGCATGGAGTAGGTGTAAGTGACGATACTAATGATGGTGATTGTCTTGCACCCAGCATGGGGTAGGTGTGACAATACTAATGATGGCGGATCTCTTGCACCCAGCATGGAGTAGGTGTAAGTGACGATACTAATGAAGGTGATTGTCTTGCACCCAGCATGGGGTAGGTGTGACGATACTAATGATGGTGATTGTCTTGCACCCAGCATGGGGTAGGTGTGACGATACTAATGATAGTGGATCTCTTGCACCCAGCATGGGGTAGGTGTGACGATACTAATGATGGCGGATCTCTTGCACCCAGCATGGAGTAGGTGTAAGTGACGATACTAATGATGGTGATTGTCTTGCACCCAGCATGGGGTAAGTGTGACGATACTAATGATAGTGGATCTCTTGCACCCAGCATGGGGTAGGAGTGACGATACTAATGATGGCAAATCTCCTGCATCCAGCATGGAGTAGGTGTAAGTGACGATACTAATGATGGTGATTGTCTTGCACCCAGCATGGAGTAGGTGTAAGTGACAATACTAATGATGGTGATTGTCTTGCACCCAGCATGGGGTAGGTGTAAGTGACAATACTACTGATAGTGGATCTCTTGCGCCCAGCATGGGGTAGGTGTGACGATACTAATGATGGCGGATCTCTTGCACCCAGCATAAACATATTGAACCGGCCCTACCACTGCATAAAATCTATAGTACTGAAGCATAAAAGCTTTTGTTCCTGCAAGCAGTTGATATAATTTAATGGCACAGAGCATCAAGCAAGTTTACCTTGTCTGATCTAAGTCAATGATGCAAAACGCGTTCTGCCATAGACTTTTATTGCCAGGCTCGGTGCCAGTCGTTTCAAATATCCTGTTACGATCAAGCCATTTGCAAGTAGTTTGTACAGAGAAAAGAAGCAGCGATATCCAGGTACAATAAAGCACCAAAAATAGTAACAAAAAAACCCCAAAAAACCTTAAATTACAGTATGTGCCCATTTTCTAGCACTTAGCAACTTTGATTTGTAAATGTGAAACAACCTAATCTTTACACTTTTTAGAGAAATTTTAAGCAACTTGTACATCTATAGGAATACTTGGCACTTGGTTGTTATTTTGCATCCAGATTATCAGTTCAAAAGATGTATTATATCCGGAGTGTCTCTTTGTATAACCCTTGCATCCACTGGTACTCCCTTTTTTCCTATCAACCAGTGGAGGAAATATTACCATTGCAAAGGTCTCACCAGGAGTGCCGAGAAGGGGGAAGCGGGTACTAATTATCCGAGCCTGGGCCTGCTGGAGGGGCCCGGGTCAGTTGTTGAGGAGAACAAATGTTCCCCTGTGCAGCGTTTGGTGCTGCTTCCCTGCTCCGCACGTTAAGCCTGATTCAGATGTGTATGCAATGCCAATATTTATGTAGATTGAGTGATTGTTTGCCATTACGCATATGTGTTAGCCGCACTGTACATGTGCAGCGATTAAATTGCAATTACTCTCACACAGAGGATTCACTCTCAAAGTGAGTAACAGGTAGTCAGCTTTCGAGGAAGGTAATGGAGGTGGTTAGAGAAATGCAGACGTGTTGGACCATTTAGACACTGGCATCTATAAATTAGCCACTGCATCTCAGGGCCGCCTGATCTGCGTTCGATGTTTCCGGTTATGTGCGTGATCAGCGGATGTGAGATGCTTTCAGTGGGCGTCTCTAAGCACTGTATGGTGAGCAGTGCCAGATTAAGGTCCACATGGGCCTGGAGCTGAAATTTATAAAGGGCCTATTGTGCTTCCGCAGGGGATGTGACCAGCACCTACCTTCAAAAGCTTCAGTTTCCCTCCTCTCTTTGTTTTTATCTGCAATGCAATGTGAGAGTCTACAAATGAACAAAGAGAAACATATCTTATTAACATGAGCCTAATATGGCAAAAAAAATGGCACTTAATGAAATGTAAATGTAAACTGTAAAATATCTTTATATAAACGAGAGTCCTTACATTACTAATAACTATACTGGGAAGAAACACACACACATATATATAGGTCTGTCCTGTCTGAAACATGCATGCGCACTGGGAGAAGGGGAGCATGTGCCCCCTCCAATGGCTCCCACTGCTAGGGAAATGAGATTGACATAGACAGATAAGAGGACCCGCTGGGTGTCGGGAAAGGGGTAAGTAGGGGGAAGGGACGGAGCAGGTAGGGAGAGAACAGAGATGGGCTGCAGGATGAGACAGTTCGGTGGTGGGGGAAGCAGACAAAGCAGTAGAGAGTGGAACAGGACAGATACACTGTTAGAGCAGGAAAGGGATGGGACGGAGTGGTAGATGGGATGGGGTAGGGGGTGGACTGAGGTGACCCTGCATATGTGAGCTGGGTCCCTTTACGCGTGTGTGTGCGTATATTATATATATATATATATATATAAAAGGTCATATGGGCTGGCACTCCACATTCAAGCAATATATAGCTTTGGCCCAGGTGCCATCCAGAAGTGCTACAAGGAGCAAAGTATTTACAGACAAATGGTAGGCGGCACTCACGGGACTTTTCAAGGAAAGAATCAAACTGACAACTGTGTCAAACCTTGTCCGACGTTTCAGTCAGTGAAGACTTTTATCAAGAACATAAAAACAATAGTGTAATGACATACCTTTATAACAGAACATCACCGGTGATAGGTGCTGCCTCCGTGTGATGACCGCCAGGCGCATAGGAGATGACGTCATCAGCACGTGTCCTGCGTGGCCGCAACGCAACGTCACCTCCAACGAGGCGACATCAGGCGTCCAGACACACGCCTAAGACATCCTGCCCGATTTGTCAAAACCAGCGCCCCTGCCGTCAGGAGGCTATATTACACCTATATTACAATATGATAATACCATATCAAGCACAAAACGATAGCTCTGTGTAAAAGTGGGAGAGATGAGTGAAATATACCTGAGGGGTGATAAGAGAAGTTTCAAAAGGAACAGTGATAGTGTAAAAAGAAGAAGGAAATCAGTTTAGAATAAAAATGTAGTGCCACCGTGCAGTGACATAACAAAGAAGAGAGTACATGTAAACTCCACAGCAAAACAATTATATCAAGAAAATAAAATAAAATAAAACAATTACATATAGATACATTAAGGTGAAAAGAATAATACATACAAACACCAATAAAGAATAACCAAAGAATATTATATGAGAACAAAGCAAACCTTTGTCTGCTAAAAGGATGTAGGAAAAAATTGCAAACAAGCATTCCGTTACATCCGTACCCAATAAAATATATATAGAGAGTGGTACAAAAAGACTATAAAGTGAAAAGATACACATGGCAGAATGTCAACTTTACCATTACAAAAACAGAGAAGAAAAAAGGGTTTTAATCTAATCAAAGGATTATATGATCGAAAAGCCTTATACAATATTGTAGTGGCTCAAGTGTGGTATTAATCAAGAATCAGTAGCAGTTGTATCACAGAAAAAAGATGTGATAGATGCACATCTACTAATAATATAAAGTATGGTGGACAACTTACGCATGGCATCACTTAAGGCCACCAAACCAGTCTTTCCGAAATGGATCACACGGAGGCAGCACCTATCACCGGTGATGTTCTGTTATAAAGGAATGTCATTACACTATTGTTTTTATGTTCTTGATAAAAGTCTTCACTGACTGAAACGTCGGACAAGGTTTGACACAGTTGTCAGTTTGATTCTTTCCTTGAAAAGTCCCGTGAGTGCCGCCTACCATTTGTCTGTAAATACTTTGCTCCTTGTAGCACTTCTGGATGGCACCTGGGCCAAAGCTATATATTGCTTGAATGTGGAGTGCCAGCCCATATGACCTTTTGTTTATTTGGAAATAGGATTTCATCACTATTTCTGATTGGCAGGGCACCCCTTTGCATTTTCATCTATACTTATATCACAGAATGTCTCATTGGTCTGTATAGGTAGAATTGAGAGAAATCCTATACACACACCATAAGATTGTGGTACAATCAAACAATTCTTTGTACTTTCTTCACTGGTCTGTTTTTGTGGTTAGTGTGTCCTTATGTTATGTGCTCACTATTTTATTTATCATATTGAATATTACCCTGTGTTTTTCATACATCACCTGTATAACCTTTGTTTATACATATAGTCTGCTTTTTGATACCGATTCGGTATGACAACTAAAGGGAAACCTAGTATTAGTACCCCCACAGATGGTAGTGGATTTTTAAATATACAGCTCCCTATTGGTGAAATACTAAGCTTTAGTGACTCTGAAGCGGAAGGGTTATACTTTAAAGATTCCCTCCGTGATACTGCAGGTTCAGACTCTATTGATGATTTATATCAAGGGCTACTCAAACTAAAGAAAAAAGAAGTAGATTACTTCTTACATGGTGTCACCCTTACTGACTACCATAAGGAACGCAAAATACCCAGAGGCTTTAGGATCAAAAATGTTCCAACTATTGGCCGTAACAATGTTGAATTTTGTAGACGATGGGTTGCAGTACTAAATAAATGTTCACTAGATTTAATACTGTTAGTCATTGAAGAATCTAGCAGAGAACTGGGCAACATACGTGAAAAAATTGTCACTTTTGAGACCACACACAAAACAGACCTAACCAGCGATTCCACACAGAATTGGCTGGAGAAGCTTAACACACAAGTGTCAGAATACAAAAAGGAATTAATCAAGTTCAAAAAAGAAAAATTGAATAGGGTCAATTTAGACTACCAGGAACAGAGAGTCTACACTTGGGCCACGGGTAGAACTCCCACACCAAGATTCTCTAGATATAAGCAAGGGTCTTTGAGAGGACAACAGGACAGTGAACCCTCCAGCGGGGCCTACTCTTCCCAGAGTGACCAAGAGACCACCTCCAGCAACGTAACACGGAGACCCCCTTTAGGCGTTACCACCCGGGCATCAAAAGACAGAGGGCCCGTACGAGACGCAGTAAGCAGGGGGAGAGGAAGAAAATCAAACAAGAAGAGAACACAATAATCAATTTGTCTAAAAGAACTATCACTGAAATGGAAAAAAGACTTTTGAACAAAGGGTTGAACTTTGTACCTACCTGCACCTTTAACAGCTTTGAGTGGAAGAAAGAGATGTGGCGGTTTACCCGTAACCTCAAATTAAAAGAATTTTTTTCAAACACTCAGGAGAATACCATTGCATTTGAACCAGGTCCAATTAAAAAACATTCTACTTTTGAACCACAGTCCCATAATGCTTCCATCAAGAGTTTTACGCGATTATTGGACCACCAAGTTATGGAGGAATCCAAGAAGCAGCATACTAAAGCTCGGAACAACTTAACCAAAGAAGATTTCAAGCATTGAAAACATTGAGTAAAGACACTACAATTTCTATTCGTCCAGCAGATAAGGGAGGAGCCCTGGTAATACAAGATATGAACAAATACAAAAAAGAAATATACAGACAATTAGGAGATGCCACTGTGTACCTTAAATTGGACAAAGATCCCACTTATTCATACAAGACAGAGCTTGATAATATTCTCAGTGAAGCGCTTACGAGGAATTGGATTACAGAATCCACGAAATCTAGTCTTAGTACTGATAAACCGGTTGTACCTTTGATCTATGCCCTTCCCAAGGTGCACAAATCTTTAACATCACCACCTGGCAGACCCATAATCTCAGCCAGAGGTTCACTTTATAGCTCTATTTCCAAATATTTGGATTTTTATGTCCAACCACTCATTATGCAGCAAAACACATATCTGAAGGACACTAATACCTTGCTCTATAAATTGCATCAGTTACAAAACTTACCTTCCAACTTATTACTGTGTACGATTGATGTAGTGTCACTTTACACCAGCATTCCTCACAAACAAGGGTTGGACTCTGTATATAACTTTTTGTCCTGTAACAATGGGTACACTGGCCCACATTTACCGTTCTTCATGACTCTATTAGAGAAAACTCTCTCTAGGAATTATTTTTTATTTGATAATCAATTCTTCTTACAAAACCGTGGTTGTGCAATGGGGTCTCACGTAGCACCTTCATTTGCCAACATATATATGTTCGAAGTTGAGAAAGTCCTATTTTTTTATCATTCTTCTTTCCGGCAACATGTTTTGTTTTTTACAAGATATATTGATGATATCCTGATTCTTTGGTCAGGCTCACGGGAACAATTTGAACACCATATGACATTGGTCAACCAAATGCATGATTTCATAAAATTCACCTATGTATGTGATTTTCAAACAGTGCATTATCTGGATGTGTTGATAGAATGGAAGGGCACAGAATTTGAAACCAAGATCTATCATAAAGCCACCGATTGTAACACTCTGCTACATGCCAATAGCCATCATCCTACCGCCTTGAAGAGGGGACTTCCATTCTCTCAGTTTTTACGGATTAGAAGAATTACTACCAATGATGACACAGCTGCTCTGGAAATTGATGATATGACCAAAAAGTTCATCTGTAGAGGTTATTCCCACAGAGATTTAGCTAATATTAAAAGTAAAGTCATGACAATGACACAACAGGAACTTTTTACTTCAAGAGTCAAAAGTCAAAAAATAATAAAACCATGTTTTTTATGAATAAGTATAACACATCCAGCAAATTCATAAACCATACGACAAAAACTCTCTGGCCAATTATCAACTCAGACGCCAGCATTAAACCTTTATACAAATCAAACATAATGATGTGCCATGAAAGAGGGAAAAATCTTAAAGATTGGCTGGTCCACAATGATGTATCACCACCACCACTCACCCCAGACTCTAACTTTTTATCCAGAAAACCAGGTTGCTATAGGTGCACCGGATGCACCACTTGCAGCTATATGGAACCCAGCAGGTATATCATTCATCCACATTCTGGCAAACAAATTCCGATTAAACATATCTTGACCTGCACAAGCAGATATGTCGTATACATGTTAAGATGCCCATGTAGCTTAGTATACATAGGCAAAAACACTCGTACTTTTAAAGAAAGGATGGCATACCATCGGACTGCCATTAGACAAGCCTTAGCAGGGAAAGAGATTGACCAACCTGTCGACCGCCACTTTAAGGAGAACCGGCATTCCTTGGCTACTTTATCTTATAAAATCATCGACCATGTACCCCCCCTTAGAAGAGGAGGTGACCGAGAGAAACATTTACTCCAGTTGGAAACACAATGGATACATAAACTGAACACTGTTACCCCTTGTGGATTAAATGAGACTCTTTCTTTTGCATGTTATTTATGATGAGTATCTTCCTGGTATACGAACATTAGACCGTTTCGCAGAAGCTACATCTCTGGATTCGATTAACTTTTTTGATTTGGATTTAATTATGCATTACAATTTTTTGTTTTGTTTTTTCTTACTCTTTTATATTTCTTGATTTTGTTATACTATATATTTTTATTTTATTTATTTTTTAATTTTTTTCAGTATTCATTTTTCTTTTTGAATTAACGCTTTTTTTCTTTTTGAATTAACGCTTTTTCATGGTAGGGCTCATTATAGTGGTCAATTTGATGGTATTGGCAACATATGTTGGCACCGGCTTATACCAGCATATCCGAATGGATGAGTCCTTAGTTACAGACATACCATACTGGCTATGCCCAAACTTGTCTGATCTTGGAAGCCAAGCAGTATTGTGCCTAAGTAGTACTAGGGAGGGAGACCACCTAGGAAGATTAGGTTCTGTAATATACTCTATCATCCATTTCGGAAAGACTGGTTTGGTGGCCTTAAGTGATGCCATGCGTAAGTTGTCCATCATACTTTATATTATTAGTAGATGTGCATCTATCACATCTTTTTTCTGTGATACAACTGCTACTAATTCTTGATTAATACCACACTTGAGCCACTACAATATTGTATAAGGCTTTTCGATCATATAATCCTTTGATTAGATTAAAACCCTTTTTTCTTCTCTTTTTTTGTAATGGTAAAGTTGACATTCTGCCATGTGTATCTTTTCACTTTATAGTCTTTTTGTACCACTCTCTATATATATTTTTTTGGGTACGGATGTAACGGAATGCTTGTTTGCAATTTTTTCCTACATCCTTTTAGCAGACAAAGGTTTGCTTTGTTCTCATATAATATTCTTTGGTTATTCTTTATTGGTGTTTGTATGTATTATTCTTTTCACCTTAATGTATCTATATGTAATTGTTTTATTTTATTTTCTTGATATAATTGTTTTGCTGTGGAGTTTACATGTACTCTCTTCTTTGTTATGTCACTGCACGGTGGCACTACATTTTTATTCTAAACTGATTTCCTTCTTCTTTTTACACTATCACTGTTCCTTTTGAAACTTCTCTTATCACCCCTCAGGTATATTTCACTCATCTCTCCCACTTTTACACAGAGCTATCGTTTTGTGCTTGATATGGTATTATCATATTGTAATATAGGTGTAATATAGCCTCCTGACGGCAAGGGCGCTGGTTTTGACAAATCGGGCAGGATGTCTTAGGCGTGTGTCTGGACGCCTGATGTCGCCTCGTTGGAGGTGACGTTGCGTTGCGGCCACGCAGGACACGTGCTGATGACGTCATCTCCTATGCGCCTGGCGGTCATCACACGGAGGCAGCACCTATCACCGGTGATGTTCTGTTATAAAGGTATGTCATTACACTATTGTTTTTATGTTCTTGATAAAAGTCTTCACTGACTGAAACGTCGGACAAGGTTTGACACAGTTGTCAGTTTGATTCTTTCCTTGAAAAGTCCCGTGAGTGCCGCCTACCATTTGTCTATATATATATATATATATATTAGGGATGAGCGGGTTCGGTTCCCTGAGAACCGAACCCACCCGAACTTCGGGGATCCGGGGCGATCCGAGCCCAAGCTCGGATCTCCCTGTCTGCCCCGGATCCCTCTCCCGAGGCAAAACCTCGAGATCTGCTGTCGGATCTCGAGGTTTTGCCTCGAGCGCCCATTTAAAAAAAATGCCTTTGCTTTTAATGGGCAAAGTGCTGATTGGCTGACAGAGCCGTCTGTCACGGCTCTCAGCCAATCAGCATTATGGTGCTCATTTGCATGTAGCACGGACTCGTGAGATCCGTGCTACATGCATCTGTGTGATTGACAGTGACACAGAGCACAGATGGGTCAGTGAGACCCATCTGTGCTGCTGTGTATTTCAATGACACAGATGCACGCACGGACCAGGAGATCCGTGCTACTTGCATCTGTGTCATTGACACAGAGCACTGACGGGTCCGTGAGACCTGTCTGTGCTGCTGTGGTAAAAAAAAAAAAAAAAAAACCTGTGTAAAAAAAGAAAAAAATGGCGTGCCCCCCCCCCAAAAAAGAGCAACCAGCCCCGGGCATTAGTGACCCAGTGCTGGGTGTGCTTAAATACAGGGGACAAATGACGTAGGGGTCCCCTGTACTTAAGCACAACCAGCACCGGGCTAGTCAGAACCAGCGCTGGTTGCCAAAATACGGGGGACAAACGACGTAGGGGTCCCCCGTGTTCTGCGCAACCAGCTCTGGGCTCTGATCCGGTCCTGGTTCTGGAAATACAGGGGAAAAAAATTAGTAGGGTTCCCCTGTATGTTCCAGAACCAGCACTGGACTTTTTCTAGCGGGGGGCTGATGCCACAGACAGGGGAGCCCTTTCACCGGGCCCCCCAGCCGCAGCATCAGCCCTGACCGCTAGTCAGCCCAGGCCGGGGATCCCTGGAGAGCTGGGGACCCCCCCAATAAAGGGGTCACCCTCTCCAGGGCACCCCAGGCCCAGGCTGATAGCCCGGGGCTATCCCCGCCACCCCTGGTGGCGGTGGGTGGCGGGTTGATTGTGTGGTGTGGTGTAAATAAAGAATATCAAACATTGTCTTTACAAGTAGAACTGCAAGTCCCAGCTAGCCTGCCCCGCATGCTGGTACTTGGAGAACCACAAGTACCAGCATGCAGGGCATTAAGGGCCCACTAGTACCTGTAGTTCACCTGTAAAAAAAATGTTTAAAAAAACACAGGACACACACACCGTGACAGTATAAGTTTATTAAACATACATACACACACACACACACACATGTACACATACTCACCTATGTAACATCATCCACTTGTCCGGTAAAGTATCCATAGGGGACCTGTGAAAAAAAACATACTCACCATCTCCTATGCGAGGTTCTGTCCTCTTCGTTCCAAAGTAGGCATCCCCGGACTTGGCAAAAAAACAAAACGAAAACGCGATCCACGAACTTAGTACCGTTCTATAGAACGGTACTTCCCGAATGAGAGCTTAGCGGCGGGGTATCACCATGGAAACCCCGCTGCTAAGCGTTCATTGGCTGAGAGAGGTCATCTCCCGTCTCTCAGCCAATGAACGGATCCCTCCATTGTAGTCAATGGTGGGAGCCGCAAGGTTATTAAAGTTTACCCTGCGGTTCCCACCATTGACTACAATGGAGGGAGTCGTTCATTGGCTGAGAGACGGGAGATGACCTCTCTCAGCCAATGAACGCTTAGCAGCGGGGTTTCCATGGTGATACCCCGCCGCTAAGCTCTCATTCGGGAAGTACCGTTCTGTAGAACGGTACTAAGTTCGTGGATCGCGTTTTCGTTTTGTTTTTTTGCCAAGTCCGGGGATGCCTACTTTGGAACGAAGAGGACAGAACCTCGCATAGGAGATGGTGAGTATGTTTTTTTTCACAGGTCCCCTATGGATACTTTACCGGACAAGTGGACGATGTTACATAGGTGAGTATGTGTACATGTGTGTGTGTGTGTATGTATGTTTAATAAACTTATACTGTCACGGTGTGTGTGTCCTGTGTTTTTTTAAACATTTTTTTTACAGGTGAACTACAGGTACTAGTGGGCCCTTAATGCCCTGCATGCTGGTACTTGTGGTTCTCCAAGTACCAGCATGCGGGGCAGGCTAGCTGGGACTTGCAGTTCTACTTGTAAAGACAATGTTTGATATTCTTTATTTACACCACACCACACAATCAACCCGCCACCCACCGCCACCAGGGGTGGCGGGGATAGCCCCGGGCTATCAGCCTGGGCCTGGGGTGCCCTGGAGAGGGTGACCCCTTTATTGGGGGGGTCCCCAGCTCTCCAGGGATCCCCGGCCTGGGCTGACTAGTGGTCCGGGCGGATGCTGCGGCTGGGGGGCCCGGTGAAAGGGCTCCCCTGGCTGTGGCATCAGCCCCCCGCTAGAAAAAGTCCAGTGCTGGTTCTGGAACATACAGGGGAACCCTACTAATTTTTTTCCCCTGTATTTCCAGAACCAGGACCGGATCAGAGCCCAGAGCTGGTTGCGCAGAATACGGGGGACCCCTACATCGTTTGTCCCCCGTATTTTGGCAACCAGCGCTGGTTCAGACTAGCCCGGTGCTGGTTGTGCTTAAGTACAGGGGACCCCTACGTCGTTTGTCCCCTGTATTTAAGCACACCCAGCACTGGGTTACTAATGCCCGGGGGCTGGTTGCTCTTTTTTGGGGGGGTGCACGCCATTTTTTTCTTTTTTTACACAGGTTTTTTTTTTTTCTTTTTACCACAGCAGCACAGACGGGTCTCACGGACCTGTCATTGCTCTGTGCCAATCACACAGATGCATGTAGCACGGATCTCCCAGGTTCGTGCTACATGCAAATGGGAACCATAACGCTGATTGGCTTCCTGTCTGCCACTGCAGTGCCACTCCTAGATGGGCCACGTGTTTGTGCCGCCCACTTGTGTCGCTTAGCATAGTCATCCAGCTACCTCGGTGCAACCTTTTGGCCTAAAAACAATATTGTGAGGTGTGAGGTGTTCAGAATAGAGTGGAAATGAGTGGAAATTAATGTTATTGGGGTTATTAATAGCGTAGGAACAAAAAAAGGCCCATTTTATGGGATTTTAGCTTTTTTTTTATTTTTTAAGAAAAAATCCAGATCCAAAACACAAAACCCAGAACCCAAAACACGGAAGGGTGGTTTTGGCAAAACCAATCCAGATCCAAAACACGAAGAAGGATCCAGATCCAAAACCAAAACACAAAACACGAAAAGTGGCCGGTGCACACCCCTAATATATATATATATAAACATGTATAAAATGTAGACCTTGGAACTCCAACTCTACATTTTATACATGTGGTTTCTTCAAGTTCCTCAACAGCTGGCCAGCTACGTTTCCTGCATCTTATACAGAATACAATACTTATTTATAACACATCTACATGGAATATTTAGCTTAGTGTTTATAACTGTTGTTCAAAATATCATATTTCAATACTACTTGATGTACTATAGATAGGATCATAATGATGCTGGCTGCACAGTCACAATGAGCACTGAGAGTATAGAGGAGAACTGGAGAAGACTGTAATCCCCTTTATCAAGATATATCATGCTGATCTGTGCTAGCCCTAATTAAGTAACAGTACTATTGCTATTCATCTTGAACTTTAATGTGTATGGCAGTCATAATCTGCATGCACACCAGATGACCCAATAAACTTCAGATGAAACTAAAGGAAAACGTGTTAACTCAAACAAAAAGATAAAGAGTAAAGTCTGGCAACACATAAAATTTTTTTAGTGGTACACAGAAAATAATAATGGGGGTGAATCATAGATGGACGCTGAACACATTGCTGCTGCATCTTTGGACGCAGCAACGATCTATAAATTTGTTATTGCCAGGTGTAGGCGTCTATAGGAAAAAGATGCCTCCTACCAACATCTGTGACTTGAGTGTTGCATTGCGATGTTGGCAGCATTGATCATCAGCACCACCGAAACTGTTGGACAAGGAAATCTGTGTCAGAAGACGCAGACCCTTTCCTCTGCACTTCCCGAATACATGCTCTACATCCCCGCCCCCAAAAAGCAACAGCCTGTCAATCGTATGATCATGTGTGACCCGTTTTGCATATACGCAAAACGGGTCCTGTCCTGTGCAAGTGCAGATCCACAATTATCGGAGATGTACATAAGCCATCAAGTTTACGTACATCTCTGAATCAGGCTTAGCGCACAGATCAGGGAACTATGGGGGTCATTCAGACCCACTCGCGAGCGGCAGTACGTTCGCAAGTGGGTCGATGGTCCCCACTGCGCATGCGCACGACGGAGGGAGCTCCGTCGTGCGCATGTGCGAGACCCGGCGAGCGAAGGACTTTCCATTGCTCCGGGTCTCGCACCAAAGGGGGTGTGCTGTCGATGTTGATTGACAGCACGCCCCATTTGGTGGGCGTGCCGGGGGCGTGCCTGCCAGACGGAGGCGTTCCCATGGGGTCCAGGAGGACGCTCCATATTAATGGAGGAGGGCCCTGATTCAGAGCGAGCGCTCTGGTCAGAGCGTCCGGCTCTGAATCAGGGCCTATATTTTGATTATATGATTCTTAAGCACACAAATACAGCTTCCCCTAAATACAAATTGCTATGCCATGTTATTAATAACAGAGCCCCCCACTTGCACCATATGCATTGCTAAGTAATACTTATGTACGTCAAACCTCCTCAAACGGACTTTGGACACTGTAAGATAAAACACCCCATAACCCCATATATATATATATATATAATATATATATATATATATATATATATATATATATATATTGTACTGTACACACACACATCATTTTATTATATTACAATATGTTGACGAAAATACTGATTTACACACTGAATAAAGGTCTATGTGAAGAAATACAATCATTTATGTGTGCAATTTACAAGTTAGGTTAGGGGCTGCACTTGGTGCCATAGAGTGTCACAAATTCAAGGCAGGAGCATCAGACTGTTTGCAGCGGACCTACCTTCCTGATGCTCTGCAGCAGTTGGACAGGTGATGGACATTGACATTGATGAACATCGTGGCCTGAGGAGCTGGCGGGGCTTAGCTACTCACCGACTCAGCGTGCGGCTGCGGCACCAAGTGTGATGTCACGCATTGTGCAGGAGGCACTGAGATGCTACATGGCACAGGGAGGGCTTGTGAAGTCTTCCACTGCGCCACCATTTGTTTTATGCATGATTGATGAGATTCTGGCTGACGGGCAGGGAAGGAGTGGAGGGGAGGGCTATGATGTGGCTGCCCGGCGGGGTTTAACGCGTGGTGCCGGACGGCCGCTTAGAGGCTGGGTAAGGAAAAAAAATATTTTCCTTTCTCCACCTTATCCTGTAGGAGGCGGGCCTATTTTCATTGGAGGCCTGGAGCTGCAGTTCCATCCGCCCCATTGTTAATCCGGCCCTGAAGCTGAATGAATGAATAGCATATTTTCCGTGAGAGATCTCAACTGCGACGGCATTTGCGTCCACATCTGAATCAGGCCCAAAGTGTCTTCCATATTTTTTTTTCAGAATGGGTGTGGTCATGCCTCCCAGATTTGGTCACACCCCCTTCAGCATACCAGCAAATATTAAGTACCTCCCAGGTGTACTATGGAGGGATCTCGGAGATAACTGCTGCGGTCCCTCGGTTTCTGATAGCAGCCGCAATCTTCATGTCAGTTTCAGCAAGCTTCGGATGGCGCTTGCAGCTGTAGCCTATAGGCTATACTTCACAAAATTTACCAGGAACCCATCCCGGCAGTGGCTGCTACACATGCGTGCTCAATAGACCGGCATGCTCAGGAGTCATGATTGAGGAGTGAAGAGACCGCTGATGCGGTCACGTCAATCCGAGCACATCAAAGGGATGGGCTCCTTTCGAAGCCCCTGCCCATGCATGAGCTATTTAATACATTCAGGAAGTATTATCACATACTGCAATGCCATTTTAGGGAGCTAACAGCGCTCCCAGATCTCATTGATTATGTGATTATTGATAAATGGGGTCCTATTACTCTGGCTTTAATATATATTAATATTAGGTAATGTGTTTTATTTTAGTAATCTTTATTTTTTGGAGATGCATTTCCACAGTAAGCCATGCTCAGGAATCCAGACATAATTATTGACGCACCCACAAATCACACGACTAAACCATGTTTATTAACACAATTCAATAATGGTGGAGCGCAAGGCCTCTCAAATGGTGTTTGGGGAGTAGGGCCTCTCTGATGGTGGTGGGGGGCTTAGAGCCTCTTCGATGGTGTTGAAGGAACATGGCCTCTCTGAACGTGTTGGTGGAGCATGGCCTCTGGTGATAGGGGCACATAGGCTCTATGATGATGGTGGGGGCACAGTGCTTTTTCGATGAGAAGGACACATGGCCTTTATGATAGTGGTGAGAGAACAAGGCCTCTACAATGATGGTGGTGGCTTAGAGCCTCTGATGGTGTTGGATGAGTGTGGCCTCTCCAATGGTGTTGGCGGCCTAGGGCTTCTATGATGGTGGTCAGGCAGTGGGGCTTCTCCGATAGTGTTGGGGGCTTATAGCGTCCCTGATGGTGGAGGTGCATGGCCTCTCCAAAAGTCCTCTCCGATGGTGGTGGGGGTGCAGGGTTTTTCCAATGGTTGTTTGGGGCAGGGCCTCTCCGATGGTGTTGGAGGATCATGGCCTCTATGAGTGAGTCTTCTCCAATAGTTTAGGGGACACATGGCCTCTCCAATGGTGGGGGGGCTTATAGCCTCTCCAATGGTGGTGGAGGCATATAGCCTCTCTGATGGTGTTGCAGGAACATGGCCACTCAATGGTGTTGGAGGCACAAGGCCTATCTGATGGTTTTGGGGGCTTAGAGCCTCTCTGATAGTGTTGGTGGCACATGGCCTCTCTGATGGTGGTGGGGGCTTAGAGCCTCTCTGATTGTGATGGGGCTTAGACCTGATTTTGGAGGGGCATATGACCTCTACAATGGTGGTGGGGACTTACGGCCTCTACAATGCTGGTGGTAGCATAGAGCCTCTCTAATAGTATTGCGGGAGCATGGCCTCTTCAATGGTGTTGGAGGCACAGGGCCTTTCTGATGATTGTGGGGGCTTAGAGCCTCTCTGATGGTGTTGGAGGAGCATGGTCTCTCCGATGGTGGTGGGGGCTTAGAGCCTCTCTGATGGTGTTGGAGGAGCATGGCCTCTCTGATGGTAGTTGGGGTGTGGGGTTTCTCCGATAGTGTTGGTGGCACAGGGCCTCTCTGATGGTGGTGTGGGCTTAGAGCCTCTCTGATTGTGGTGGGGGCTTAGAGCCTCTCCAATTGTGGTGGGGGCACATGGCCTCTCCGATGGTGTTGGGGGTTTAGAGCCTCTGCGATGGTGATGGGGGCTTAGGGCCTCTATGATGGTGTTGAAGGTGCAGGGCCTCTCCAATGGTGTTGGGTGCACAGGGTATTTTTGACGATGGTGGCGGTGCAGGACCTCACCGATGGTCAAGGAGGTGTTATGGCCTTTCTGATGTTATGGTGGCTTTTATAGGCAGTTGGATGTGGCCTTGTTAGTGGTGGTTCCTTTTGTAGTACAAAATAAAAAATAACACACCACAGATTAAAATTACCTCTGTGGTGGGAATTAGCAAGCTCAGGAGGGTGGAGGCAATATCCTCCCCAGTGGGCATGGGCGCAATGTCCTCTCCAGTATGTTGAGTGGGGACGATGTCCTCTCCAGCGCATGTGGGGGTGATGTCATCTCCAGCATGCATGAAAGCTGTGTCCTCTCCAGTGAGCATGAGAAATATGTTTGCTCCAGCAGGTGTGGTGGCGATGTCCTCTCCATCATGTGTGAAAGTGATGTCCTCTCCAGCATGCATTAAATATCCAGAGATATTTTCCACAATGTCCTCTCCAGCAGACATGAAGGTGATGTCCTCTCCAGTGGTCATGGTGGCACTGCTCTCTCCAGCGTGTGTGTGAGTGTTGTCCTTTCTAGTGCGTGCAGGAGCTATGTCATCTCCAGAGAGCGTGGAGACAATGGACCTCATTCAGAGGCGGTCGCTAGGGCACAATCGATCGCAACGAGCGATTTTTGTCATGTTCGCATGCGTGTAGTCGGCATTGTGCGTGTGCAAGACAGTTCTTGCGAGCTAAATGGAGTCTGTCATCAGTCACTACTTGGTCGTAGCTCTGATTGACAGATAGTTCCGTTTGTGGGTGGTAACAGGGGAAGGTGCATGTGAACGGGGGCGTGGCGCAGCGAACGCAGGCGTGCCTGTCGTAAAAAGAAAGATTTCAAGGCGTGCACAAATTACTGAGCGGGTCATCGCACACGTCATACCACAGCCTTTAAGGATCTACTTCTCGTAGTGCTTGAGTGAGCCCAGGGTCTACCTCAAGCACTGCGACTGCAGGCGATGGTTTCTGCCTCTGCCCATGTCTGGAGTCAATTAACAAAGTAACAGGTGTTTGTCATTGCAATGTATATTAGCAAAGTGGTTGCGTTAATTAGCTTTTTTTTCTTTTTAAAAGGACATTACATTTGGTTGGTCTTGGTATGTGTTATATTTAATTTACATTTGTTTGCAAAACTATTTAAAATACATTTATAATCATAATTCCCTTTTTTTGGTTCAAATGCTAAATACATATTATTGTAGATTTTTTTTAGATTTTTTTAGGTTTGTGGTACTGCACATCCCAGCATGCTTTGTTTTTTTTTTAAATAATAAAGCCCATAGCCAGATTTCTTAAACCAAACATCAAAAAACACATGCAAAATATACATTAGAAGAATAGACAAAAAAAAAAAAAAAGCAATTGCATGCTGCTTGCATCCGCATCGAAATAGGGAAAAGAACCATCGAAAGTGCAGATGTGGAAATTTGACTCTGCCAAAAAACTACGATGGTCACATAGCTTGGCGCCAGCGACCGACAAATTTCTGCAACTGTAGTCCTCGCTCACCCCTTTACGAGACTCAGGAGGTGTGTTTTCATTGTGATGGGAGTTTCCACGCCTATAATGTGCGCTGCGATTTTTGCGCTTGATTTGCATTTTCTCGCTCTTTTATGATACGATTGATCGCGCCCTAGCGATGCCTCTGAATGAGGGCCTATGTCCTCTCCAGCGCGAATTGCAGCGATGTCCTCTCCAGCGTGCATGTGGGCTGTGTCCTCTTCAATGTGCATGGGGGATATATCCTCTCCAGCAAGTGTGGTGGTGTCCTCTCCAGCACACATTGGGGCTATGACCTCTTCAGCGCATGTGGTGGTGATGTCCTCTCCGGTAGGCGTGGGGACTATGTCATTTCCAGCACACCTGGGGACAATGTCCTATCCAGCACGTAAGGGGGCTACGTCCTCACCAGTGGGCGCAGAGGCAATGCTCTCTCCAACGTGCGTGTGGGTGATGTATTCTCCAACGCATGTGGGAGCGATGTTCACTCGACTGCGCATGGAGGCAAACTCCTCTCCAGTGCGTTCGGGGGCTATGTCCTCTCCAGAGAGTATGGGGACAAAGGGGGTCATTGAGACCCGGTCGCAAGCACTGAGCGCTCACAACCGGGTCGGTGTTCCCCCACTGGGCATGCGCACGTCGGAGCCAGCGAGACCTGGCGGTGATGTCCTCTCCAGAATGCGTTGGAACTATATCCTCTCCTACACGCATGGGGGTGTCCTTTTCAGTGCTCGTGGAGGTGATGTCCTCTCCGACGGGCATGGGGACTATGCCCTCTCCAGTGCGCCTGGGGGCAATGTCCTCTCCAGTGTGAGTGGGAGGTATGTCCTCTGTAGAACGCATGGGAGTGATGTAAATTCTAGTGCATGTGGGGGTGATGACTACTCCAGCGGTTGTGGGGACAATGGCCCTCATTCAGAGGCGGTTGCAAGAAGCGATCACTCTCTCTGAATGAGGGCGGGCGCTTCTTTTTTTTTAGTGCGGCCTCCTGGTCGCATGCTAAGCTGTGGGTTACCACCCACAGCTTAGCTTGCGACCAGGGTGATGATCGCGATGGTCAAGACCATCGCGACCATCGGGGCTTGCGACGAGACCCTAAGGTTGGCTCTCATCAACCGCAAGCCCCAGGGAGCTTCCCACTGACATCATTGATGATGTCAGCTCGGCCGCCCACAAACGGCAGGCGTTCCAAAAGGAACGGCGAGCTGTTGATCACCATCGACAGCTGCCCCTTTGGTAGCGAGCTCCGGAGCGAAAGAGTTTCTCTCTCACTCCGGGGCTTGCGAATCGGTGCTTGCAACCGGGTCTGAATGAGACCCAATGTCCTCTCCAGCATGTGTGGCGGCAATGTCCTCTCCAGCGCACGTTGGGGTAATTTCCACTCCAGCATGTGTGGTGACTATGTAATCTCCAGCACACGTGGGGGCTATGTAATCTGCTGCACACATGGGGGCGATGTCCTCTCCAGCGTGCATGGGGACGATAACCTCTGATGATAAATATGTCATTTGGAGTCTATACAAATAAAAGATATAAGTATAAAACAGTAATTTTGCTGTATAAATAAATATGTGAAGTGCAAAATTTATATTGAAGATATAATGGGGGCATTAATAAAAACTGTTTCACAGGTAACTGTCAGGTTGACGCCAGGAGAAAACTACAGTATATGTGCCTGGCTTATGTCAGGAGATGTGGGTGATAATTTGTCTTAGTCGGAGGTTCATGAAGTTGGATGCGTCACTGTAATTTTGTTTGCAGTGGACTTACAAGAATATGCCAATGATTCAGACGCTGTCTTGTCCACAGAGACGCAGACACACACACATACACTTACATTCCAGCAGCTGTGGATTGTAGATGTGGATGGGAACAGGCACCATGTCATTAGGACCCTCCCCCTAGTGGCAAAATGCTGTGATTCACAGGTCAGTTGGGAGGGGGCGGGACCAAAATTACATGATTTTAATAAATTTGTGTCACATTGGCTCCATCCCCTCCGCATTCACCCACAAAGAGCGGTATTTTGCACAGTGGCGTAACTAGGGGGGGTCGGGCAGGATGCGTGCCCTGGGCGCCGTGGGACCGGCGGCGCTGGGCGGCGCTGCCGGCCACGGTCCGGCCCACCCTAGTTAGCCACAAGTGTAGCGCCGACCGCAGTGATTGCGGTCGGCGCTACACATTTACACAGGACCGGCGCTAGGCTTCCAGCGCCGGTCCTGTGCTGCACGCCTGAGCCCATTCCCTCCCCCTGAGCGCTTGCCCAATAGCACCAGGAGGCGGGCTCAGGCTGTGCATAACACACACATCGCCGCCAGTGCTGGCGGCGATGCGTGTGTTAAACAGCAGCCAATGAGAGTCAGATAGACTCTCATTGACTGCTGCAGCACCCACTACAAGAGCCGGACTTCCGTCCGGCTCCTGCAGTGGGTAATGGGACTGACGTCATGATGTTATGACATCTGTCCCATAATGCTGAGCGCACCAGCCCGGGAGGACTGGCAGGCGGCGGCGGGAGCAGCGGCGCTGACGGGACCAGCAGATAAGTATGTTTTTATATATATATATATATATATATATATATATATATATATATTTTTTTTAACCTATCTGCAGAACGGGGGATGAGGAGTGGCTACTTCTGGGAGGACATCTACTGGGGGTGGGGGCATCATTATTGGGTGGACCTCTACTGGGGGGGGGCTACTACTGGGGGCACTTAATCGGGAGGGGGAACCTCTACTGGGGACTACTACTTGGGGGGCAACTACCACTGGGGGTATTTATAAAAGGGGCCTACTAGTAGAGGCACTGCACTCGAGGGACCACTACTGGGGGCAATAATAGGAAGGGCCACTACAGGGGGCACTGGATAGGGGGGATCACTACTGGGTGCCTCCATAAGGGGACCACTACTGGGAAAACTGCATGGGGGGACTACTGCTGGGGGCACTATATAAAGGGCACTGCATAGGGGGGGACTACTACTGGGGGCACCATATAAAGGGCACTGCATAAGGGGATACCGCTACTGGGCACACTGCATTGTGGGGACTGCTACTGGGGGCACTGCATAAGGGGATACACTACATGGGGCACTGCATTTGGGGGGACCACTACTGGGGATACTGTATAAGGGGCACTACTATGGGCCTGCATAAGAGGGACCACAACTCCATACTGGGGGTACTGTATAAGGGGTACTACTGGGGTTAAGGTGCATATGGATAGGAATGTTCAGTGTGAAAATAAAGGGGTGTGTCATGTTGACACGCCCCATTTTTAAGTGACCACGTCCATTTTTTCGCCGCACGCGCCTTCGGCATGCGTGCATCGAGGGGGGGGGAGCTCCCTTTTCAAATTTGCCCTGGGCTCCAAATACCCTAGTTATGCCACTGATTTTGCAGTGACGGGGACGGGGCTTAATAAGATGGTCTCGCAATCATATATGTCAGAGGATGTTGCAAGGTACTCAGAAGCCCCCCCCCACCGTGTGTGCTACTGCTAGCAGAGATGTATGGGACCTGGCGGCTCACTCACACCACGCATATCACGCTGCATGGAGTATTGAGGCTAGATGAGCAAGGAGGTCCTGTTTTATGTACTGTATAATGTGTTTTCTGCACTGCATAAGGTTGCACAGAAATGAAACAATTTGCAAATTAGATATATTATTATTATTATTATTATTGTTAATAATAATAATAATAATAATAATGATAACATAATAGCAAGTGTATTCATATTGTATATGTCCTAATGACTAAAATAGCTTGTTACATCAAAACCCAATGGCATTTTGACCTAAACATCCCAAATATCTTTAAATAACATTAAATATAAAGAAACAAAATTACATGCACTCACATTATCTCCATATTCTTCATAAACGGCTTTTTTGAAAGTAAACTGGCACTGTATGCCAGGAAGAGATGCAATGACTGTAAGTACAAAGGGCCTGATTCAGAGCCGGACGCTATTTGCGGTCGTTCGTTCAGAAAAAAGGGGTGGCTATTCAAATGAACCGTTCGCTGTTTGCGGTCTGTTCACGCCTCTAGGTCTGAAGGAGCGAACAAAACTTGCGGTCGTTTTTTGGGAAACTACGCCCCCTGGCCGCTCGCATCCGACGTCATGTCCGCTATTTATTAGATTAATCGAGTGCATCGAACAGGGTATGAACTGCTCGCTATTCTTGTGGTTGGTTTTTGCTACCACAATTTTGCGAGCAGTTCTGGCTAAAAAAAAACCAGTGACGTGGTCAATGACGCTGCTGTTTTAAATATGCACACCCATAAAACGCCCGTTTTGACCTTTAAGCACGCCTGCGTTCTGATTTCCACTCCCCGTTTTCAAGCACCTTCCCCTGTTACCACCCACATACGCCTCATCCTGTCACTCAAATTAGCAGGCATTCGCTATTTTGCGAGCACATGAATTTCGGCCACACTGACTGGTTCGCGCATGCGTATAACGATCCGTACGCATGCGCAGTTTGGCAAACATCGCTCGGAGCGAACGAGCTGCTGCTTACGAGTGGCTCTGAATGAGGGCCAAAGACAACATGTTACATCCTTTATTTGTGTAGTTCAAAATTTGAAGAATGGCTTAAACCAAGTATCAGTTTTTAGTACAGTATATAACAATGCCATCCCTGTTTTGTGTACATGTGTGTGTACAGTATATAACAATGCCATCCCTGTTTTGTGTACATGTGTGTGTACAGTATATAATAATACCATCCCTGTTTTGTGTACATGTGTGTGTACAGTATATAACAATGCCATCCCTGTTTTGTGTACATGTGTGTGTACAGTATATAATAATACCATCCCTGTTTTGTGTACATGTGTGTGTACAGTATATAACAATGCCATCCCTGTATTGTGTACATGTGTGTGTACAGTATATAACAATGCCATCCCTGTATTGTGTACATGTGTGTGTACAGAATATAACAATGCCATCACTGTATTGTGTACATGTGTGTGTACAGTATATAACTATGCTGTCCCAGGGCAATCTCTTCCATTGGGCTTGTTGGGCTGCTGCCCAGGGGCCCAAAGTTTGTTGGAGCCTGCCAACCTGCCCCCCTGCAGCCGCGGCCAGTTGGTAAATTTGTGATATATTTATAAGCCGGCTGCCGGAGCACTGTATTCTGATCTAACCTCCTCCATCGCCCCCCCCCCCCCCCCCGGTGATGAGTACACACCTCAGTCCCAGTGTCACTTCTACCGTCGGCTTCAGACCAGTCAGACAGAGGGCCTGATTCAGAGCCGGACGCTATTTGCGGTCGTTCGTTCTGAAAAAGGGGTGGCTATTCAAATGAACCGTTCACTCTTTGCGGTCTGTTCACGCCTCTAGGTCTGAACGAGCGAACAAAACTTGCGGTCGTTTTTTGGGAAACTACGCCCCCTGGCCGCTCGCATCCTACGTCATGTCCGCTATTTATTAGATTAATCGAGTACATCGACCAGCGTATGAACTGCTCGCTATTCTTGTGGTTGCTTTTTCCTACCGCAATCATGCGAGCAGTTCTGACTATAAAATAACCCAGGGACGTGGTCAATGACGCTGCTGTATGAATTATGCACACCCATAAAACGCCCATTTTGACCTTTAAGCACGCCTGCGTTCGGATTTCCACTCCCCGTTTTCAAGCACCTTCCCATGTTACCACCCACATACGCCTCCTCCTGTCACACAAAATAGCAGGCATTCGCTATTTAGCGAACAAACGATTTTCAGCAGCACTAACTGGTTCGCGCATGCGTATTACGATCCGTACGCATGCGCAGTTGGGCAAACATCGCTTGGAACGAATGAGCGGCCGCTTACGAGCGGCTCTGAATCAGGCCCAGAGTCTCTCTGCATGTGTGGGAGGTCTGATGGGGATACAGGTGGGTTTAATTTTATTGACCATTTACATTTTTTTACCGTGAATGGGTGGGTAGGTGCCCCAGTGCATTGCCTTGCCCAGGGCCCACACTGCTGTTAAGACAACCCTGTGCTGTCCCTGTATTGTGTACATGTGTGTGTACAGTATATAACTATGCCGTCACTGTATTGTGTACATGTGTGTAGAGTATATAACTATGCAGACACTGTATTGTACATGTGTGTGAACAGTATATAACTATGCAGGCAGCACTGTATTGTACATGTGTACGTACATTATATAACTATGCCGTCACTGTATTGTGTACATGTGTGTAGAGTATATAACTATGCAAGCACTGTATTGTACATGTGTGTGAACAGTATATAACTATGCAGACACTGTATTGTACATGTGTACGTACAGTATATAACTATGCCGTCACTGTATTGTGTACATGTGTGTAGAGTATATAACTATGCAGACACTGTATTGTACATGTGTGTGAACAGTATATAACTATGCAGGCACTGTATTGTACATGTGTACGTACAGTATATAACTATGGCGTCACTGTATTGTGTACATGTGTGCGTACAGTATATAACTATGCCGTCACTGTATTGTGTACATGTGTGCATACTAGGGGTGAGCGGGTTCCGATTTCTGAAATCCGAACCCCCCGAGCCCCCCCGATCCGAGGCCGATCCGAGTCAGGCTCAACTTTTCCCGCCTGACTCGGATCTGAAATCGAGGCAAAATGTCATCATCCCGCCTTCCGGGTCTCGAGGGTTTTGTAACCTATATAAGGTACCCGCGTCGGCGCCATTTTCTCACTCGGCTGTGGACAGTGAAGAGGGAGGGTGGGAGTTAGGGCTGGCTGGGCTGTGTAGTGTAGTGTAGTGCAGAGTAGTGTTGTGCTGTGCTGTGCTGCGCTGTGCTGCTGTTGTCCATAGGGGCTGTGTCCACTACTTCAAAGTCCATAGGGGCTAGCTGTGTTGTGCTGTGCTGCTGTTGTCCATAGGGGCTGTGTCCACTACTTCAAAGTCCATAGGGGCTGGCTGTGTTGTGCTGTGCTGCTGTTGTCCATAGGGGCTGTGTCCACTACTTCAAAGTCCATAGGGGCTGGCTGGACTGTGTTGTGCAGTCAGTGGTCCCAGGGGCTGTGTCCACTCCAAAGTCCTGTGCAGTGTCCCAGTCCTAAAGGGGTGCTGTAGTGTTATCCAGGGGGTGCTCTGTCCGTCAGGGGTGCTCCCCCAAGTGCTAAAAAAAAAATATTTTTTCTGTGTTTGTGAATTGTGTGCGCAGTAGCCGCACGTGCATCAACAAAGTAGTGCCAAGCGTGCGCCTGTGTCATAAGTAAAGGGCCGGCTGGCTTGACCGTTAAAGGGTGCTTTAACCCCCAAAGTACATTCCAAACCAAATAAAATATTTTCTGTATTTGTGAATTGTGTGCGCAGTAGCCGCACGGGCATCAACAAAGTAGTGCCAAGCGTGCGCCTGTGTCATAAGTAAAGGGCCGGCTGGCTTGACCGTTAAAGGGTGCTGTAACCCCCAAAGTACACTCCAAACCAAATAACAAAATATTTTCCGTGTTTGTGAATTGTGTGCGCAGTAGCCGCACATGCATCAACAAAGTAGTGCCAAGCGTGCGCCTGTGTCATAAGTAAAGGGCCGGCTGGCTTGACCGTTAAAGGGTGCTGTAACCCCCAAAGTACACTCCAAACCAAATAACAAAATATTTTCTGTGTTTGTGAATTGTGTGTGCAGTAGCCGCACGTGCATCAACAAAGTAGTGCCAAGCGTGCGCCTGTGTCATAAGTAAAGGGCCGGCTGGCTTGACCTTTAAAGGGTGCTGTAACCCCCAAAGTACACTCCAAACCAAATAACAAAATATTTTCTGTGTTTGTGAATTGTGTGCGCAGTAGCCGCATGTGCATCAACAAACTACTCCCAAGCGTGCGCCTGTGTCATAAGTAAAGGGCCGGCTGGCTTGACCGTTAAAGGGTGCTGTAACCCCCAAAGTACACTCCAAACCAAATAACAAAATATTTTCTGTGTTTGTGAATTGTGTGCGCAGTAGCCGCACGTGCATCAACAAAGTAGTGCCAAGCGTGCGCCTGTGTCAAAAGTAAAGGGCCGGCAGGCTTGACCGTTAAAGGGTGCTGTAACCCCCAAAGTACACTCCAAACCAAATAACAAAATATTTTCTGTGTTTGTGAATTGTGTGCGCAGTAGCCGCAAGTGCATCAACAAAGTAGTGCCAAGCATGCGCCTGTGTCATAAGTAAAGGGCTGGCTGGCTTGACCGTTAAAGGGTGCTGTAACCCCCAAAGTACACTCCAAACCAAATAACAAAATATTTTCTGTGTTTGTGAATTGTGTGCGCAGTAGCCGCAAGTGCATCAACAAAGTAGTGCCAAGCATGCGCCTGTGTCATAAGTAAAGGGCTGGCTGGCTTGACCGTTAAAGGGTGCTGTAACCCCCAAAGTACACTCCAAACCAAATAACAAAATATTTTTTCTGTGTTTGTGAATTGTGTGCACAGTAGCCGCACGTGCATCAACAAAGTAGTGCCAAGCGTGCGCCTGTGTCATAAGTAAAGGGCCGGCTGGACCGTTAAAGGGTGCTGTAACCTACAAAGTACACTCCAAACCAAATAGCAAAATATTTTTTCTGTGTTTGTGAATTGTGTGCGCAGCAGCCGCACGAGCATCAACAAAGTAGTGCCAAGCGTGCGCCTGTGTCATAAGTAAAGGGCCGGCTGGCTTGACCGTTAAAGGGTGCTGTAACCCCCAAAGTACACTCCAAACCAAATAACAAAATATTTTTTCTGTGTTTGTGAATTGTGTGCGCAGTAGCCGCACGTGCTTCAACAAAGTAGTGCCAAGCGTGCGCCTGTGTCATACGTAAAGGGCCGGCTGGCTTGACCGTTAAAGGGTGCTGTAACCCCCAAAGTACACTCCAAACCAAATAACAAAATATTTTCTGTGTTTGTGAATTGTGTGCGCAGTAGCCGCACGTGCATCAACAAAGTAGTGCCAAGCGTGCGCCTGTGTCATAAGTAAAGGACCGGCTGGCTTGACCGTTAAAGGGTGCTGTAACCCCCAAAGTACACTCCAAACCAAATAACAAAATATTTTTTCTGTGTTTGTGAATTGTGTGCACAGCAGCCGCACGAGCATCAACAAAGTAGTGCCAAGCGTGCGCCTGTGTCATAAGTAAAGGGCCGGCTGGCTTGACCGTTAAAGGGTGCTGTAACCCCCAAAGTACACTCCAAACCAAATAACAAAATATTTTTTCTCTGTTTGTGAATTGTGTGCGCAGTAGCCGCACGTGCATCAACAAAGTAGTGCCAAGCGTGCGCCTGTGTCATACGTAAAGGGCCGGCTGGCTTGACCGTTAAAGGGTGCTGTAACCCCCAAAGTACACTCCAAACCAAATAACAAAATATTTTCTGTGTTTGTGAATTGTGTGCGCAGTAGCCGCACGTGCATCAACAAAGTAGTGCCAAGCGTGCGCCTGTGTCATACGTAAAGGGCCGGCTGGCTTGACCGTTAAAGGGTGCTGTAACCCCCAAAGTACACTCCAAACCAAATAACAAAATATTTTCTGTGTTTGTGAATTGTGTGCGCAGTAGCCGCACGTGCATCAACAAAGTAGTGCCAAGCGTGCGCCTGTGTCATAAGTAAAGGACCGGCTGGCTTGACCGTTAAAGGGTGCTGTAACCCCCAAAGTACACTCCAAACCAAATAACAAAATATTTTTTCTGTGTTTGTGAATTGTGTGTGCAGTAGCCGCACGTGCATCAACAAAGGAGCAGCGCCACGCGTGCGCCTGTGTCCCAGTCCACTTGCTGATATGCAAATTGAAGATGTCACTGTTGAAGTACAACAGGATGAGGATACTGGTGTAGCTGGCGCTGAGGAGGAAGTTGGCGAGGAGGATTCTGATGGTGATGTGGTTTGTTTAAATCAGGCTCCGGGGGAGATAGTTGTTGTCCGTGGGATGAAAAAGCCCATCACGGTCATGCCTGGGCAGAAGACCAAACATTCCACCTCTTTGGTCTGGCAATATTTCTATCCAAATCCGGACAACAACTGTCTTGCCATATGTACCATATGTAAAGGTGGAATAAGTAGGGGTAGGGACGTTAACCACCTAGCAACATCCTCCCTTATATGGCACCTGCAGCGTGTTCATAATAAGTTACTGTCAAGTTCAGAAACTTTGGCTAAGACCGTAAGCAGTCCAGGGACACCTAAATCCCATTGTCCTGTTGTATCCAAGCGCCTGCAAACCACACCGTCAACTCCCTCCTCGTCAATTTCCTCCTTAGTCAGGATCGGAAGTAGTCCTGCAGGCCATGTCACTGGCATGACTGACTCTCCTATCCGGGATTCCTCCGGAGGATCCTGCATTGCTACGCCTCCTGCTGCCGCTGCTGCTGTTGCTGCTGCTGGAGTCGTTCATCATCCCAGAGAGGAAGTAGGAACACCGCTACTTTTACTAAACAATTGACCCTCCAACAGTCCTTAGCGAGGAGGATGAAGTATGACAGCAGTCATCCTGAAGCAAAACGTATAACTGAGGCCTTGACTGCTATGTTGGTGTTAGACGTGCGTCCAGTATCCGCCATTAGTGCAGTGGGATTTAGACAATTGATGGAGGTAGTGTGTCCCCGGTTCCAAATCCCGTCTAGATTCCACTTCACTAGGCAGGCAATACCGAGACAGTACAGAAACGTCAGAAAAAGTGTCCTCAGTGTCCTGAAAAATGCTGTTGTACCCAATATCCACTTAACGACGGACATGTGGACAAGTGGAACAGGGCAGACGAAGGACTTTATGACTGTGACAGCCCACTGTGTAGATGTATCACCTTACGCAGCAACAGCAGCAGCGTCACCAGTAGCAGCATCTCAGAAATGCCAGCTCGTTCCAAGGCAGGCTACGCTGTGTATCACCGGTTTCAGTAAGAGGCACACCGCCGACAACCTCTTAGAGAAACTGAGGGAAATCATTGCCCAGTGGCTTACCCCACTTAGACTCTCCTGGGGATTTGTGATATCTGACAACGTCACCAATATTGTGCGGGCATTACATCTGGGCAAATTCCAGCACGTCCCATGTTTTGCTCACACAATAAACTTGGTGGTGCAGAATTTTCTGAAAAGCAACAGGGGCATGCAGGAGACGCTTTGGGTGTCCTGAAAAATTTCTGGCCACTTTCGCCATTCAGCGACTGCGTGCCGAAGACTGGAGCGCCAGCAAACACTCTTGAACCTGCCCCGCCATCACCTGAAGCAAGAGGGTGTGACGCGGTGGAACTCAACCCTCTATATGCTTCAGAGGATGGAGGAGCAGCAAAAGGCCATTCAAGCCTATACATCCACCTATGACATAGGCAAAGGAGGGGGTATGCACCTGACTCAAGCGCAGTGGAGAATGATTTCCGTGTTGTGCAAGGTTCTCCAGCCCTTCGAACTTGCCACACGTGAAGTCAGTTCAGACACTGCCAGTTTGAGTTAGGTAATTCCCCTCATCAGGCTTTTGCAGAAGCAGCTGAAGAAAGTGAAGGAGGAGCTAAGACTGAGCGATTCCGCTCGGCATGTGGGACTTGTGGATGAAGCCCTTCATTCGCTTTGCCAGGATTCCAGGGTGGTCAATCTGTTGAAATCAGACCACTACATTTTGGCCACCGTGCTCGATCCTAGGTTTAAAGCCTATGTGGTGTCTCTCTTTCCGGCCGACACAAGCCTGCAGAGGTGCAAAGACCTGCTGGTGAACACACTGTCAGCTGAAGCGGAACGTGACACGTCAACAGCTCCTTCTTCATTTTCTCCCACAACTGGGGCTGTCAGGAAAAAACTTAGCTATCCTAAGCAACCCGCTGGTGGTGATGCAGGGCAGGCAGGACCAAGTTTGGACATCTGGTCCGGACTGAAGGACCTGGCAACAATTTCTGACATGTCTACTGTCACTGCATATGATACTGTCACCATTGACAGAATGGTGGAGGATTACATCGGTGACAGCATCCAAGTAGGCATGTCAGACAGTCCATACCTGTACTGGCAGGAAAAAGAGGCAATTTGGAGGCCCCTGTACAAACTGGCTCTATTTTACCTGAGTTGCCCCCCCTCCAGTGTGTACTCCGAAAGAGTGTTTAGTGCAGCCGGGAACCTTGTCAGCAAAAGGCGTAGGAGGTTGCTTCCACAGAATGTGGAGAAGATGATGTTCATCAAAATGAATTATCAGCTCTTCCAGGGAGACCAGCCTCCAGAACATACAGAGGGACCTGTGGTGGTGGATTCCAGTGGGGACGAGTTAATACTCTGTGAGGATGAGGATGTACACAACACTGAAGAGGGTGAGGAATCGGTGGATGAGGAGGATGATGATGACATCTTGCCTCCGTAGAGCCAGTTTGTGCAGGGACAGATTAATTGCCAGCTTGTTTTGTGGGGGCCCAAACGAACCAATCATTTCAGCCACAGTTGTGTGGCAGACCCTGGCGCTGAAATGATTGGTTTGTTAAAGTGTGCATGTCCCGTTTATACAACATAAGGGTGGGTGGGAGGGCCCAAGGACAATTCCATCTTGCTCCTCTTTTTTTTCTTTGCATTATGTACAGATTGGGGCCTAGTTTTTCAAGCTGCCATCCTGTCTGCCACTGCAGTATCATGCCTAGATGGGTCACGTGTTTGTGCCGCCCACTCGTGTCGCTTAGCATAGTCATCCAGCTACCTCGGTGCAACCTTTTGGACATAAAAACACTATTGTGAGGTGTGAGGTGTTCAGAATAGACTGGAAATGAGTGGAAATTAACGTTATTGAGGTTAATAATAGCATAGGAGCAGAAAAACCTACAAATTCTGTGATTTTAGCTGTTTTTATGCTTTTTTAAAAAAAAATACAGATCCAAAACACAAAACCTAGAACCCAAAATACGGAAGGGTGGTTTTGGCAAAACCAATCCAGATCCAAAACACGAAGAAAGATCCAGATCCAAAACCAAAACACAAAACAGTTATATACTGTATTCACACATGTACACAATACAGTGGCGGCATAGTTATATACTGTTCACACACATGTACAATACAGTGTCTGCATAGTTATATACTCTACACACACATGTACAATACAGTGTCTGCATAGTTATATACTCTACACACACATGTACAATACAGTGCCTGCATAGTTATATACTGTATGCACACATGTACAATACAGTGTCTGCATAGTTATATACTCTACACACACATGTACAATACAGTGCCTGCATAGTTATATACTGTATGCACATTGCTTTGCTGATCTGCTTCAGGGCACCGCAGTATAACACATTTTCCTTTAACATATTTTAATACTTCACTGTCTGTTTCCTTTATATATATATGTATTTCACTTTTTTATTTTTATGCTTTATATGCGGCCAGCGGCTGCTCTTAACACTTCACTTTTCTTATTAGAGCGGTGTTTTGGGGTGGATTGGCTGGGCTAGTTTGGGGTGTCCTGCGCTCTGGATTTGAGCCTTAGTATGTTAGGGACCTGCCCGACAAGAGGTTACCCGGATATGGTGGGCAGGCCCATAAGCTTGGCCAAGATTATGCCAAAAACCTCTATTGCATTTACTGCAAAATGTATTTATTTATATATAATCAGTTAATTTGGAGTTGTGCACCTGTATTTTTTCTTTGTGTATATATCAATGGTCTCCACAGGTAGCACCTCCAATTATATATATATATATGTCCAGAATGTGCAGTCTGAGATCTCTTTTCTTTTTACACCACCCTTTAACAGACAGACGCACGCTTGTCGTTGCTGCTTTAAGGATGCAGGTGCGGCTACAGCCCACACATTTCACAAAGACAGAAAAAAAAAGAATTTTTTTATTGTTTGTGGAGCGCACTTTGAGGGTTACACCACCCTTTAACAGACAGACGCACGCTTGTCGCTGCTGCTTTGAGGATGCAGGTGGAATCTAGACAGGATTTGGAACCGGGGACACACTACCTCCATCAATTGTCTAAATCCCACTGCACTAATGGCGGATACCGGACGCACGTCTAACACCAACATAGCAGTCAAGGCCTCAGTTATACGTTTTGCTTCAGGATGACTGCTGTCGTACTTCATCCTCCTCGCTAAGGACTGTTGGAGGGTCAATTGTTTAGTAAAAGTAGTGGTGTTCCTACTTCCTCTCTGGGATGATGAACAACTCCCAGCAGCAGCAACAGCACTAGGAGGAAGTGGTTCTTGATATTTCCCTATTTTATTTTTATCGGCGAAAGTTTGGTCCTCCATTTATGTTATATTGATATATACGTGCAGCTAAGGCGCACACAAACACAGAAAATATTTTTTTATTTTTGCTGGAGAGTAGTGCAGCCAGCCGGCTCTTTACTTATGGGACACAGGCGCACGCTTGGCGCTGCTCCTTTATTGATGTGCGTGCGACTACAGTGCACACAATTCACAAACACAGAAAATATTTTTTTCTTTTGTTTGGAGTGCCCTTTGGGGGTAAAAGCACGCTTTAGCGGTCAATCCAGCCGGCCCTTTATTTATGGGACACAGGCGCACGCTTGGCACTACTTTGTTGATGCACGTGCGGCTACTGCGCACACAATTCACAAACACAAAAAAATATTTTTTTTTATTTTGTTTGGAGTGCCCTTTGGGGGTTACAGCACCCTTTAGCGGTCAATCCAGCCGGCCCTTTATTTATGGGACACAGGCGCACCCTTGGCACTACTTTGTTGATGCACGTGCGGCTACTGCGCAAACAATTCACAAACACAAAAAAATATTTTTTTTTATTTTGTTTGGAGTGCCCTTTGGGGGTTACAGCACCCTTTAGCGGTCAATCCAGCTGGTCCTTTATTTATGGGACACAGGCGCACGCTTGACACTACTTTGTTGATGCACGTCCGGCTACTGCGCACACAATTCACAAACACAAAAAAATATATTTTTTTATTTTGTTTGGAGAGCCCTTTGGGGGTTACAGCACCCTTTAGCGGTCAATCCAGCTTGCCGTTTATTTATGGGACACAGACGCACGCTTGGCACTACTTTGTTGATGCACGTGCGGCTACTGCGCACACAATTCACAAACACAGAAAATATTTTTTTATTTTGTTTGGAGTGTACTTTGGGGGTTACAGCACCCTTTAATGGACAAGCCAGCCGGCCCTTTACTTATGACACAGGCGCACGCTTGGCACTACTTTGTTGATGCACGTGCGGCTACTGCGCACACAATTCACAAACACAGAAAATATTTTGTTATTTTGTTTGGAGTGTACTTTGGGGGTTACAGCACCCTTTAACGGTCAATCCAGCGGCCCTTTACTTATGACACAGGCGCACGCTTGGCACTACTTTGTTGATGCACGTGCGGCTACTGCGCACACAATTCACAAACACAAAAATATATATATATTTTTTTGTTTGCAGTGCCCTTTGGGGGTTACAGCACCCTTTAACAGACTAGCCAGCCGGCCTTTTACATATGGGACACAGGCGCACGCTTGGCACTACTTTGTTGATGCATGTACGGCTACTGCGCATACAATTCACAAACACAAAAAGATATATTTTTTTATTATGTTTGGAGTGCCCTTTGGGGGTTACAGCACCCTTTAACGGACTAGCCAGCCGGCCTTTTACTTATGGGACACAGGCGCACGCTTGGCACTACTTTGTTGATGCATGTGCGGCTACTGGGCACACAATTTACAAACACAAAAAAATATATTTTTTTATTTTGTTGGGAGTGCCCTTTGGGGGTTACAGCACCCTTTAGCGGTCAATCCAGTTGGCCCTGTATTTATGGGACACAGGCGCACGCTTGGCACTACTTTGTTGATGCACGTGCGGCTACTGCGCACACAATTCACAAACACAAAAAAATATATTTTTTTATTTTGTTTGGAGTGCCCTTTGGGGGTTACAGCACCCTTTAACGGACAAGCAAGCCGGCCTTTTACTTATGGGACACAGGCGCACGCTTGGCGCTGCTACTTTGTTGATGCACGTGCAGCCACAGTGCACACAATTCACAAACACAGAAAAAATATATATTTTTTTTGCACTTGGGGGAGCACCCCTGATGGACAGAACACCCCCTGGACAACACTACAGCACCCCTTTAGGACTGGGACACTGCACAGGACTTTGGAGTGGACACAGCCCCTGTGGACAACTGACTGCACAACACAGTCCAGCCAGCCCCTATGGACTTTGAAGTAGTGGACACAGCCCCTATGGACAACAGCAGCACAGCGCAGCACAGCACAACACTACACTGCACTACACTACACTACACTACAACACTACACTACACTACACAGCCCAGCCAGCCCTAACTTCCACCCTCCCTCTTCACTGTCCACAGCCGAGTGAGAAAATGGCGCCGACGCGGGTACCTTATATAGCATCCAAAACCCGCGAGACCTGGAAGGCGGGATGATGACGTTTTGCCTCGATTTCAGATCCGAGTCAGGCGGGAAAAGTCGAGCCTGTCTCGGATCGGCCTCAGATTGGGGGGGCTCGGGGGGGTTCGGATTTCAGAAATCCAAACCCGCTCACCCCTAGTGTAGAGTATATAACTATGCAGACACTGTATTGTACATGTGTGTGAACAGTATATAACTATGCAGACACTGTATTATACATGTGTGTGTACAGTATATAACTATGCCCTCACTGTATTGTACATGTGTGTGTAGAGTATATAAACATGCAGACACTATATTGTACATGTGTGTGAACAGTATATAACTATGCAAGCTCTGTATTGTACATGTGTGTGAACAGTATATAACTATGCCGTCACTGTATTGTGTACATGTCTGCGTACAGTATATAACTATGCCCACACTGTATTGTACATGTGTGTATAGAGTATATAACTATGCAGACACTGTATTGTACATGTGTGTGAACAGTATATAACTATGCAGACACTGTATTATACATGTGTGTGTACAGTATATAACTATGCCCTCACTGTATTGTACATGTGTGTGTAGAGTATATAAACATGCAGACACTGTATTGTACATGTGTGTGAACAGTATATAACTATGCAAGCTCTGTATTGTACATGTGTGTGAACAGTATATAACTATGCCGTCACTGTATTGTGTACATGTCTGCGTACAGTATATAACTATGCCCACACTGTATTGTACATGTGTGTATAGAGTATATAACTATGCAGACACTGTATTGTACATGTGTGTGAACAGTATATAACTATGCAGGCTCTGTATTGTACATGTGTGTGAACAGTATATAACTATGCCGTCACTGTATTGTGTACATGTGCGTACAGTATATAACTATGCCTGCACTGTATTGTACATGTGTGTGTAGAGTATATAACTATGGAGACACTGTATTGTACATGTGTGTGTAGAGTAGGGGTGTGCACCGGCCACTTTTCGTGTTTTGTGTTTTGGTTTTAGATCTGGATCTTTCTTCGTGTTTTGGATCTGGATTGGTTTTGCCAAAACCACCCTTCCGTGTTTTGGGTTCTGGTTTTTGTGTTTTGGATCTGTATTTTTTTTAAAAAAAGCATAAAAACAGCTACAATCACAGAATGTGTTGATTTTTCTGCTCCTATGCTATTATTAACCTCAAAAACTTTAATTTCCACTCATTTCCAGTCTATTCTGAACACCTCACAATAGTGTTTTTATGTCCAAAAGGTTGCACCGAGGTAGATGGATGACTATGCTAAGCGACACGAGTGGGCGGCACAAACACGTGGCCCATCTAGGAGTGACACTGCAGTGGCAGACAGGATGGCAGTTTGAAAAACTAGGCCCCAAACAGTACATAATGCAAAGAAAAAAAGAGGAGCAAGATGGAATTGTCCTTGGGCCCTCCCACCCACCTTTATGTTGTATAAACAGGACATGCACACTTTAAGAAACCAATCATTTCAGCGCCAGGGTCTGCCACATGACTGTGGCTGAAATGATTGGTTCGTTTGGGCCCCCACAAAAAAAGCTGGCAATTAATCTGGCCCTGCACAAACTGGCTCTACGGAGGCAAGATGTCATCCTCATCCTCCTCATTCACAGATTCCTCACCCTCTTCAGTGTTGTGTACATCCTCATCCTCACAGAGTATTAATTTGTCCCCACTGGAATCCACCACCACAGGTCCCTCTGTACGTTCTGGAGGCTGGTCTCCCTGGAAGACTTGATAATTCATTTTTATGAACATCATCTTCTCCACATTTTGTGGAAGTAACCTCCTACGCCTTTTGCTGACAAGGTTCCCAGCTGCACTAAACACTCTTTCGGAGTGCACACAGGAGGGGGGGGCAACTCAGGTAAAATAGAGCCAGTTTGTACAGGGGCCTCCAAATTGCCTCTTTTTCCTGCCAGTACACGTACGGACTGTCTGACATTCCTACTTGGATGCTGTCACCGATGTAATCCTTTAACAGACAGACACAAGCTTTTCGCTGCAGCTTTGAGGATGCAGGTGCGGCTACAGCTCACACAATTCACAAAGACAGGAAAAAAAAGAATTTTTTATTTTTTGTGGAGCGCACTTTGAGGGTTACACCACCCTTTAACAGACAGAGGCACGCTTGTCGCTGCTGCTTTGAGGATGCAGGTGCGGCTACTGCGCATACATTTCACACACAAACACAGAAAAAAAGAAGATTATTTTATTTTGGTTGGAGCGCACTTTCGGGGTTACACCACCCTTTAACAGACAGACGCACGCTTGTTGCTGCTGCTTTGAGGATGCAGGTGCGGCTACAGCCCACACAATTCACAAAGACAGAAAAAAAAGAAGAATTTTTTTATTGTTTGTGGAGCGCACTTTGAGGGTTACACCACCCTTTAACAGACAGACGCATGCTTGTCGCTGCTGCTTTGAGGATGCAGGTGGAATCTAGATGGGATTTGGAACTGGGGACACACTACCTCCATCAATAGTCTAAATCCCACTGCACTAATGGCGGATACCGGACCCATGTCTAACACCAACATAGCAGCCAAGGCCTCAGTTATACGTTTTGCTTCAGGATGACTGCTGTTGTACTTCATCCTCCTCGCTAGGGTCTTTTGGAGGGTCAATTGTTTAGTAAAAGTAGTGGTGTTCCTACTTCCTCTCTGGGATGATGAACAACTCCCAGCAGCAGCAACAGCACTAGGAGGAAGTGGTTCTTGATCTTTCCCTATTTTATTTTTATCGGAGAAAGTTTGGTCCTCCATTTATGTTATATTGATATATACGTGCGGCTAAGGCGCACACAAACACAGAAAATATTTTTTTATTTTTGCTGGAGAGTAGTGCACTTTGTGGGTTACACCACCCTTTAAGAAATGAGCCAGCTAGCTCTTTACTTATGGAACACAGGCGCACGCTTGGCACTACTTTGTTGATGCACGTGCGGCTACAGTGCACACAATTCACAAACACAGAAAATATTTTTTTATTTTGTTTGGAGTGTTCTTTGGGGGTTACAGCAGCCTTTAATGGACAAGCCAGCCGGCCCTTTACTAATGGGATACAGGCGCACACTTGGTGCTGCTCCTTTGTTCATGCATGTGCGGCTACAGTGCACACAATTCACAAACACAGAAAATATTTTTTTTATTTTGTTTGGAGTGTACTTTGGGGGTTACAGCACCCTTTAATGGACAAGCCAGTCGGCCCTTTACTTATGGGACACAGGCGCACGCTTGGCGCTGCTCCTTTGTTGATGCACGTGCAGCCACAGTGCACACAATTCACAAACACAGAAAATATTTTTTTATTTTGCTTGGAGTGTACTTTGGGGGTTACAGCACCCTTTAATGGACAAGCCAGCCGGTCCTTTACTTATGACACAGGCGCACGCTTGGCACTACTTTGTTGATGCACGTGCGGCTACTGCGCACACAATTCACAAACACAGAAAATATTTTTTTATTTTGTTTGGAGTGTACTTTGGGGGTTACAGCACCCTTTAATGGACAAGCCAGCCGGCCCTTTACTTATGGGACACAGGCGCACGCTTGGCGCTGCTCCTTTGTTAATGCACGTGCAGCCACAGTGTCACGACCCTGTCTAGTTGTCACCTTTTGCCTTGGGACTTACCCCTGTCAGCTCCCCCATGGATCTGTGTGTGTAATTTGCCTGGAGGATTTGCTCTGATTATTGCACCTGGTCTCTCCTCTGTCTGTGAGCACTGCTAGCCCTAATTGGAATCACAGGTGTGGTTCTGATTCTCAGAGCTGCAGAGATGAATACTTCCTCTGCATGTTGTGCCTTCCACCACTCAGAATGCTACTACCAGACCACCTGTCCGTATCCACCAATTGCTGCCAGACCCATGGTATATATATCCTCTCCTGATAGCATTCTGGGCCTGAACATCTCGTCTTCCCGTGGTGTATGGTTCATGCTGTTTCTGCATTCAAGTATTTCCCTGAAACCTGCTACAGCAATCCCTGGCGCTATCCAGAAAACCTGTTTCAGCTGTACCTGGCAATCCAGTAAATCTGCTGGCAGCAACCCCCGGTGCTTCCAGAAAACCTGTTACAGCCAAACCTGGCAATCCAGTAAGCTTGCTGACAGCAACCTCTGGTGCAACCCGAAAACCTGCTACAGTAATACCTGGCCTGTGCTCTGTTGCTAGTCCAACTCCTGGTTGGTCCCTGGCACTCTGTAAACCTGCATCGTGTTACCCTGCCTTGCTTCCTGCTGTGGATCAACTCCTGCCCCTGTTACCTACCTATCCCTTCCCTGAACCTAAAATTCCCAAACCTACCCATTCCTTCCTGAAACCTGTTATTTCCAATTATCCTGTCCAGCCTGCAAATTCCCAAACCTACCCATTCCTTTCTGAAACCTGTTATTCCCTATTATCCAATCCAGCCTGCACCTGAGTTCTAGCCTTTGTCATAGTAATTCCAGATTACCCTGTTTAGCCCTCGTCTCAGCATTACCTGACTTCCCTTCAGCCATTGTTACATTCCAGTCCTGAGTCAAGTTCCAAGCTCATCAGTTCAGTCCACGTTGTTCCAGTCCAGAGTCAAGTTCTCAGTTCATAAGTTCAATTCAACAAGTCTTCCTGCCGGTCCCAGTCCGGTCCCTCCAGTTCCTGTCATTTATCATCAAAGGCAGTTTACACTGCTACCCAAGTCTTGCAAATAGAGCTATTTACATTCTCTGTGATTCCAGTCATGCCGGCCTTCGTTGAAACCTGATCACCACCTGAGACAGGTATCTCGCAGACACCAATCATGACACACAGTGCACACAATTCACAAACACAGAAAATATTTTTTTATTTTGTTTGGAGTGTACTTTGGGGGTTACAGCACCCTTTAACGGACAAGCCAGCCGGCCCTTTTCTTATGGGACACAGGCGCACGCTTGGCGCTGCTACTTTGTTGATGCACGTGCAGCCACAGTGCACACAATTCACAAACACAGAAAAAATATATATTTTTTTTGCACTTGGGGGAGCACCCCTGATGGACAGAACACCCCCTGGACAACACTACAGCACCCCTTTAGGACTGGGACACTGCACAGGACTTTGGAGTGGACAACTGACTGCACAACACAGTCCAGCCAGCCCCTATGGACTTTGAAGGAGTGGACACAGCCCCTATGGACAGCAGCACAGCACTACACTACACTACACTACACTACACAGCCCAGCCAGCCCTAACTCCCACCCTCCCTCTTCACTGTCCACAGCCGAGTGAGAAAATGGCGCCGACGTGGGTACCTTATATAGGATCCAAAGCCCGCGACACCCGGAAGGCGGGATGATGACGTTTTGCCTCGATTTCAGATCCGAGTAAGGCGGGAAAAGTCGAGCCTAACTCGGATCAGCCTCGGATCGGGGGGGCTCGGGGGGGTTCGGATTTCAGAAATCCGAACCCGCTCACCCCTAGTGTAGAGTATATAACTATAGACACTGTATTGATCATGTGTGTGTACAGTATATAACTATGCAGACACTGTATTGTACATGTGTGTAGAGTATATAACTATGTAGACACTGTATTGTAAATGTGTGTGAAAAGTATATAACTATTCAGGCACTGTATTGTTCATGTGCTATATACATTGTCTAATAAATGCACATGAATAAGTGTGTGAAATATGAGAGGTTGTTTTAATTTCTCAGGACAGTAACATAATCATGTTTTTATTCAATTGCAACTAAATGGTTATGCTGAGGAATAACATTGCTCCTTTGCAAAAAGTGATGCCTTAATCCAGGGGTGGCCAGTTCTGTCCTCAAGGACCCCAAACAGTTCATGGATTCCAGATATCCTGGCTGGTGCACAAGTGTATTCATCAGGGCCGCCATCAGAAATGATGGGGCCTGGGACAGACCAAATAGGTTGTGCCCCTCCCAGCCCCCATTATACAGAGCTTCATCTCACAGCAACCCCCCTAGTAATCTCCCTCCCTCCTCCTCACAATGAGGGGCCCGCCCACCCACTACTTCACCCCTGCCAAATTTACAGTCCCTGACAGGCTCCTACTAGCACGTGGCCACCTGTGCCCACTACTATATCCCCCTCCTACTTCTCCAACCACCCGCCGTTGCTGCCGTGTTTATGGCTGCCTGTGGGAGGCAGGCAGAGAGGATGCTCCAGGCTGCTTGAGTGTGTTATTGGCTAGCAGCACAGAGCAGGCTGGGAGCATCCACTCTGTCTGCCTCCCACATTCTGCCATATACATGGCAGCAGCAGCAGGTGGTTAGAGAGATAGGGAGAGGACATAGTCGTGGGCGCGGGCGGCTGCGGACCCACTGGCCGAGCCTGTCAGTGAATGTAAGTTTAGCAGGGGGGAAGTAGTGGACAGGCGGTAGGAGGAGCGGGCGGGGCCCCAGAGTGTCCGGGCCCAGCATCCCCCCCCTGATGGCGGCCCTGGTATTCATTACTAACTGATAAGTGTAATAGATCCACAGGAGGTACATTCAGTTATTAAGTGACACATTTTAAAGATCTACAGGTTATCTGGGAAACATGGACCATCACAATGAAAGCATGGTCACAATATGATGGGTCAGTGGCAACACCAATGGGGTACACCAACTTCTTTTACAGCTCTAGGTTACCCATTAACCCCCTGCACTCTACTCCTTCATTACTATACAGGGCAGGGGTGAATGGGACATAAATCCAATCTATGAGAAAATTGTCCCCAAGAGGGACTGAGGGCCTCATTTAGCAGCATATGCAAATGTGATTACGCACGCAGATCAAGCAAATGTTTACCATTGTGCATGCATATAAGCCGCACAGCGCGTGCGCAGTGATCGCAGTGCAAATACGGCCGCACAGAGGAATCTATCGCAAAGTGGGTGACAGGCTGTCAACGCGTGGGGTGGTGATGGGAGAGTGGTCGGAAAAACGCAGGCATGCCTGTCCGTTTGAACGCTGTTTCATAGGCATGCATAAATTAGCCACTGTGATTGTATACACAGCTTGAGCGCTCTCTGCGTGTGGGGAGACATGCAGTGTCTGTGGCTGGTCAGAGATTGTTGTAAATGTTGCGTACCTTGCTGATGTGCGTCGATGGTACAGATGTTTATGCAGAAGAGTCACATTGTATAGGCAAATGCAGGAGGGTTTCCGGTTGCGTGGAAACCCCACTCCCCAGCCCACACCATGACCACAATAGAAATAGTAATATAATAGAATTTTACTACTGCTGCATGATCTTATCACAAATTTTACTAGTGCTGCATCAGTATCACAAATTAAATAATTAGCACCTCCTCTGGATCTTTCAACATGTGTCAGTCAGTAATAAATACACCTGTGCCCCAACTAGGAGATCTGGAAAACATGCACTGTTAGAGGTGCACTGCTATAGACCATCAATAGGGCTAATTATTAATACCATATAATAATACACTGTTCAGTGTATAACAAGACCAATATATACATATATGTCCAGGGCAGTGCTGGGTTCTTCTGCTGCTCCCCCAGACTCCCGACCTTGCTCTGAAATAAAAACATTCAGCTCACACAGGATGGCCCTACTTCTGCATATAATGGCTTACTGTGATCGTTGGTCTTGTATACACTGGAATTATGACACAATACACTTTGTATGATGCATATTAAAGCTGATTAAGTGCTAGCTATGTCCTCTTCATGGACTGGCCACACTCGCTCTAAAATCAAGCATTTGGAAACCCCCCTCTAGAAATCTTGCGTTTTCGACTGCATTGGAAGGATGTGAGAAAGCAGCAGTGAACGTCCCTATGCCGGCTGAGCTGTGGCAGGCATTACTATATTTTCGCAGCTCCGTTCCGTACGAAATCGCAGCTGCAATCGCAATTATGTATGCAGCAAAATGAGGCCCTGAATCCTCAAATTGGGACTATCACACCAAAAAGGGGACATTTAGAAGCTATGAGTAATGCACAGCAGCAGGAACCCCCTATGTAACAGGTGCAAAAGCATCAAGCTTGTTAACAGTTTGCATCAGGAACATACTGTAGGCCAAGCATTGCCATTAGCTGGAAAATGCACAAAATAGTCTGACTTTCCCACATATGTTTTACCATGAAACATGTTTTTGTTGTTAAGGAAGTGAGTGGCATTTCTGAGGGTTCCTTGCTCTCCCGGGAGTCCAGGAGGACCCCAAATTTCAGATGTCTCCCAGATATTTTGGGAAAGTAGGCAAATATGGTGCAAACATTGGGCCTGATTCAGAGCCGCTCGTTCGCTCCAAGCGATGATTGTCCAACTGCGCATGCGTATGGATCGTTATACGCGTGCGCGAACCAGTCAGTGCGGCCGAAATTCGTTTGTTCGCTAAACAGCGAATGCCTGCTATTTTGAGTGACAGGAGGAGGCGTATGTGGGTGGTAACAGGGGAAGGTGCTTGAAAACAGGGACTGGAGATCCGAACGCAGGCGTGCTTAAAGGTCAAAACGGGCATTTTAAGGGTGTGCATAATTAATACAGGAGCGTCATTGACCACTTCACTGGGTTATTTTATAGCCAGAACTGCTCGCAAGATTGTGGTAGCAAAAACCAACCACAAGAATAGCGAGCAGTTCATACGCTGGTCGATGTACTCGATTAATCTATTAAATAGCGGACATGACGTAGGATGCGAGCGGCCAGGGGGCGTATTTTTCTAAAAAACGACCGCAAGTTTTGTTCGCTCGTTCAGACCTAGAGGCGTGAACAGACCGCAAACAGCGAACGGTTCATTTGAATAGCCACCCCTATTTTCTGGACGAGCGAGCGCTAATTGCGTCCGGCTCTGAATCAGGCCCATACTCACTAGAGACCATTTATCATCACAAAGTGCTATACTGCTTTTTACACCCATGTACCTATATGTTTGCCACATGCTGGTGGTGTAAACAACCAAAATGTCACATAGTTCTGTCTAATATCACTTATGGGCCATTCCCTACATAAATTTATATCTTTATATTTTTCCCCTGAATCTCATTTAAATAATGCGCCTCCATAAATAACCTTTACTGTCTCCTACTATATACATAGAACAGTGTTTTCCCAATGACTTTCCTGCTCTCAGTATAACTAAAGAGAGAAGAATCTTGAGATTCGGGAAAACACAGACAGGAACATTTGCAGGTACAAACCTTCAACATGTATTTGTCCCAGGGAAAGGTGGCGTCTATGTAAGGAAACATGATAAATGTGCCTGTACCTCTCTCTCTGGTTACACATTACTAAATATATATAATATAATGTTGCTTACACAGAGTACTAATTTTTGTTAGAATACTCACAGCATAGGATTCATAACATGTTGCTCTGTAACCACCTCAATGCAAATCAGAGGCCTGTGAATTGGAGTGGGCATACGCAGCATCACTGACATCACCCACTGTGATGATGTCATAATATATATTTGTTTTAAAGGGAAACTGCACCTAAATAATACTATAAGTGAGCTGTTTAAGGATTAGATGTTATGCAGAGATAAATACCTTTGGCAAAGCAGCCTATCAGTGCACTGTGGACTACTGACGTACACTCTGTGCCTCGTGCCCCTGATATCACTAGTTCCTAATGAGCTGATAGGCTGAATGTGGGATTTCAGTAGAGGAAGGTGAAAGAAGACAAATTTTTGGGGTAATCTTAGTTGTAGACAAGTTAATAATAAACGTAATCAAATCTAACTTGTATTTACTGTATATATGAGTTATAAAGTGTTAATACAAATAACTAGACACACTTATATGGACATATACACTCATATACAAGAATTAACAAATTTATACAAAGTTTGAGGAATAAATTTAAAAAAAAAGATTCTATTGTGGAGAGGGAACTGTCCTCTGATATACTGTATAACTAAAGATATAAATTATCCTTCTGATTAAACCATGGTCTAATTATGGACCTATGGAGAGAAAAGTGGAAAATATATCCGGAATGACCATAACTTAGTGATGTCCTTATGACTTAAATCATGATCTAGAGTAGAGATTGTGGGATAGTAGAATTTTAAATTGTATCTCGTATCTCCTTAGTAGAAATAGATTTTCAATGGTAAAAAAGTCAAATTCTAATCCGCTTATAGATTTCAATAATAGTATAATCTGACAAAAGTAGGCAGAATGCTAAAGGTCATACAGTAATTATACATATATATATATCACCTGTATGAAGAAAAAGTCACATAATAGTACATAGATTTGATGAAAACATAGCAATAATATCCAATATATTAATTTGAGTAATTCATTGTCATCAGTGTGATACGTAATATTGATTTAGCTAATTGTTACAGCACTGTTACCTGTGTATCAGCAGGTGATATAATAATATAACACAGAAAACTTGTTCTGAAGTATGTAAAAAATTGGCAAACAATTCTCAGCAAAGAAGTGCCTGAAAAATTTAGTATAGAATAAATCATAGGCAGCACAGACGGTGTAATGGTTAGCGTTACTGCCTCACAGCACTGAGGTCATGGGTTCAGTTCCCACTATGGCCCTAACTGTGTGGAGTTTGTATATTCTCCCTGTGCTTGCGTGGGTTTCCTCCGAGTACTCCAGTTTCCTCCCACACTCCAAAAATATACTAGAAGGTTAATTGGCTCCCCATAAAATTGACCATAGTGTGTATGTTTGTGAGCATGTGGTAGGGAATATAGATTGTAAGCAGGGATAGATGTGAATGGTAAGATATTTTCTGTACAGCGCTGCGGAATATGTGTGCGCTATATAAATAACTGGTAATAAATAAATAATAAATAGTTTAAACCGATTTGGAGCCTTTGTATAAATACTTGGAGAGCAGCGCCAATATCTAAAGTTCAGCAGGTGCCTGTCAGCACTTGTTGGACAGAGGCAAATTTGAAAGTAAAATTACTTATAATGAGATAAATCTCAGATCAAATATTAATCCTTATGCATACCTCCCAACTGTTCTGCTTCTGGCGGGACAGTCTTGCTAATCAGGTATGGGACACTGTCCTGCTGTGGGGAGAGGCTGGGGGAAATCAATCTAGATTCTAGACTGCAGAGCAGTGGGTGAATAGATGGCATGCGCATGTGCACAGCATTTCTTCACTGTGCAGGGAGAGCCTGGGGGTAGCCCAGCATCTCCAGGAGTGCTAGGGTCGCCCCCGGAGTGATGAAATGGGGAATGTTCCGCGATGCCATGCCCCTTGACAGTGAGGCCATGCCCCCTTCACAATGAGGCCATGCCCCTTTTTCGGGAGTCCCGATCCTCAGCTTTACAAAGTTGGAAGGTATGCTTATGTGTGCGTATCAGCCAAAAAGCCTATAATAATAACCAGCTGATAACATGAGAACATGAATGTATAACCATATTACTCATGTAAGCTGGTAATTTCAAGTTGAAATACAGGGGTGGGTACTGGATATCGACGGTCAGAATACCAACATCGGCATACCAAAAGTCAGAATCCTTACAGATTTTGGTTATAACTCTTACCCTAACTCTCCGCCTAACCCTAACCGACCCCTGCTGCAGCCTAACATTAACCCTCCCATGCCCCAGCCTAACCATAACACTCCCTTCCCACAGCCAAACCCTAACCCTCCCCTTCCACAACCTAGCCCTCCCCCTAGTGCCTAACCCTAACCCTCCCCCTTACCCTAAGTCTTCCCTGACCCTAATACTTACCTCCACAATTAGTCGGGATTCTAAGAGTCGGGATGCCACTGTCCGTGTTGTGACCACCAGCAGCCTTACTGTTGGCATGGTGATTACATCCCGAAGTAGATATCATTAATCAAATAACTTAAATGAGGAAAAGTAAATCAAAAGCATCAAGTGTTTAATATCCCCCTGTGTCTGCTGCCCCCGTGTGGCTGTAACAGAAGGCAGTTTGTTTGCCGAAGGGCTGGAGAGTGGTACAATAATGAGTGTCCTCAGGCAACAGTGAAGCATGGTGGAGGTTCCTTGCAAGTTTGGAGCTGCATTTCAGCAAATGGAGTTGGGGAGTTGCTCAGGATTAATGGTGTCCTCATGCTGACAAATACAGGCAGGTACAGTACAGTACTTATCCATCATGCAATACCATCAGGAAGGCATCTGATTGACTTCAAATTTATTCTGCAGCAGGAAAACACTCCAAACATACAGCCAATGTCATTAAGAACTTTAGCAAAAGAAGAACAAGAAGTCCTGGAAGTGATGATATGGCCCTCATAGAGCCCTGATCTTAACATCATTGAGTCTGTCTGGGATTACATGAAGAGACAGAAGGAGTTGAGCAAGCCTACATCACCAAAAGATCTGGGGTTAGTACTCCAAGATGTTTGGAACAATCTCCCTACTGAGTTCCTTCAATAACTGTGTACAAGTGTACAAACAATAGAAGAAGGGTAGTCAAACCAAATATTGATTTGATTTAGATTTCTATTTTTCTCTTCTGTTCATTCCTTCACACCTTGCATTTTATTGATAAAAATAAACTATCAACACTTCTATTTTTGAAAGCATTCTTACTTTGCAGCATTTTTTCCACACCTGCTTAAAACTTTTGCACAGTATTATATATGCACACACACACATACACTCACTCACTCATCCTTCCAGGACTCATTAAACCCCCATCCTGCCAGCGCTCGTTAATCTCCACCACCCCCACACACCCTATCAACCCATAACAAAAACCCCTACTTATACACACATACTAACCCTGTCTGCACAATCAGCCTCCATTTCCACTGATTGACCGGAGCTCATCTAGCCGAGGACGTGGTTAGCTGGGATACGGCAGGCGCTTCTTATTAGCCACCTACAGCTGAGGACACAGTGGGAGAAGGCGGACCCTACCACTCTGGGTGACCAGACCCTCCGCACACTGTCCAATTACACCAGGGACGAGGTAAGAACAGGCAGACCTCGCCATGCTGGGTGACCGGATCCCCTGTACACGGCTGCTAACTAGTCGGGGATGTGGTGAGATAAGGCGGACTTCACCATGCCGAATATCAGTCTTCTCTCGTATTGGTGAGTGCCAGGTCAGCACTATTGACCACCGTCTTATTGGCCCCCAGCGAGACTGTGGAGTATATTGACTAAATAAAAAGCTCAAAATAAAAAACTCATCATTCCGCTTGATACAATTGAGTGCTGCATACCACCCAGCCCTGTGTTAACCTGTTCGTTAAACTTCAGCTGGATGAGGATATAGGCATAAGTGCCTCCCCGATTATTTGTCTATCTATACTGCAGACCGGAGTGGATTACAAATATATACAGAAGATTTCACTAATTGTGGTGCCAATAAAATCCCCATGTAACCCATATGAAGAATTTAGCAACTCTGTTTATTTGTGTCAGTTCTGCAACATTAAGTGAAACAGATTGAACACACTGTTGAACTGCCTGATTATCACCTGTGGTATGTGATTGCAGATACCACATAACATTTTTTGGTAATCCCACACCAGTGTATTTTTATATGCATCAATTTTTGGTGTTTTTTTTATATATAAGATATTGATTCAGTGTATCTATTAATACATTGAAATAACCTTTTTATGGCATAACTGATTTTCTTTTTATTTATTATCTATACATCACATTTTATTGTTAGATTTTTTTCTTTGTTATTCTTTTGGCTGGCTACCTTTAACAGCAGTGTGGAATGCTTATTTTGTATGTATAGTAGCATATATTAGATACCCATTTTTTTTAGCGCCTGTGGCTATATCCTTTTTTCCTTTTTGCTGCATGCTATAGATACAGAGCATGCAGCTTTAAACAACAATGACACATGAACAATTGTGGATAGGCCTATCAACCGCAAAACAGTCAAAAACAAGTGGGTCTTCTCAAGAAACTAAACACTGATGGAAGTCTTGCTCGCTACAAAGCCCAATTTGTTGCCAAGGGTTTCACCCAGAAATCAGGTGGTGACTATGGGAAAAACTTCTCACCTGTTGCAAGGCACAGTGAATTACATATGGTCATTGCTATATCTACTGTGTATGATTTGCTGCTGTACCAAATGGAATTTGTTTCAGCCTTCTTAAATGGTGAGCTATTAGAAGAGATTTAAGTGGAGCCACCAAAACACTCCAATGTTAGTACATTCCCAGAGGGAAAAATATCAGTTAAAGAGATCCTTGTATGGGCTAGAGCAAAGTGATCACTGCTGGTACATCAGGCTTTACAGTGTATTGTTAGAAATTGACTTGGTAAATTCTAAAACTAATAAAATTTAATACAAGTGGAAGGAGAAAAGCTCTTTCATCATAGTTGGGCAGGGCAAGAGGGCCAGATTGCCGAGGTACAATTGTTTCTGAGTAACAATTTCAAATTAAAAGACCTTGGACCGGAGCACCAACTGCTGGGTCTGAGAACTGTGCACAATTTGAATGCTGGGACTGTTACCATAGACCAGTGTTTCCCAACCTGGATCCTCAAGGCACACTAATAGTCCAGGTTTTAGTGATAACCATTCTTGAACACAAATGGCCAAATCAAAATAACTGCAGTACTAATTAAGACACTTGTGCGCAAGTATGGCTATCCTTAAAACCTGGACTGTTGGTGTGCCTTGAGGACTGTGGTTGGGAACCCCTGCCAAGGACCAACAAGGGTACATTGAGGCAATGCTCAACAAATTTGGTATGGTGAATGCCAAACCTGTCAGCACACCAATTGACAAAAGTACAGAAATAACAAAAATTATGTGTCCAACATCAGAGGCTAAGATAGAGAAAAAGAGCAGAGTTCCTTATTAAAGTGCCTTAGGAACAGACATCACACACACTCAATCGTGTTAGCCAATTTGCAATCAATCATGGAAGGAAGCATTGGACTGCCGGTGTCTGCCAATAGTGCTGTAATGTGGAGGTGCTGGGGAGTAGTGCTGTACTGTTGAACTGCTGTATTGTTGTTATACCAGCGAGTAATACTGTAATGCGGTGGTGTTTGGGAGTAATGCTGTATTGTGGTGGTGCTGGGGAGTAGTGCTGTGTTGTTGTGGTAACGGTGAGTAATACTGTCATTTGATGGTCCTGGGAGTAGTGCTGTATTGTTGTGGTACCAGTGAGTAATACTGTAATGTGGTGGTGTTGGGGAGTAATGCTGTAATGTGGTGGTGTTGGGGAGTAATACTGTAATGTGGTGGTGCTGGGGAGTAGTGCTGTATTGTTGTGGTACCGGTGAGTATTCCTGTAATGTGGTGGTGCTGGGGAGTAATACTGTAATGTGGTGGTGCCGGGGAGTAGTGCTGTTTTGTTGTGGTACCGATGAGTAATACTGTAATGTGGTGGTGCTGGGGAGTAATACTGTAATGTGGTGGTGCTGGGGAGTAGTGTTGTATTGTTGTGGTGCTGGGGAGTAATGCTATATTATGATGGGACCGGTGAGCAATACTGTAATGTGGTGGTGTTGGGGAGTAATACTGTAATCTGGAGGTGTTGGGAGTAATGCTATAATGTGGAGGTGTTGGGGAGTAATGCTGTAATGTGGTGGTCCTGGGGAGTAATGCTGTACTGTGGTGGTGCTGGGTAGTAATGCTATTTTGTGGTGGTGTTGGGGAGTAATACTCTAATGTGGTGGTGCTAGGGAGTCATCCTGTAATGTGGTGGTGCAGGGGAGTAATGCTATATTGTGGTGGGACCGGTGAGTAATATTGTCATGTGGTGGTGTTGGGGAGTAATACTGTAATGTGGTGGTGTTGGGGAGTAATACTGTAATGTGGTGGTGTTGGGAAGTAATACTGTAATGTGGTGGTGCTGGGGAGTAATGCTGTAATATGGTAGACGGGGGGGTGCCTAACCCTAAGTCCCCCCCAGGGGTGCCTAACCCTAACCCTCCCTCCCCCTAGCCTAACCCTAACCCACCTGGTGGGTGCCTAACCCTAAGTTCCCCCCGGGTGCCCTAAACCTAACCCTCCCCCTTGCAGCTGTCCGCTCGCGGCGCCCAGCATCCCTTCGATCGGGATGCCGGTCTCCCGGTGTCAGGGAAATGACAGGCGACTAGATATAGGCGCCGGTCATTTATCCCACGCCGGGATAAAGCAGTCAGGAAGCCAGCTGTCAGGAATCCGGCAGTCGGCTTTCCGATTGTATACCCCTCCCACCCCCATGCCCCAGCTGCATGCGCATCCTTGCACATGCGCAAAAGGACGCCAGAGGGACTTCTGTGTCATAGACCCAGATGTCCCTCAGATGCAAAGGACAGTTCTTACCAAGAGAGCTGTCCTTTTTGATTTTCTACATGCATACCGGAGTAATTAATGCTGGCACACGTCAAGCATCCCTTCCATGGACTGTTAGAGTAATTTGAGGGCCAATATGCGAAACACTGTACAAACAATATACATAAATTGAATCAAAATTATTTGGATTGCAAGCAGTGTCAAAAAATAATAAAATATGACTTCTTCTTATTAGTTTATTTATTTTGACAAACATATAATCACTGAATAAGAAAATGTCCTATGTACTGTACGTAAAGAAGACAAATTTAAATTCTTATTCATGTTCTACCTAACCTTGGTAATAAGGTAATAAATAAATATATGGTATGGTAATAAACAGGGGCGGTTCTAGAGAGGAGGAGGCCCGTGTGCAGTCTCCAACACGGGCCTCCTCCTCTCTGTCCATCGGCCGGCAGTGCACTGAGCTGTGCGCGGCCAGCACCGGATTTATAGACTCTGGGCACTAGAGTGTGCCCAGAGTCTATAGAGTATGCACAGATCACCGGGAAAATGGCCACGGTGGCCATTTTCCCTGTACTGCGCATGCGCAAACAACGGGAAAATGGCCGCGGCGGCCATTTTCCAGTCATTTTTGTAGAGCGCCGGACCACCGCTCCGAAGTGGGACTCCGGAGAGGTAAGTATGCTATGGTAATAAATATGTCCACCCCCATATTACATATGTGAAAATGTATGTGTGATACTGCTTGTACTAAGGCAATGAGTGTTTTAGCTGTACTGAATGTGTTTAGGGTGACACCTTAGACATCTGCGTAGACTGAGAGTGAATGTATTTATGCAGAAGGGGAAGTCAGCAGGAATTGTCCTCAAACAACTAGGTGAGAAACATTATTTCCTTAATTACCACTCTTCTCACTGGCACCTTTGACTGTAATTAATGCTCTGGCAATCACAAATGCTGGCCTGCTATGTATTTCCTGATCTTGAAGCAGCTTGCTGTATAAAGTATCCATTCTAATGAATGCAAAGTTATTTCACACTACAGTGAAAAGAAAAGGATATGAAAAGTCTATGGACATGAGATTGTGAGGTACTGATTAAATTAGCCATGAGTGTTACACAGGATTCCTTTGCAGGATAACCTTAATAGTTTTTGCCTTAAGGTTTCTCCCTTATTACCGACTATGGCCCATATTCACTCAGCAGCGATAAGTCAGTTTCAGCGGAAAAGTATCACAAGTGACATAATTTCGCCATGCGATAAGTTTTCTCCATATTCAATTCCAAAGACTTTTCGCCGATGCAGAAACTCAGTGCAATGGGACCTGCGGAAAAGTTTTGCCTATGTAAAGGTGTCGAAAAAAAGAGCAGAATTGGGGTTTTGAGGTGCAAAGCTGCGGGAACTCCCCTGCACCCTTGGGACAGTCCCCTAAAGGCAAACTGCGTCAAAAAAAGTTTTTAAAAGTCTTTAGATCTCCCCCAAAAAGTACTTTCATTTTGGGGGTGAAAAAGTTCAATGTTGGGGGACAAACTTAAAAACTAGCTAAATAGACTCCAGGGGGGTCCCCAAGTATGACCCAGGTGTTTTTAGGTTTGTAGGTGCTTGTGGCAGGTGGATTTTTTTAACATTTTTTAAAAGTTCACTTTAGCAACTTAAAAATATGCTAGCACCCATTTTCAGGTACCCCAAATTTGCCGGGACTACTTATTTTGAGCAAAAAAAACCTGCTAAATGCTATTCTTCACTACTTCTGCAAAGATGCGAAATAGAAGCTATTGAGAGCATTTAAGTTCCTCAAATACCTTCAGCAGGGCTATTCGGGGGTATCTACAGTGATCCCCAATGCCAGACCATCTCCTAGGGGGTGTAAGGCTCATTTCCCCAAATCTGACAGTACTTTTTGCATATTACAGTTTCGCTGGCTCCCGTTTTCGGTGATTTCTAATGGAATACGGCGGAAAGCGGGCACACGCGCGATGCTTTTCCACATTGAAAACCAGCGAAGTGGTCGAAAAGTACTGCATGCAAAAAGTATGGGACTTTTCGCCGGGAATTGAATATGGCCCTATATAGGCCCAGATTTATCAATGAGTGATATCCTTGTTATCACCCGTTACTAATCTTAAATGATGCTCCAACCAATCAGCTTCTAATGCTGGGCATACACTATACAATTATCTGTCCAATCTGGCTGGTTGGAATGAAAACCTGGTAATGTATGAGAGCCAATGACAATCAACCATTTGCTCACAAACACTGGAAACAGACAAAAATGGTCGTTCAGACAAATTGGTTAAAACACATGAATTTAACCAATTTGAACAATTGTTTTTTGTCCGTTTTCCAGTGTTTAAACTTTAAAACCATATGATCGACTGTCATTTGCTCCCAACCATTACCAGGTTTCCATTCCAACCAGCCAGATTGGACAGATATCTGGCAGATAATTGTATATAGTATATGCCCAGCATTACTGTAATTTTCCAAACGCATGACATTTAGGAGCTGATTGGTTGGAGCACCATTTATGATTAGTAACAAGTGATAACAAGAATATCACTCGTTGATAAGTCTGTGCCTATGTACACAGCATACATACCGGTTTTCTGGCAGCCCCTTCCGGGAGGGGGCTTCCAGGTCGGTTCAGCAGGGAGGGTGCGGGCGGCTGTACTGGATGGAGCAGGGGCGTGTCTGCGCGTTTGCGTCATCGCAGCCCCGCCCCCTGCTTTATAATGCCGATATTACCGGCACTACAAAGCAGGGGGTAGAGTTATGATGACGCGATTTAGCACGAATCACGTCATCGTCACCCAAACCGCCCACTTTTACATGCAGTGTCAGGGGGGTCGCGGATGATGCAGGAGACTTGCCTCCTCTTGGGTGTCGGGAACGGCACCCGATTTTTGGGAGGCTCCTGACAGTCCCGGGAGAGTAGGCAAGTATGGTACACAGCCACACCTCACGCACTTGGAATTTCACCTTAAACCTAAAAAACGGAAATTAGATCTGAATTGGCACTCTTCTACCAACCTACTACCCAGTATGAAACGTTTGGCATTATTGTGATATAATGCTGGGTGTGTTGAATTAAGTAGTTTATATTCTATTCAAGACACTCACTTGTTAAGTTATCTTACCTTCAATAAGGAATACTAGGGTCTATGTACTAAACCATGGAGAGAGATAAAGTGGACGGAGTTAAAGTACCACCAATCAGTTCTTAACTGTTACTTTAAAGGCTGTGTTTGAAAAATAACAGGAGCTGATTGGTTGGTACTTTATCTACATCCACTTCATCTCTCTCCAAAGCTTAGTACAGTACATAGACCCAGTGGCGCAAGTTCATTCCAGACACCCGGAGGCAAGTTATAATTTGGTACTCCCCCATCACAGCCGCTGACACTGTAATATAGCATTTCACAAGCAGATACACCCGCAGTTTCACACAGAATATAGGCATGCCATGGAGGAGTGAGACAGAGAGTTGTGGGTGACGGGGGCGCCGGATGTGTCTCTCTGACAATGGAAGTTGCTGAGGACCAGCAACACCAATGAGTATAGATACAGGCTATAGATAGACAGAGGCTGCAGCTGATGGTCTGATATGCAGCTCTCCACTAGTGTATAATGGCTTCTCAGGTGCCAGGAAGAGGTGCCATGTATTGGGCGGCAGTGACGGTACACTCTGGGAACATTGTTACAGCCCTAAGTGGAGTGAATATATTGTGGGCAATGGAGGATAAGCCTCTTCAGTGCTGGAGCCCGGCGGCAGGCACCTACATTGTATCCCATAGTTCTGCCCCTGCGTAGACTCCAAATTACCAACCAATCAGCTCCTGTCATTTTTCAAACAGCCTATAAAATGACAGTTGGGAGCTGATTGGCTTGAGCACCATTTATCATCCCAACAAGTTTTATCACTTGTTGTGAATGATAAACTCGTTAATAAATGAGGCCCACAGTCTGTAAAGTGACAGGTAGGAGCTGATTGGTTTGTACTTTATCTTCATCCACTTTCAGCTTTCTTCACAGGCTTAGTACATAGACCTCATAGTTTATTAAATGGTGGAAAGGCTAATTGCCAGTGAATAACAAATTGTTTCACTACAGTAACAAGAAGACTTTGTCCTATACACCAAGCGGTTACCACCAGTATTAGGATAAGTGAGGGGAAGCCTAATTAGTGAGATTTCTGGTGGTAGATGTACTATTACTAATATCTCATGTTTTCATTAACCACTTAACTGACAATATTTTTGCCCCCAAACCGCTAAGAATTTTTTTTATTTAATAAACTTTAAAAAGTATTTTTAAAAATATACATATGTGTCCACATACATCTAACCTTGCACTACAAGTGGGGGGGGGGGGCAAGAACCAAGGAGGTGGGCGGCCCTGCCTTTTTTATTGGTACTGGGCCCCATGATTTCTGATGGCAGCCCTGCTGGGAGGTAACAGGGGTTGGCTGGAAAGACACTGTGGTGCACCTCCATAGGGCTGGTGCAATATCTGATGGTGTGACTGATGCGTGCCTGATGGTGCAGATGCTGCGACCTTTATGCAAAGCGGTAGATTAGTGCCACAGCCATTCGACATCCCTGTATGAATTCAATTGGCTGCAGAATTAACATAAAGCAGCAGTTGCGCTGTGTAAAAAGTTGCAATCACGTCAGGATTAGCTTCCACCTCTGAATCAGGCCCAATGTGTAGAATAGAAAGTGCTGTATACAATGAATTGAAAGTGGTATACAGCATAAGTTGTGAATTTAGAATTAATTGAGAGTGTTCTGTAGAAAATAATATTAATACTTGGGTAGAATGTAATAATAATAATAATAATAATAATTATAATCATATATACTCTATATATTTTCCAAAACAATGCAAAGCACTTTACAGAAATCATGAACATAATACAGAGTTGAAGTAGCCATTTTGGATCATAACTTCCACTGAGTATTTATCCTACACATGAAGGTACCAGATGAGACGGCCATCTTGGGCGTTCTTCAGCTTAGAATACACTGAGTGGAATAGGCAAAGATGATGCATAATGGGGGGGCCTACAGAATACTAAAGTGAGTTGCTGAATCCTTAGGAAACCATCAGATCCAAGAATTTTTATTCTACTCATTAGAGTACCAGATGAGGCAGCCATCTTGGGTACACTACATAGATTACAATGTGTGAGATAATCAATAAATGGAAGTAAGGGGGAGATGTATTAACGGCAAAATGCGGTAAAACCCCCGAAAATGCAGTTTTTACCACATTCCCCGTATGTATTAAGCAGCAGAATGCGCTGCATTCTGCTGCTTTGCATCGCTAGGTAACGCCACCTTCAGGTGGCGTTACCCAATAGAAGCCTATGGGCTTCTTAGCGCGACGCTTGGGGCTGGGAGGGATCCGATCAGATCCCTCCCATGAGCCCCCGCAGCCCGCGTCCTTCTGCGCATGCGCAGAAGGACTTCTGGGTGTTCAACCCGGAAGTCCCTCTGCCCGGCAGCTTCGCAAAGGACAGCTCATCGAGAGAGCTGTCCTTTGCGAAATCCTTGGTACATACTGCGGTAATGAACCGCGGTATGTACGCGAAGTCGGGGGGATGTACCGCAACGGCGATGTCGCCGTTAATACATCTCCCCCTAAGACATATAAGGGTAACATGAAAGTGACTAACACAATGCCCATTGCATATATAGTTGCTCATGCTGCCCATGAAAGTATTATGAAGTCGTCATCTGGGATTTATTACATAGGTTACAGTGTGCAGAATGAGCATTTGTAGAAGTGCAATATACAGTAGGGGAAAAACAAACAATTAAACAAACACCAGAACACAGGAAATGGATCATGATGGGGTAATGAGAGAATGGAAAGCAGTCAGCATATTATTGATAGAATTACATACAGTAGTAACACAGATTAATGTCAAACTCCAGTTTATGACTTTGGGGTCTATACATCATCCCTTAATTTCTACAAAAGTGTGTGAAAATTAACATTTTCCCCTAATTTTAGGAAAAATAACAGTTAGGGCCATTCATCATTTCTGTAATGCAGGAGATATCATCGATATCTCCTGGTTACAGTTCTACGCCAATAATTTCCACAGTCTCCATGCTTTAGGATGGGGACGTAGAAATTATGTAATTCATCAAGTTCCAATAAAGCATTTTTTTGGGAACTTGTGAGTAATACTGTACACCATCCTGACATGGCATACAGCACCCGATAGCATTCACAAGCTGCCATTCACACGACATGTAAAACAATGTGTACAACAAATTGACAATGACATGCAAGATGAATGGAGTGTGGTGTGTAGACAGAGCTGAGAATGGTCTGCACAAGGAACAGTGCTCTGTGCATATTGAATGGCCAGTGCTAGGCAGCACAGGCAGAGAATATTTCTTTATTCATTTATTAATAGTTTCTTATATAGCGCAACATATTCCGTTGCGCTTTACAATTGTAAACATTAAGAGAACAAAACTGGGTAATAACAGACAGATATATAGGTAGGAAGGAATAGGGAATAGGTGAATTTAAAATAAAGTTGAATGGTTAAAATATTCAAGGTAGAATGTATTAAGAATGCTATATTATAAACGGTAAATATATGAGATGTAAAAATGGTAAAGAATTAGCTGAGAGTTCTGATTAGTGGGCCTGATTTAAGAGATGGACACATTTGCACAGCAGCTGTGTCTTTAGACGTGCAATAGCTGATGTGCAAAAATATACAAAAATATTCTCCTGCCAGCATTTAGGATCCGATGCCTCCATCCAAAAATGCAGGATCGGATCACCATTGTGATCATCGGTCACAATGTTTGCAGCATCGGCCATCTGAGTAAGCCTAAGCTTACTTTCAATGGCCACCTCTTGCCCGCTTGTGAGGCTAAATAAACGGTGACACTGGCCTCAGCACTCCCAGCAAACAGGGCCGATGCCCCCATTTCCTGGGAATGCAGGCAGTGCCACCCCATCCCAATGCCGCATGTCAATCATACTGCGGCTTGGTTACACTGCGTGTGAGTGTGTTACGCAGTGTGAGTAGAGTGAGTGCAGGCTGCATGCAGGGCATATAAAATTTATATACAACAGTAAATATGTGTGGGTGAAAAAGGAGACTATAAAATCTAAGAAAGCACAGAAGAGAACATTTATAGCAAATAGCATTCATTCTGTAGAGCTCCTTAATTTATAATTCAGTCCCACACCACACAATCTATTCCACGCTTGTTGGCATGAGGTGCAGTCAGAAATATATTAATCATTTTTATCCTGAAAACTGTGGGATGCCCAATATAAATGTAGATAGAATACAGATATAAACTACGTGATCATTTTAGCTGAACTAACAAATACATAGCAACAAAATCTGCAGTAAGATTTTAAGTTTAAAATGACATCATCCAATTTACCAGATGGGGACATAAGATAATGACAAATTATTAGACTAAAGTGGGCAAAAGTTATTATTAGACTAAAGGGGTGCAGATTATTATTATTATTATTATTATTATTATTATTATTATTATTATTAATATTATTATTTGCCTACTAATGCTGTCACTAATTATTATTACAGTATTAGACTAAATATTATACCATCCCCAATGGTTGGTCACACCCCTTCATGGGCCCCTGCCTTAGTGCCACAGTCTGACACTGGCCTTGAGGCATATCTTTTGCTTACCGTCAGGTGCATTATGGACCACTAATACCCAGTAAACAACCATACAAATACATATTTACAGGAAACTCAGTTGCACATAATCTAGAAGTGCAGTTTCCGTTGTTTCATATAATGTTAAAAAGCAGTAATAGCCCACAGATGGGTTTATATAACTCCTTAAATGTGATTCTGAGTTCACCAGAATTGACACCAAGTTATACCTTGCTAACACAGAGAATTCTATATGATATAGACAGATCTTTCTTTATTCTAGAAACATTTCTCAGAAAAAAAAAGTTATTGTCCATTCCCAATCACTTGTACCTTTGGGTTATAGTTTTGTAGTTTTCTTCCAAGTTAATGTTTATTTTTATTTTTAGTGGGGTAGTCGTGGCATTTTATAGATATTTTGGGGTCAATCCTAATAGCCGCGATGATCTCGCCGGCACGAGTCATCACGGCAATGACCGCACTTTACGGCAGCCTGGATTCGCTGAATTTTGCTCGCAACCCCATAGAGCTGCAAGCAAAATTCAGCTAGTTCGGGGTCAGAGCGGGCCGCGAAGGGTGCGAGGTGCCGGTCCGGTGCCGGCGTTTTAACGCCTTTGCAACGGCAACTCGCACCCTTTGCACACAATAGGATTGAACCCTTTCAATCCACATTTATTTATTTATTAAAAAATAAATAAAAACAAGTCTTATTTACATTTTGTCATGTAACAGAGTGTATACAAAGAGAAAAAAGGGGGATACATAAAGAGGGGGATGAGGGGAGGATAAATAAATGCAGGGAACAAAGAAAGCGTGAGTATGCCTAATAGAGAATACAGTTTGGAAAAAAAGAGACATTTCAAGAAATACATGATCCATGATATCTACACAAGTGTTGTGAGTGAAAACAAGAAATACAATAACAAAGGGTAGGGTAGAACATGGAACGAGGGTATAATGAGAAGTATTAGTGTATGGGATGAAGGAGGAGAGACGTGGGGATGTTAGTAGTATAGGGAGGGAGAGAGGTAGGAAAGGAAAGGCGCTAGAATCTGCCACTTCATTTGGATATGACAGGGAAGAGCCAGAGGATTCAACTTCTAATTAAGAGCAATAAGACACCTAGACGCAGTGAGTATGTGACCTATAAGTGTTTGTGTGTACTTGGATACTTCAGAATCAGGACGTGGAAGCAGAACATGGTGAATGGGGAGAGAGATTTGTGCTGCAGCCTGTATTAGGTCTAGTATATTGCCAGGAATCGGTATGTAATACTGGCTGACGGGATGCTTCCAGTCAAAATACAGACAGCAGCATCCTGATGGCTGGTATCCTGACAGGGGTCAGGTAAGTATACTTACCCTTCCCCCTTCTCCCTCTAACCCTCCCTTCTAGTAGCCTAACCTTAACCCTCCCCACCCAGCACCCTAACCCTCCCCGTTAGTGCCTAAACCTAACCCTCCTCCCTTAGTGCCTAACCTCCCAGTGGTGCCTAACCCTAACCCTCCCCAGTGGTGTCTAACTCTAGCCCTCCCCCCATAGGGGTGCCTATTCCAAACCAGCCCCCCTAAACCTAACACTCACCCCCCTCCCCCCGACCCGTGGCTAACAGCTAAGGGTGCCCCGGACTTACCTCGTTCATGTTGGCGTCTTTCTGTATTCCAGTGTCGGGATTAAGATAGGCTTCGCCTATCTTAAGTCCCGTGTCGGACTTTCAGCGTCCGGATTCAGACTGACGGCATGCCATCCGCTGGTCTGATAACTACATTCCCTTCGCCAATATTGTTGCAGCTTAGGGCAGCTCCACCAAATGTGGGACAGGGTACTTCACACCCCACAGTTGTGCCAGCAGCAAACAGAAAAAGTTGGGAAAAAAGAATGTAGGCGACCAGATGCATGTGGAAATTGAACTCTTGGCTATTTCATCCCTGATTTGAGACCAGACTGCCAGTTTGAGTGTCTACCCCAAGTCCTTCTCCAAACTACATTCATGCAATTCACTTACAGGTTGGTTACTGTATGCTTCAATAAGAAGGAGTAAAACGTGGAAATCACTACTCTAAATGAGAACCTACATAGACATACAGCCTTAAAAACATATTTAATGTTTTTAACACTATGGTATTACATGATTACTCTGTGAGTGAATGACTGAACACCCCAGATATATATTGTATTATATATTTTCAATAAAATACCTATTTAATATTATTGGTTGATGCTTCTACTATTTGTTTCTTATTACAGTGAGTAAAAGAATATATCACCATTCTTAGGTTATTCTAACTATAATTACCCTTAACTAGAGCCCTCAATTCTAACAAGGTTCATACATAAGGGGAAAACTTTATTAATTTTATAACAACAGGGGTTCCTCCTCCAGGGCAGAGATAAACACTTATTACTTGCTACTATATTTTGGAGCTACTTGGGAAGTTCCTAAATCTCCCAGGCTGCAGGATAAAAACTCCATATACTACTCTGGTATTCATTCTAGAGTAGTAGAAAGTAGAGTAGAGGTACCAGAACACATTTTAATTAACTGCTTCTGAATCTAGCTGCAATGAAAATGGTGGATAGATGCAAAAACAGTTTTGTTTTGCCTAAAAGGAGTCTACTATGTGTAGTAAAAAGAGTATACACCTGTGCAGACTCCAGTCTTCCTGTCCATCCAGGAAGGCTTCACACCCTGTCCCAAGATGGCCACTAAGGTAACTACTGAGCATATGCAGAGACCATCTTGTCTTTGTACTGTGTAAGAGTGACATGGTGGGAGACAGTAGTCTCATACTTAGCTCCTAGAGAGAACCTGGTTAATAGAGAGAACCTGGCTATAAAGATGTTACTGCATCCTGCACTGCTACCCAAAAGCAGCATACACTCACTGGCTAGTGAACTGTATGAAACGCAGCTCCACTCAAGCTCCACTTCATTACCAGTGTGCGTATAACAGTGAGTACGGTTCTGCCTACTTACTCTAAATAAACCAACACCACATGTCAAGTAACTGGGCTGTTTATAGTTTGAGTCATCCGATGGTGTGTGACTATATAACTTTGCAATATCAGCACCTGCACACACATCATTTCCAACACTATGAACTATTTTGTTCTTTACCTTTCAATGTATTATTAGGTCAAAAATGTCCAGGTTCACCCTAATTTAGCTAGCAGGTGATTTACATTATGAGGATTTTTGGGGTAGGCCCTGTTTGAGCTCTGTTTCCCAGTGGTTGGCTCAAAGATCTGTTCCTCCCGTTCCCCTTTCTTTCTTTTCCTCCCTGCTTTTCCTCCTCCTCTTCATTAAATCTCCATTCCTCTCCTAGGCACACTGGCTGATGCAGAGACTAAAGCGTGCTCTTGAAGTATCTTCAGTCATGATGTATGAATGTTATCTGGAGGGGGTGTATTAATGTAATCTGAGTAGTGTATTAGTGTTGTGATGTTGGATGTGCTAATATAATCTGGAAGGGTATATTAAAAATATTATTTGGGAGAATATACTGTATACTTATTATGTAAGGGCCAGTGTGAGAAGTATAATAATACCATATGGGGAATGTAGTAAAGTCATGTGGAGAGGTGGGGGGGTGGGTAGTAATGCCATAATGTCATGCGGGATCTGCCCCATCTATTATTATGGGACTGGATTACTACCAAGATTCTGCAAACTTACTTTACTACGTCCTTCACCTGCATGTTGCTCATTTACTGTATCTGAAACATCAGTTCAAGTAAGGTGGAACATTCCAAAAAGCTGCGTAAGTGGAAGGTGTTGAGGTTTTACAAGACTGTCTGTAGAATTATCTAGTATAAATACATTTTCATATGTAATTGGATTTTGTTGTTTGCTTTTAATCTATGACTTGTTTTAATTTTTTATGCACTCTGGGGTTTTGTGGTGCCAAAAAAATAAATGATAAGGAGGAGATATATTATAACAATTAGCTTCTGTAACCAGATCTCCCAGTAAGACCTCCAGGTCCTGTCACACTATTTAACAATTACTGCCAACAGTGACGGTCTGAATTCCAGCTGGTGCCAGAACCTAACCTGCAGCTATTACTTGTATTCTTATTAAAATAAATTCTGATATTTCACTAATTGGTAGAATTTGCATACCCTAACCCATACTAGATTATTGAAATTCAAACGTATTATTGAAGTACAGCAAAATGCAAAGGGCTCTATTTGACCTATATCCTCCTTTTTCCATAATTAATCATTTTACCAGTGTAACCATTTTGAATGTTTTTTATGATTGATGTAGTTGATATAAATAAAAATGACTGGGTCAGATTCTGTTGAATATATATTTTAGATCTCTAATAATTTGAGTTGGAAGTTAGGGGTACATTTACTAGTGAGAGTTTTTAGAAGTGGAAATGTTGCCCATAGTAGCAATTAATCGGATTCTAGCTATTATCTTCTAGAAAGTGCTAGTTAAATATTAAGTAGAATCTGATTGGTTGCTATGGGTAACATCTCCATGTCTAAAAACGATCACTTTAGTAAATATAGCCCTTAGACTCAGAATTTCCTACTCATCTATGATCTGAAAGTGAGGCAAAACGTCACTTTATCATGATGTCAGATTCTTGAGATTCTTGCTAACTTTGGACTCTGTGATGTGCATTGTAGTGGTTCCCAGTTACATGCAGCTAATTTGTCCCCTGCTCAGGCCCCACAGGATTGAAAACATAAGTGACCACACACAGTAACAACTATGTATAGGGCTGAGAATGCTCAGCGAAGAACTGAGTTAGAGGGTCCAGTGTGAGGCCCTATTGTGTCCTGCAAGGTGCAGGTGGTATAAGGAGATAGTACAGACAGGAAAGGTGGCTCAGAGGAGCTCTTGTAAGACAGCTTATTGAGGGACTATGCAGGCATAGGTAAAGCTAGGCTATCAAAGTGACCACTCTATAATGCAGAGAAACAAAGTGACTGTTATATAATGCAGTGAACATCACAGTGACCATCATACAGCACAATACATAGAGCATACCTCCCAACATTGGTGGTCCAGTAGTCGGGACATCTGCTTGCCAAAACAGGGGCATGGTCTATCAGTAAATGGGGCATGGTCTCATGACATGCCCACGTTACATCACTCTGGGGCGAGACCAGCATCCCTGGAGATGCTAGGCTGCCCCCAGGCCCTCCCTGTGAAGAGATGCCATGTGCATGTGCACGACATCTATTCACCCACTGCTCTGCTATGCAAAGCAGCAATTAAACTGATTTCTCCCAACTTCCCACCACTGCGGGACACTGCGGCCCGTGGGTGGGACGGCAGGACAGTACCTGAATAGCGGGACTGTGCCGCCAGAGGTTGGGAGGTATGCACAGAGCATCTCAGATAAATGAAATTATTTGAGGATGTTTGTGCTAATTAATAACGTGGATTATGTAGATAATTATTGTAAAGGGAGGTATATACCATATTTATTACATTAAATGGGGTTGTTACGATGATGCCGAAGTAGTTAATAGTTTTTGAGGAAGGGCTAATTATTGATGAGGGAATGATATTGTAAGGTGGGCAAAAATACTTTCTTTGTTATATGGCAGTTAGTGATGCTCTTTGTATTATTTGGCAGTTACTAATGTTCTTTGTATTATATGGCAATCACTTATGCTCTCTGTATTATATGGTGGTCACTAATACTCTCTGTATTATATGGCAGTTATATAATACATTGCATTATATGGCAGTTACTGATACTCTCTGTATTATATGGCAGTCGCTGATGCTCTCTCTATTGTATGGTGGTCACTGACGCTATCTGTATTATATGTCAGTCACTGTGATGTTCTCTGCAATAGGTGGCGATCACTGTGATGTTCCTCTCATTATAGGTCAGTCATTGTAATGTTCTCCTCATCATAGGTCAGTCACTGTAATGTTCTCTGCATTACAGGGACGGGGTGGAACTGGGTTCCGTCACCTCTAATGGTAAGCGGAACTAGTTCTCCCTCCGCCACGTCCCTGCATAGAAGTCATACAGACAGAGCGCCACTCTTCCTAATGCGGCTGCCTCCCTATCCTTGGTTATTGGCTCCATGTTCCTCCTCCACCTGTGGCCTGCCCCTCCTCTCACTCACTGTGTGGCCCTGCATCCTGGCGGCTCCTTTTGTGGCACAGCGTATATTACGTCATGCCGTCACCGCCGCTGCATAGTGAACTGAGGAGCCGTGAAGAGGAGCCAGGGCAGACAATCAAATGAGCTGCTGCTAGAGGGACACGGTGGGGGGATAAGCTGCTCATGGGATAGAAGACACACGGACAGGGAGCTGCTGCTAGAGGGACCCTGGGGGGGGAATAAGCGGCTGGTGGGAGAAGAGAAACAGGGGCATGGAGCTGCTGGTGGGAGATACAGGGGCCAGGGAGCTGATGGTGAGGGACTAACGCGCGACTCTCCTGTTTGAATTTTGGACTGTGCTGCAGCCCCACCGCTGGAGCCACCACTGATATTAACTCCCTAATTACCTCCCTAAGTATTCATTTACCATCCTTCATATTAATTTACACCATTAAATCTTTAACCCTGTGTTTTTTTTTCTTACTATTACCTACCATAAAGCATAAACCAATCCCACCCTATACCCTGTCTGTTGGATATCTCTACTGTTCTTCTCCTGTTATGGCCACTGTGTTCAGGAAGCAGTTGCCTGTCAGACAGGTCTCACTGAGGCTGCTGTCAAGAAGTGAGGTCATTCCCTGATTGGGGGGTAGGTGTTTGTTGTTGTCTATAAGATAGTGTTATTTTCCTACAAAACAGAACCTGAACATTGTGAGAGTCTTGTGGAGCTGGAGATATGTATCTTTTTGCTGCTGTTTTTTGTACTGCACATACACACCTGAAATTCTTACGCATCTGTTCCTATGCAGATGTGGACACATTATGCCTCCTTATACTTAGAGAAACAAAATAGAGGATGGAAGGAGCATGTAAGCATTGGGGGAGTATATATAAGACCATGTTCATGTCGATCATAACTCAGGCACATATGCGCCTGCTAGGAGCCACATTATTTGTATGTGCTCAAACCCTGGTGCAGGATGATGATGATGATGAGTTAATGACTGGAGGCTGCATGAGATGGTTTGAGTGGGACTCGTTCCCTTCTGCTTATACTAATACTGTACTAATATTACAGAATCTGCTGCAGTTTATACAAATTATTTCATTGATAGTTGCAACACAGCACAGAAGCAGATTCCCAATTCATCTTTTAATGGGGAAGACAAGAGATGATTGTATTAAGTTGAAGTTACAGTATTTAGTGCTTTTATTTAATATTTGTCTCAACTCAGTTGTATTTTACATGGTCATGCATTTAATTATTTATTAATATCACTGTCCAGACACTTTACTGTAACTTTAGCGTTTTCTACTAACACTCAAAGTGGTGTAAACCTAGTACACTTGCCACCATTGCAGAGCGGGACGAATGTTGCAAAAATACATCTTTTTGGGGGCCACATTGTATGCATCCAACTCTACATGAGTTTCTGTATCACTAACCAAAGCCTGCTAGACAGGAGTTCATTTCTGTCACAGTATAACTCCTTATTTGTGACAGCTGTTATTCTTTCTGTTGCAGAGCTGATACATGGAATTCCAAAGCCTGAGAATGTTACAGTACAAACAACAGTATAATATAACTAAATAATATCAATATTAAGAAATACATAATATTAATACATCTATTTTAGTTATGTTTATTATGTAATTATTTATTAGTATATTATTAAGGAATTATTAATGGGAATCACAGTCCTATAGACTGGGAAGTTGTAGATAAGATATCAGAACTCTTTTTGAAAGACAGGGCATTATTATTATTATTATTATTATTATTATTATTATTATGAGCAGCAGTATATTTATTACTGTTGTTATTCTTCTTCTTCTTCTTTGTTATTATTATTTATTTACAGGTTAAAGCACAAACATATTAATTACATTGAAGGGATGACTATGCCCAAATGAGCTTCAAACGATGAGTTATGGGAAACAACTCCCCTTGGTTGGTATTATGACCCACATCCCCTTATAACAATGACAATTATCTCTTCTGAACCTCCTTATTCTCCTAGTTCCGGACTGTGTGCTCGAAGTAGCGGCGTGCCCAGTCTTTAGCATAAAATTGTGGTTGACACCAGAGCCAGGACGCTTGCTCCCCATGTTCCTAGAAGTTGTGACAGCAGCAGAACAGAACAAAAATGCTCCTGTGGTGTTGGAATGACTTTGTTGTCCTTCAAAGGTATAAAACATACCCAATATATTGCTAAGATACATGCAGCTGAGCAATAGGGAGAAGGTGAAACACCTTGAAATAATAAACAAAAAGACAAGTTTATGCAGAGCTAGATATCAAAACACCCTATTAAAGCCCTTATTAGATATATTTTGCGTATAAGGCAAATTATCACAACAACATATGTATCAATATTCATAAGAGGCGGACACAGATCTTTTAAAACAAATAAAGGGTAAGGTAGAAGATTGGTTGGTACTTTATATCTCACAATTTTATCTCTCTCCAAGCTTTCATGAATACACCCCTAAATACACACTTTTAATCAATACAAAAATAACAACATAATAATAAAAAAAATCATAATTTGTATAAATAAATGTAAACTGTTGCTGATTGGGATGTTAAACCAGCCCGGGAAATAAATGGAAGCAGCCCTAATGGGGGTGGGGTCTGTTTAGGTGGTGGGGTCTGTCAAGGAGGCGGGATCTCTCATAGGGCCTGATTCTAAATTTGGAGGCAGTTGTAGCCTCCCTTGCATCTTTTGCTGCAATTGCGTCTTTGACTTTATGCTAATGCCACTACACAGCCGTTCCCAGGTGTACATCCAAATGTGCAAGGACTGAGACTCCCACGGTCAGTGTGTACAGGGTCTGCAATCATGTTATGTGTGTCTTTAGATGCCACCATCGGTCGCACCATTGAAACTTTCACCAGCCATATGCTAGGTGTAGATCATGCATCTGAGTATGGCTTCCAATGTGAGTAATTCAGCGTCTCTGTACACAACCAATGTCATCAACACGCCCATGTCACTCCTATAACACTCCCATACTACGCTACATCTGCGTCTGATTAGTCAACCCCCTGTAACCACCTAGGAATGCCCAACACATTTCAAATACACTCCTTCATGCATACATCTGCACTGCAACTCTGTATGAACACAATTGGGACGCATATGCAGTGTAACTCAGATGCATGCGTAGGCAAAAAACATTGTAAAAGAAAAAATAAACACATTGGGTTTTTTTCCTGTGGGGGCCAAACACACTAACCCCCGACAGGAAGTAAAAAAACACATTGACCCCCGACAGGAAAAAATCATACACATCGGCCCCAACAGAAAACAATAAAATACATTAGCCCTACTAAAGAAAAAAAAAAACACATTGGTCTCAGTAGGAAAAAAAACACCCTGACCCCAAGAAGAAAAAAAACAAACACATTGGAATCAATAGGAAAATAAATACACTGACCCCGACAAGAAAAACAACAAACACATTGACCCCCTCACAGGAAAAAAATAAAACACATTGGCCCTCATAGAAAAAAAAGAAATAAATCACATTGCGCCCCACAGAAAAAATAAGTAATAACACATCGACCCCCTGACAGGGAAAAATAACCCATATTGGCCTCCACAAGAAAAAAAACAACAACCTTACTCCTCTCCTCTGGATTATTTCGACTCTGTTTCCTACTAACCACAGAAGAAATCCCATTAACTGAGCAGCCTATAGATTACACACACAGCGTAGTTCATTCCCTATACTTTCTATTATTCCCCTTGCAAAACTGAAGTGTTGAATACCATATATATATATATATATTATATTGTGCCATGATCACCAAAGATGGCGATAGTGTGCCATGGATTCTGTGTGGAGCTGGAGATATGCACCCACACAGGATAGTTAAACTAAATTTTGCCACACCTAGGGGCTGCCTTGTGGAGAGAGCCCGGGTGTGGGCTGATGAGAAGGTGGAACAGTCAGGCTGTCGTTGGAGACAGTCTAAGTGGGACTGTGGCAGCCAGAGAGCCCAGTGAAGCTAAGCCAAGCCATTGGGGACCTCAGTCCAGACCTGTGTGACATAAAAGCAGCTAAGCTGCAGGTTAAGGAAGCCAATGTCCATACCTGCAGGAGGCAGGGAGGACCACAAGAGAAACTTGTGTGAAAGCCAAGCCAGAGCCTGTGATAGACTCTGCAGGAAGCAGAGATAGACTTTGGACTTTATTGCAGACTAGCCACCCTGTCACGGTTGCCATGGAGAATTCCCCTGCTGATGGGGTGAAAGCTGAGGTCTTGGGTTGAGGGAGGAATCAGAGGCATGGGGCCTGAATATAAGATATCCTCATCCACGGATGTCAGACGTTGATGAGACCAGTCCAAATGTGCAGAGTCTAACCAGCTGTGTTCTCCAATGACCCCAAAAATTGGGATATGGGTTTATGCTGCACCAAACTAGCAGGTCGCAGTCCTTTGAACTGGTGTCCGATACCGTGGGAATAGAGACAAATAAACAATGGCCCTGGGAATATACTTCAAGGAGAAGTACTAGTACAGGAGACTGATACTTGTACTGGAATGCTGGACGCACTGTTATGACAAGGAAAGGCTTATGTAACTAGTTCTCTGGAAATGGTCCTGGACGCAAACTAGCGTCAAGATAGTCACTAGAAACTTGTACACCAGAAAGGGGTTCTGGACGCAAACTTGCGTCGAGATGGGCACTTGATACTTGTACACCAGAAAGGGGTCCTTGCTGCAAAACTGCGTCGAGAGGTGGTACTGTAACGCACACAGGCGAGATGTCAGATGCACTGTTGCAAAGAAGGTTGGTATGAGTTTTGCACACAGGCAAGATGTTGAGCGCACTGTTGCAGAGAGAGATGGTACTTGTTTTACACACAGGCTAGATGTTGGGAGCACTGTTGCAGAGAAAGATGGTACTTATTTTGCACACAGGCTAGATGTTGGATGCACTGTTGCAGAGAGATTCGGCACTTGGATCACCAGTAATCACGGAGGAACCTGGAACGAGGTAACAGCAAAAATACACTCAGTAGCGACAACGTTGCACAAGCAACTTCCTGCTGTCCGGAGGCCGGCTTTATAACCTGCAGTAGCAGATCATTGGTAGATAGCATCAGCTGACAATCACCATGCTACCATTGGGTACAGGGAAGTAAGTCAGGTGATGCAAACTGTCTTGGCTGCGTCCATGACGGCGACCTCAGTAACCAAGGCACAGCACAGCTCAAGGCAGTCTACATGGCTATAGGAATAATACTCAGCGCTTCATCCTCCACCACACCAGGCGCCTGACCACACGAGTGACCAGGGGAAGCCGGCGCTGGGGTGAGTAACTTCCGATCCTAGGTTGCAACCTGACACACCCAAGGATAGTCAGGTGCGAAGAAGTGTGTAAGTGCCTAAATGGGGCTAGGCGTTTGTTATTTTGGTTTGCAGATTTATGCTGACAGTAAAGCACTTTTCTTTTATTTATAACATGAAATGCTATGTGTGGACCCTGATTCAAGCACCTAACACTGCACCCAATATATTCAATATTAAAGCAGTGCGCACCCACATACAAACATGAATCCAACTTCTGAGGTGGTTTATGCATGTATGACATGATGTGCAATCTTAAAATACAAAAATAACAACATAATAATAAAAAAAATCATAATTTGTATAAATAAATGTAAACTGTTGCTGATTGGGATGTTAAACCAGCCCGGGAAATAAATGGAAGCAGCCCTAATGGGGGTGGGGTCTGTTTAGGTGGTGGGGTCTGTCAAGGAGGCGGGATCTCTCATAGGGCCTGATTCTAAATTTGGAGGCAGTTGTAGCCTCCCTTGCATCTTTTGCTGCAATTGCGTCTTTGACTTTATGCTAATGCCACTACACAGCCGTTCCCAGGTGTACATCCAAATGTGCAAGGACTGAGACTCCCACGGTCAGTGTGTACAGGGTCTGCAATCATGTTATGTGTGTCTTTAGATGCCACCATCGGTCGCACCATTGAAACTTTCACCAGCCATATGCTAGGTGTAGATCATGCATCTGAGTATGGCTTCCAATGTGAGTAATTCAGCGTCTCTGTACACAACCAATGTCATCAACACGCCCATGTCACTCCTATAACCTGCAGTAGCAGATCATTGGTAGATAGCATCAGCTGACAATCACCATGCTACCATTGGGTACAGGGAAGTAAGTCAGGTGATGCAAACTGTCTTGGCTGCGTCCATGACGGCGACCTCAGTAACCAAGGCACAGCACAGCTCAAGGCAGTCTACATGGCTATAGGAATAATACTCAGCGCTTCATCCTCCACCACACCAGGCGCCTGACCACACGAGTGACCAGGGGAAGCCGGCGCTGGGGTGAGTAACTTCCGATCCTAGGTTGCAACCTGACACACCCAAGGATAGTCAGGTGCGAAGAAGTGTGTAAGTGCCTAAATGGGGCTAGGCGTTTGTTATTTTGGTTTGCAGATTTATGCTGACAGTAAAGCACTTTTCTTTTATTTATAACATGAAATGCTATGTGTGGACCCTGATTCAAGCACCTAACACTGCACCCAATATATTCAATATTAAAGCAGTGCGCACCCACATACAAACATGAATCCAACTTCTGAGGTGGTTTATGCATGTATGACATGATGTGCAATCTTAAAAATGGTCTGACCGAAACATCGATGATACTAAGCGAAGATGGGTTGTTGTTATGCCGCTAAGCCTATAAAAGTTTTGTTATACTGAAGCCAATTCTGAGGCATATGCAATGGGATGGTATTTTTTGATGGCAATACATTTTTTTCAGGATATTTCTTAATGATGAACATGGTGAGTGCTCCTATTTCAAGTTTATATTATAAAGGTTTATCATTTATATCCACTAACTCCCACAATGATTTCCAGTAGCAAATGGACTTACATAAAATGAATCGCAACTTACAGCTGAAAGAACACTTTCAAAATAGCACTACCACATTTAGTGATAGTCCGTTAACATTGTTTCAAACATCAAGATTGAAATCCCACTTTGACCCACCCTCTACCAATGCTTCTATTAAAACATATACCAGACTGTTTGATGATTCCATGTCCAAATATTCTCAAGCCACCTCTATAAATCACCATAATTTGTCTAGAGCAGAACAACAAGCCCTAAAAAATCTGAGCAAAAGACAGAGGTATTATAATACGAACAGCAGACAAAGGGGGTGGAATCGAACTGCAAGATATTCATGATTACAGAAAAGAAGTAATGCATCAATTAAACAACTCAGAGGTATATGAGAAACTTCACACAAATCCTACTAAGCAGTTCCAGTTGGAACTAACGGGTTTACTACAAGAGGCATATACCAATAATCTTCTAGATCTAAAAATACTAGAGTCATTGCAACAACCTTGTCCTATTACTCCAATTCTATATACAGTCCCTAAGATACATAAAAGTGCCACCAACCACCCGGGCAGACCAATTATATCTGCTCGGGGTTTCCCTGTACCAGCCGATATCTCAGCTTCTGGATATCATAATCCAACCTCTGGTAACCAAGCAACCAACATATCTTAGGGACACTACAGCATTCCTGAACCTTATCAATAATGTAACAGATGTCACGGCTAATACAATCATGTGTGTCATTGATGTAAAAGATCTATACACTTGTATCCCTCATGACTTGGGATTGGCGGCCACATGGGATTTTCTGTAACAGCAAGACGACGCGGTTGCCTTCAATCAAGATCTGTTTATTCTACTTCTAGAAAAGATTCTTACAAGAAATTTTTTTATGTTTGATGGAGAATTTTATATACAGAAATCTGGATGTGCCATGGGATCAGCTGTTTCACCATCTTATACTAACATGTTTATGTTTCAACAAGAAAGTTTTGTTCTTTGAATCTAATAGTATCAGCCAACATATACTACTGTACACACGGTACATAGATGATCTGTTCCATTTATGAAATGGGGGTTCAACCTTATTTGTTGAAGTTATGGAAAGCATTAATATCTCTAATTCACCAATCAAATTTACATACAGATGGAGCGACTCTACCATCGACTTTTTGGATGTGTCCATAGATTTTAATAATTGACAGCTTTCCACCAGAGCATTCAGTATACATTCGGTTTGAAACACACTTTTGCAATATAACAGCCATCACCCGTCACCTCTCAAATGAGGACTACCATACTCACAGGTGCTGAGGATAGCTCGCTTACCTAGCAACCAAGATGAGTTAGCAGAGGAATTGGAAAAGTTATCATTAAATTTAAAAACAGAGGTTATAGACAAAAAAACCTTTTGGTTATTAAACAACAAGTCCTAAATATGGACAGATCCATGTTACTGAATCCCAGGGAATATAAGTGTAATAAGAAGGACACGTTTACCTGGATTACTAGCTTTGACACCAGCAGTGCGATGATTCCAAAAGCAAGCCAGGCTCTGTGGCCAATATTGGCCAGTGATAAGGAATTATCATCTTTCCATAAATCCAAACCAATGACCTGCTACAGAAGAGGGCGTATTCTAAGAGACATATTTGTACGAACAGACATAACCAATTCAAAATCAGATCATTTTAATATTTCACTGGGCAGAAAACCAGGGTGTTATCATGTCACTTGCAGTTATTTACAAGGAGGAACTACATTCCAACATCCGCACACAGGTAAAACCTTTCGCATCAAACATGTACTGTCATGTAACTCAACCTTTGCAGTTTATATCATCATATGCCCCTGTGGGCTTTATTATGTTGGCATGACATCCCGAAAATGTAAAGACCGCACGGCTCTACATAGGTCAGCGATCAAAGCTGCCTTGAACAATAAACCTATGGATCAACCAGTGGCATGTCACTTCAGAGAGAAACAACATCAATCGTTGTCTCTAAAATATAAAATCATAGACCACGTTCCGGAAAACATACGAGGAGGTGATCGAGTGAAGTCCCTACTAAAGTTAGAAGCCTCATGGATTTTTAGATTAAGTACTGTTGCACCCCAAGGACTTAATGAATGTATTGCGTGGAACAGTTTAACTTAAATCTGAGACATAGTTGTTGTTTCTATTGATTTTTGGAGGGGTGTACCATAGTCATTTACATGTCGTTATTTGAAATATTATTTGTACAATATTGTTTGTCTATCCTTTTCTATTGTAACAGTTTTTGTACGGGACAGAAGCGTTGACGTCATCGGGACGCACCACACCCTGGTCTCGTGGAACCGATGCGGCTGTTGTGTTCACTGTCCTGTCTGTGGTGGAGGATATAAGGTAAGCTCATTGTTTTATCTTTTTGTCTATCTCTTCCTGACGATGGGGCACGAGATCTCCGTAATGTTGAATTAAAAATGCTCACTTGATGATCGATCAGCAGTGCAGTGTATTGTTTCACCCTACTTGTCATATATATATATATATATATATATATATATATATATATATATACACAACTCCATAAAATAAAGTGGCACTCTCAGACTGCTTTCAAGTGAAAAAAGTTGAACTTTACTGCATCAACGTTTCGGGGGCCAGCCCCCGTTGGACCCCGAAACCTTGTTGCAGTAAAGTTCAACTTTTTTCACTTGAAAGCAGTCTGAGAGTGCCACTTTATTTTATGGAGTTATGTGGAGGGGTTGTCAGCCTCAGGGTGAGCACCTCAGCAAGACAGTATGACTCATCTGATAGTGAGTGCCGGTTTTTTAAATTGTGTATATATATATATATATATATATATATAAAATAATTAGCCATGGCATTACCTGCGACTTTGACATGTACAGTGGGTGCTTTGTGCCCCCCTCCCCAGATAACAGCTCCACTGCCTAGGATACAGAGAAAGGAGTCGGGACTGCAGGAAAGTAATGCTGAGGGCAGGGGAGGGATGAGGATAGACCCTCCAACCTGACATTTGCTGGGTCGATACTAGTTGTATTCTTTTTTTACGCCTTATTATACTGTCATCTCAATATCAGTTTGAGGCTGCTCTTTTTGTTTGTTCCACATGTGTCCATTGCCAGGATGAATTAAGATAACTACAGACCCCGTTTTTTATAACCAAAATAAAGAGCCCCCCCCACCACTGTGCATATAACAATAAAAATAAAATTACATTATGATTAATGGTGCCACAAGATAAAGTATTATAATACTGAATTACACCTAAAATATAAAACAAGAGAAGTGGCTCTGTATTTATTTATTTATTTATTACCAGTTATTTATATAGGCATACATATTAGCAGTGCTTTACAGAAAATATTTGACAATTCACATCAGTCCCTGTCCCAATTGAGCTTGCAATATATATTCCCTAATTTTGTTGGGAGCCAATTAACCTACCAGTATCATTTTGGAGTGTGGGAGGAAACCGAAGCACCCAGAGGAAACCCATGCAAGCACAGAGAGAATATACAAACTCCACACAGTTAGGGCCATAGTGGGAATCAAACCCTCGACCTCAGTAATGCTAACCATTACACCGTCTGTACAGCTGTCCTCACAGCAAAAGAACAGAGACTGACATTTACATGCAACAGATTACAACCTCTGCCAATTTGGGATCGGATAGGCTCAGAACCAAGAGCGGACCAAGAGGATGATTCAGTGTCTGTTATTGGTCCCCTCAGTCATCTACACCATTTTGTTTGTTTCAACTATGCACAGGACAAAAGGGTCCAGAGCCTCAATCCCCCTACTGCTCTGGGCCCTATTATATATATTTACTGCATCATATATCTCCTAGTACAAGGAAATGCTGGGCTTTTATTTTATAGCTGGAGCTGCTCTTTTCCATTTACAGTACTCACCCAATGCTGCTTCTATTAGTCTATTACACATTAAAGAATAACAATCCTAAAATAATAAAAGTTATAAACTGATAAGGAAAAAAAAGAATTCAGATGCCATAGTCAAAAAATTCTTAGGGGTTTATGTTCTAAGCCTTGGAGAGAGACAAAGTGATCAGTGATAAAATACCAACCAATCAGCTCCTGTCAGTTTTCAAACACAGCCTGTAAAATTACAGAGCTGATTGGTTGGTACAGCTACCCCATAAGGTCTTTAATTTTGTTGGGGTCAAAACATACCAAGCATTTCAGCCTCAAAAATGACATTCTCTTTCGCTGAAGTGCTTGGCATATTATACTGTGTGCTATTTAATCCATAAGGGTGGAAGGGCACAAGAAAAAGTCTTTGGCAATGGAGACTCAATATTGATTGAAAATTGGGAATATATAACAGACTGTAAATAATTATAAATAAATGTAAATTACAATAGGAACACAAATCACTTATAATGGCATACTTCTAGGGCCGATTTGTTAATATTTGCAAGATTTCCATATTGAGATTAATTTCTTATCACCACATATTGCAGCAACAAGAAGTGTTTTATTGGGACAATTTAACAATACTCTTTTGGCAACAAATGGGCTCCAATAAGAGCTTGTCCCAGTGAAGAGTGAGAACTAAAGTGATAGCTTATGCTATCTTTATCTCCCGGGTATGGAGACAGCTTGTTTATAATGTTCATAATTGGCCATCAAGCCATGTGGTATCTAGCTGTCTTGTCAACATTCTGAATGTCGACAGGTTCTGAATGTTGACAGTCCAAATGTTGACATTGCCATTACATCAACAATCAATGTTTACTGTAGACATGCTTTTAGGTCGACATGGATAATATATCAACTTGTTCAGAATGTCAACACTTAACATGTTGACACTAAAATTTCAACATATTTTTTTTTTAGGGTGGGGGTTATGGTTAGGCTAAAATAACCAAAATATCCATGTCGACCTAAATCCATGTCTACATATTGATTGTTGACCTAATGACCATGTCGACATTGATTGTCGAGATTCAGAACCTGTTGACATTCTGAATTTTAAGTTATACCCCACACAGGCCATGGAAAAGGATCTGAAAACAATATGGTGTTGTGGCCTATAGGCTACAGTAGCTAATGCCATCTAAAGATCATCTGGCATTTGTGCAGTCCTCAAATGAAAGCTATGGGGACGGCTTTTATGACAGATAACAGCATAGCCCCAATATGGTCACAAAACTAGTTGAACAAATATACCTCTTTTTTAAATGTTCTTGCCATTTTACATTATATTTAAATTTTTTGGTAAACTACAAAACCAAACCACCGGCCTGATTTTGCTGAAACTAAAACCAACACCAACACACTAAAAAATCACAGTGGTGGTTCACTCCTTGGTGGGATTTGGTGGAACAGCGATCTACTATAGATCTTCCATTCGTCATGATGAATGAGTCTGTGCATCTGTGCAGGAACAAAGCTGCAGTGCATTTTTCCATTGTAATTGCAATTAAATTGCACCGCAGTGCAGCATTATGCAACTTCATGAGATCTTTTATATTCTCTGGACCTGAAATTGAAGCCAAGAGGGAATCTGGTTCCTGTTACTTCCACCAAAAAATGTATATAGAAAAATTATTGCTTTGTGCAGTCTTCAGGGACAAAAAAAACCAAGATAGCAGAAAAGTAGTCTGTTTAGCAATACTTCAGTCTTATAAAAATAATATTATGTGCTCACCTTAGATTGGTGAGACAAAAGCATGTAAATCCTTTGGGATAACCCCTCCAGAAGCATAGATATTTCACTATACCATAATCCAGTATGAATGTTCCTCTTGTAGTTACAGTAGCAACCAATGGACTCTCCTTAGAACTTTGGTCCAGATTTATCAACGAGTGATATTCTTGTTACTAATCTTAAATGGTGCTCCAATGAATCAGCTCCTGTCATGTGTTTGAAATTGACAGCTAGGAGTTGTATATCTATAATAGCGTAATATTGTCAAAATTAAAACATAGTTAAGTATCATGAATTTGCTATTCCAGCTAGTGTGAAGGAGCTGAAAAACAAAGGCTGACCTGGCTTTGACCCTTTTAAGGCCTCGTACTAAAAAAAAGTCTACAAAGAAAGTCTAGTAGACAACATAAACATGAAGGCAATGTCTCTAATCCTACCCAGTAAACTTCCTTTCTACTTAATAAAATGGCTAATTTGCAAAACATTTGCCAACCTACCACAGAGAGCACCCATTGATCAGCTAAAATGTATAGATATCCACAAAGACAGTGCATTGGAACACAGGGCCTGATTCAGAGCCGGACGCTCTGACCAGAGCGCTCGCTCTAAATCAGGGCCCTCCTACATGAAAATGGAGCGGCCTCTTGGACGCTCGCATAGCTGTGGGTGACCACCCACAGCTATAGCGAGCGTCCATGATGATGGTCGCGATGGTCAAGACCATCGCGACCATCGGGCTTGCGACGGAGACCCTGCGGTAGGGTCTCCCTGCCGCAAGCCCTGGAGTGATTTTGGCTCTATCAGAGTCAAAATCACTCCCACTGACATCACTACTGATGTCAGTGGGGCCGGCTTCAGATGGTAGGCGTTCCCATGGGACTGCCTCCGTCTGGCAGCCACGCCCCTGGCACGCCCACCAAAGGGGGCGTGCTGTCAATCAACATCGACAGCACGCCCCCTTTGGTGCGAGATCTGGAGCGACAGCTTGGCTGTCGCTGTCCGGGTCTCGCGCATGCGCATGACGGAGCTCCCTCCGTCGTGCGCATGCGCATTGGGGTAACATCGACCAACTTGCGAGCATCCTGCGCTCGCGAGCGGGTCTGAATGACCCCCACAAACTACTAATAAAGACTGTGATGTCATAAGCTGCAACATCCGCTGTTCCATTATGCTAAGTGTTGTCATTTATATACAGGTCTGGTACAGTATTTTATAAAACCAAATAACATTTTGTTACAATATCACAAAAACCTGCCTTAGAGCAAGATCCCAACTCCTGTTGATCTTGCTCAAATTCTCATAATGCTTCTATTATGTATCCCATATTACTTTAAATTGTGGTAAGCAAGAGTGAAAGGAATATGAGAAATCTGACATGGTTGTCTCATTTTCTACTCAGTGTTCTGATTTAGAATTTGCAATACATTAACTTCATGATATTAGTTAACTGTTTGCTGCACATTGTGATGCTGCATTGGACATGTTATATTACATTGTATTCCTTACGGCAGTAGTTCCCAATCTGTACGCTATGGCTACTTGGGGTGCAGCAGTGCCGTCACCAGGGTGCCTCTATGTCCATAGAGTCGGCACTCCCATACAATACATATAAGCCAAGGTGCCAGTCAAAGGTGAATGAACAACAGCAACAGAATAGCGGCACTCAGCGGACTTCATAAAAAAATAAATTAGACAAAATCCATAATATCGACTTTTCGGGATTATTGCCACCCGTCCTGTATCCTGAGTATGGGTTGCAATAAATATGTCTGATAATATTTTTTTATGAAGTCCGCCGAGTGCTGCTATTCTGCTGCTGTTATATATATATATATATATATATATATATATACAAAGATGCCCTATTAATTGCGCTAAAACTTTTTGTAATACTGATATGTAACCAACAATTAAATATAGTAAAATAGATGGCTGCACCTTTCACTTAATATTTCTGTTAGACAGATATAGAAAGAAATGGAAACCAAGAAAAAAGAGAAAGGGCACTATACTGTACAGAATAAAAATATAATAAAATACCCAAAGTGTATACAACACAAACTGAATGTACAAAAAATCATCAGTTAATGCAGCAATAAAGCTACTTCAATGATCAGTCCCAGATGTCGACACAAAGAGTAAATCTCCCTTTCTTTTCCCGGAGAATGAAATTATTGAGTCCTTTATTGGTCTTTCAATGATTTTGTAGATGTCATAGATCCCGTTTTCAGGGTTTGCTATGATTCCTTGTAATGTTGCTGAAAAATACCTTCCACCAAGAATACACCCAAAAAAGGCCCAACGGCCACTATCAGTAGTTGAATTAAACACTTCAATCGGAATAAAATAGAACAGTGTTTATTCAATAAAATCAGTGAATATGATGAGCTTACATCAAACACTAGTCAAAATATGATGGAGACCCTTAGGAGACCCTTTCAAGGCCCTTACGGCCCCGTCGAATATATGTATTCCTGATGGCGGGGCCTTGATACGATGAAGCTTAAGTAAATTAATTTGCACTAAATCCTGGAGTGACGCTCTGTGTTCTGCCTCGACTAGAGATTACATCCCTCGTTCTATATATATATATATATATATATACATATATATATATATATATATATATATAGCGGTGGGGGATGTAAGTGTGTGGGAGTGTGCAGGAGCTGTCAGTGGTAAGCATTAGGCAGCGAGGCTGGGGTCCTGGCTGATCTGAGGAGCTGAACGGAACGGCGCTTGCAATCGCTACTAAATGTAAATAAGGGGGGGGGACTGCAATGATAGACATGGAAAGGGACCTGCAAAGGGAGACACTTGGAGGGGGCTGCAAAGGGTGACTGGAGATACATGCAAAGTGAGACTCATACTTGGGTTTCAAAGGGAAACTGGAGAGGTATGGAGGAGGCTGCAAAGTTCATGGCGGCTCCATTCAAATTGCGCATGAACCTCTCCAAATCTGAGACTAAGGGCCTGATTCAGAGCCGCTCGTAAGCGGCCACTCGTTCGCTCCGAGCAATGTTCGCACAACTGCGCATGCGTATGGGTCATAATGCGCATGCGCCAACCAGTCATTGCGATTTCGCAGCTCCGTTCCGTACGAAATCGCAGCTGCAATCGCAATTATGTATGCAGCAAAATGAGGCCCTGAATCCTCAAATTGGGACTATCACACCAAAAAGGGGACATTTAGAAGCTATGAGTAATGCACAGCAGCAGGAACCCCCTATGTAACAGGTGCAAAAGCATCAAGCTTGTTAACAGTTTGCATCAGGAACATACTGTAGGCCAAGCATTGCCATTAGCTGGAAAATGCACAAAATTGTCTGACTTTCCCACATATGTTTTACCATGAAACATGTTTTTGTTGTTAAGGAAGTGAGTGGCATTTCTGAGGGTTCCTTGCTCTCCCGGGAGTCCAGGAGGACCCCAAATTTCAGATGTCTCCCAGATATTTTGGGAAAGTAGGCAAATATGGTGCAAACATTGGGCCTGATTCAGAGCCGCTCGTTCGCTCCAAGCGATGATTGTCCAACTGCGCATGGGTATGGATCGTTATACGCGTGCGCGAACCAGTCAGTGCGGCCGAAATTCGTTTGTTCGCTAAACAGCGAATGCCTGCTATTTTGAGTGACAGGATGAGGCGTTTGTGGGTGGTAACAGGGGAAGGTGCTTGAAAACGGGGAGTGGTGATCCGAACGCAGGTGTGCCAAACTGTCAAAACGGGCGTTTTAAGGGTGTGCATCATTAACAAAGCAGCGTCATCGACCACGTCACTTGGTTGTTTCTTAGCCTGAACTGTTCGCATGATTGTGGTAGGAAAATCCAACCACAAGCACTGCGAGCAGTTCAGACGCCTTTCGATGTACTCAATTAATCAAATAAATAGCGGAGATGACGTAGGATGCGAGCGGCCAGGGGGGGTCTTTACAAAATAGCAAGCGCATATTTCGTTCGCTCGCTCAGACATAGAGGCGTCAACAGACCGCAAAGAGCGAGCGCTCAATTTAAATAGCCGGCCCCTTTTTCAGAACGAGCGAGCGCAAATAGCGTCCGGCTCTGAATCAGGCCCTAAGGCCCTTAAAGATCTGGGTACATATGATGACATTATTATTAGGCCCGCTGATAACAGTGCTATAACCGTCATAGGTTTTAATGGGGCTGTGCACAAATTTTACTTAAAACTATGGACCTCATTCAGAGCCGCTCGCAAAATGCGAGCGCTCGCTCTGAATGAGGGCGGCCGCTTCCTCTTTAAAATCCGACCTCCTGGCCGCTCGCTAACCTGTGGGCGACCACCACAGCTTTAGGGAGTGACCAGGTGATGGTCGCGATGGTCGAGACCATCGCGACCATCGGGGCTTGCGACGAGACCCTTGGGGTCGGGTCTCGTCTCCGGCAAGCCCCAGGTAGCTTCCTACTGACATCACTGCGGATGTCAGTAGGGCCGCCTATAAACAGTAGGTGTTCCGTCAGTAACGCTTCAGTTTGTCCGGCCACCCCCCCTCTTCGCCTACAAAACGGGGCGAGCTGTCGATCAACATTGACAGCCGCCCCTTTTGTAGCGAGCCCTGGAGCTAGTGCACGCGCACTGCGGCCGCTGCGCAGGGCCTCACCATCGACCTGCTTGCGAGTGCATAGGCGCTTGCGAGCGGGTCTGAATGAGGTCCTATGTGCAAAGCTTCAAATTCTAAGGGACCTATTCATTATCACTTCATTTCTGCAAAAGCAGATGAAATTAATATTTTCACCTGTTTTTGTAGAAATTAAGTTTTCAGGCCATTCATTAAAAAGGTAATGCAAGAGATATCACAGATTACAGATACAATATATCTTGATTACCTTTCACTTTTGACGTGGCCCGTTGTCCCCATACACCAGTATGGGGACAGAAATTTATCAAGCTCTGAAAATACAATATTTTTGGAACTTGACTGCGGGAGCATTCACCATCTTCAGATGGCTTTTGCTCCCGCTCGCAGTATACACCCCGCTCCTTCTTTATGGGAAGGAGTCACCTGGGTTGCGAAGAGGGATCCTAGCGGATTTCTCTGCCCCTATCCAGCTCCTTCCGCCAGACATTGGAGCTTTGTGCGCCTGCGTGAACTCTAGGTCCAAAAGGAGCAGTGAAGTAATTCGGGGAGAAATCTCATTTTAGGTTGTTTCTCTTCTAGTTACAGTAGTAACCAATTTGAACTCTCTCATTTTGGCCCAAGAGATTTATCAACAAGTGATATGCTCATTATCAATCGTTACTAATCTTAAATGGTGCTTCCACCAATCAGGCAAGTAGTATGTTAATTATCGGGGTCCGCTTGGACCCCGATAATTAACATAATGAATAGACCCCTGAAACATATCTCAGGATGGTGTTATGTGCACCATGAGGGGAGATAAAAAGGAAGAGACTGTTCTCCTCCCGCTTTCTCTCTTATGCTTTCCGGCCCCCTCGGATAGGAGGCGCATACGCACAGATCACTTGCTGTCTTTCATCTCTGCGAAAGACATCATATCTTAGGATGGCGTTATGTGGCCATCAGGGGAGATAAGCAGGAAGAGACATTCTCTATCTGCTTTCCCCCTTACTGAATAGCGCCCTTCGGCTGGGAGGCGTATGCGCACCGATCACATGCTCTCTTTCGCCACTGTGAAAGACTCAACGGGCTCCTTTATCTCTACTGCTAGATCTGTCAATGTTTTTATGAAGCTTTCTGCTTTCCTTTTTAAATAGAGCTAGTAATATGCTGCTTTTGTTTTGCATAAAATGACTTTACTTGTGGCATAGTAATTCCAACCAAGGATTCATCTAATTCAAACAGCTCCTTTTTGGTTTTCAAAATAATTCAATACTTATATGAATGTCTATCTTGCTACATACTCTCCATTCTACAGCACTTCAATTATGTTTGTAAGTGAGAACAATTAATCGTAATTGAGAGTGAAACTTGCCTGCAAAAAAAGTAATACTTATTTACAGCCAATAATTACTGAACGTCATCTGCTCTGCTTAGCCAGGAGGGTTGTGAATGATAAGCAGTGAGGCTTGGTGGTTGGAGATTTTAATATTGGACTAAGGAGGCACAAAGACATCTAAATGTAAGAAAAACAGTTTTATCTGCCTTTGTGTACTTAGAATTTGTAATAATTTGTAATGCGATTTTTCTTTTATTTGGTTAAAACATGGGGGTGCAGAAAATAAAAGTGTATGGGTGGGGGCTAGAGACATTGAAAGCAATAATAGCTCCTTAAGAACGTAGTTGCTTAAGTAAAAAAGTGTCATGTAGGATATACATTTATTCATCATCCCAACTGCCCAGGCTCGATATAAACATCCCAGTTGAAGGTATAAAGATTGTTTTTACCAGAGATGGGTTGTCCATTTAGATAGAGGAGTATTGGATGGGTAGGATTCAGGGGTCCGGGCTGGCTCCAGGGTTCTGAGCACCCTGTGCCGGCCCACTACATAGCGCCCGACCGAGATTGGGGGCATGGCCTCAGTTCCATAGGTCACGCCCCCTGCATGACATTATTTGGCGGCATGCCCGCATGGCATGCCTTCAAATAACGCCAGGTTGGGGGTAAAGCCCAGCCCTCCGTCACTGGCTGGGCTTCCCCCAGCCCTCTGCCGTCAGTGAATGGATGCCACGCACCATTCACACTCTGGGGGTCAGGCACCACTGCATAGCTGCGGCGGTGGGGGTCCCCAACCTCCCGATTTGACCACCCGCGGGCCACTTCAGCTGAAATTGGGATGTTGGGGAGGGGTGCGCCCTCTATGGGTGGCGCCCCTGTGCGACCGCACTGGTCAAACACCCCTAGAGCCGGCCCTATCAGGGGTAATACAGGATACAATGGGAGGCACACTAACCTCCTCCATTGCTCTAAGTTCTGCTTTATGTGCCCCAGACCAGGAATAAGCAGGGAGCCCACGGGCATGTCCCACTTTCCTCTCTCTCCCAGTGCAGCCACTCCGGAGTCCAGTCTCTGGGGACAAGTCTCAAGCATGGAATCTGCAGCAATGTACATAAAAGGTGCAGAGTGAATGGCCCCTCCCTCCTTTATTGGTTCTTCCCAATTACGCAAACAGGATTTGCTTTCTCTGCTGTTGATGTGGGAGCAGCAACAGCATATAGCAAGAAGACCCTGATCAGCAACATGTAGGATTTGTGTACTGGACTGTTGGTAGTAAATTAGGGGAGGAGTGCATGCCTGGGTGCTGCTGCTGGGTTGTTTGTAATAAAATGCAGGAGGGGAAAGAGTGTGTGTCTGGGTACTGCTAAGGTTTCAGTAGTTAGTTTAGGGGAAGAGAGAGTGTATGTATGGGTGTTGCTAATGTGTCAGTAGTAAATGCAGGGAAGGAGGGTGTGTGTCTGAGTGCTGCTGGGTTGTTAGCAGTGAATTAATAGGGGGAGATTGTGTGGATTCTGCTGGGTGTTGGCAGTGAATGCAAAGTGTGTGTTTGTGTGTCTGGTTGCTTCTATAGTGTTAGCAGTGAATGCATTGGGGAAGGTGTGTGTCTGGGTGCTGCTGGGGTGTTGGCAATGAATACAGCAGTGAGGGTGTGTGCTGGGGTGTTGGCAGTGAATGTAGGTGGGGATAAGTGTGTATCTGGGTGCTGATAGGTTGTTAGCAGTGAATGAATAGGGGTGTTGGCAATTAAAGCAAAGTGTGTGTTTGTGTGTTGGGATGCTTCCAGGGTGTTAGCAGTGAATGCATTGGGGAAGGTGTGTGTCGTAGTGCTGATGGGGTGCTGGCAATGAATGCAGCGATGAGGGTGTGTCCTGGGGTGTTGGCAGTGAATGCAGGTGGGGATAAGTTTGTGTCTGGGTGCTGCTGGGGTTTTGGCAGCGAATACAGCAAGCATGTGTGTCTGGGTGCTGCTGGGATGTTTGTAGTGAATGTTTATCTTCATGGTTGAGAGATATTCTCCAATCGTATGTAGTGGAGGAAGGTTCCAATGTGTGCAGTAATTAAATTATGTGTTTTTTTTCCTGCCCCTGATGTGATGTAGCCACACCCCTCATGACGTGCCTATGTTTACCCTCTCTTATTTCAAAACCTGGCAATGGCAATTGTGCAACAACAATGGCAATTTGCAACAATATCTATACTGCAGTTAGTACCATCTTGGAAAGGGAATAAAGGGGTTTATTTAACAAATGCAATGTTAGTAAGTACAGCAATACAAAGTTCACCTGCGATCCTCGCAGCGTTAAGGCTGAACTTACTGCAGTACAGTAGACTGGAAGCCTTGTCCCAGACTACCAGTAACAGTCTGGCAAAAGAAACCTAAAAACAATAAATCATTTAAGCATTCCCACTACTTAATATGACCATCTCAGGATTAAAGGATAGCAATGGTACATACCATACAGAACTTTTATGATGTTTCTTCAATTACCAGAGGTACACGATGAAGACTATTTCCAGCTTTACTGGATATTGCTTGGTTTATTGCTGTCAATTCAAAATGTATCAGTAACTATAAATTATTTCCATTGCACCATACTGTACCGTATCATGGGCCTGATGAGAATTGTATGCAAACCCGATGGTATGCTTACAACTCCGATGGTACACCATGGGCACATGAGCAGGATCTGTACTGCGCATGTGCTGATCAATGTTTGCGACAAAGGTTGCAGTGTCCGCTATGCCACAGCATGATTGACATACATGCTATGGAAGTTTGGGGGTGGGGACGGGGCGACAAAGTGCAGCACCACAGAAAACGGGGGGAAATGGGGATGTCAGCCCTGTTTTCTGGGCATGCTAAGGCCAGGGTCTGTATCTTCTGACGCAGCCTCACTGGCCCCAGCTGCATGAAATTCACCTGAGGGTTACACAGATGCAGTGGCGGAACTCCCGGAGACAATGAAGTCATTTGCCGCCGGGCGCCAGGCCTAAAGGGGGCACCTGGCTCCATTGTCATCCAGGTCGGCCACTGCTGAGGAGCTACATGGAGAAGGAGAGCCGCTGATCGGCGCTCCACCTCCAGTGGCGGAACTATGGGGGTGCAGGGTTTCATGGAATAATTTTTCTAGTATATACTGAGAATGAAAAATGTTATTAAATAAAATTCTATTGTCCATACCTATAATAAACTATCTGAATGATAAAAGGCCAGAATAGTAAACACATTTAAGCTAACTCTATTCAAAATTAAAAATGTTATGGAATTATTTATACTCTATTTAATAAGATGCATAGTTTTACTTTTTAGAAGTTTGAAGAGAGGAACTTTGACAGCCATGAGATTTAAGCTAAAGCAAAAGCAACTGCGGTCTCTCATGGTGCAATGTGCTAATGTCTTCCTAAAATCTTACTCGAACATAGAGACGTCCACTTCTGCCTTCTCATATCAATCTGACGACGTGAAACAGCGTAAACATTGGGAACATCGACTCAGTTTGGGCAGCCACACAGTCTCTAAGTGAAGTCTGCACTGTCTCAAACACAGGCGTCTCTCCTGACCAGGGCTGAATTAAGGTTTGTGGAGGCCCCGGGGCAACAAGGTTGCAGGGGCCCCTCTGCAGTAGCCCACGGAGACCCTAGTGCAATTTAGGCACTCTGCGGTCGGCTGCAGTGACAATCACCGTCTCTGGAATGCACAGGTATGATGAATTGGCTGGGAGGGTTTCAGTTCGGTTGGTGGGCACTGGTCAGACAGGGCTCCCTAAGACTCGGCTACTGCTTTACACTGTAGCCCCAGTGGGTGTGCCACCTGTAACTACAGTAACGGATTACTGGTCACTTGTGGGATCCATCTGTGCTCCCTAAGCAGATGCCGAGGTGCAGGTGCTTCCACGGAATCTCATGAAAGCTGTGCAAATTCCACACGCAGAAGCTGGCGCTGGGTTGGACTGGCCCACAGAGGTACAGGGGAAATCCCCGTTGGGCCCTATGCCTGAGGGCCCACCTCCCCTACTCTAGGTGTCAGGTTCCAGCCCTCAAATCATACATTGTTACTCAATTATATGGTCAGTTATCTGGTGGAGTAGTACCGCTGATCAACATGGGTGCTTGGCTCCTTTCTATAGAAACTACAACCAGATTTGACTAATGGTTAGCCAAGCTTCTCTGGTGGCTGGCCACACCCCCTCTGGGGTCTGGCCACACCCCTTAAGCATGGGCCCCTACCACTGCATTCCCCCGGTGGGCCCTTTATGCCCCAGTTCGACACTGAGCTGGCGTGCAGGACGCTGTAAGGCAGCGTTCCTTCCGAATGGATGAGAAGTAGGTCTTCAGAGTTGGCCAGGTACAGGCAATGTTTGCGACAGTATGGGAGGCCCCAATTTGTGGGAGCCCCTGTGTGACCGCCCTGTCTATAATCTGACCATGCTCCTGACACAAGCTGTGAATGGCTAATTTATGCACGCCCATGAAATGGTGTGCAAACGGTCAGACCCGCCTGCATTTCCTTAACCCCCCTTTACCTCCCAGAACCGCTGACCACCTATCATTCACTTTGCGAGTAAATCCTCTGTGCAAGCATAATCGCAAAACAATCACTGTGCTTGCACAATACGGCTTTCATGCATGCGCAATGGCTAACAATCGCTCAATCTGCGTCAATACCGGCATTCAGTAAATCTCTGAATCAGGCCAAAAGTCTGATGGCGTAGTAGAAAGACACACAAAGATGCCTATTTATGAAATAATATTTGCGGAATATTTCCTGAAAATACCCGTATGCATGAATGAGGAACCGCAGCAGATATCAGAGATAGGTCTCTATTGGTGCTGCAAAGCTATCAGGTTTACCAAGCTTTGCATTCCGAAATTTACAGGAAGAGGCTTACTCCAGAATGCTCCCTGTCAATGGTTGCAGTATATGCGTTGTCAGCAGCCTGCGCATGTGCAGTAATGCATCTAAGGTTCCGCTAATGCGATCATTTCACTACTATCAGATCACAGGTATGGGCTCCTTTTGGATGTGTTTTTTATACATTCAGGTGGTAAATAATTTCTTATTGCAGCTATTTGTTATTTAGGAATTATAACTATCGGGTCTAAAATCTGATAAATGATAAATATGCCCTTACAGCTTGACAAATATAATTTATATGTTCCCCTCTCTTTGCTAATTAGAATGCATGGAATAAATGTATTAATTGAGCTTATTTATTTATTATTACAGATTTTTGATGCGTTTATTGTAATTATGCAAATGTTATATAAGCCAGTGTTTTATTCATCCATAGCCTGTTTCACTTCTAATTGATATCTAATAAACCAATTCTTTTTAACTGCATGTATGCCTGGTGGGTGTATATTATTCAACCTCCTATGTTGTGTAATTATGTTTGTCCCTACGATGCTTCCATAATTAAATATTCCTTAAGGAGAGGTTTGTTTTTGCTCTGTTTGAAGTATGTCACTGTTATAACCTTTCATGTAGAAGCACTGTAACTTTTAATTGAAGACATAAATTTTAATAAGTCATGTCCACTGAGCAAACGTGGTGCTGATCTGGCATCAAAATCACAGGGCTGAGGTGGTGTTACTAAAGTAAGGCCTGATGGAGAAGAATTTGGTGTCTACTTTAGTTACACTGTATTTGGGGTAGCCGAGGAAAATAAGGCACAAGCAAAGATTTGTATTTGTATTTCACAAAAGTGCAAATGTAAACCTTAATATTGTCCAAAGCATCCATTGAGCTAAAACTTTATAGCGCCAGAGTTACAATATACTTACCTAGCTTTTAAAGGTGGTCTCCAGGGGATACAAGGATAGGGGAGTCAAGAAAGGGTGGCTTTAGGTGGGAGGTCCTGCTCCAACACAGCATTTCACAGAGCATGGGTAGAATCTGGAAGGGTCGTGTACTCTCTTGGGACCTTGGGAGAAATACGTGATTCTCCTGAACGTTCGGGAGAGAAGAGAAGTCTGGTTACAGTTTGTGTGCACTCTCTGACTTCTCCCTCTCTGATCACCATCTACTCTCCTGCACTCTATCATCTCCTACGCTCCTCCCCTCGCCCAAAACCATCGTCACCAGGCACAATCTCAAGACTCTCTACCCTGCTGTCCTGTGTTCCTCACTCAATACTCTCCTCTATCAACCATAGCTTGCCCAACCCAAACGGCAGAATCGGTATGCCCGACATGGGTGAAAATCCCGATCGTCCCTAAGGTAAGTATTCACTAACCTTATTCCCTCCTCTAACCCTAACCCTCCTTAGGGGTGCCTAACCCTAACCTTCACCCCAGTGCCTAACCCAAATCCCACCTCTAAGTGCCTAAACCTAACCCCCCTTCCCCACCGCCTAAACCTAAGTCCCCCGGGGGGGGTGCCTAATTCTAAGTCCCCCCCGGGGTTGCCTAACCCTGACCCTCCCTCCCCCTAGCCTAACCCTAACCTCCCGGGGGGGTACCTAACCCTAAGTGCCCCCCGGGAGCCCTAAACCTAACCATCCCCTTCCCTGCGGCAATCCACGCTCGGTGCCCGGTATCACTTCGATTGGGATGCCAGGCGCTGGTCTCCCGGCGTCGGTAAAATGACAGGCGTCTAGATTTAGATGCTTGTCATTTAACCCTCACCGGGATAAAGCAGTCGGGAAGCCGGCTGTCGGGATTAGGTCCGCTGGCTTCCCGACTGCATACCCAGCTGGCCTCCCTCTACAACACCACACTCACCTCAGCACTCGATTCTGTTGCCCCAATCTCCTCTATCTCCCTCCGCCATTCCAAACCCCAAATCTGGCACTCCAAACTGACCCAATTCCTACAAAAATGTTTACTCCATACTGAGCAACTCTGCAGAAAGTCTCGTTCTCTGGCAGATATCCTCCACTTTAAGTTCATCCTCTCTTCCTACAGCTCGGCCTTTTCCCTTGCCAAGAAATCCTTCTTCCAGTCACTCATCTCCTCCCAGACCTCCATTCCCCACCCCTCTTTGGTACTTTCAAAACTCTCCTTTGCCCCCCTCCTCCCCTCCCATCCTCCCCTCCCATCCACCCTCTACTTTTCCAAAATGTATGCAATCTGTCACAATAATTCCTCCCATCTCCCCACTGCAGCCCTATTCCCCTCACCATCTGCTCCCCCCAGCCACCCCACCTTGTGCTCCTTCCACAGGTGATGAAGTCCACTCCCTCATCTTGTCCTCTCCCCCCTACGTCTGCTCCCTGGACCCCCTCCCTTCTCGCATCCTCAATTTAACCTTCAATTTATCTCTCCACATGCTTCTTTCCCTCACCATTCAAACATGCTCTTGTCTAACCTATTCTTAAGAAACCCAAACTTGACCCATTCTCACCCATTAGCTACTGCCCCATTTCTCTTCTCCCTTTCACCTCCAAACTACTTTTAGCAGCTTGTCTACAACTATCTCACCAGATAGCTTTCTGACAACTCCATACTTGATCCTCTCCAATCTAGCCTTCACCCACTTCACTCCACTGAAATTGTCCTAGTCACAGTTACTAATGACCTGCTTTCAGCCAAATCCATGGGCCAACTTTCTGTTTATCCTCCTGGACCTCTCTTCAGCTTTCATTACCATAGATGATTCTCTCCTCCTCTGCATCCTTTGGACAATTGGCCTCTCTAGCACCGCCCATGCTTAGTTTACCTCTTACCTCACCAACCGTTCTCTCTCTGTTTCTGCCTCCGACTCCACCTCACCCCCTTCCATCCATCCCGCAGGGTTCCGTCTTTGGTCCCCTGCTCTTTACCCTGCACACCTCTTCCTTGAGAGAACTCATCAGTTCATTTGGCATCCAAAACCACCTCATTGCTAAGGACACACAATTGTACCTTTCCTCTCCTGACCTCTCCCCGTCTGTTCTCTCTTGGGTATCCAGCTACCTCTCCGTCATCTCCTCCTGGATGTCTAAGTGATCTCTGAAGCTCAACATGGACAAAACCAAACTCATAATTTTTCCCCCTAACAGAGTTTCTGCTCCCACCATATCTCTATTAATGTTGACAACATGATCATCTCTGCTGTTCCCTAACTCTGTGGCTTGGGTATCACCCTTGACTCCACCCTCTCCTTTGCCCCCCACATTCAATCTCTGGCTCAATCCTGTTGGTTCCAGTTGCGCAATATCGCTCACATCAGGCCCTTTCTCTCACAGAATGCTACCAAACTGGTTATCCACTCACTTATCGTTTCTTGCCTCAACTACTGCAACTTTCTACTTAGTGGCCTCCCACATTCCCATCTCGCTCCCTTCCAATCTGTTCTCAATGCTGCAGCTAGACTTATCTTCCTCTCTCGCCATTTCACATCTGCCTCTCCCCTCCTCTAAAACCTGCACTGGCTCCCATTCCCCTACAGAATCCTTTTCAAACTCCTCACCCTCACATACAAGGCCCTCTCTAACTCCACTGCTCCTTACAACTCCAACCTCATCTCCTTACATACTCTCTCCCACCATCTCTGTTTGGCCAGTGACAATCGCTTCTCTTAGACCCTATTAACTGCATCTCAGGCTCATATCCAAGATTTTGCCCGCGTGGCTCACTTCACTGGAATGAGCTCCCTCACTCTAAAAGGCTCTTCCCAACTTTGCATAACTTCAAACGTGCACCAAAAACTCACCTGTTCATGAAAGCATACCCTTCCACCACATAACCCTGTCACCAGGTCGCTCACTCCACCCTGCTACCTCAGCCATCTCTATCTTGCCAACTTCCAACTCTCAGGTCCCCATCTACATACTCACGCCTCATGGTATCTGTCTGTCTCCATTCTCTCATACATTGTAAGCTCCTAGGAGCAGGGTTCTACTCCCACCTGTTCTCACAGCCCTCTTCTCTAGCACTTCAATGACAACCATCACCTACTCGCCCATTTAGCCAGAAATTCCTCTTGCTCATAGCTGTTTGTCTATTCCAGTGGCTCTACTCCTGCTAGTCATGCCGTCAATTGTTGGAGTCAGGTTACACCTTTTGCCGATTACTCCCTCGCTCACTTGCTTCCCAGCTGTATTGTGTACTGAGTATTGTTATGCTAATTGTTACTTGTGCTGTTTATGCTTTGGTTACTCTAATGTAATGTTATGTTCTGTGTATCCTGTACTGTCCTAATGTTGCTGTATGTATGGCACTGCGGACCATTTGTGGTGCCCTATAAACAGTGGCATGGGTCGAGTGGGGCATATGCCCTGGGCGCCGTGGCAGGCCAGCAGAGGGGGGGGGGTGGCTTTGACCAGTGCATCATACTTGCTCCAACCACCTACCTGCCCACCACCATTCCACCGCAGCCGCCCATCCCCATTGCGTCTGGTTGTACTGATATTGTATGATGATGATGACCTATTCCTACACAAACAGGCATCTTCAGGACGATGTGACCAACTAGAATAGTGAATACTGACTGAAGACACCATTTTCCCTGGGAGGATACATTTCTTCAGAGGTTCCACATTGTGAGAAATCACCATATAGGTAAGGTGCATATGGAAAGGAATGCTCCCAGAGTGACGAGAAATGGGTGGTGTCATGTTGGCATGCCCCATTTCCAGTGGCCACTTAAATTTACTTGTGTGAGTGGGGGGAGGGGTGGGGTGGTGCACCATTCTTCATTTTGCGCTGTGCTCCAAAAACCCTAGTTATGCCACTGTCTACAAATAAAATGTAATAATAATCATAAAATACATGTATCCACCATTTCATTAACTTCCTAAGCATTAGAACAAGATCACTAAATAATGTAACTAGTTCCTCTAAACAAAGATAATAAACAGGGCCATCTCTTCTATTGGGCTTGTTGAGCAGTTGCCCAAGGGCCAAAGCTTGTAGGGGCCCGCCATCCCGCCCCCCTGCAGCCGCAGACAGTTGGTAAATTTGTGATATTTTTATAAGTCGGCCACTGGTGCACTGTATTCTGATCTAACCTCCCCCCCGGTGACGAGTACTCACCTCAGTTCCAGTTTCACTTCATCCGCCGGCTTCAGACCAGTCAGACAGAGTCTCTCGCATGTGTGGGAGGTCTGATGGTCATGCAGGAGGGTTTAATTTTATTGACCATTTACATTTTTCCCCGTGAATGGGTGGGTAGGGGCCCCAGTGCATTGCTTTGCCCAGGGCCCACACTGCTGTTAAGACAACCATGATAATAAATAAATATTTTTATTGTGTTCAGATAAAGCCAGCAACTTATACTCAATGCTTGTGAGTGCAATTTGCTAGTGACCTACTTCAATATTATTCCAGAGTAGGTCTACTCTGAATCAAGCCTAAAAAGAGCAATCCAAAGCCACCATTGCTTTGGTTTGCTTTTTTTTGGTTGATTCAGAGTAGATGCTGTTGCAGCCACAGTTGAGAATTTTTTTCAGAGTTGCAGCAGTGGTTATATGCAAATGCCAGTTTCAGCTTTCCCCTTATACTAATGTGTGCCGTTGAGTGCAAGTCCTGAAATGTCCACTTTCAATACCTGTAAACAGTGCAACTCCATTGTCTGTTCCAAACACTCCACCTTCGTCTCACCATTGTGAACTCGGGCTAAACATGGCCTCTGTGTCTGCGACTCTGCAGCATCATTCACTGCCACTCTCATAAGACGCCCATGAGATGGCCTTTTTCTGTGTTCTTTTCTGGCTACCTCCCAGGAACACCCATGGTTTTACCTCATCAGTTCTAATGCCAGAGCACGTCCTCTGATTCAGGCCCATTGTCTTTACCTTTTACATTGAAATCGTCACCATGATTACATTGCAGATTCTGTTAGAACCGCTGCTCTCATTATTTATCTATACTGGGCAATATATATTATTTCTCTGTATCATTTATCCTCAGTTAGAAGAAAATTGTTAGATGATTTAGGCTCCCATTTACCAACGAATGCAAATACCTGCAGAATTTTTTGTTTAATATCATTGTGATACTAACGAAAAATTCACTGGTATTACCAATACTTACCCCTCCGGCAAGGTCCCGCAAAGTCTTCATCCTCATTGAGGTCCTCAGCAATGGGGCTTCAGTGTTATGTGCATACGCGGTGGTCCTTCTGCACATGTGCATGACACGGGGACCCGGCAGTGCCTAGAAAGGCAGTGCCGATTCTCTATTACCGACAATGGAGACCACATTGCTCTCGCCATCTAAAAGATGGCAAGAGCGATGCTGTGACAAACAGCTATAATCTTAGAACACCGCTGTTTGTTAAATGCAGAAACGAGGACACAACCCCTTTAGCGAACGCTAAAGGGGTTATGCTTCGTTGGTAAATGGGGGCGTTGATGTTATACTATGTACAACTGTAATTCCCCACTATGTGAGGGATTGCTGCCGTGCCGGCACTGAGCATCACACTAAAGTTTAAGCGCATACAGACCATGGACTACAATTCCCAGCAGCCTCTGCAACTTCTCAAGAAGCCAGGAGGACGTCACATGATTGGTGTCAGGCGGTAAGGCCGGTCACAGTTGGAAGCAGGCAGCAGTCGCTCGGAGAGAAGTGTGAGGGAGAAGGTCATGCAGTAAGTGCTGGTGTCAGCCAGGAGAGACAGAGAGAGAAAGCGTTAGAAGCAGTAAGAGATGGATGGAGAAGTAAAGATAAAAAGAGTGCAATTTATTAACTTCAAAACGCCAATAAAAGATTTTTCTATACCTGTTTCTGATAGACAAGATACGGTAGCTCAAGCAGCATGTGGTGTATTATACTTAAGAAGGCTACAAACATTAATAGATCTGTTGTGGGGGCAAAACATTTTTAATGAGGGAGTCAAAGTAATGAAACATATTTAAATGGTAATAGTCTATATACTACTACTACTACTACTACTACTGCTTATACTACTAATAATAATAATAGTAATAATAATAATATGAAAGGCCCAATAAATTGTTTGCTTAATAGAAAGGGAGCAATTAAATTTGATTAAAGGGCAAAAATAATAATATCTTCATGACGGGGAAAACACATATAATATAGTGATTGGGCCAATAGTTATAGTACTTACCAACAGAAGATGTGGATAATACAGAGGGAGAGAGGCAGATGAGGGTAAACAAAAACAACAACAATAATTCTAATTAAGTTGTTTGACCAATGATTGACTTCTTACTTCAGAAACTAAAAGATAAATACAATATTTGAGAAAATCATTACAAAATCTTTTTGTTTCTTAGCTGCTGCAATGTGCTTATCCAACCCATCCCATGCCTCCCACCTACCCACCTGCCTGTACTGTACTTTCTGGAGATGTCGAGGGCATAGAAAGCCTCCATTAGGACACTGCTTCCTTACAGCTTCCATTCATTTGTTGTATGACACATGTTAAGGCACTTAATTCCAAGTTCGTGCCAAAGTGTTATTGTTCATGCTCTCCAGGGTATTAGTAATTCACAATTATTCATGTGTCTCTATTGTAGCATAAGCCACATATTAAATTAGAAACTATTTGGTCCATCTGTCATTTTTTATTCCCTCTGTGAATTGCTCCTGCAGATCTCATGAACAGTACTGGTCATTTGCAACAGTTGTTCTGTGGTAGGAACAGTATCTGCCTTAAGCGCCACACTGGTGCCTCATTCCTCAGGCAGAGCAAGTTGTGATGTTTCTGTCCTCTTGTCTTGGCAATGGGTTATTGCACAGGAATCGGTATGATTTCCCGACATACAGGATGCCGGTGGTCAGAAGACCGACAGAGGCATCCCAATGGGAAGATCTCAACAGGGGTCCGGTAAGTATACTTACCTTCTCCCCTTCTTTCCCTAACCTTCCCTTCTTGTACCCTAACCCTCCCCACCACCTAATCCTAACCCTCCCCATAAGTGCCTAAACCTAACCTTCTCCCTTGATGCCTAAACCTAACCATCCCCCCTTAGTGCCTAACCCTAACCCCCCCTGTGGTGCCTGACCCTAACCATCCCCCCAGAAGTGCCTAATCCTAGCCCCCCCAAAAAAGCCTAACCCTAACCTCGCTATGCTTCCTAAACCTAACCCTCCCTCCCCCCCGCGGCTAACAGCTAAGGAGCCCCGCTTACCTTCATTCGGGATGTCGGCTTGTTGGGATTTCGGTGTGGGGTTAATGATAGGCGTCGGTATTTTGACTCCTATCTTTAGTCCCAAGTCGGGCTTCCGACATCGGGATTTCGACGGCCAGCATCACGGGCATCAGCAAGCTAACTACATCCCCTTGGACATGTTCTTGCTGAATTATTTGTCCAGCATGTCACTATATTGGTCCTGAAAAGGGAAACAGATGCTTAATGTCTGCAATTCTTTTTTTGCAACTGTATCAAGCATCTGACAATTAGTGTTTCCTTCTATATGCTACTTTGGCTGCCTAGTATGAGGTAATAGAAGTGTATATGAGTTATGAGAGCACAGTTCTCCTGTGAAAACCGTATATAACAACTAGTTTTTTTTTCTGCAATTGGCCATTGTCATCTGGCACCGCAAGCTCTCCAACCTCATTTGCCATCTGCTGCCCTCTCATCATCTTCTCACTACCAGAACCCACTCTCCTTCCCCTCACCAGATCCTCCCAACAAATCCACAAACATTGAACTGACTACACTAACACTGAACTAACACAAAATGAGACACAAATAACACTAACACAAATTGTAATACACAGCAATTAGAAATAAGCACACAATAAGAAGGATCAAAACAACTAAGAAAAAAATAAAACAACTCTCTACTACACAATACAAATACATAAAGTATATATAAGATGTATTTGCTACACAACCAGTGAACCCTTTTTCTGATAGATCTTTATTACTTTTAAAACACATATAACTTTAAACTGATTTTATAGTAAAGCCATATTGTTGGAATTCCCTTTTTCCTTATATGGCTGACTTTGTGATACACGTGTAAGGCAACCACTATTTTAACTTGACTAATAAAAGTTACATTTTATACAACTTTTTTCTTTGGAAGAGATAGTCACACAAGAGTTTGTCTTTTTCTCTTAGTTTCAAAAAGGGTTTCAATCGTATAACATAGGCGCTTCAACTAAAATACTAATTACTTGGGCCCGGGCTTGCTGGAGGGGCCCTTTCCCCCCTTCCTACCTCACGGCAGCCCAGCTTATGCTGCTGTGTGCTGGGCTGCAGTGGGAGACTGCTCGCGACTATTGTGCAGCAGCCGCAGCAGTCTCCTATCTATGCCTGTGGGGTGGGAGTGATCAAAAGTGGCGCAGCAAAAACTGATATTTTTTACATGTATTTTATACTAAGGGGGTGTGCCCACATCTCCAAGATTAGGCCACGACCCTTCCGTCCGGGCCGACTCGGCTGTCAGTGCCCCTGATCATACATAAAAACATATACACCTCATGGGACAATATATATAGTTAAAAGGGTGGTCCAGATAAATAAAGAGAAATAAGATGTATAAAACCCCAAGAATATTAAAAATAACGTTATTTTTTTTTTTTAAATTAGAAAAGTTCCAATAAAAATGTCACAAAAACCATTTTAAATTACAATCATGGTTTAACCCTATAGGTACCATAGTTTTATAAGTATAAATGTACTTCATCTGTTTTAGCCAATGAACTGGCCACATATTTAACCCTCTCAGTGAGCAGTTGTGTTCTTTTTTTATAATGTAAAGACAAGGAATGTGTGTCCACGCCTTTTCTAATATTTGTCAAGTGTTCACCAATTCTTATTTTCAAAGGTCTAGATGTGCAGCCAATATAAAACTTTCTACAGTCGCATTCTATTGCATATACCACATTCGCTGTGTTGCAAGTAATAAAATGAATTATTTTATGTTCAGTTATTTATTGTCACTCTTTCATATTTCGTTGTTCTATTTTCATTGATATTCCGATAACCTATACACATACCAAACCTATAAAAACCTTTTGACCTTTTGCAAGCAGATCGTTCAGCCTTTCCTGGATGTGAGCTTTTCATCAATTGTGTCTTCAGATTCCCTGCTCTAATATATACAGTATATGCACTGTTTTTTCGGGTATATAATGTCTCTTCTTAAAATCTACCAGTTTTTTTTTTTTAAAACCCTCTCTATTTCCTTGTACTGGGAATTATAATTTGCGACAAACACCCATTGAAATTTATCATCCTATGGGCCGGAATTCAGTTGGCAACGATAAAACGAAAGATTAACGCCGGAGACGTATTCGCACAAAGTACAGCACATTTTGGAGAAATCAGTCTGTAACCCATAAAAAGCCTAACTGACTTAGTAAATCAATATAGAAGTGTATTAGTGGCCCTAGTAAAAGTATTTTCGGTGTTATATATATATATACATATTTGCATAAATGTTGAAAAATGATAAAAAGCAATAGTTTTTGAAAAAAATAATTGCTGTAGTTAACTTAAGGACACATTTAAATGGATGCTAGTATATTTTTGTGTCTATAAAGTGCAGTTTTTAAAAAATTTTAAAAATACACCTGCTGCAGAAACACCTGTCCCATCCATACAGCCCCCCCCCCAAATTCCTAACCCAGTACTTTAAACCCATTTTCCAACAATTTTTACATTTTCACCCCAAAAATGACGTAATTATTAGGGGGAATTAAGCTATTTAAAACATTATTTTTGCTTAATTAGCCATCAAGGGGGTGTCCAAAGGGTTCTGAACCAGGGAGCACATTCAGGCCTGCTCGCTAAAAGCTTTAGCTTGCTCCCAGCGTATAACGCACGCCGAGCAAGACAGGCGATCGTACGGCAAGGCATTAAAATGCCCACTATGTCTTGGCGAGTGATCATTTTGTGTATTCCTTGTTTGCTGTGACACAGAATAAAAGAATCTTTTTTTTATGAACTTTCTTCTGCAGTTTATCTGCTATTACACCAGTGTGAGGTGTTTATTGTGTCTGAATACAAGAAGAAAAGGAATTCCTATGATGTAAAGACCCACCAGGCGCGGGATGCATCAAGGGGAGAAATGCGGTCAATCCCTGAAAATGCGGGTTTGACCGCATTTCTCATATGCACCAAGCCCCGGAATGAGGTTCACTCTGGGACTTGGTTGCGGTCCCGCTGAAATCGGGATGTTGGGGATAGGTGCGCCCTCTATGGGTGGCACCCCTGTGCGACCGCACTGGTCAAACACCCCTAGTGCTGGCCCTGAACTCTGTATCATGTCCATAATGAGTAAGTGCCAAGCATTTAATAGCAGCTTTTAGGTCACAATTCCATGTGTTTTGAGAACCAGTCCCATTCCTTCCTGTGCCGGCCCACAGTCCAAGACATCGAAAGGATACTCCGGGCAGCTCTACAGGCTGCAGGGTGCTATTCCAGGGACCCTACAAGCCAAATGCAGGTACCATGGGGCATTGACAGTGCCGCCCTATAGGCCCTGTACCCTGGAAGGTGGCACCACTTATATTAACCCCTAGTTTTGGCTCTGTTGAGACCAATAAAATGACATGCTTTACATACACAACAGTTTGGTAGTATTTGTTGTAAACCATATGCAGTTTTGGTTCCAGCTTCAAGACTGTAAGACAGCAAATATTGTGGTTTTGGCTGATAACCTCATGTGATGTTTTCTTCATCAGAGGTAAGAAGCTTGTTTGGCACACACATGTATCTTTCATGCCTACTGAGCATTTGCATCATACCAGTCTGCCAAGTCCCATCGTCCTAAAATAAGACACAATGCTAAGGAAAGTGTCATGTGGTCTAATGTTGATCAGGGTTCACCAATTTGTTGGGGGAGCAGTCTTTCCTGCTGTGTTTGACTTACATCCCCACTATGCCCATATTTACATTTAAATAAGGAGAGGGAGGCGCAAGAGCACAGGAAGGGATAGGAACAAGACTGTTCCCCTGAGAACCACACCTTGCTCCATCAGTACACTGGGCAATTGGGACTGTATGACATGAATAAATATGATATCACAAATCCAATATAATATAGGCTCATACGCCTCTGTATAGCAAATGTGGGCATAAAAATCTATGAGGGCATATTGGCTACCTGGTAGCATATCTGGGCAAATTGGCTCTACTGTAGTTGCATGTAAAACTGTATTGGCATACTGACTATCTGCTGGCATTAAAGGCTGCGGAGGGTATATCAGCTATATGTTCCTCATTGTCTATCCAATGGCATGTGTGTCTGAATTGAGGTTTTAGAGGTATACCAAGTTACCCTGTTAGTTGATTAAACTGTAATTAACCATTTCAGACTACAGTACTGTAGCTCTGCATGCTTTGCTGGATGTGGACACACAATGGGACATTTTACCTTTTCTTTTGGGCACACTGTCATGACTGGCCGTAGTTGGATGATGACTAGTTTTATTTGGAAGGCTTATAGGATGTTCCTACTAGTGTTCCCAATAGTGCTAGGGGTCCAAAAATATCTGTATTCACACCATAAATAATTTCAAAAGCATAGTGTAATTGGAGTTATTGTTATTGCAATGCTGAAGGTTGTTTGTAAGTCTGGGAGGTAACATTAATAGAGCTAATCTATATAATAAGCGAGAAAGCATATCTGTCTGTCTGTCTGTCTGTCTGTCCTTTATGCATGGCCAGAGCTTTGGACCTAGCTCCACCAAATTTGGCATGGTGGTGTAGTTTGACCAGGATTAGGCTTTGCCTACTGTAGGTTTGAGCTTTGTCAGGGCCACACACTGTCACACAATCCCTAAAAATGGGGACAATCCTAAATTACACAGGTTCTGGGGCTGGCTGCAGTGGCTTCAGTGGAAATTGGCAGTCTGAAAGCTACAAAAGTATCCTTTTAACCTCACAGTCTGGGCAAGTGTCAAACTTTATGACTCATGCAAGTTCATATTAAATCCAGAGTTTGTCTTTTTAAAGTGTCCATATATATTAGTCAGGGAATGGGTATGAAATCCTGGTGGCTGAATAGCCGCCGGTTCATATCCTGATGCTGGCAGCCCATAGGGAGGAGATCCTGACAGGGCCGGTAAGTACCCTATAACTACCCCTCTCCCCCCTAACCCTCCCTTAGTGGTGCCTAACCATAACCTCCCCACTAGTGGTGCCACACTTAACCTAACCCTCCCAGGGGGGTGCCTAACCTTAACCTCCCACAAGGGGTGCCTAATCATAACTGTCCCCCATTGGGGTGCCTGACCCTCACCTCCCCCCCAAAACCTAACCTTAACCCCACTACACTCCCTAACCAACCCCCCCCCCTTGCGGCTAAAGCTAAGGGCGCCCTGGACTTACCTCGTTCGGGCTGGCATCCTTCGGCATTCTGGCATCAGGATTAAGATAGACTTCGGTATTTTGATGCCTATCTTAAGTCCCTTGTCGGGATTCAGCTGTCGGTATTGAGACTGGCAGCATCGCGTTCGCCAGTCTCATAACTACATCCCATTAGTCAGCCCTCAGTGTTTGCATGCAAGAGTGTAACTAGAACTTTGTGTGCCACATAGCAAGATCTTAAAAGGCCCTTCTAGAGGTAAAAAAAATACACATACATTTGCCGCCACACAGAGCCCATTCATGTTATGCCACACAGACCCCATTCAGGTTATGCCAGACAGTAGTACCCCTTATACACATTATGCCATGCAGTAGTAGTGCCTCTTATACTTATGCCACACAGTAATGCCCCTTACACATTATAACATAAACAGTAATGCCCTTTACAGATTATGCCACATAGTAGTAGTGCCCCATATAACATATTATCACTCCTTATAACATTATGCCACAAACCCAGCAACTCACCTCCCCGTGTCCCTCCAGCAGCCTCTCGCCTCCTCCTGTATGCCATCAGCAGCCAGCAGGTGTGGATTTGGTGCAGGGCCACTAGCTAATTACAGCTGGCATACCAGCAGGTCACGGCAGTCATAGACAGTAAGTGGCGGCGCAATTTGAATCTGGCACTGGTCACGAGCCAATTGGAACACATGGACAACAGTCAATCAGGAGCCACCACTGCTGATTGGCTGCCGGTCCACAAGCTCTGATTGCTTGCTGATCGGCGGCGCAGTCTCTCCATGTCTGCCTGCTGGTGTGCCATCTGTAATCAGCTGGCGGGTCAACACCACTGTCACCCGGGCTCCCCTTGTGGCATGACTGTGTACAGGGGAAGCAGTGAACCACAGAGGCAGTTCAGGCACCATAGCAGCTGCGCCCCTGGCACCCATGATACTTACACCACTGTTTGCATGCATGTTAGCAAACAGAGGGGGCCTTATCAGGATCGATAGAATGGGGTTATAGGCGAGGACAAATAAAGGCTGCAGGTGTACTTCAGGGTCCAGTCTTCAACCCGGGCAGCACCGAGTATTCCAGCTAGTGATAAATATAATGCAGAACTAATGTCCTATTTTACAAATTGCCTTGCAACAAATATACATATAATAATAATATCACAAATGAAAATAGGTCTGCACAGAGAATGAGATATTGAACACAGAATATTATATGGATAAATATAATAATAATAATAATAATAATAATAATAATAATAATTAATAGAAAAAGAATGCCTACAAAAGGAAAACATTTGCAGAGATAACATACAGTATATGATATATAGGCAAAAGGCTGGAAAGAGACCTAGAACGAGAAAGGCATAGACTGTAGGAATGAAGATAAATTGGATGAGTTATTCTGAAGAGAGGGAGAAACAGGATTGAGTGACAGGAACATCGCATCATCGAGGACTCGTGTCTGTATTTAAAGGCAGAGATCGCTATTCAGATTCCTCAAGGCATCTCACAGCTCTACCAGCACAGAGGATCAGCGTGAGAACTCACAGGTACAGCAGCAACTACCACATCTGACTACAGTGTAACTGCAAGTAAATGGATTATCAGTGTATTGCATGTGAAGACTATATGTTTATGTTTGCTTGTAATAGGAATGTACATTTTATGACATTTGCTATATAGTGTATTCAAAATGTGGATAGGAAAGTTGTTTAGTTTTACTAATTTAAACTATTCACCCCTGTGTGACTATCAAGGGAAGATGTACTTTATATTCACATACATGCTATACACAGAAAACTAAGTAAAACAAATAGTAAATTGCATATTTCCATAATGTGATACCAAGCTGAATCCTTTGTGTTTATATATCCAAATTAGTGAAGAGTGTTTAAAATGAATCCAGTACATATTTGGGAATATTGAAGACTGTATTATACACGAAAAACCCAATATCCTCACATTCCTATTATAACTAATTATAAATAACTACCTTCTGTTCCAAATAGTATTTAGTATTGAAAAAGACTGTCAGCTTTGTCTTAGATGTGCACTACAGGCATGGTAACCTTATTGGCTTCTCATATTTAAAATGATTCATCCCACTTTTCTGTAGAAACAAATAAATCCCTAACTGCAAAATAAAGGGTATTTTATCATTTAAATAACCGTGGCTCTGGCCAAGCACAGATTTATGAGCGCTTGTTACTATCACTCTATCTAAGTAAGTATATAATCCTAAGCATTTGAGAAGTTTTTTTGTCTTTCTCTTAAAAATGCATTAAGATACTGTAGTAAAGAATGATGACATCACTATTTTTCATTGGAATGTGACATATTTTGATAAATATTAATAACACAGTGACTCAGAATTGCAATTTTACACTCTATATTTTTACAATGACAGAACACTGGAGTAATAAATGAATAAGAATATTATGTAACACATAAAATAAAACAGCTTACGGAGAGGAAAATCATGCTGTTTATGTTTATAAGTACATGTGTTTTAAGAGCATAGCTTTTATTTCAAATTGATAGAAACTTGAATGTACCTTGACAACATGGGGAAAAAAGAATGTGGAAAATAAATAGTCTGATAGATAGATCCAGAAGTGATAGTTTTATAAAGCTGTTTAGGAAATGTCCATTGTATTGGGGTGCACTGAATGACAGATTCCTAATGCAGACACACATTGGTGCAATGTTCTGAGACTAAGGGGTCTATTTACTAAGCAGTGTTAGGAGACAGAGTGAAAAGTGATAAGGTACCAGCCAACCAGCTCCCAACTGTCATCTCATAGGCTGTGTTTGAAAAATGACAGTTGGGAGCTGATTGGCTGGCACCTTATCACTTTTCACTCTGTCTCCTAACACAGGTTAGTAAATAGACCCCTAAAGGGTCTATTTACTAAGCAGTGTTAGGAAAAGTGAAGAGTGAAAAGTGATAAGGTGCCAGCCAATCAGCTCCCAACTGTCATTTTTCAAACACAGCTTGTGAGATGACAGTTGGGAGCTGATTGGCTGGCACCTTATCACTTTTCACTCTTCACTTCTCCTAACACTTAGTAAATAGACCTTAACCTTTATCTTTTAATTCTAGACCTCTGCTTAGAGAGAATACTAACAGCATGTAATTATATGTATAGATGAAAGATTAAAAAAGACAATGCTAACTAAAAAGAAGTAATGCATTAAATTACAGAAGGAAAAATCTGTACTGTAACTTTGCAGTAGAGAACATGATAGCATATCTTTGAATGGAATGTAGTTATGAGACCAGTGGCCGCGATGCAGCCGGTCTAAATCCGGACGATGGAAGCCTGACAAGGGACTTAAGATAGGCATCGAAATACCGACGCCTATCTTAATCCCGACGCCAGAATCCAGAAGGACGCTACCCCGAACAAGGTAAGTCCGGGGCGCCCTTAGCTGTTAGCCGAGGGGGGGGAGGGTTAGGTCTAGGTAGCATAGCGGGGTTATAGTTAGATTTTGGGGCGGGAAGGCTATGGTGAGGCACCCCTAGGGGTGAGGGTTAGGCACCACTGGGGGGTGTTAGGGTTAGGCACAAAGGGGGAGGGTTAGGTTTAGGCACAAAGGTGGGAGACTTAGGTTTAGGCACTAATGGGGAGGGTTAGGGTGCGGGGTGTGAACTCGGGAGGATTAGGGTTAGGCTACAAGAAGGGAGGGTTAGGGGGAGAAGGGGGGAGGGTAAGTATACTTACTCAACCCCTGTCGGGATACCAACCATCAGGATGCTGCTGTCGGTATTTTGACAGTAGGCATCCTGATAGCCGGCATTACATACCGATTCCCTTTGAATGTAATGCACGCTACAGGCATGAAAAGAACATTTCACATTGTGGTCACTTAGATTATAAGTAGTATACTACAGAGAGTTATACTATGCAACACTAATTACAAATTAGTAGTCGACAAGTTGTAAAGGCTAATACTGTAGCTCTAGGAGAGTGCAGTACATTGGAAATTGTTTTAATAATTACCTACAGTACAACAGCTAAGCTGTGTATACTTAGCTAAAAGTACCACAGGCCTAATTATAGCACACCATAATAATAAAGTTTTCTTTTTTTAGATTTAATTAAAAAATCAGCAATTGCTGCTATGGGATAGATCCAAATATTTATTTAATAACTTGGTCATTAAAAGACACAAGTATATCAAATTTGAATGTCATCTTGTAATAAACATACAAGTAAATATTCCAAGGAGGTATGGTATTTAGGGCCTGATTCAGACCCGCTCGCTAGATGTGTACGCTCGCTCCCAGCATATGCAAATTCGGCCAAGTGACGGCAGGGCAGGCGATCGCACAGCAAGGCGTAAGCATGCCCACTATGTCTCAGCATGCGATCGCTTTGTGTATACAGACGCCCACCAGCCTGTCTTAAGATGCCCACTTGCGCATGTCATCTCCAGGAACTGTCTACAACCATCAGTACCATCAAGTATGCATTCGCAGCGCTTGACGTTGATTATACCCTACCGCAAGCATGGCAAGTACTTCAGTGTAAAAAGCAGCCAGGTGATGTGTACAATGACGCTGTCTATAAATTATGCATGCCTCTGAAACAGCATTGAGATGCTCAGGCACGCCTGCGTTCGCACCTCCACTCCCCTGCTATTAATGACCAGCCCCTATCACAACCCACAAACTTCTTCTCCCATCACTCAGTCTGCTGGGCAGTCTATACTTGTCGAGCAAACGATTCCCGATCTCTCGCACTGGTTCACGCATGCGCACTGCGATGCATATGCATGCTCAGAATACGAAACTCAGCCAGCTACGAGCGAAAGCTTCCTAGCGAGCGTGTCTGAATCAGGTCCACACACTTACAGTAATACGTATATCACTGCAAGTGTTTGTGGTGTATACTATATACATTCTAGTCATTTTAGATCTAGATAGGTGTGCCTTACATATAGAATATGTTGTGCAAAAGAAAATTGCTTCCTTCACAATATTAACCTTATCACAAATATTGTTACGCTCCCAAAATATTTGCATATATAATTGTGAATGTTAATAAGATATATCTTACATAAAGCTTAATGTGTTTTATATTTAGTTGTCACTTAAGAAGAACTAAAGCAGAAGCTTTATCCTAAGCTTCCTTTCCTAACACATTAGACAGAGCTGTGCTGCGTCCAATCAGCTTCTCCCTGACAACCCTGCACAAGGTATCAGGTTGTCATGTTAGGAGGGAGAATAATCTGTTAGGTGCTACAGTATGGGGGTGACCATCTCTGATTCTGTGCATTGGGACCTACTGTATGGCTCTACTAGATGTGTGGAGGTTCAGTATTAAAATGATATTCTGCCTGGAGTTCCTTTGAAGTCCTATATCTGTAAGGTTTTTTTTTTTGTTTTTTTTTTCATTTGAACTAATAAGCTATGGTTTTGTCAATATCATCTATGTTTTACCATTATGCCATAAATACAGCCTGCCAAACATAAAGTAACAATGCTTTTTGAAGATATATTAATTTGATTTAAATTCTAACAATGTTAGCCCCATGTTTACCATGTCAGTCTATTACTGTTAATCAATCATACATTGTAAAATAAAGTCATGTATTTACTCTTGAATCCATAAACAAATATAATTGGCAAATGCAGCCTTTTACTGGCAATACATCCTGCTGTCGTATGTGTCTGTGCTGCTCTGAAAATGAGAAAATACATTGATTTCTATTAGAGGCTAAGGTAATACCTACAGGTTATTTTCACTTTTGCATGTCCCCAGTATAGTATCACTTGCCTATAGTAATGCTCTTTACTTGATCAAGTGATGAATATAGTGTTGGTTGTGTCACATCTTGTGCTCTGTTCTGCGTTTAACTGATATTTCTTACTACTCCTTTTTTCTATACAAGTTTAATCATTGAACAGTGAATGGCAAATCAAGCACCGGGTCACAGTTCCTATCACTTATTTATGAAATTAAATACATGGGTAATATAATTTACCTTGCTGATTTGAATGAACTTTAATCCCACATAAAAGAGGTCACGACAGACGTTAATAAAAGTGCCAGGGATAACGCGTACCTCATGCTTTTCACCAGGTAGAAGGACAGTGAATATGATTCAGGACTAATGTACCATTAAAATAGTTTCTCTTATACTACAGTAATACCTTTTATGTAAAGGCATTTTTTCAATAATATTTTGAAGCCAACTTTGCTAAATATATGAAGTACTCTGAGCTAAATGGTCCTGCTTTAGGTTATGATCTGACTCCATGTTTGGGAATGTGCTCAGTAGATGACACTTTTCTATGACTGTCTATGAACAATAATTTGAAATGACCTCAGTGCCGTCAGCAGTATGGCAGTTCCTACTTCTATACTAATGATCACACGTACAGTATACAGACAAATATGATTCCGTCTGTGTAATAACAATCGTTATGCTGATAATGGGTTACTGAATCTACACAGAAAACAACTTGTGAACACAATTTATAAAGTGGGTATATTTTCATTTTAACACAATTCATCTCTTCACCATTCTCATGTTTTTCACTCTATGTTGGATTTGCTGAGATTTTATTATTATTATTATTATTATTATTATTATTATTATTGATTTTTAGCCTATCTAAGCACTTTACATTTTCTGTTAATAGCATATTGCAGTATATGTATTTTAGTTCTATATAAATGAAATAGATAAAACAATTAAATATTTAAAAGAACAGACTTCTAACAGATACTGTTACACACTCGTATTCCAGATATTCAGTCAAAAATATACACAACTAGTTTGTCTGTGTACAGTGCTTTCTTTATTATGGACCTGAGACAATTATTTGGACAGAAATACATGTATACATTTTTGTTTTTAAGTTTACGTTTAACTTTTTTCTTTTTATCAGGGATCCCTAATATCTGCCAACCCATTTCCAGTGTTGGGGCTCATGTTGAGTTGTTCAGAATTTCCACATAACTGGTATCTAAGTGGCAAGCCCAAAATGGCAAGGCAGTGTTATTAATAATGGGTAAAGTTGCAAACACCAAGAAAAATTAAATTAGTAAAAGATGCTTATACAAAATGACAGTGTTTATTAAGTGCAATATAATACTTCCCCATTAAAAGATTACATAGAAATATAGTTTATTACTGCGGCCCAATTGCTAACATTATTGTAATAACTAGAGATGAGCGGTACGGTTTTGCTTGGATTTACTCGGATATGTTCGGATCTCAAAAACACCATCCTATTGGCTATCTGGCTCTCAGGTGTTTAGGATATCCAATAAGATAAATCCAAACTAATCCAGACTTGCGCTAATTTGTCGATAAGAACCGAATAAAACCAAACCCGCACAGAATCAATCGCAGCAGCAATATTACAATATTAATAGCATATAAATGAGAGGAATTTAGACAAATTAAGTGTAACAGATGTGACCGCCAACCATCGGATTTTGCGCCACAGATTGAGCATCCACAAGTGATTTGCCGTCATATAGGCACATGAGCATCTGTGGTCATCATGGTATGTTTTATTGTGTAACCATGCTCTTACTCTATTTTAACTGTGCTTAGATGCCCCCTCCCCACCTTAATCTTAGCCCCCTTGTCACAAGCAGTAGCAAACGCCAAATGTGTTTTGGCAAAGATTTGGTGTTTCAGCTTTAAGCAAGATTTCCAATCATCATACAGCCATGGTTCCATCAAGGGACCTCATGATGGTCCATGGACTACATATTTTGCCCTATGATGTATTACAGACTTCCACTCCGCACATCTGTAACAAGTGTGGTATAAAGCAACCTTTACAATACAATCAGCTTTTATTTAAAAATTAATTTAGCAAAGTTCTGATGTGTGATTTACCATTGTACTCTCATATTGTGATTTGGGGTAGATGTACTAAGCCTTGGAGAGAGATAATGCAGAGGGAGATAAAGTGCCAACCAATCTGCTCCTAACTGTCATTGTACAGGCTGTTTTTGAAAATTGACAGTTAGGAGCTGATTGATCAGTACTTTATCTCTCTCCAATTTCTCTCTCTCTCTCCAAGCTCTAATACACCTCCTCCTTAAAAGATCTGAGTCTCATGAATGTGTAAGGGATGTCAATACTAACTAACCATTTATAACTTTAGAGTATATAACAAGTGATGATTATAAAGCATAGGATTGTCGTGACTCAGCCAGTAAAGCAATCCTGTATGTTAAACTTATCAAGAGAGACAGATGTTCTGACATTTTATATGTACACTTTTATCATTCTGTTTGCTTTAAATTAATAACACTGCTCTGCTGTTATGCCCAAAAGGTGACATAGGAAAATCTGCTAGCCCTGTGCCATTGTTAAGATGAGGAATTCTGCAGTTGGTCTGGCAATTCTTTTCCTGATGGCGGTGAGAACATGTCAAGGAAGCTGCAGGGAGCCACAGGACACGCAGGATTCAGGTGCTCAGTTCAAGGTAGGACACAAGGAGACTGACATCTTATCATTAGGGTTCAGTTGGTTTGTGAAGGTGATAACTGTAACATACACCATTGCAAGAACCATGGTTACCATGTATAGTACTGTATTACTAAGAACTTGGGAAATGGCACAATTCAGTATATCCTGGGAAATTGCTGGCCATACAAAGAAAAGATTGCAGTGGGTGAGAGAGATTCCTAGCAGCACTATTATATTCAATGTCCTCTTAATTGCTTCACACTTTCTATTCATTGAAGCTGTGATTCAAATGGACAGGTCTGAATAGAGTTTAACACAGTATATTTATTAGTAAACTTTATTGGAAAATTTACTTCAAGAGCCTATTGGTATTATATATCACATGGTAAAAGTGAACATTCCATTCATTTCATGAAATTTAATTCAACCATAAAACAGTCCTTTTACAGAATACCAAAGAGCACAACACTAATTAACAACTAATGTATCAGTTTACAGTAGTTTCCTTTTAAAGAGAACATGCGGCTACTTTTGTTGATATAAATATTTATGATCATGTGGGTTACTATTATTATAACTGATCAACTATTCAGGCAGAGTATACAGAAAATGCATTATATTGTTCCAGCTACTTAGGATCCCAAATGTGCAGTTTATATCAAGGCTTAATTAGCATATTGATTAGGTTGCCTAGATAGCCAAGTTGAAAATCATTAATGCAGTATCTACATCAGTGGGAGATGTAATTTACCTTTGCCTTAACCCTGATATGTCCAGATGTGTTTAACCCCTCTACGACAAAGCCAAATGTATGCAATAACATTGGTTACACAAGCTTTCATTTTATATTACTTATCTTATCAATGTCAATTTTATTGCTGTTCTTCAGGGAAAACAGGACTTTCTTTTGGTATATAGAAACTAATCTCCCTTCACAATGGTTATGGCTTTTTTTCCATAGAGGTAGTGCTACCTCACAAATGAACCCTACATTTACTTTACTTACAGGAAAGCAAAATACTGTATGTGTACTGTAGCTCATCACAACCAGGCAGGCAGCGGGTTAGGGGTGACACACAGGCAGTGGGTTCAGAGTGACACACAGGTAGTTCAGTGGGGCTTTACTTGATGTGTGATCTGATTAGTACTTATGTGCAGTGTTGGCCAGACTGGCACTCAGTAATATGTCTAAGGGTTGGGGTGCCCCTGGCAAAGTGAAGGACCTGCTCAGCTGCATTGCGCCATCACGACATCGCACGTACTGCACTTCTGGGCAACAAACTCACGGAGGGTTTGTGATGGGGAAAAGAGTCAGTAGCTTGGACCAAAAGACAATGTTGAGGTAATTTGGGGAGAGTCTTCCCCAGTGTTGTGAGACTCCAAACACCCAAAGGGTTAAAATTATATAGCGTTCTATTCTTTAGCTTGATTGCTCCCCCCCCTGGATTGGCACCGAGCTAAGGGGCTCACAACACCCCCCTCCCTGACAGCGCTGCTAAAATTATTTTTCTTTTTTTCTCTCAGGGTGTGTGGCCACGTCTCCCGCGATTAGGCCACTTCCCCTTCCACCCGGGCCCGGCACGTCTGTCAGCGCCCCTGTATATATATAAGCTGCAGAATATAACGCTATATAAATAAGTGTTCATATTTTTATATTTGCCCTGCTCGATTAAGTAGGCTCTCTGTTATTTATCACAATAGGGATGTAAATCAGCCAGATGGATTTGTTTGTTAGCTCCATATGTTTTTGTATGTACAGAAAAACCTCTACATGGAGGATGGTTTGGGTAACTGCCCAAAATATATTGACGTGCATATGTTTTTGTTAATCTATTTATATTTGAGAAATGAGATTCAAGCATTGACTCACAGGATCTACAGTGCCATTTAGTGTAGTATGCGTTGTTGCTGAGACTTGTTACTATTTTCCTTGCAGGCACAGTACAGCACCTTCACATATGGTGCTTACCTGCTGGTTACAGTAACCCTCAGGGTCACTTCTAATGGAGCAATCAGGAACTTTATACAGAGATTTCCAGCCATTTCATCCAATCCTTAGATATTGCTGCACTTCTGTATCTACTAGCACCACAGTAACTTTTCACCAGTCTACCAATGTAGTGTGATTGCTAACATGACACATTTCACTTTGGATACTTTGCTTTTTCCCTCTTTTAGTTTCCTATATAATTATCATGTGATCAATTAAAATGTTTATTGTTAAATTTGATTTACAGTAGTTTTTCTTGAAAGGATACAGATGGATCCATGGAGTCAATGTGTGCTCATGAAATCTCTGGTTCATACTTCTCTTTTTATTTTGTTAGTTTACATTCCTCCCGCGTACAGCAGTGAAGTCCTTAAGAAATGTGGTGATTTTATTGACCTTTCCCCTAACACTCCTATTATATGTATGGATGACTTTAATAAAACATTGGAAAACTCCCTTGATAGGTGACAAGAGCATCATTATGAACTTCCCCACTTGAGTCGCTACTATGCTAACCTCAGTCTAATTGATATCTGGCATATTCGCCACCATCATATTGCTCAATATTGATGTTTTTCTGCTATAGATCACTCGTTTTCCAGAATTGACCTAGCCCTAGAGGGAGGAGTCCATTATAACTCCAAGGCAGTGCACTTTGGGGCTAGAGGAGATAGTTGTGCCATCATTTGATAATGATATTGTGGGAAGTGAGGTTATGCGGGAGGGTGGGAAGATGTTCAGCTCAATCTTAGACATGTTAAGTTTAAGAAAGTGGGGACATCCAGGAACAGCAGAGAGTTTGAGATACAAGTGAGAAGAGAGGGGGAGAGGCCAGGGGAGGAAAGGTAGATATGAGTATCATCAGCACAGAGATGATATTGGAGGTCAAAAGAGCTGATGAGTTCACCTAAAGAGGATGTATAGATGAAGAATAGGAAAGGTCCAAGAACAGAGCCTTGGAGAACACCTACTGTTAGTGGAAGTGGGGGGGAGAGGAGTCATGAGAGGAGACCGAGAAGGAATGGTCAGAAAGGTAGGAGGACAGCCAGGAGAGGGCAGTGTCATCTAGAACAAGGGAGTGAAGGATTTGCAGTAGGAAAGGGTGGTCCAGTGTCAAAAGAAGCAGAGAGGTCAAGGAGAATGAGCAGAGATTAGTGGCCCTTGGACATGACAGCAAGGAGGTCATTGCTGACTTTTGTGAGAGCAGTTTCAGTGGAGTGGAGTGGATAGAATGAAAGCCAGACTGAAACGAGTCAAGGAGTAAATAATACGCTCAAGGAGTTTTGAGGCAAAAAGGAGGAGAGATATGGGTCAGTAGTTGGAGAGAGTGTTAGGATCAAGGGCAGACAAAGGCATGTTTGAATACAGAAGGCACAGTGCCAGAAGAGAAGGAGAGATTCAGGAGATGGGCAAGATGGGAACAGGCAGGAGGAAAGAGGTAGCGGAGAACGCGGGAAGGCATAGGGTCAAGGGGGGAGGTGGATGGGGGGGAGGCCCAGATGAGGGCCAATACTTCCTCTCCAGATACAGGGTAGAAGGAATTAAGACTCTATTGGGCTCTCTGTTTTCTGGGGTGCCGTTAAAGTGGTTTTGAGGGGGTCCTTGATTGCTAGGTAGTGTCTTCCATCGCGGCTGCTTTCCCAATCACACATCCACAGCCTCAGACGCTATATTTGGAAGTACTTGAGATGAATAGCTGAGTAACCCCTAGGCTATCACAAATGCAATGGTACTTCCGATGGTGGAGTGTTTACAAGCACCGTTGCAGTTGGCCGTCTCAGCGCATGTACTCTCCGTCATACGTTGGTGCACAAGGGGAAGGCTGAGATTAGCATTTGCATATTTCTGCAACTGCTGTTGAGATAGTGGTTTTACTAGAGAAAGCATTAGCGTCCATCTCTGAATCAGGCCTTCTGTGTGACTCAAAATCAAGCCTTAAGTATGAAGCCCTCACCGGCCGGTGATTGCTATCACTGTCTATCTACAGCCATAGCTTTCCCATGCAAGGCAAATCTAATTAATACTGACAATAGTGATATTTACATGTAGCACTACAGTCCTCTAATTGCCATTGTCATTTTAGGATACAGCACCAGAGTCTACTCACTTGCACCCCAGCTAGAAAGGAGAGGCCCCGACAGAGACCACACACGGGCCACATCCTCACTTAATATGCCCCTGATAATGTACAGTATGTGCCTATATTGAACTAATATAGATCCCTATAGCTTGTAAGCTTGTGAGAAGGGCCCTCTTATCTCTTTGTCTGAGTTATTACACAATCTTGTTTTATTACTATTTTGTTCCCAATTGTAAAGTGCAACAGAATATGCTGGTGCTATATAAGTAACTGATAATAAATAATAAATAAATAACTGATCTATTTCACTTGCTTTTACTTTTGCAGCATCTGTATTATTAACTGTCCCTATTCCCTAATTCACTACTAATTTTACTATCACTACGCCTGATACTTTATTATATTTATCTGCTGCTAGAGGCAATGGCTGGACATCTCTTTCTAGCATAGTGGGCTACATACTAATGATTCACCTTTTCCCATTCTACCTTCCTATCAGATTCTCTGTCTTAACACAGAATAAACTTGTCACGCCTAGGGGACAGGGCAGTAGGATCTAGGAAGTACAGCACTGTCCGTAGCGTCCTAAGGATGCTTCGTGCAGCTCCACAGGCTGCAGGATGCCTGCCTGGAGTGTCCCTTGTGTGATCGGGATGGCTCTGCAGCACTGCTGCATGGTGTGGTTCCAGGCATGTTGCAAGCCACAAGCAGGTGTTGTGGGACAGCGATTGTGCCGCTCCCAGGTCCCTGCTCCCTGTGCTATGACATTGCCTGCACACCCCTAGTTACGGCACTGACTTGCAGTGGGGCCCTCTCAAACAAATGGGCACAGCGGTAACCTGTATTATTGGGATACCGACGCTTACATAACCGGCACCGGTCCGCATAACTGCTTACATAACCGGCACCAGCATCCCGACCACCGGGATGTCGAAGGTAAGAAGCGGGGTTGGGGGGGAGGGTTAGGGTTAGGCACTAGGGGGGGAGGTTAGGGCTAGGCACCAAAGTGGGAGGGTTAGGGTTAGGGTAGGGAGAGGGGGAGGGTTATCCTACCAACCAACAAGTGTTAAGTTCCCAACTGTTGGTATTTCATACTGATCCTGTATTATTTAATTGAATGCAGGAGCTATCAGATAACTCCTGTGTATAGCTTTCGGTATATACTGTAGCTACCTCATACAGAAACTTCAGAGAGAAGCATAATAGATAGGCCTATAAATTATTTAATAGGATTCCTCATAGCAACAAGAAGAAGGAACACTGTGATCATGTCGGTGTATGTATATGAAAAAATCACAGAAATCTATATTTCAGAACTGTATGGAATACATGTTGCACATTTACCAAATTTAGAAAACTCACAGAGAAGTAACATAGAGAAACACAAATATAATAAACAGTATACATTTTTTTTTCAATAAAATAAATAGCGATAAGCATATTGGGGGGGTCAGTAGAGGGGGTGGGAGGGTATTGGGGGGATAGGAACAGGACTATCAAGAGAAACAAAATATCATAGAGAATGCTGGACAAGAAGTATTATAAGGTAGAAAGAAAAACGTGCCATTTGGAGAACAGGAGAGAGGAATATTAAATTAATTAGGGAGGTTTGCATAGAGAAGTCGGATTGGGGGGAGCAGACTCAACCACCGCGCATGAATCACATATGGGTAGTGAGCGCAAGGAGCAGAGGCAGCGAAGCGCTGTCGTATGAGAGCCACGGAGCCCAAACTTGAGAAATCATACAGCCTCTATCATGAAGATAGTAGGTAATATTTTCCTTTTCCGCTATATGTCGGATTTGTGATTTTAGGGCAGAGACGGTTGGTGGAAGAGGGTTTTTCCTGTTACAAGCAATCAAACTTCTGGCAGCAATTAAAATGTGGGACAACAATTTAACAGAGTGGTTGCTGAGGTCAGGAGGGGGTAACTTAATAGGAAGGTCCATGGGTCTTTTGGAATCGGGTCTCCAAGCATGAACCGAGGTCCAAAAAGGCTCAAGAGCTCCATCAGATATGGGTTAGGGTACCTCGGAGGCCACAGTTTCTCCAACAGAGGGGTGAAGCAGAAGGGAACATATGGGAGAGCCATACTGTGGTATAGCATCAACGGTAATACAATTTGTAAGAAGTTTCTTTAAGGCGAGTAGCGATAGAGGTTTTAGCAATTGCCAGTCTCATGTCATCCCAAGGCTCTTCGTCAGATGGAGGGCCAAGATCTATCTCTCAGGATGTTTCATAGGATTATTAGTAGGCAGAGCAGCATCAATGAAGATGCCGTATATTTGAGAGATCATCCCTTTGGACATGGGGCAATGTTTACAGAGTTGTTCAAAAGGAGTGAGGTCACAGAGAAGTGGGGTCTGTGGTAGGGAAAATTTCGTATTTGGAAATATTCAAAGGGATTTAGAGATTGAGTTGGATATTGCAGTTGTAGATCTGAGAGAGAGAGCCAGAGCCCTTGTGAACAAAAATCAGCAGGAAATTTGAGGGACGCTGTTATCCACGACTTCATGCAGGCTGCATGTAAACCTGGGGGGAAATTGGGGTTACACCATATGGGGGTAAGAGGAGATATAGGATTGGTAATCTCAAATTTAAGTGAGTATAAGACCCATAGGAAGTTAAGTGTTGGAGGAAGGTTAGAGGGAGGAGGACGGTTTTTCTTTTGTAGCCCCATAGGGAAGATAGGTCTGGGGAATTGATATAGCTAGATTCAATATCAAGCCAGGATGACCTTCCGTGGGGGAGTAGGAGGAAACTATTTGGGAAAAGTGTGAAGCTAGATAGTAGATCTTAAAATCGGGAGACCTCTACCCCATTTGGAAATAGGTTTTTTAAGGATGGACAAAGATAGCCGAGGGGGTTTACCATTCCAAATAAAACGGTTGACAGATTGCTGAACGTTTTGAAGGAGGGTTAGGGGAACCACCACTGGGAGGGTTTGGAAAAGGTAGAGCCATTTGGGGTGAATATTTATTTTCCCTGCAATGATCCTGCCCAGCCACGAGAGTATAAGTCATTTCCAGGAAGTCTGATCCGCTTGTAGTTATGTAAAAAGCTATGGAAAATTTTCCTGATATAAAAGATCATAACGGGATGTCAGGAAGACCCCAAGGTATTTCATTTTTCTATGTTGCCACTTAAAACTGTAGGAGGATTTAAGGGCCTCAGTATCCTGATGGGGGATATGGAGGGGCATGGCCTCAGATTTCGAAAAATTGATTTTATATCCAGAGAGCACATCATAACGGTCTAATAACTTGTAAAGGTTGGGTAAAGATATCCGGGGTTGAGTAAGGGTAAGTAGAATGTCATCTGCAAAAAGGGCGATCTTGGAAGATTAATTCCCAACCTGCACTCCATGATTGTTAGGGTTTAGTCGGACGAGGGAGGCCAGAGGTTCTATCACTAGGGCGAAGATCAAAGGGGACAGATGGCAGCCCTGCCTGGTGCCATTTGAGATAAGGAAACAGTTGGAGGGGATTACGTTGATGGAATAGTAGCAGAGGGAGTGGAATAGAGGGTCATGACACCAGTCAGGAAGTCTCCTGATATCCCTAATGATCATAGGGTTTGGGACATAAAGGTCCAGGAGATACTATCAAATGCTTTTTCAGCATCGAGAGAAAGGACAACAGCTGGGGACCTCCTAGAATTTATGGCATGGATTAAATGTATGGTCCTACAGGTATTATCCCGAGCTTGATTACCCGGCACAAAGTCGACCTGATCATAATGGACCAAGGAGGGAAGGACTTGGTTAAGTCTATAGGCTAGAATTTTAGTATATATTTTAATATTTAGATTGAGGAGGGAGATAGGCTTATAACTAGCACAACTGTGCAGGTCCTTACCCTCCTTAGGCACATGACAATTCTGGCTTCTAGCATATCCGTAGCAAAGGAGCCCCCCTGTAGAACAGTATTAAAAAGAGTGCAGGTGGGGAACCAGATATCCCATACATTTTTTATAGTATGCAGCTGTAAAGCTGTCAGGTCCAGGGGACTTGCCGGACTCCTGTTGTTTAATGGAAATTATGATTTCCTCTTCTGAGATCTCCTCACTCAAACCCCGGAGTGCTTCATGAGACAGCTGAGGAAGATTGGCAGCGGAAAGAAATTCTTGAATTGCCGTCTCATAGGGTTGGACAGAAGTAGGGGATGAGGCAGAGTGTAGGTTGTACAAATTACTGTAGAAGCTCTGGAATTCAGAACGAATAGCTGCCGGGTCGTGAAGAAGGTAATTATTGGAATTTTTAAACATAAGGATATTTCTATGGGTTCTTGTCATATGGAGCCTAGATGCCAAAATCTTATCAGCCTTATCTTCCTTTACATAAAAGGTTTTGTGTAACCATATTAGACGTTTAGCTGTGTTTTAGGAAAAAAGGAGAGTGAGAGAGTGTCGAACAGCAAGAAGTTCTTGTTGAAGGGAAGGGTTAGGGAACTGTTTATGTTGTGACTCTAGTTGTTGGAGGCAGATGGAGAGGCAGTTAGTACGAGTTAGAAAATCTTTTTTAGCTTTGAAGGCTATACTAATCAGATGTCCATGTAGAACAGCTTTATGGGCCAACCAGAGAGTGGAGGGAGAAATGTCTGGGAGAGCAATTAATTGAAAATAATCCGTAAGAAGGGTATTGAGACGGGTGATCGTATTGTATGAAGGATAGTATCATTTAAGCACCATGTCGTTGGACGAGGATGTTCAGTGATTCAAGAGAGGTCAGCTGACCAAATTTCTATTCAGCAGACGTACAGTATGGGGCTGATTGCATGTCTTTTGGTGGTTGCCCATCTGCCACTTTATGCTAATGCCGCTACACATCCCTTCCTTGGTGTACATCCATGCATACGAAAGTGCAAGGACTGAGACGCCCACTGGCAACATCCATATACACTGAAATAGTGCTTGGTGCATGTTTAGATGCCCTATGGCAGGTGCAGAGTCTCTGATGGAGCATGGCCTCCTATGTGAGCAATGCAGCGTCTCTGTACACAACCACTATCAGTGACACACCTGCCACAGTCCCATAACACGCCCATAAGACGGACCATCTCTGCTCTGTGCGTCTGCTGAGCCACCTCCCTGTCACTGGCCAACATTCTCAAGGCATCTCTGAGACCATGCGTCTCCCGTGCGACGTAATAGCAGCACTGACTCTGTGTGCACACTATCTGAATGCATACGCAGAAGAAAAACTGCTCCACTGCACCCGGCATGGGCAGTGCGTGCGGCTCATAATGTAGAAGTTTTACATTAGGCGAGAAAAAAATATATTTTACAAATATTAGCGTTACAAAACGTCAAGGTCACATCAATAGTTCCACCGCACCAAGGCATGAGAGTAATTAAAGCAGATTGGCAGTTGTGTAACCGTGGTGCCGGGAGCATGCCTATGCTATGGCGCACCCCCTCCCCTCTCCTGAATTTTGCTAAAGTGGGCGTGGTCATCATATGAGCCTAAATATAAATGGAAAATAATCATAAATAGTCTACAGAGACCATTTTTTGCTGGATAATAAATGCACCCTTTGCCATACTCAACCCACCCCTGTACTCCCTGTAGCTTTCTTATACAGAGATCATTACACTTCTGCTGATCCAAGGGGACTGTGTTACCTGTTGCCTACTGGGCGTATTTGTGCCTCCTTGCTGCCTGCTAAAAGAGCGGGAAGCCAGTACACTGGGGTGGGATTTACTTACTTAGTTTAATTAGCACCTATTTTTCTTATCTTATCTAGGGTGTGTCAGCGGCTTCTCCAGGGCCAGCAAGATAACTATTGAGTCCCTGTACACTGATGTCTTTGGGGGCCCATCTCCCGCAGCCTCCAGAAACTGACACTGTGCACATGAGAAGTGCAAGATTCCCTGGAGGAGTCTTTCTTCCCAGGGCCGGCCCTAGCCATTTTAGTGCCCTAGGCAAGATTTTGGATGGTGCCCCCTAGCATCTTGTTTGTAGGCGGACTCAAAAAGCTATATATATATATATATATATATATGTATATATATATATATATATATATATATACATATACATACACACACACATTATGGGCCATATTTATCATGAGTTAAATCTCATATTTATAATATATATGGAGGAAGAGCTGTGACTTGTCACTCATGGCTCTGCTCTGCAAAGGTCCATGGGAGGAGTGGCTACGCATGCCCTTCCACGGTCACGGCCACCTTCCCCGCATAGACAAAACTAGACATTTGCTAATGGGTAGGCCCAGTTTCAATTGCAGAAATGTGTTACCTTGACCCTTTGCCACTCTGTCTCATGACCATTAGTTAAGCAGTAAAGTTTTGTAACATCATTTCTATACTCAGGTCATGTTTTCTAATTACAGGTTTATTTTTCAACCTTTTTTTTTCTTTTTTAAATGAATGTCAACATGAAACATCATTGTAGTGCTGACAGTTCATATTATGCCACATTGAACTAAATAAATTGGTGGAGGCCTGCGGGCAACCTAGAGCCCTGAAACTTTAGGGTTTCTGAAATTCATTTTAAATATCATGAGACAGAGCAGAGCCATAGGAAGAGAGGATGAAGGAAGAGAACATGGAAAGAGGGGTCTATTTACTAAGAAGTGTTAGGAGACAGATTGAAAAGTGATAAGTCTGTGATAAGGTGCCAGCCAATCAGCTCCCAACTGTCATCTCACAGGCTGTGTTTGAAAAATGACAGTTGGGAGCGGATGGCTGGCACCTTATCACTTTCTTATTACTTTTCACTCTGTCTCCTAAGACTGCTCAGTAAATAGACCCCATAGTCTTCATGAACGAATGATTTCCTCCAGTACCATTCAGCTGTGCTTGAGCATTTCTGAAGTTAGTGGGCGAGTTTAGAGTGAGTGAGTTAGGGAGCAGACTGGCAAGGGATATATTTACTAAAGGTCGATTTTAATAGATTTAAAATTGATAAAAATCAATTAACATTGATATTGTGTTTCTGGGGCTAATTTGCACATTTAGTAACAGACAATTTTTGATTTAGTTTTTTAAGTATGTGATTTAGGCCCAGAACACAAAACATCGATGTTAATTGATATTGATCGATTTTAAATCAATTAAAATCGACCTTTAGTAAATATACCTCTAAGAGTAACAGAGGCCTATTCATCATTACATAATTATCACTGGTGATAATCATATTTTAAACTCGCTGCGAGTTTAAAAGATGTTTTGGAGCCATTCATCATGCCTCCCTAGGAAAAATATCACTTCCAAAAAGCTGCTCTTTTTGAGGAATCAGCTTTTCAGAAAAGTGATGCTTTTGCTCTGCAGCTGTGTATCCACAAGGATTTCCTCACTGTCTCTTCCCTCTCTATTCCCCGCTGGCTTACACCCCCTTCATAGGCAAATACAGGGGAGGTTTCCGTCTGCCTGGAAACTCCCCTCCCCAGCAAATACCATGACCACAGTAGAATAGTAATATAATAGAATGTTACTAGTGCTACATGTTCTACTCAGTATCACAAATGAAATAATTAGCACCACCTGCGAATCTTTTAACATGTATCAGCCAGTAATAAATAACCTGTGCAACAACTAGGAGATATGGAAAACATGCACTGTTAGAGATGCACTGCTATAGAGCCCAATATGTACATATATGTCCAGGGAAGTGCTAGGTTCTTCTGCTGCTCCTCCAGGCTCCCGGACTTGCTCCAATGCTCTGGAATGGTGCTCACATCTAACATAAAAACATTCAGCTCAGGCAGGATGGCCTACTGCCGAATCTAATAGCTTACTGTGATCCTGTATATGCTGGAATGATGACACACAAAACACATTGTATGACGCATATTAAAGCTGGATAATTACTAATTGTGCCCTCTTCATTGACTGGCCACAGTCGCTCTAAAATCAAGCATTTGGAAACCCCACTAGAGATGCTGCGTTTGCCACTGCCCTTCGCCCCGCATTCTCCGGTGTCCGATCTGAACAGATCCCTCTGCTGTGGCTAGAATGTAAATCTTCACAGGCTGCCATGTAAACAGCAGCCTGTGAAGATTACCGGGGGCTGAACGCCATCTCAGGATGGCGTTCAGTAACACCATCAAGTTCTAAAAAAAAATGCTTTTTCAGAACTTGATGAATGACCCTGACACTTATTTGTTACAAAAGTATGGGAAAGTGATCATTTTCACCTGCTGTTGTAAAAAATTAGTGATGTTGAATAGGCCCCACAGCCTGTGCAGCAGAGTAGAACATAAGGCAGAGCCCTTAGTGAAGAGAATATGTTATAGAAGGAGCAAATAAGGAGGGTGGGGTGGAAAGAGAGAGAGGTATAAAGAGTGGGAGTAAATGGGGAAATAAGTATGGTGAAAGAGAGACTGATGAAAGAAGGGGGACCCCTGGAGAGATGGGACAGAACAAGGGAGGGGACAGTGAGTACAATAATGTAAGATCATCACTTGACAGGTTATCAGAGACTTTACTTAGTTATTATGTAACTGCTGTAAGGTTATAAAGCGTTAATCCTTAAATGTAAGTTATCTGATTGCAATCTATTAGGACAGAATGAGTTATTCAGTCTCTGTCTAGAGCACAAAGGGTCAACCAGGGGAATGTGATAATGGGGGTTCATAAAATAGTGTCAAGGGGTGTTGCCAGCCACCAGAAGACAATCATAAAGCTGGGCACACACGTAAAGATTTTCTGTCCAACCATCGAACTAGTTGATTGGTTGGAATGAAAATCTGGTAACGTATGGGAGTAACTGATGATCAGCAATTTGCTCCTAAATGCCAGAGAACAGATGAAAATGGTCGTCAGACAAGTTTGTTAAATGTTTGATCTAAACAATTTGTTCAAACAACAGTTTTCATCCATTTTCCGGCATTTGGGAGCAAATTGCTGATTGTCATTTGCTTTCATACATTACCAGATTTTCATTCCAACCAATCAACTAGTTGGATGGTTGTACAGAAAATCTTTATGTGTGTATGCACCTTTAGAGAGACAAAGGTGATTTACTAGAGGAGTTGTAGTCAGTCCTCGGAATATGTCATTCAAAGCATTTAGACTTGGAGGCTTGCAGCATCACATGCTGGCTCTTCCTCCTGGCTCCCCACTTGTATCCTGTAGCAGCAACACCTTACTCCATCCTGCTAGGTTGCTGACTGTGACTGTCAGCATCCTCGTGGAACTGGCTGCTGCGAGTGCCATTCTGTCCTCAGCTCCTGGCAGGTGTAATCATGTAACATCACGTCACGGCGTGCCTTAAAATGCGTAATGGGCAACCTGAAACTGCTCTGTGCACCTTCCAAGCCCGGCTTTTACAATGATCGCGGGTAGTGCGGGGGGGGGGGGGGGGCTGCACTACAGAGCCGTGGATTGCTCCTAGGCATTTGCTTAGAATGCCTGTGCCTAGGGCCGGCTCTGTTTCTTCTCCCGATATGCCAGGGAATTAACGCGCAGACACAGTGGTTATCGCTACTGATGTCTCTGCGAGTTAACCTTAGTACATAGCAGGGATATTTTCATTAAAAATTAAAATATCCATTGTGATACTGACTGCTAATAAACATGGCAGCGCCCAGATTATTACTACATAGATCCCATAAAGTGAAAGAAGTGCGCAGCCACATTATAAATATGTCGGCAATATCATAGTTAAAAGAACATAATCCAAATTTGACATAAAAAATAATAAAACCAACCATCATAAATTGATTGGTTTATTGATTGATAACCCATGCTGTGACTGTCGTCGCCTGTAGATTCCTCTCAAAGAATAACAGTTAAGGGATTTATAGAAACAATAATTTACAATAATTTACTAACCTTAACCTAGGCAGTGTTGTACACGGCCGCGGTAAGGGGATGTTAAAACCTCGATGCAGTTCAAATGGAACTTCCTGATGGCCGTCGCTGGGAGTCCGATGATGCAACACTTGCTCCTAGGCGGGATACAGAGAAGAAATGCAGCACGACATCACACCATTTAACATCAATGATTCTCGTGCATGTGCACTGCTGTGGTTCCCCCCATCCACACTAGTCGCCTGGGCTGGTCCCCTCTATTTGAGCATGTAATGTCATGACATCACATCCACGACGCTGCTACAAGCAGGAAGCAGAGCACCTGGAGCCGGCACCCGACAGTCTGTCAGTGATTAAGCAGATGCCGGGTGTCGGCTCCAGCGCCCTCTGACCTGTTTGGCACATGGAGCTCCGCTGGAACCGCCCTCCCTACGCCTCTGAGTAAAACATATCTAGAAATGAGTGGTTCATGCCAAGATGTCTGTGAAAGATGATGTTTGGCCTCGTTCTGAGATCCAAACTTAAGGGGCCTATCCATTAACCGACTTTGTGAACAATCCGACCAAGACCAGGAGGAGTTGGTTGCATTGGTCACAAAGTCGGTAATGGATAGCCGGCAAAGACCAGCGATGCGCGTGCAAGCTGGGTCCTTGCCATCCCCGCTGGGTCCTTGCCATCTACTGAACATGCCCGTCAACCTGACGACACTCTTCAGGTTCGGCATGTTCAGGAATAGGAGGTCGGGCTCCTTCACTGAATGACGTTCAGTGAACGCCATTCAGTGCGGTGCCCGCACCTCGGCGACCTGAAGGTCTGAACGCTAGATGTTCAGACTTTCAGGTCGCCTAATGGATAGGCACCTTTAGCGTGAACATCTCAGCTAAAACCGAACTGCTCATCTTTAGATATAACTCTACATTTATTGGGTTTATTTTCAGTATATTCCCTGTCTCTGGTAAAAAGGAAGACTGAGGTATGATTCATCCAGCTTTCTTTACTCTTTCTTCTTAAATCATATTTAAATTGTTCTTGTGAAGTAATTTATTTTCTGTTTATGCTATTTAGATATAATGAGTAGAAATTTGCCTGACAATTTTCTTAGACTAGCTTTGAACCTAAGTACTTAGTAATGCACCCAGGCTGGATGCTGCATGTTATTTGAACTCAATGGGGGTCATTTATGAAGCAGTTAACAGCAGTTCCTGGTTTGTGTCTTTGTGCGCCTATTTATGTGCAGGTGCTGAATGTGGAAGAAGGGAATTTTTATTGTACATACAGTAAGACAAGGAACTGGATAGATATGGGTTTAGGATGTTTCCCGGTGAATGCAAGCTAACTGCAGTAATATTATGAATGAAAACATGGGGCAGATGTACTAAGCTTTGAAAAGTGATACAGTAGAGAGTGATAAAGTACCAACCAATCAGCTCCTAACTGTCACTTCACAGGCTCTGTTTGAAAAAGCTGATTGGCACCTGGAGCTGATTGGTTGGTCCTTTATCACTCTCCACTGTATCACTTTTCAAGGCTTAGTACATCTCCCCCTAAGTCATGTTATCCTGGATGTTACATTGCAATTGTGGAGTGAGATATTCTCAATATCTGCATAGCCCTTCTAGGTGTTTCTATCTGCTTTGTAGTGGCAGTAGTGAGAGTATGCAGTCGGGAAGCCGGCGGACCTAATCCTGACAGCCGCCTTCCCGACTGCTTTATCCCGGCGAGGGTTAAATGACAAGCATCATCTTACCAACTCCAGGAGACCGGCGCCCGGCATCCCGACCGAGGGGATGCCGGGCGCCGGCTGCGGACAGCGGCGCGGGTGGGGGGTTAGGTTTAGGGCTCCCGGGGGGGACTTAGGGTTAGGTACCCCCACCGGGAGGATAGTGTCAGGATAGGGGGAGGGAGGGTTAGGGTTAGGCTCCCCCGGGGGGGGACTTAGGGTTAGGCACCCCCCCAGGGGACATCGGTTTAGGTGCCGGGGAAGGAGGGGTTAGGTTTAGGCACTTAGAGGAGGATTAGGGTTAGGCACTGGGAGGAAGGTTAGGGTTAGGCACCCCTAAGGAGGGTTAGGGTTAGGGGAGGGAATTAGGTTAGTCTATACTTTCCTTTGGGACGATCTGGATTTTCACCCATGTCGGGCAGCCGCTGTCGGGATTCTAACCATACCGATTCCGATTCTAAATCATAGTGATTCCGTAGTGAGGCATCAGCCACCACTTTCATTACATTCATTTTGTACGACTTCATTTTTCCTGTCCTGAGGTATTTAAGATAGAGAGGCTCCAACAATCACTAATAATAGTTAAAATGAAGAAGGTCGGCACACATATGACAGCAGTCAGTACATAGAATGTAGTTTTTACTTTTGCTGACATGCTCATCTCTATATGGAACACAAATCTGGAAAATGTCAGACAAAGTGCCTCTGAAGAACATCAGAGAGCAGAATAGTGTATCTCCCAAATGTATGTGTCTGATAGATAACTAAAATGATTTGTGCATACAAATATGTACTGCACAATCACACTTATATCCAGATAATTGTTGCATGCAAAAGGACAATAATATACATACTCATTATGGTGTTTCCTTTCTATGGAACCATATTGCATGAAGGGTAGTTTACAAGTATATGTATACTGTCCACAGGATCCAGTCACACTGATGACAGTTACCATGTTGACATTTATATTGTTTCCACTGCAATGTGGACACGACACAGGAGTGAGCGTTTGGCACTAGGATGAGGGTTAGTGATAGCCAGAAATATTTACCCAATCCGTCGCTTCTTCAGACCTCTGCGCTAGAAGTGACTGTTACGTGCCGTGCTGGAGCTGCTGCAGCTGTCAGGGCCAGGTAAGTGACTGCTGGGCCACCCGGGGCATTATGTCAACATTCTATCATATCGACATGTCATCTGTGTAGACATGATGGCTGTTTACCTGGTCACTGTCGACATGCCAAACACGCAGACATTTTGACAATGCCGACCTTATAACTATTGACCTAACGTATCACACCCCTGTCTACGGACCGGATAATATATGCATTTACCATTTGTGCGTAGTCTAGACAGCAGTGTTTCTTAAGCTGAAAGGCCATGCTCTCGCCCACCCCCTTAGACCTTCACATCCCTAATTTCACCCATCAGCACTGCGTATTCAGCCCCAATAAATGACATGTTATACAGCTATACAGATGTATCCTCTCCATGCTAAGTGTGGTATGAGGAACTTTAAGAAGGTTATAACCAACCTGCTCAGTTAAATAACTTTGATTAAATTGTGGGAATCCAGTCAGCTTCTTGTTTTAATCATTACATTATGTTTATTATTAAACATGTAGGAGTTTTCTGTTCTTAGCTCACCTCTTACAGCATGAGGAGAGGAGTATTTTCTTGACGTATGTTTGGACACAGGGAGTGAGTAGAGGGCAGTTTGTTGATATTTGCATATATATTGACAAAGGACTCTGGGCCTGATTCACTACCGATCGCTACTGAGATTGCAATGGCAAATACGCACGCAGTTCAACTGCGACAGTATGCTAATCCATTGTGATTGCTATGCCATCGCAACATAACATAAGGATGCCCACTTTACCTTACACACATAAGTAATGTTTAGCAAGATTGCGAAACCATCGGTACCATCGCAGCCTCACGCATACTTGCACAAGCTCTGACCTTGCTCAGGAATTGCTAACTTCATTGCACACTATGAGGACTCAGGCTGCGTACGGCATCACAGTGGCTAATTTATACATTGGCATGCCTGCGTTTCGCCATCCCGTCACCACCCACAAACGGCACTTCCTGTCAATCACTCTGCAGTGAGTCTGCATAGTCACTGAAATGGCTGCCTCGCGCACTGCGATACATGCGCAGAGCGCAACAATTGGCCCATTGCGTGCGTAATCGCAGGTGCGATCGGTAATGAATCAGGCCCTCTGTTTGCAGAGTGTATCTTGTGTGTTATCACATGCTCTGGAACAAAGCATACACAAGAACATGTAATGCAGAATTGTAAACATTTCAAGCACATTTCCGGTTGAGACTGAAGTGGTGTAACTGGGATGTAATGATGCGTTGTCACATAGGCAAATTTCAGATAGCGGGTGTCAACGGAATTTAGGGCCTATACAGAGTAGGACTGAAGCATAAATCCACCTGGTTCCAGATGTATCATTTGTTTTATGTTAGAGAAGTGCGGTTCAGTTCTCCAGAAATCCGAATCCACCCACATTTCGTGAATCAAGACATATCCGACGCGCGGTTCTGATCTTCTGAGGAGATCCAGATAAATCTGAGTCACGGTTCTGATCTTCCCATTGTTCGGAATTCGGATTTTTAATCTGAATTTCGGGTTTTGGATTGCAAACATTACATGATTTTAGCTATTTTTAAAACCAAAACACGAGGATGAATCCAGATCCAAAGCCAAAACAGGGGGGTCAGCGCACATCTCTATTTTATGTATAGGCTGGTGCAAGTGCACCCTGATGATGATGATGATGACAATCAAACTAAGGGGGAGATGCACTAAGCCTGGGAGAGTGATAAGGTGGAGAGTGATAAAGTACCAAACAATCAGCTCCTTCATGTTACAGGTGTTTAAAAAGTGACTCAAAGTTAACAATGGTTTCGCAGACTTGCAATGTATTACGGATGTGTGTAAGGTGAAGTGGGCGTCCTTATGATAGGCTGCGACGGCATTGCGTTAATATTCATTAGCATATTTTCACAGTGGGACTACGTGCATAATTGCAGCTGCGATCGTAATAGCGATCCATAATGAATCAGACCCCCTGTACACAGGGGGGGGGGTATTTAGATTTGCAAGCAAATGATTGTGCTTTTGCTTAAGCACAAATATACATCTGTAATGTTGCAAGGTCAGTATGTACTACTACTACTACTACTTTAGGACATATGCAACAGATCCATACAGAGATACAGAGTGACTATGCAGAAATCATCATGATCAAAAACTGTATCTGTCTTGTGTGGGTGCAGAATTTCCACTTGGTAGGAGACGTATTTAAGAATTATATGTAACCAACTATAAGACATCAATCACTGAGGCGTACTTGTACTTGCATTAAATCTCCACACTTACTGAGTATGCACGTAAACACCCTTGAGCCATTCTGGAAGCAGTAGGGTGGGAAGTTTTGGATACATGCAACTCAAAATATTGAAGTAAGATGTACCCATGTGCAATTTGACACTTTTGCACATGATGCATATTTATTAGAACAAAGGCAAATGGTTTCAACATCTAAATTGCCTTCAAAAAGGGAAACAAGGCACAGATTGAAATAAATCACAATAATATCTTAGATGTCCCCTGTGAAACATTCTCCGAGGTTGCCTCTCAGTCACACTACAGCAACTGTGTAATTCAGCAATATTTCCCTGTACAATTTTAAATAATCCTAATTACAAACATATCAATCGAAACACAGATAAGCAAGTACCGTATATTATATACATACATACTGTACTATAGTACATAAAATGCATTGCTCGCTGTTTGCAAATCCCTACACTGGCTCCCTACTGCTTACATTATTTAATTCAACCAGCTCACCTTCGTGTATAATGGCACATATCCACTACATGTTCAATCGCTCAGTAATCGTGCAGTAATTATGCCGGCAATGAAAAGCAATGCGCGTCCAGCTGGTCATTGTCGGCATTTGACATCGCCTAAACATGTAGGCCAACCTGTCAATATCGACAAGTTGTGCATGTTCAGGGATGAGGGAGGGTGTCTGCACTGAACTACATATCATTCAGTGTGGGCACATTATCCACTGTACAGGATGATGAACGATTGCACGATTACAATGTTGTAATCGTACAGTCGTTCGTCTCTCATGTAGTGGATACGCACCTTAAGGCCCTCAAAATTGTCTCCCTATCTTACATTGCTGACCTCATCATAATCGCCCTTCAGCTCTCTACCCCGCTTATCACCTCCTCTGATTCCGGGTCCAGGACTTCTCCCACTTTGACCCCACCTTTTAAATGCTACCAATGCTAAATCACTCTGACTATCACCCAATCTTAAAGCCTTCAAACGCTCTCTCAAAAACCATCACTTCAAGTTTGTCTAGCTATCACGGCCTAGATATTCGATCAGTGGCGTCCAGTGGCGGCTCCAGAGGTGGGGCTGCAGCACAGTCCAAAATTCTAATAGGGGAGCCACACCAACTACCAGTGAGTCCCAGCCATCTATGTTTGGCAGCATTTGAAATGGCAGTTGTTCTGGTTCCCCTATTTGAATTTTGAACTGTGCTGCAGCCCCACCTCTGGAGCTGCCACTAGTGGCGACACTGGAGTCAGGGACACCCAGTGCGGCAAGTGAATCCCTTTTGCATGCCTAAGTCAACCATGGGTGAAAAAGGGGCATGATCTGGCTGGGAGGGGGTGTGGCCTTATGGCACCCCTCACCCTCCCCTGTTTCATCACTCTGGGGGCATGCCCAGCACTCCTAGGGATACCGGGCTGCCCCCAGGGTCTCTCCCCATACTGCGGGCTCCTCAGTCACAATGAGCCCCCAGTTAAAGAGGAGTAGCCAGCATTTTGGTGTCACTCCCTTGGAGGGTGACACATGGTGAGGTCCGCGCCCCTCTTGTGACGCCACTGCACTCGATCCCTCTATGGTCACAGCTCGCTTTTACTAGTTCTCACTTCCCTACCCCTCTAGTCTGTACTGTAAGCTCTCATAAGCAGGGTCCTATAGCTTAGGTCTCCTGTATGTCTCCTTTATGCTGCACATGTTATGTCCTCTGCGTGCACCACATGCTGTTACTTTGTGTATTTTAGGCATGATTCAGCAATGAACGCTGTTAGCATCACTGCTGCGTCTTTTGGTGCAGCTGCCATACAAACATATGCTAATGCAGCAGGAGGCGTTAGTGGAGCTCCTGTCAGCATTGCAAATCTGAGTGCTGCATCCTAAGACGCAGCATCGAATCCTCTGCAACACCATCGGCAATCAGTAGCCACTTCTAGCAAGTCTGAAAGCGGTAGATCAACAGGTGGAGTAACCTATTCAGCTGCAAGCTCTGCAGAGGGCTCTCTTTATGTTTTTCCCACATTTATCACTGCTTTTCAAAGGGAAAACATTGATATATATATATATATATTGATTTATACTAATATCTAATGGTTCAAAGATGTGCACAATAATCAATAGTCATAGAGTAAATGCAGCCCTTCTACCCTAGGGACAGCATGTTTGGGACATATTCCTTTTACTTTCTACCAGATCTGCTATTCTAGCATTGGGATTATGGCGTGTAGCCCATGTTTGTAATGACGATTTACATTAGAACAATCCCGCACCAGTATTTAGGGGACCTGTAATATTAAATATCCAATAACTATTGGTTCTATATCCTTGTATCATATATCACATATTATTAGACATTTCTTCATTATAGTACAGATATGGACATATGGTGCTACCCTGATGCTATGAGTCTTGGACCAAATGAAGTCAAAGAAGAAGAAAAAGAAAGCATCTAATAGAGTGCACTCTGACCAAACAAATATTAAAACTTATACTTTTATTATTACCTATTTAAAATATTATATAATTTCAAAATATTGGTGAAGCATTAAAATATATAGATGTGTAAAGATCAGAAAACAGTGTATTAAAATAATTATTAAACTATAATGGCTGCTGTCTTACTTATATGATCCTGTTCTGTTCACCTCCTTCCATAGAAATGCTATATTGCTGATTTTGGCCCTCATTCAGAGCCGGACGCTCTGAGCAGAGCGCTCGCTCTGAATGAGGGCCGTCCGCCATAAAAATGGAGCGTCCTCCTGGACGCTCGTATAGCTGTGGGTCACCTCCCACAGCACATACGAGCGTGCAGGATGATGGTCGCGATGGTCTTGACCATCGCGACCATCGCCAGTGCGACCAGAAGCCTGTGGTCGGGGTTTTCGACCACAAGCCCTGGAGTGATTTTGGCTCTATCAGATCCAAAATCACTCCCACTGACATCACTAGTGATGTCAGTGGGTCGGCTTCTGATGGTAGGCGTTCCCTTGGGAACGCCCCCATCTGGGAGGCACGCCCCCGGCAAGCCCACCAAAGGGGGCGTGCTGTCAATCAAGATCGACAGCACGCCCCCTTTGATCAGACACAACGAGCGAAGGAAAGTCCTTCGCTCGTCGCGTCTCGCGCATGCGCACGACGGAGCTCCCTCCATCGTGCGCATGCTCAGTGCACACCATCGACCCACTTGCGAGCGGACAGCCGCTCGCGAGTGGGTCTGAATCAGGCCCTTTGTTCACATGAGGCTGTGCTGATTATAATTATTTCATAGCCATTTACAGCAGAGTATGAGAAGTGTCAAAATAACATTGTATCACTCTATGTTCTCAAGTATGGTAACAAAATATAGTGTATGGGGCACACTGTAGCAATATATTCTAAGCACAGACAGGACTCATAATTTTAGCAGCAGCCGTGCACAAGCCGATGGCCATTTCACCATTAGCTTTTTCAAGGCTCATACACTATGGATCTCATTCAGAGGCGCTCACAAAAAGCGAGCGCTCGCTCTGAATTAGGGCGGCCGCTTTATTATTTTTAACCCAGCCCCCTAGCCGCTCGCAAAGCTATGGGTGACCACCTACAGCTTTTGCGAGCGGCCAGGTGATGGTCGCGATTATCGCGACCATCGGGCTTGCGACGAGACCCTTGTGGTAGGGTCTTGTCTGCCGCAATCCCTAGTGAGCTTCCTGCTCAAATAAAGCAGGAAGCTCACTACTGACATCACGAGTGATGTCAGTAGGGCCGCCCATAAACGGCAGGCGTTCCTTCAGGACCACCTCCGTTTGTCCAGCCACCCCGTTTGTAGCGAGCGCCAGAGCGAGTGAATTTCTCACTCACTATGGGCACATGCTTGGCACGTGCGCAGTGCCCCACCATCGACCCGCTTGCGAGCGGGTCTGCATGAGGTCCTATATTTTGTTACTATACTTGAGAACATAGGGGTCGAATTCAGACCCGGACACTAAGCCGCGATCACTCGCATCCAAAAGGGGCCGGGTATGCAAATTCTGCGATCGCACTGTCTGGTATGAGGACGCCCTCTATGTCTTAGAGAGCGATGGTAGAGTGGCGCATGCCGGTATAAAGACCCCCACTTATGTTACTTTGCACACGTCATCTCCAGGAAGTGTATGAATAATCAGAGCCATCAAGAGCCATCGGAATTGCAATCAGCGTTTGAGGTAGACCCTACCCCGCCGCAAGCACTGCGATCACTACAGGCTGAAATACAACCAAGTGACGTGTACAATGACGCTTCAATGCTAATTATGCACACCCATAAAACTCAGGTTTGATGCCCAGACACACCTGCGTTTGCAGCACCACTCTCCCGTTCACAAGCACCTTCTCCTATTACCACCCACAAATGGAATCTGTCACTCAAAGTAGCGCTCAGTATTTGTGCTACGAGCGCATGATACCCGATCGCAGTGACTGCCCGGCAGGGGTGAAAATCCTGATCATCCAAGGTAAGTATTTGCTAAACCTATTCTACCCCCTAACCCTAACCCTCCCTTAAGGGTACCTAATGGTAACTTTCCCCCAAGTGCCTAAACCTAACCCCCCTGCCTCCTGCCACCTAAACCTAAGTCCCCCGGCGGGGTGCCTAACCCTAACCTCCCACCCGAGGATACCTAATCCTAACCCCCCTTCCTCTAGCCTAACCCTAACCTCCTGGGGGGGTGCCTAACCTAAGTCCCCCCTGGGAGCCCTAAACCTAGGCGTGTCCTACCCCCTCCTCGTGGCTGCCGCTGTGTGTGTACGGGTGGTCTGCAGACCGTCCATACACAATTGCCGATGGACAGATATGTCTGCAGACAAATCTGTCCATTGGTTGTGCAGCACAGCCATTGCAATATGCCGATGCAATATGTGACATATCGTGTGCAAACACTGGCCGATGGGCAGCAGATATATTGGCCGATCAATTGATCGGCCAATGTATCTGTCAGTGTGTACCCAGCATTATAGTGTTCACTACCACCAATTATCATGCCAGTAACCAGTGCTAGGGACTGCAACCTCCAAACCTCCTTGCTGGATCCCTTGTGTTTTACTATGTACTCTTGATTACTGCCAGTGCAAATACTGGCTGATAGTTCTGAATCCATAATTGGGGCATTCACTGCAGTATAGACAGCCAGCATTGCTGCCTTTTAAAGTACCGTGACACTGTTCTATGGGCCAAAGAACTGTGGCACGGTACTTTTAAAGACAGCAATGCAGGCTGTCTATACTGCAGTGAATGCCCCAACTGACTGTTGGCAATTTACATATATCTGCTTTTTTTTCCTGTGCCTAATTCTTGCCGTGCTGCTTAAGTAAAACCACAATTATTTTGTTGAGGCTGCCTATAATGATGAAAGAGAGGAGTGTGAGAAGAAAGCCTTCAGATGACCTTACTGAGGAATTGCTTCTCTGTCTCATGAATGTGATAGATGCCGATATTTTATCACTCCTCCCTGGGAGATGCCTGAGACACAGGTGGCCACTTCAGGGGCGGGGCTGGACTCCCATGCATTAGGCCCCGCCCCTGTGATGGCAAATTGCTGGGAATCACGGGACCGCGAGTAGACATAGGAGCTAAATGACACGTTTTTGCGTCATTTAGCCCCACCCCCTCCATACAGAGCCGCGATTCTTGGCACAATATCCGGGATGCCCAGCAACTATCTCCCACTTTACTCTTCCAGGGGTGCGAGGGGCTACCCAAAAATTCATGGATCCACCCGCAGCTTTCAAGAGAGTATGTATGTATGCACATGAATGTACAGCATATAAGACTGCATGTCATTGCAAGTTTGACAGAATTAAGGGGCAAAATTTACTAAGCGGCAGTTTGATGGCGGTTTCTATTCTATTCTAAACCCCGGCGGTTTGATGGCGAGTTCTATTCTGTTCTAAACCCCGGTGGTTTGGTGGCTGTATTGCAGCAGTTTCTAAATGACAGCCCTGTTCTATTCTATTCTAAAATGTGTTTTGATAGTGGTTTTGGCCTTAGTAAATCTGCAGATAGCAAAACTGCCACCAAACCACAGTCAAAACATATTTTAGAATAGAATAGAACAGGGCTGTCATTTAGAAACCGCTGCAAAACCACCACCAAACCCCCGGGGTTTAGAATAGAATAGAACCCGCCACCAAACCCCTGGTATTTAGAATAGAATAGAAACCACCGTCAAACCGCCGCTTAGTAAATTTTGCCCAAGGTATTTTTTCAGAAGATACATACTGTACATATTGTAGTGGCATTTCTAGGGATGGGGAAGCAGAGTGGTTGCCCGAGGCACTGCAGCTTGTGGGCATGGCCACAGTCACCCCACTGGCGCCGTCTAATCTGACGGCGCCCTGACACACTCTCGCCTGCCACTACTGCCATACTTACAAACTGTGCTGCGGCAGCACAGCAGGACTCAGGAAGTAGCTCCACTCTCCCACAAGCCCCGTGGACCTCAGCCTAAATTTCCTCTTCCTATCGGTTGCAGCCTGCACAGGAGAGAGGAAGTGCTAGAGAGGCTGGAGACATTTTGTCTGCCATAGGGCTGGTGCAAGCTTCGATATTGCAGCCATTGATGCACTGATGGTGCGCCTACAGACACACTGGGCCCAGTCCAATTTAGTGCGATGTTGAATAGCCTCGGGAAGGGGCTCCCACAGCTATTCAATACACCGCTCTGTTTGGACGGCTGAAGGATTTCATTTCACACCCCCATGAGGATGCGAGGCGAAATCTGACAAAAGTGCTGGGCACGCAGCTGTTTGCCAGCTTAGCACGACGCTACCAGCCACGCTCCCAGCACTTTAGTCAGAGAATGCCGGTTAATGCACCTTAACACTGAGGTTAATTTGTGATAACCGGCATTCTCAGACTTAACCCATTCCCGACAATGCTTACAGCATGTTGAATTGAATAGCTGCGGGGGCTTCCTCCCGCGACTATTCAACATCGCACTGAATTGAATTCGGCCCACTGAGATGGAATAGTGCCGCCGTAAGTGGGCGTCTCAATAGATTCAGAATTGGTCACGGCATTAGCATAAAGACGCTGACTCGGCTGCAGTAAAAGAAGTAGCCGCGTCTGTGTCTGCGTGCACCTCTGAATCAAGCACTTTCTTTTAATTTTGATGTAGCACGCTTTAATTTGCTGTTTATTACATACATATATAATCCTTCCCAGATCTGTAAATAATTGCAGTACATGCAGGATTTCAAGGTCACAACAATACCAAAGAAGACAACACTTGGCCTAGGGCCTCCAGTACAGCCCTGGTTGGTAAAAAAATGTAAATGCTGCTTACTAAAATGATTACTAGCATTCCCTCCTAGCCACTATGATACACAGGTACAGTATATTGTGGTTTATTTTACTCAGGAATAAGAGTGAATGTTTTCCTGTAATTGTGCCCAAGATTACTCAGTTTTGCCTGGTACATAGCAGCTGCAACAGCAGATGGATCATGGACAGATGCCCTTTATTACACATAATAAATAATAATAGTAGTGAGAGTAGGATACTGCTTGTAAACAGTAAGAGGCAAAATAGACTCACTGTAGATAAATACAAAGTAATATTTTGTAGATAATTATATATATATATATATATATATATTAATTTGACGTTAAACACAAAGAAATATCTTTGAAACAAAATACTATTTCGGTCTATAGTGTAATAATTTAAACAAATGCTGTTAGGAAAGTCCGCAATAAAAGTGGCACAAATTTAAGTGAGGAAAACATTGGCCGATCATATGGTAAGAACTTACCTTTGTTATCTCTGTTTCTACGAAGTCCATAGTGTCCACAGGGTTGATGTTGGGTATAGGTTGGGAACCAAATCTGGGCACCACGCAGTTAAAGCTTTCAGCTCCCAGGATGCACTGGGTCCACTCTCCCTATAACCCCGGCCCCAAGCCAGAGGCACCTCAGTTTGTAAGTAGCCAAAGGCCGGAGCAGGAAAGAAAGAGAGAGAAGACTGGAACACTCAAGAACCATACTCACAGAGAAGGAGATGGGAAACCGGCGACCAGTAACACAGCCCATAAGAAGCAAGGTGTGTCAGTGCGGGCACCCTGTGGACCCTATGAACTCCTTTCAGGGCAGTTGGATGTCTGTCGCTTCCGCTCTGCCAATCAACTTATTGGAACTTCAAGCTGTCTTGGGCCCTCGCTCTGGCCTAACACATGCTTCACCGTAAACCTGTAAAGGTTCAGTCTGATAATGTCACAACAGTGGCTTATATCTAGGAGACACTCGTAGTTGGGCAGCAATGACGGAAGTGTCACACATTCTGACACAGACCAATGTTCTCCTCCCGGCCATCTCTGCAGTGTTCATTCTGGGAGTTCTCCATTGGGAAGTGCACGATGTGCATTCCAGAGACTAGTCTTTTCTCCAAGAGAGGTTTCAACTCCTAGTGAGCAGAGGGGGCCTCCCAGAGGTGGCCCTCATGGCCTCCTTACTATATCACATGCTGCCGGTGTTAGGGTCCAGAACTAGAGGTAGTGAAGCAACCTTCAGGTGATGCATTGTCAGTGAAGTGGTCCTTCAAATTTGTGTACAGAGAAACAAAGGAAAGTTCTTACCATATCACTTGTTTTCTACTTCAGGGTCCACAGGTGGTCCACAGGGTTGACCTTGGGGATGTCCCAAAGCAGTCCTTATAAGGGTGGGGACGCTCCTGTGCTAAGAGGAGAATCTGTCACCCAAAGGAAGCATCTTGAGTAGCAAAGCAAACCAATGCATAGAACCTTAGAAAGGTCTAGACAGAAGACCAAGTGACCACCTTGCAAGGCAGAACAGCCAAGGCACCACAGTGAGCCACCAATGAGGGGACCACAGCCCGAGTAGAATAAGCATCAACAGAAACATAAAGGCCCTCCTATGTGTGGGCCCCTGAGATAGGCATACGAAGCCATCCAGCCAATATCTGTTTTGGCCGGCCATCCTTTCCTGTGAAATCCAGAAATCCATAGACCACAAATAAGGAGTCAGATTTCCTGAAGGGACATGAATGGACCACGTATATCCTGAGTCCAGACCACAGTCAATGAGGCCACCCCAGCCGATAGGACTGGAGACTGAAATGTCGGTACAATAAGTTCCTGAATAATATGGAACTCAAAACCCACTTTAGGAAGAAACACAGGGCAAGTTTGACTCACAACCCTGTCTTGGTGAAATATCCAGAAGAGGGAGCCCCATGAGAATGCTCCCAATTCTGACACTCTCCTGGCAGATGCAAACATCATAAGAAAGAGATTCTAAGCCATAAACCATGCAAGGGCTATCCAAACTAGTGGTTCACATGAAGGCCCCAGGTGGGCACAAAGAACCACTGCCAAATCCCAAGGAGCCCTTAGGGGGGATAGATGGAGGTAGAATACAGAAAACACCCTTAAAGGAGGATCTGATACCCGAGAGCGGAGCAATTCCACATCTGAACCATCCTGACAGTGCAGAGACACGCACTTTCAGGGAAGCCAGGCAGAGGGCTAGACCCAAGCCAGCAGGAAGGAATGCCAGAACTTCTGGAAATCCTACACACCTGAGGATCTTTGCTACAGGTACAATACCATAAGAATTATGTATGCCACTGTTAGAGTGTTTTAATTCGGTGTCTGCACAAGCTTCACTCCTCTCTGAGGGTCTCATAGTTACACAAAATCTTCTCTTCATCAATAGTGATGATTGTAATTAATTATAGGAATATGACACAATATTTTCCTCTTTAATCTATTTTCTCTGTCTGATATTGCTACATCTGTGACCCCCTAGATTACTTTATTAATCTTCCAAAAAGTCTTTGTACTTTTTCCATCCTTTACCATAAAAAACCCAGACAGAGAGTTGCCATTGTTATGTTATGCATAACAACCAAAGCTCCATGTGAGCTAAACATGCAAGCTATTACAAAGCCAATGCCACCCAAATATTCCTTGACAAATCTATCAAGTCCCCTGCATATCTTACCCATAATGTATCATTGCATATTAATGAAACCTTGAAACGGGAATTGCAAGATAAATGATTTACATACGAATAATACAAAGGATAATATAGTATGCAGTACAGTACATAACCTCAGAAGTGATTTTCTAACTTTAATCCCAGTAATGAATTACCCCATGCAGTTACTAAATAAACTTCAATGCAGATTCGATTTAATCTTTCACTAGTATATAACCTTGGTGTTCATGCAAATATATGTATATATGTTTATATGTATGTGTGTATGTAAGGAACTGTATGCATGTGTTATATAATTTTGCTATCCTCTGTGTATGTATGTATAAGAATGTGAGATAAAGAAAACACATGGCGGGAAGTATGTGAGAAGTGTACAAACATGTGTGTATGGGAGATATAAGCGTGTGTTAGGGGGATATAAGCGTGTGTGTATGGGGGATATAATTAAGGGTAAATTGTTCCCCCTGCACATCCGGCGAAACTACTAGTCTATAGATAAATTGTGGAGGGCAATCTATCAGAGAAAACAATTATGTGTGTATGGATGTGAATATGTGAAAATACATGTGTGAGTATAGAGAGAGAGTGTGCTATGTGTTAGAGCCTCATGGCATGGTAGCCATGAGGTCCTCCTTGTGTCTTTGTGTTGCTATGTATGTGGGGTGAAACCTCATGGCGAGGCCTGATAGTGTGTGAGCATGTAGATGAGACAAAGGGAGAGAGAGAGAGGATTTCAGATTTATTGTATTATCTAATGTGAGTGTTAGCTCTTATAGATAGGCAGGAAAGGAAACTTTAGGCAATAGAGTTATTATAGAAGACAAGTTATTATAGAGGACAGAGTACCTTGAATAGTCTGAGGAGTCCAGTGAGCCAGGTGTGTGTCTGTGTCTTGGATGAGAATGGCAGAGAAAAGGGAGCTGTTTTTGGCTGCTTCAATTTATATACCTCCTCCCATCATGCACTGCACCAGCTCAAACCCCCACACATCCACATTGTCTGTAACAAGAGACTCTGCTAGGTGGTATATCCTGTTGTAGCTCCTATTACAACCATGTCTGTTCCTTTGTGTAAGTTTTGAGCTATTTAAAATCTAAGTCTTCTGGCCCTTGCATGATGGCACTGAGATAAGTTAATATTGGAGCTCTTTCACAGTCCCCCTGTTGTCGGAAATCCGACACTACAAATTGGGAATGTACTTCACATTACTTCCTCCTACCTTCCCATTCACTTCTGTAGTTGCACATATTAAACAAAAACAACCATTTAGGAGTCAACATCATTACAATAAACAGATACAATCTTTCAATCAACGTATTCTTAAAAATGTGTGTATATATATATACATATATATATATATATATCAAAGTCCTTCCAGCCTGTACACAAAGTCCTTCCAGTCAAAATTTCAAACAATTCTTTAAAGTTTCAAAAGCTATGGGGAGATATAAAAAACATCTGGGTATTCCTTGTTGTTCACAGCAGGAACCCCCCTTACCCCCCCCCCGAAGAGAGTAAAAATAATAAAGAAAAAGTCCAGGAAATGATGTTGGTATCTTAGTGGTCCATTACCCCCCCTCACCCTTAGTAGTTCCTCATTTGTCGACTTTTAGTCTTTAAAAGGTCTTCCTTGTATAGTTTTATTGTGTCTTCTAGTTTTGCATTCAGTCTTTTTATCTTCCGGTAGACAATTATTAACCCAATGTACATAATCAATACTAAAAAAAATATGAGATATGGTAAGAACTTACCCTTGTTATCTCTATTTCTACGAAGTCCATAGGGTTCCACAGGATACCTTGGGTATAGGTGTGACATCAGTCGCTGGGCACCATAGAGTTAAGCTTTTCAGCCTCCCAGGATGCACTAGGGTCCCCCTCCTATACCCCGCCCCCGAGCCAAGGCACCTCAGTTAGTTATCAAGCCATAGGCCGGAGGAGGAGAAGGAAGAGAGAGAAAGAAGATCTGGATACACACAAGAATCACACTCTCACCAGAGGGAGATGGAAAAACCGGTGACCAGAACAAAGCCCATCTGCAGCACAGGTGCGACAGGGCGGGAGTCCTGTGGAACCCTATGGACTTTGTAGAAATAGAGATAACAAGGGTAAGTTCTTACCATATCTCATATTTTCTACTTCAGGGTCCATAGGGTATCCACAGGATACCTTGGGGATGTCCCAAAGCAGTATCCTTTAAGGGTGGGGACGCTCCTGTGCAGAAAGGAGAATCCGCCGCCCGAAGGAAGCATCCTGAGAGGCGAAGGTGTCAAACCTGTAATACCTCACGAAGGTATGGACAGAGGACCACGTAGCAGCCTTGCAGATCTGAACTGCCGAGGCACCATGTCGAGCTGCCCACGAAGGACCCACAGACCTAGTGGAATGAGCCTTCAGAGAAGGAGGGACCGGTAGGCCTTCATGAAGATAAGCTTCAGAAATAGCCATACGGATCCAGGCTGCCAAAGTTTGCTTTGAAGCAGGCCAACCCTTTTTACGGAAGCCATAGAGGACAAACAAAGCGTCCGACTTCCTAAACGAAGAAGTGCGGTCAACATAAGTCCTTAAGGCCCGCACAACATCCAAAGAGGCCTCACCCACGGAAAGACCCGGTGAGTTAAAGGCCGGAACAACTATTTCCTCGTTAACATGAAACTGGGAAACAACTTTGGGAAGAAACTCGGGCCGAGTGCGGAGCACTGCCCTATTCCCATAAAAAACCAAGAAAGGGGGTCTACAAGAAAGAGCCCCTAACTCAGAAACACGTCTGGCCGAAGCAATGGCCAGAAGGAAAACAGTCTTAGCTGTTAGCCATTTAAGATCCACTGAGCCCAGTGGTTCAAACGGCGGTCCTTGGAGAGCCCTCAGGACCACAGCCAAATCCCAAGGCGCCACAGGTGGAACAAAGGGCGGCTGAATGCGGAGAACACCCTGCATAAAGGTGCGCACATCCGGGATTGTAGCAATCCTACGGTGAAACCAGACAGATAGGGCCGAAACCTGTACCTTCAAAGAAGCAAGGCGAAGCCCATGATCTAGTCCCGCTTGCAGGAAGGCGAGAATCCGAGACAGACGAAACTCCCGCGGTGCATAACCTCTCGGTCGACACCACTGGAAGAACGTATGCCACACGCGATGGTATATCCTCGCGGAAGACGGTTTCCGAGCTCGTAACATGGTACGCACCACAGAGCTGGAAAAACCCCGGGACCTCAGCATGGCCGTCTCAACAGCCACGCCGTCAAAGACAGCTGAGTCAGGTCCGGGTGAAGGCAAGGACCCTGAGACAGAAGGTCCGGTCGTAGCGGCAAATGCAGAGGACTGTCCACGGACAGACCCTGAAGGTCTGAGAACCAGTGCCGTCTGGGCCACGCGGGAGCTATCAACAGGAGCGTCCCTCCTTCCTGTTTGAATTTCCGGATTACCCGTGGAAGAAGGGAGACCGGAGGGAACAGGTATGCGAACCGGAACGTCCACCGGACGGACAGAGCATCCACCAGAGATGCCCCTTCGTCTCTTGTGCGAGACCCGTACACCGGCAACTTGTTGTTGTGCCGGGACGCCATGAGGTCGATTTCTGGAAGACCCCACCTGTCCACCAGTAGTTGAAAAACGTCCGGGTGCAGGGACCATTCCCCCGGATGAACGTCCTGGCGACTTAGAAAGTCTGCCTCCCAATTTAGCACTCCCGGGATGAAGACCGCTGATATGGCCGGAAGATTGCGCTCCGCCCAAACCAGGATCCGAGAGACCTCTACGAGAGCCGCCCGACTGCGAGTTCCTCCTTGCCTGTTTATGTAGGCCACGGTGGTAGCGTTGTCCGACTGGACCTGCACCGGGCGACCCTGGAGAAACCGCTGTGCCTGCTGGAGAGCATTGAAGACCGCACGGAGTTCCAAGATATTTATTGGAAGCTCCGCTTCTGTCGGCGTCCACCTGCCCTGGAACAAGTGTGGACCCGAAACTGCTCCCCAGCCCCGAAGACTGGCGTCCGTTGTCAACAGGACCCAATTTGGAACCCAGAACGGACGTCCCTTGTTGAGGTGGGTCGTCTGTAACCACCACGCAAGGGACAGGCGAACCTCCTGGGTGAGCACAATCGTCTGGGACTTCAGAGACTGAGGCAGCCCGTTCCACTTGGACAGGATCAGGTGCTGCAGAGGTCTGGAGTGAAACTGGGCGTATTCCACCATGTCGAACACCGACACCATGGAGCCCAGTAACCTCATCGCCGAGTGTAAGGACACCCGGCGGCTGTGCAGGCAACTGCGCACCCTTGACTGTAAAGCAGAGATCTTGTCCTCCGTCACGAAGATCCTTTGCTGTCCCGAGTCCAATAAGGCTCCAAGATGCAGAATCCTCCGAGACGGGATTAGAGTGGACTTCTGCCAGTTGATTAGCCAGCTGTGCCGTTGCAGCAGTGCAATGGTCAGGTCCAAGTGGCGTAACAGGAGCTCTGGAGATCCTGCCACCAATAACAGGTCGTCCAAATACGGCAACATGCGGACTCCCTGCAGCCGCAGAGAAGCCGCCATGACCGCCATCACCTTGGTGAAAACACGTGGTGCTGTTGCCAGGCCAAAAGGTAACGCCCGAAACTGGAAGTGGTCGCTGCGGATTGCAAACCTGAGGAACTGTTGATGGCGCAAAAGAATAGGGACATGCAGGTAAGCGTCCTGTATGTCCAATGACACCAAGTAGTCCCCAGGTTCCAGCGCCAGAATGATGGACCGTAGGGTCTCCATCCGAAACTTCGGGACCCGCAAAGACTTGTTGAGTGCTTTGAGGTTGAGAATCGGACGATATGACCCACTGGGTTTCTGTACCAAAAATAGATTTGAATAGAAACCCTGGCCCCTCTGGGAGAATGGAACAGCCACTATAACTCCAGCCTGGAGCATAGTGTGCAATACCTTCCGCAGCTCCGTAGCCTTGTTCCGGTCTGATGGGAGACCCATGGTGAAGAAGCGAGCCGGGGGTCTGTGCCGGAAGGAGAGGGCGTATCCGTGGGAAACCACCTCCAGAACCCAAGTGTCTGTCGTAGTGGTCGACCAACACTGGGCGAACTGTAGCAGGCGGCCTCCCACCCTGGGATCCCCAAAGGGAGGCCCGGACCATCAGGCCGCAGGCTTGTCATCTGGCTTGGGGGCCGGACGTCTGGTACTCCATGCCTGCTTCTGGGGCTTGACCGATTTCTTAGGGCCAGCCTGTCGAGGAAACGACTGTGGTTTGGGCCTGCCCTGGGCCCTAGATGACCGGAAGGACGATGGTCCCGAACCAGAAGGAGCAGCGGCCGACGGGAGACAAGCAGATTTGGCTGCCGCCAGCGTGGCCACAATCTTATCCAGATCCGGACCGAAGAGAACTTCTCCGGTAAACGGCAACGCTTCCAGACCTTTCTTGGAATCTGCGTCCGCCTTCCAGGATCGCAGCCACAAGGTGCGACGAGCAGCTACCGCTGCTGAAGAAATTCTAGACACCAGAGTACTAATGTCTAGAGCCGCCTCGTTGATGTAGGTGGCCGAATCACGGAGATTGCCAATCAACTCCGCCTGTTCGGCCGGACAGTCGGATTCAAAAGAAGCCTCTAATGAATCCGCCCAGCACTCCATCGCTCTGGCAACCCAGCAAATGGCCATAGCCAGCCGTGCTGCCCCCCCTGCAAGGGAATAAGCGGACTTCAGGCAGATTTCTACCTTGCGGTCCGTAGCATCCTTAAGGGAGGACATGGATGGCATCGGCAATGTGGCACTACGGACAAGACGGGTCACATGAGAATACACCTGTGGAGGGGATTCCCACTTAGCAAAATAATTATCCGCGAACGGATAAGCCACCGCCAGGCGTCTCTGCGGCTGGTATCTTTTGCCAGGTTGTTTCCACGCCTCCTCTAAATGGTCCACCAACTGACCCGAAAGAGGAAAGACTGTGGCATCGCCCTTCACATCTTTGAAAAAGGCATACTTAGATTTAGCCGCTGGGGGAACTTCGTCCTCAATCACCAAGGCTGTGCGGACCGCCCGAATAAGTCCAGGAATATATACTTTGGACTTAGCATCAGCGTCCTTAGTATGGAGAGGTTCCTGATCGTAAGGATCCAGAATCTCCCCATCATCAGACGTCCCTTCGTCATCCTCATAAGGAGCGGACAGAGACGCCACCGGCCTTTTATGAGGCCGCATCACAGACTCCCCTTGCAACACATCCGACAAGTGCTGTACAGAACTCGTCAGGGAGTTAACCCACGCTGGCTCCTGAGAACCCGGGAGCGGGGAAATAGGGAGACTGTGGGGTACCACCAATTGTCGTGGGAACCCCTGCATGGGTGACGACACCACAGACTGCTGGGACAAACCCATCGGAGTAAACACGGGCTGCGGAGCTAACTGGCCCACTAAAGCTGTTAACGCCTGAGCAAAACAAGCCCAGGGCGGCTCCTGTACCGGTGCTGTAACCGTAATAGGCCGCGCCATGGACAAACACTGCTGGCAAAGGCCCTCCGCGCTACCCTCCCCCTCCGCTAACGGTACTTTGCACGTGGTACACTGTAGCCGGAGGGGAAAATCACTTTCAGACATGATGGCACCACGTATGTGACCTCTCTCACCAATTAAGTATTAAATAGGCGAGAGACCACCCTGCAGCACCGCACCGCAAGGGCTTTAGCAGAAGAACAGGGACAGTAATAAAGCTGACAGTTTAGAGAAGAAAAGTTACAGGCAGCGCTAGCACAGTCACATACAATGCAGAGAAATAACAATTCCTGCACTAACAGCGCTGATCACTCAACTACACAGACACAGGGCCTGGTAGGACACAGCGCTGCATACACAGACCTGAGCCACAGCGGAGGAGAGGTATGCGGGGGGACCCAGACCACGATGCTTCCGTCCAGCGCTTCCAGCAGCGTTCACCATGCGTTCTAGGAGGCTGGCCTGGGGGAGGAGCGCTGCCACAGGACCAGTCAGCAGCATGCAGAGAGGGCTGTGTGCAGCGGGGGAGGCGCCGGCTGTGAGACAGGGAAGGCGCGCTCTCCTGGCATGCATTTAACCCCTGGGACGCCGCAGCGCTACCGCTCTGCTGCGGTCCGCTGTCCCAGGGGGTAGTGGAAAGCGCAGGTTGGTCGCCTGGCTCCACGCTGCAGCCTGTCCCCAGGGAGCCCCCTGCCTGGGGACTTAGGACCATGTGACCAGCGGGGACCCACCGCGGGACCCAGCTGCTTAGCTTTGTCCCCCTTGGATCCGGCCATGGTCCGGAACATCTGGGGTCACCGCTAGCTGTGACCCCAGATGCTCACCAGCATCCCCGGATCGTTACCGGTGTTCTGGTACCGGCGGGGGTGTAGGGAAGACAGCATGGACGTCAGGACTGACTGTCCATGCTGTACATCCAGATGTGCAGCCACAGCTGCACTGAAGAAAGCTTCAGGGGCTCTTCTAGCCCCCCACTCCGACAGGTGCACCCGACGCCGGCCGGGCACCAAACTAAACTGAGGTGCCTTGGCTCGGGGGCGGGGTATAGGAGGGGGACCCTAGTGCATCCTGGGAGGCTGAAAAGCTTAACTCTATGGTGCCCAGCGACTGACGTCACACCTATACCCAAGGTATCCTGTGGATACCCTATGGACCCTGAAGTAGAAATTAGAACTATTATGGGGTGTATGAGAAGGTTGAAGAATGATGTTGCCTTTGGACTGTATCCAAAGATACTTTCCCACCAAGATACTTTAGAGTCTTCTTCTAATGCGTGTATAATATTTGTTATTTTGGTGGCATCATGATCCAGGTTGATAGCTGCTTGGTTCTCATTCTTCTTTAGTTCCTTCAGGATGTCATCCTCTTTCCTGAAGTCGAGAAGCCAGTTCTTGAGTTCTGTACCAAAACCGAGTGGAATCTTTTGAAGCCTCACTGGGGTGTCTGGGCGAATGTCTAGTCGCTTCTCTGGGGTCACTGGCGTTCTTCCTCTCTCATCTGCTACATTGATACCTAGAATGGGATTAAGGGTACCATACACTCCTCGGAGGAGAGTTCCTCTTTGCGTGCAGTTAGTAGCATATACCGTATATGAGGCATTTTGCAGTTGATACCAGCACCAGTATCCTTGTCCCAGGTATTTTAAGTTAGATGATGGTTTTGGACTAGCATCCATTAAGCACGATCCTTCAGAGTCCCAGCACTGACGTCTGAGAACCCTTTCATGATCTCCTTGACACAGTATGGCATCCTCTCATCTCCAACAACCATCTGTATCAAATAGATACGGATTCAATCCTTCATATGTTAAAATGTCAGATTGTAGACGTGGATGGAGAATTGTCTCTGCAGACACGAGAATGCCCAAGTTCACTGCAGTATACCCTTGCTTTTCCTTACCTGAAACAGGAGCTAGGGAAGAGGCAATACATGTCAGGTTCTGACAACCATGCCACTGAGTGAGCCACCAATTTGTGTGATTCAATGCAAATGAAGGGACAAATGGTTTTATCCGCTGTCTAAGGTTGAATGGATAGTGACCATTATGGAGGGAAGATATTATGTGTTTCAGATTATTTGAGAGTTCACGCTGAACCTGTGTACATGCCAGAGCTAAGTGTGTTCCATCTTGTTCTGCAATTAAACCCACTACCAAACCCCTAAACTTTTCTCGATGGGCTAAAGATAGAGAAGTTGTGGCATCTATGTGAGAATGCTGTAAGTTTTGAAGGCTGTGATCTACATCTAATTGGGTCTTTATTCCTTCTCCTGTATGTTGTGCCAGATTCCCAAGTTTACTCCTCAGAACTTCTAAGTCCATGGTATTTAGAGTCCCTAATCCTAATGCCCCTCCTCCCAAGAATGTGGCAATAATATCTCTTTTGTTCCTACTTTTCCTAAGTTTCAAGCCATCTCTTCTTGCTTCTTGTCCAGATTGTATCCAACCCTTTAGCATGTCGTTTGGTTTCTCACAAACCTTTCACATCTATGGTCCCAGTGATCTACTCTGAAGTCCTCTACTGAAATCCTCCAGGTATACAATACAAATTTAACGTCCGTTATTATTTTCCATGGAGAAGAGAATTGGGGAGCAATTACATCTGCCATTTTATGGGCAGGGATTCTACAGGCATCTAAGTGTGGTTTTACTGGTTGTAGGTTTTCTGTCTCATAAGGGATTCTGACTATAGTCATACATATCTGTCCTCTCCCTTCAAACAGGTACCACTGGTCACTATCCCCTGGTTGTAAGGAAAGGAATTTTATAGGTTTTATTTTGGAGAGGTAAACCCAATGTGAAAATGTCCAACACCCTTCATCTACTGCTTCACAGAATGGTCATTTGAAAGGTCCATCTATTTTGATATCAAAATTGATATCTCTACCACTGGGGTCCTTCCAATCAAAGGACACTTATCTATTCCTGTACTCCTCAGTCATAGGGGTACCATCCATCCATACATCAATTATGGGGGTGTCTATACCATTGCAAACTATATCCCACCGCCATGGATTCATGTCAGACATTACCATTTGTTTGTCTAGTTCCCAATGAGCATAGGTGATAAAATAGTACCCAGTAACTTCTGTTGTACACCTATCTCTCATTATGGATATCATAAAAGATCGTATGGATGGTGATCTCTCTATCTGAGTGTATTTAGGGCTTTTGGCATCGGTTCTGATTTTCAAAATGACTGCTCTGTACAAACCTTCCATGTCCACTGATCCAACATGATCGTTCCATATTACTTGGCCTGTGCTGCTGCAGTTTAATTTCAGCATCATGACACTAGTTTGTAAGTAATCTGTGGGGATGTGTCCTTGGGCGTATTTGGATTCCCTTATAATTAACAGTCTGGAATCTCTTAACATACAATATGCTTTCATAGTACCTATAATGGTATGGGTCTATCAAAATATGTTCTAACACGTAACTTTTCCTGAACATAAGATACTATAAAGGTGGCTTTAAAAATATACCAGCCATCATATTCTCCCCCTGTGGTGTCTTTGGGGTACAAGACACCATCTCTAGTACACACAACTTCAGTGACATTACTAATTGTTTTCCTATATAGATGTAAATGTGGGTCCTTTGAAACCCATCGGATGGATTTAATGGCCACTGAATCAGTGTCTCTAAAGTGGGTGTATTCTTTCAAGCATAATGTATGTAATTCATATTGAATAGCAGACACATTTTCTATCGGTGTATAGTGTTGGACTTTACCATCAGCAAAACCCTCTCTCCAAAATCCATATAAATACCATTGGCCTGATACAAGGTGTAATTATGGTAGGGCGTCTGGATTTTACCTTCCTTACATTCTACTGTTAATAGACCTGACTGATTAATAGGTTCAGATCTCATATCATTTACTTGCGATGTTCTATTTGACTCCCCCTTTTCGCTCTTGTTATTAGGAGGGGTAACGGATCCTACCAGTACCACACCTACCAGTAGTACCAGTATCCATAAGCTTAGTTTTTTTAGAGGGCATTTTACCCTGCACCTCTTGGTTCCTAAAGCTGAATTGTAATTGTGTCCTTTGGGAACTGGGGAAACAGCTTCTCTTTCTGGTTCCATGATCTGATAAGAGAGAAGGCATGAGTATAGTTCTTTTTAAGGCAGTTTAGGTATAACCCTATGTGGAATTTCAAAAAGACCAGTCTCCTGTTTTATTCTTCCTCTTACCCTACCTAGTGATTGAGCACCCCGGCACCTTATTGGGCTGGAGAGGTCTTGGTCGTCTTTGCCTGGTCTATATGGACCCAGAGAACCTTGCGTCTCCTTTGAGAGTCTATCTTAGTAGTTACTGGTCTTTGGACCTTCAACATGGTATCACCCATTGTTTCAAGGACTTGATATGGTCCCTCCCAGTTTGCATCCCAAGGACCTGCTTTATGGAAAACTTTAACCATTACTAACTCACCTACAGAGGGCATAGGTGTCTCCCCCTGTAGATAGGGTTTATGCAGCTGCATAAGGCAACAATCCCTTGATATTATCTTGTACCTGTTGCAGGAACACATCTCTTGTGATAGCATCTTTCATGGGGTTTAACAATTGTGGCTCATTAGGGAAACAAAGTGGCATTTTGCGACCTGTCATGAGCTCAAACGGAGTGATCCCTGTGGTGGATGCTTCCGTAGCCTTAATATCCATGAGTATTGAGGGTAAGGCTGTTACCCAAGAAGAGCCCTTCTGCAACAGTGACTTAGCTAACCGGGCCTTGATGGTCCAATTCATATGTTCCACGACCCCGGCTGATTGGGGACGATAAGGAACATGGAAGCGCTGCCTTATGTCCAGAAGTTCACAAAGGGCTTTCATGACCTTGCCAGTGAAATGGGTCCCTCGATCAGATTCTATGATCCTAGGGATACCCCAGCATGGCAAAATCTGTTCCCATAGAACCCGTGCTGTAGTGGACGCTGAGTCATTCACTGTAGGAATGGCTTCTACCCACTTTGAGAACATGTCAACTACTACCAAGGCATAGCGACAATTTCGGCTGCCAGCTGGTAGTGATCCTATGAAGTCTATTTGTAAGGATGACCAGGGCCCCTCTGCAGGAGGCACATGCTGTAACACTGGCTTAAGTGCTGGTGCCCGAGGGTTGATTTGGGCACACACCAAACACTGTTGGGTGACTTTTCCTACTGTTTTGAACATTCCTGACCAGTATAATTTTCTCTTTAAAAGAGAGAAAAGTTTATCCCGGCCAGGGTGTCCAAGGAGCTGATGATTAAGCCTTGTCAGTTCCACTTGAAGATGTGAGGATACTGCAGGGAGAGGTTCTAATCCTTCTCCTGGTGAGTGGCACAGTATACCCTGTCTTATAGACCAGGGATCTTGTGGTGAAATTCTGTGAGTCATAAGAACAGCATCTTTTGCCTGACACCAGTCCTTCTTCAAGGACTTTTCTACATACTGCCACCTGGACTGAGGGCAAAGTTTCAGCATCCGAATCCCGAAGATCCCAGATACTGCTGCCATTTTTGCCGCTTCATCTGCTGCATTGTTACCCAAGATTAGGGGATCACTCCCTTTTTGGTGTGCAGACACTTTGATGATTGCTGCATCATCGGGATGGGTCTTACCCCTTTCCCAAAGTTCCCTTAAAACTGAAACATGTGCCAGAGGTTTATTCTGGCTGTCCACGAAACCACATTTTTGCCAAGTCTCAAGACGTAATGTGAGAGACCGCACTCCATATGAGCTGTCACTATATATAGTGCGTCTCCCTGGGGGGTGGATGAAGAGTGCTTCCTTCACTGCCTCCAATTCAGCACGTTGGGCTGACAGGTGACCTGGGAGTCTAACCAGACTCTGAGTTCCTGTGGTCTCATCCAAGACCGCATATCCTGTCACATATGACCCATCAAGATGAAAACGTGACCCATCAACAAAGATGATTCTATCATCAGGGTGCATTACCTGTCTAAAGAATGGTGTAGTAAAGGAATGTGTTACCTGACCACAATCATGTTCTGTTCCAGTTGTGTTTAACAACTGAGAAAGGATATACTTAGCCTTGTGACAGATTTTGATATTCCTTCCACTGAAGTCCACTATCCACCTCCCAAACCTCTGTTGAGAGACTCCAGGAAGTGTGTCCCGAAGTAGGAGGGTTAATGGAGTGTGGTGTTTGCACATTGAGCTGCCTGAACTCTACAATATGCTCAGTCACTTTGACAGCATAATGAATGGCTGCAAGTTGCTTTGCACACTCATCAAAACCTCTTTCAACTGGTGAAAGGAGTCTTGAGAAATATCCAAGAGGTCTTATCATTGTTCCCACCTCTTGAAGGAGGACCGCTGATATAGACTGAACCAGCATGTGCTTGGATGGCCAATTCGCCATCTGGATGTGGGGTAGCTAATACTGGGGCGGAGGTCAAACTTCTTTTAAGTGTGGTGAAAGCTTGCTCCTGTGTTTCCGCCCATCCTTTCAATGATGGTTTTTCACCTCTGAGTAATTCATAGAGGGGCTTTGCTTTGGTAGCAAAGTCCTCTATGAATTCCCTCATGAAGTTTGCAACACCCAGGAACTTACGTAAGTCCTGCAGAGTGCCTGGCTTGGGTAGTTTTATCATTGCTTCCACACGGACAGCCATGATACCCTTTGTTCCGAGGGCAATCTTAATGCCTAGGAATGTTACCTCTGACCTAGCCAGGTTTGCCTTGTGAGGACTCAGCTTCAGTCCTGCACGTGACAGGAGGCCTAACAATTCCTGTAAGAGGGTTAAGTGTTTCTCTATGGTCTCTGTATGAAGGAGTAGGTCATCGACATACTGTAACAGGCATTCTGGGCGTGAGAAAACACTCAGCACTGCTGCTAATGCCTGATGAAAATAAGTCGGACTACTATGTAACCCTTGGGGTAGGATGCAGAACATGTATTGCGTATCATGTACAGTGAAAGCAAACTTGTACCTGCAACTTTCAGTCAAAGCTATGGAAAAAAATCCATTAGCCACATCAATGGTTGAGAATACTTGGCTTTTGCCATTTATCCTCGCCATTATGTCTGGTGTTTCTGCAACTACCTGTGCTGACATGGGGGTGTATTTGTTCTGAACCCGGAGATCAATTGTGAGTCTCCATGTGTTCGTATCCTTCTTCTTAACAGGCCATAAAGGATTATTGCACTTTGAATTTCCCTTTATAACCACTCCCCTATCTTCTAGATCTGCTACAGATTCTACAACAGATTCCATAGCTTCAGGGGGGAAGCGATATTGTCGCTGTGGCGGTGGATTTGGCCCTTGAATGTCTACCTGAACATCAACCAATCTTCCACAATCATTTTTATCTTGTGCCCATAATTCTGGATACTTGTACACAATAGGTTCAAGGTCTTTGTTGTGAGAAACCTCTGGCCATTTATGGACAAGCATGTTGTTTTTGAGTTTTGAGTGTATGGGTGAGCTCAGAAAATGGCGTTGTATAACACAAACCTTTGATTTTCTGGGACCCCTCCATACCATACCATTTGCCAGATCCAGAATCCAGCCATTTTGTGCGAATACATAAGTTCCAATTATGTTATCGGATCCTGTGTAATACCACATTGGGATGTTTAATGAGAAATCACTGCTGATTTCTACATGGACCTCATTAATCCTATGAGCTCTCACCCCCCTGTTCGTGATCAAAGCCGATCACGATACACTGAGGGCTATCTGGGTCTAAATCATGTTCCACATTGGTAATTGAAATTTCAGCTCCAGTGTCAAGCATAATTTGTAACCAAATGTTTTTTATTTTTGCCATGATATGGGGTCTCCCTGAAGGATCCAATATGAGGTTACATATTGGTGACAGATCCTTTGGGATCCCTGACCTTCAATCCATCTGCATCAGAATTCCTGTGGGAACTTCTGTTGTACAGACTGCTACTTCTTTTTGTTGTGCTGTCTTTACCTGTGGAGCAGAATTCTTTTCTGCTTGCACATTTAAAGTTGCCACACTTTTCAGGAAGTGTGGGATGGGCAAATGTTTTGTCCGTACAGAATTACTATATCGCTTTTTGAAGCCATTAGTATTTCCTGATTGGTCAGGGAATTGTTTAGGACAATCTCTTCTTATGTGTCCCTTCTGTCTACACCTGTAACAGACCAGATTCTCAGTCTCCGCTGGCGGAGCAGAAGACTGAAATACTGTTTGACCATGTTCACGATATGCATGGTGGCATTCTTTCCTTATGCCTCCGTGCATATCATGTTCCCTAACTTGGACAGATTTCTTAGAACTCAATAGTTCTTTTCTGAAGTCCTCAATTATTCTGGCTGCACCTGCAATTGTGGTTTCCCTTTCTGCCATTGTGCGCAGATTGACATTTGTGTATGTGAACTTTTCCACAAATGTGAGAATCATGCCTGGTGGAGTATGGGATCTATGGTCATTGGTTATAGTCCTATACATGGCTTCAAACCTACCACATATAGCTAATGGCTCATGTTGTATGGTGGGTTTAAAGTTAGCAAGGATGTTGGGAGTTTTTTCCTTATGTCCTGTTGTTAAAATCATAAGTGCAGAAAGTCTTTCCTCTTTGTCATGGTAACAGCCATTTTTGGGGGCAAAGTCCCCAGTGATGTTATACCTTTGACTGAGGTGAATGGGTAACCACAATTTGAACAAATCCATGCGATCTTCTGGGGCTACACTAAGTTGTGTGCAATGTCACTCAAAAATATCGCATGAAGTGAAGGTATCTAAATTACCATCATATTGTGGAAATTCTCTTTTGAGATCTAACAGGATTTTTGTTCTCTTTATATCATTTTCTTGAGGAGGTTGATTAAAAGAAAACAAATCCTTTTTCCTATTGTGGGCTTGTACAGAGCTAGAAGTGGCATCTAATACTTCCCATCCACTTCTATTCTCTTGTACCCCTGAACCAATAGTATTTTCCCCCGTTGTTAATGGGAATTCCAGTGTACGTACCACTGGTAATGCAGGATAAATCATAGGGGTACTTAAACCCTCCTGATCATCCCTGATATCAAGTAGTGTTGCATGAGGTGCCATATCAGATGCATTTGATTGGTTCCTTGTTGCACCACTACTTTCCCTGTTATATACACAAACCTGATCTAACAATTGTGACCACAGATTCTCAGCTGATGTGTAGCTAGTTGGTAAAACTGGATTAAACATGCTGTCTTTTGCTAGCTTAATGGTAAGAAAATCCATATCTACCTGAGTTATGACCGGTGTATTACTATTTCTGTCTGTATAAATGGAAATGAAGTCCTCAATCCTGGTTCAGATTGGAGAATTTATCTTACAGACCTGAGATCACCCAGCGAAAGTTGCAAACTTACGCCTTACTAGAGATTCCCAGTGCGTAATGTCTGCTCAAAATTCTTACTACGTCGCTTACGCGTGCCCGCTAGACAACATTCGAAGACGTGCTTCTATAGGAAATACAGGTTAGAAATGTTTTTCTTTACAGGGTCAGTAGGAGGCTGCCCTATAAAAAAAACAAAAACAAAATAACCAGAATAAAGTGTTCTACATGAGTTGGTCACAAGTAATATTCAGAAAAGGAGAGAAGAGAAAAAAAAATAGAAAATTTGTTATAACATTCCTTATAAAATATCTCAAGTTTGTAATCAATCAAACCTAGTGCTGACTAACTCTCAGTTCCCTAGTCCAGCTAGAGAAAGAAATGTTATAGCATTAACCATAGGCAGAATACTATTACATTTTCCCTTAAGAATATTTCACCAAGATATTAAAGATATCATTGTGTAACCATTATAGCAAATAAAAAAAATCTCTGTTTCTAATTGTGATTTTCCGTGGCCTTTGGAGATCACAATTTTAAACAGGCCTGTTCGGGCACCATATGTTTTAATTTGGTGTCTGCACAACCTTCACTCCTCTCTGAGGGTCTCATAGTTACACAAAATCTTCTCTTCATCAATAGTGATGATTATAATTAATTATAGGAATATGACACAATATTTTCCTCTTTAATCTATTTTCTCTGTCTGATATTGCTACATCTGTGACCCCCTAGATTACTTTATTAATCTTCCAAAAAGTCTTTTTACTTTTTCCATCCTTTACCATAAAAAACCCAGACAGAGAGTTGCCATTGTTATGTTATGCATAACAACCAAAGCTCCATGTGAGCTAAACATGCAAGCTATTACAAAGCCAATGCCACCCAAATATTCCTTGACAAATCTATCAAGTCCCCTGCATATCTTACCCATAATGTATCATTGCATATTAATGAAACCTTGAAATGGGAATTGCAAGATAAATGGTTTACATACAAATAATACAAAGGATAATATAGTATGCAGTACAGTACATAATCTCAGAAGTGATTTTCTAACTTTAATCCCAGTAATGAATTACCCCATGCAGTTACTAAATAAACTTCAATGCATATTCAATTTAATCTTTCACTAGTATATAACCTTGGTGTTCATGCAAATATATGTATATATGTTTATATGTATGTGTGTATGTAAGGAACTGTATGCATGTGTTATATAATTCTGCTATCCTCTGTGTACGTGTGTATAAGAATGTGAGATAAAGAAAACACATGGCGGGAAGTATGTGAGAAGTGTACAAGCGTGTGTGTATGGGAGATATAAGCGTGTGTGTATGGGGCATATAAGCATGTGTGTATGGGGGATATAATTAAGGGTAAATTGTTCCCCCAGCACATCCGGCGAAACTACTAGTCTATAGATAAATTGTGGAGGGCAATCTATCAGAGAAAACAATTATGTGTATGGATGTGAATATGTGAAAATACATGTGTGAGTATAGAGAGAGAGTGTGCTATGTGTTAGAGCCTCATGGCATGGTAGCCATGAGGTCGTCCTTGTGTCTTTGTGTTGCTATGTATGTGGGGTGAAACCTCATGGCGAGGCCTGATAGTATGTGAGCATGTAGATGAGACAAAAGGAGAGAGAGAGAGGATTTCAGATTCATTGTCTTATCTAGTGTGAGTGTTAGCTCTTATAGATAGACAGGAAAGGAAAGTTTAGGCAATAGAGTTATTATAGAAGACAAGTTATTATAGAGGACAGAGTACCTTGAATAGTCTGAGGAGTCCAGTGAGACAGGTGTGTGTCTGTGTCTTGAATGGAAATGGCAGAGAAAAGGGAGCTGTTTTTGGCTGCTTCAATTTATATACCTCCTCCCATCATGCATTGCACCAGCTCAAAGCCCCACACATCCACATTGTCTGTAACAAGAGACTCTGCTAGGTGGTATATCCTGTTGTAGCTCCTATTACAACCATGTCTGTTCTTTTGTGTAAGTTTTGAGCTATTTAAAATCTAAGTCTTCTGGCCCTTGCATGATGGCACTGAGATAAGTTAATATTGGAGCTCTTTCACAGCCACATTCAGAGGTAGATCCCAGCAAAAGCTGGCCTACACGCTCGAAACATCCCGATGATGACAGAGCCAGAGAAGCCTTAGGACCACAGTAGGGACGCAGTCAAAGACAAACGATCCAGGTCCAGGGAAAGGCAAGGACCCTGAGACAACTGGTCCAGATATTGAGGCAGCAGGAACGGAGTGTCAATGGAGAGACTCCGAAAATCTAAGTACCAGTGACATCTGGGTCAATCTGGAGCCACCAGCAGGACAGTACCTCCGTCTTGATTGAACTTCCAAAGAACTCTAGGAAGAAGGGAGACCGGAGGAAATGGGTACACAAATTTGAAGGACCACTTCACTGATAATGCGTCACTGAAGGTTGCTCCAGTACCTCTAGTTCTGGACCCTAACACCGGCAGTGTGTGATAGAGTAAGGAGGCCATGAGGGCCACCTCTGGGAGGCCCCCTCTGCTCACTAGGGATTGAAACCTCTCTTGGAGAAAAGACTAGTCCCCAGAATGCACATTGTGATGGCTGAGGAAGTCGACTTCCCAATGGAGAACTCCCGGATATGAACACTGCAGAAATGGTCAGGAGGAGACCATTGGTCTGTGTCAGAATGTGTGACACTTCCTTCATTGCTGCCCAACTACGAGTGTCTCCTAGATATAAGCCACTGTTGTGACATTATCAGACTGAACCTTTACAGGTTTACGGTGAAGCATGTGTTAGGCCAGAGCGAGGGCCCAAGACAGCTTGAAGTTCCAATAAGTTGACTGGCAGAGCGGAAGCGACAGACGTCCAACTGCCCTGAAAGGAGTGCGGACTGGTCACTGCGCCCCAGAGACTGTCATTCGTAGTAAGGATTACCCTAGATGAGATGGCCATAGCCACCCAGATAGAGACAGATGCACCTCCGGAGAGGGCATGATCGTCTGAACAGTGATCCGATGGAGAAACCCGTTCCATGTGGAGAGGAACAGTTTTTGCAAAGGCCTGGCATAGAACTGAGCAGATTCCACCCTGGATTCCAGAACCTGCATTACAGAGTGTAATGACACTTGTCGACTGTGGAGACATCTGCACACTCGTAGTTGAAGAGAGGAGATCTTGTCTGACGTCAGAAGGATTCTCTGATTCTGGGAATACAGCGGGGCTCCCAGATGGATCATACCCTGTGAGGGATTCAGGGAGGACTTTTTCCCAGTTAATTAACCATTCGTGCTTGTGAAGAAAAGCAATGGTTAACTGAAAATGTTTCTTAAAGTACCTTGGTGATCCTGCTAAGAGCAGGAGGTCATCAAGATACAGGAGCAGTCGGATACCCTGAACAGGTGGGCTGTCATAAAAGCCATAAATCTGTTAAACCCCAGTGGGGCTGTGGACAGTCCAAAAGGCAGAGCCCAAAAATTGGAAGTGTTTCTGTGGCACAGCAAACCTGAGCCAACGCTGATGAGAGGGCTCTATAGGTACCTGTAGGTATGCGTACTGAATATCCAGCAATACCATAATGTCCCCAGGTTCCATAGCTCAGATGATGGAGCGTAGGGGGTTCCCTCCTAAACCTAGGCACCTTTTAGGAATTGGTTAAGGGATTACAGATAGAGGATAGACCAATGAGGACCATTCGGCCTCTGCACCAGAAAGAAAGTAGAATAACCAGTCCCCCGCTGAGATAATGGGGCTGGCATAATTACTCCTGCTTACCGCAAGGACTGTATGGCTTTCTGGATTTGTAAAGCCTTGTTCGGGTCTGAAGAAGGGCCTGTATAGCAAAACAAGTGTGGGGAGGCTGTCTGAGCAATGAGAGGGCGTACCCGTGAGAGAATTCAACTCTTACCCAAGCATCCGTGGTGACTTGACACCAGCACTGGTATCTCACTCTGGGATAAAGGCTTGTCCCGTCAGCCGGAAGGTGTATCCTCATCAGGTTTAGAAGCAGGGCGTCTGGAGTTGCAGGTCTGCTTGGTTCTGGGCATGGCGGCCCTCGTGGAGGCTGACAGTCTAGGAAAAAACTGACCTTTAGGCTTTCCCTGAGGACAAAAGGACTAAACAGATGTAGTTCGTGGCCTTGTAGTGTAAGTAGCTGAAAGCAGAAATGTAATTTGTTATACTGCCAACGTTGTTCCAATCTTGTCAAGGTCAGGGCCAAACAAGATCTCCCCATTATAGGGTAATCCATTTTAAAGGCTATTTTGGAGTCCACCTCTGCCTTCCAGGAGCACAGCCATAGGGTATGGTGGGCAGATACAGTCGCGGCCGAAACCCTGAAGGTTAGGAGACTGGTACCTAAAGTTGTTACTCCATCATATGAAATCTGCATATTGAATGTAAGCAAGAGACATCTGATCCCCAGAAGTTTTTGAGGGAAAAATGGTCTACTAATGCATCAGCCCATCTCTCAATAGCATTTAGCCATGGTTGGATGGGCAACAGCCCCTGAAAGCGAGTATATTTGATTTCAGGCAAAGCTACCACCTACGTATCCATAGAATCTGTCAGAGCAGGGATGTAAGGCGTAGTAGCGCTCTTAATCAGACTAGTATCAAGACCATCGCGACCATAGGGCTTACAACGAGACCCTTGCAGTAGGGTCTCTTTGCCGCAAGCCCTGGAGTGCTTTTGGCTCTATCAGAGCCAAAAGCACTCCCACTGACATCACTAGTGGTGTCAGTGGGGCCGGCCCCAGACGGTAGGCGTTCCCATGGGAACGCCTCCGTCTGAGCAGCCACGCCCCCAGCATGCCCACCAAAGAGGGCGTGCTGTCACTCACCATCGACAGCATGCCCCCTTTGGTGCGAGACCCATAACGACGCACTTGGGCAACATCGACCCACTTGCGAGCACTCAAGGCTCGCGAGCGCGTCTGAATTAGGCCCTCACTGTCATCCTAGGAGTTCTCTGCTGCACCATAGAGAAAATGGCCGCCTGGAGACCTCAGAGGAAGCGTGGCCCACGGAGGAAGCAGCTCAGGGATGCCACACCATGCGCTGGAAAGGCGCGCTGAGCTGAGAGGAGGAGCCACTAGACAGGGAAGGCTGCCTCCCCTGGCTAGCAATTAACCCCCGGGATGCCAGCTCCCACTGCCACTATAATCCCTGCTGGTCTAGTGGACCCGCGGGGTATGCCTTTATGGAGGGGGAGCCCACCGCCACAGTTAGCGCCTGGAGGCATAAGGCTGCATGTACACGCGGGTCACCGCAAGCGGTGACCAGCGACTTACCTATCCCCGTCGATTCAGCAGCAACCCAGGGATTCCTTCAGAGTCCGGCTAGTACAGACTCTGGGTCCCGCTACGATCCCCAGATTTGTTCTGGCGCCGCAGCGCCTGCGGGGTGTAGGAGCGGCAGCTTGGACGACCAATGGACAGTCTGATGCTGCCGCTCTGAAGAGTAATAAAAAAGAATAAAATAAATTAAAACTCTTAAAATAAAATCTAAGCTTAAGGGCTGCTAAGCAGCCCCCCTGCGCCAAGGGTGACTCAACTCCGGCTGGGCACTAACTAAAACTGAGGTGCCTCTGGCTTGGGGGTGGGGTTATAGGGAGAGTGGACCAGTGCATCCTGAGAGCTGAAAGCTTTAACTGCGTGGTGCCCGGATTTGGTTCCCAACCTATACCCAAGGTCAACCCTGTGGACCCCCTAAGGACCCTGAAGTAGAAAAAGGAATGAACTGCAAAGTATTGCAGGAAATGGGATGGATGCAGTGGCAGACTGGGATATGAAGGGCCCAGAGAGGAAATACAATGATATAGGCCTATTCGCTGCAGCACGGCACTGAAGGGACGTTGCCATGAAGCAGAGAGGTGAGACCAGTCACTAGAGGGGGCATGGTCAAGAAATATTTTATTATTTTCTTTTATCTATACTAATGTAATAAGAACGTTGTGTCTGTCTGTTTGTACCAAGTTGGCGTAAAAACTACTGAACCGATGAAAACTGCATAATTTTGTAGTGGAAACTCCTAGAAATAACCAGCACTTTGTTTTATCTCGATCCATCAAGTTAAAGCTGAGCAATAACAAAACCAAATTTATTAACATCATCAATGCAAGAGATCGGTGTGGCACGATGAGTGCGGACGGTAAGGGGTGGGGGGAGATGCTTTGGGCCCGCATTCACTGGAATCGGATAGGGTACACAGCAGTCAGTGCTCAGGGCACACATTGATATTCTTGTGTGGTGGGTGAAGGTGCTGCTACCACCAGTCTGTATAGCGCTGCTGGTCATGCGGGGCCACTCCAGCGACAGGGCCCCTATGCAAAGCAATACAACTATAACACCTCATATAAAAATACATGTTGGCAGAAGCGATTTCAATGTGGATGAAGCCGTAGATCAACCTCAGCCTAGCACTGCATCTTTTAGAACTGCTGCTTTTGATTACCTTGTTGCTGGCATCAAGTAAGTGAATAAGTCATCATGTCAGGCAGGTAGCATAAGGTTTAAAACATGGCAAGATGCTGCATCTGTAGTGGCATTTGTCTAATTAGCAAGTACCAAGAGAATAAAATAAATTAAACTTTGTTTCTTTAAATAGGTGCATATATATATATATATATATATATATATACATATATATACACTGTATATATAATATATATATATAATACATTGTATATAATCTAGATTTTACTATTTTTTTCTTAAAAAATGTAAATATATGCCCAGCTGCATGTGGCCACGTCTCAAGTGACTGTGCACACAAATTGCATCTGCCCTACAAGTCTGTGGGGCCTATTCATCGTCGTAGGCCATATGGCCTCCGATGATTAAGTAATCATCTCGCTGCGAGGGATACTTAAGTATCCAACTCACAGCAGGGGAAGCATGACACCGGAGCAATTCATCATTGCTCCGGTGCGGGGAAAACTGCTCCGAAAAGCAGCTGTCCCCTCGGTTAGTATTGCAGCTACAGAAGTAGCTGTGTTACTTACCTCCTTCCCGACGGCGCGGCTACGCATGCGTGACCTGAGGTCATGCATGCGCAAAGCCACCGGGGAGGTAGTGAGGAGGCAGCAGAGGGATCCCCAGAAGTCCTTCCCACAGGAAGGAGCAGGGATCTGATAACCGAAGCAGAAGAAGATGGCGCTCCTTTTCGGACTCCTGATGATGAATGGCCCAGTAACTAAAATATGCAGAAACTAGCGTTTCCGCATGTTTGATGAATAGGCCTCTCTGTGAGAGTGACAGACATGCTGCAAAATCGGGCAGGTCTTAGGCCAAAAAGGAAGATAGGGATCCACCGACGAGAATAGCAGTATCTGGAGCACAGGCTGACTGGCCCAGTTTGTGCCTCCAGAAGAGGGATTGACAAGTAATGCCTGATGCCCTGTTACTAGACCACACTCCAACCTCTTTACTCTCCATGCACCTTGGAAATTCAGTGAAAATACATACATACACACTCCTAAACAAACACTAATCAAGTATCCCAATATAAATACCTTTCTGCATCGCCTTACTGAAGACAGTTGGATGAGCTGAGGGCCTGATTCAGAGCCGGTCGCTATTTGCGGCCGTTCGTTCTGAAAAAAGTGGTGGCTATTCAAATGAACCGTTCGCTCTTTGCGGTCTGTTCACGCCTCTATGTCTGAACGAGCGAACAAAACTTGCGGTCGTTTTTTTGTACAAAATGCCCCCTGGCCGCTCGCATCATACGTCATGTCCGCTATTTATTAGATTAATCGAGTACATGGAAAGGCGTATGAACTGCTTGCAGTGCTTGTGGTTGGTTTTTCCTACCGCAATCTTGCGAGCAGTTCTGACTATAAAATAACCCAGTGACGTGGTCAATGACGCTGCTGTATTAATTATGCACACCCATAAAATGCCCGTTTTCACCTTTAAGTACGCCTGCGTTTTGATCTCCACTCCCCGTTTTCAAGCACCTTCCCCTGTTACCACCCACATACGCCTCCTCCTGTCCCTCAAAATAGCAGGCATTCGCTATATTGCGAACAAACAATTTCTGGCCGCACTGACTGGTTCGCGCATGCGTATTACAATCCGTACGCATGCGCAGTTGTGCAAACATCACTCGGAGCGAACGAGCAGCCGCTAACGAGCGGCTCTGAATCAGGCCCTGAGTTCCACAATTCAATCTGTACCAAAGGATGGAGGCGGCATCACCAGCAGTAGACTTCCCTTACACTCAGCCAGGTAAATACAGTAACATGAAAAATGCAGTCATTCTAAATGTAATGGATAAGGTGTTGGTTGACAACCAGCAGCAGCACCATAAATTCAAAATGATCGGGGAATATGTGTGCTGGGATCTCTTAACTTGTAGAGACAGCAGCCCACCCAGCAGTCATCCATCATATGATCACACCAGTGGACGAAGCCTCAGAAAATTAAAAGTTCTCCTGCGCAGCATAGCTCAATTCACATACCCCCAACTTCAACTCAAACCACATCAATTCATGCCTACCACAGATAACTTCATGCCCTATAATTAATACATACTTCACCCAGGTCAGTTCATGCACCCCCTTCATACAATTAATGTCCCCTCCCATGTAATTAACTTCTACCCTAGCATCACCCTCTGAATTTCTCTATTACTGCTACATCCCTGCTGTCCTGCTACTAGGGATGGCCATCGACCATTGGTGATTCATAATCACTGATGGTTTATGGCCGATGTTGAATGTTTTTGCCATCGATGGGAGAGAACCAGTTGGACTCCCTCCATCGATGGAAGAACATAACCGAATAGTTTTTGTTTTTTTTCTTCGAAATCCCTACCTTCTACTACACACCGGCTGTCATGTGTCCCTACTACTTCTATTACATCCCTACTGTCATGTGTCCCTACCACTACTACATCCTTGCTGCCATGTGTCCCTACAACTACTATTACATCCCTACTGTCATGTGTCCCTACCACTACTACACCCTTGCTACACCCATGCTGTCATGTGTCCCTACTACTACTATTACATCCCTACTGTCATGTGTCCCTACCACTACTACACCCTTGCTACACCCCTGCTGTCATGTGTCCCTACTACTACTATTACATCCGTACTGTCATGTGTCCCTACCACTACTACATCCTTGCTACACCCCTGCTGTCATGTGTCCCTACTACTACTATTACATCCCTACTGTCATGTGTCCCTACTATAACACTTCCGTTGTCATCTAGGTCCCTACTAATACTACCTCTGCTGTCATCCCTACTACTATTATATCTCTGCTGTCATGTGTGTCCCTACTACCACATCCTTGCTGTCATGTGTGTCCCTACTACCACACCCCTGCTGTCATGTGCAGAGCCGGCCCTAGGCATAGGCATGATAAGCAAATGCCTAGGGGCGACTCTGCATGCTAGGGGCATTTTCCATCAAGCAGGGCTGAGGCTGAGCTCTGCGTGCGGCCACCTCTTCTTCCTAATCTGTCACACTGTCAGTCCTTCCAATCCCTCCTCTCCCTCACCCCCCCTGCCGCCGGCAACTGCCGCTAGCCGCTGCTGCTTCCCAGTGCCACCGGCACCTACCCAGAGCCTGAGAGCCCGTCGGCACAGCTAACCCCCCAGCGTGCTGCCGCGATCGGAGCTCTCCGATCGGGCAGTGCAGCAGATGGCCAGGCGGCCGGTCATGTGACCATCATCCGCATCTGCCTGGCCCCAAAGTCAGAATGAGCTTCTGCATAGAAGCTTATTCTGACAGTACAGGTCGGAGGCGCTAAGATGGCCGCGGGAGGGCATGCTGCGCATGCCCAGCCGCTGCCACACCTCCCATGGGCCTTTGCGGAGCAGAGCCATGAGTAACAACTCATGGCTCCGCCTCCATCTTGTCCCAGCCACAGCCCACAGCCACTGTAAAATAACGCTCGCTGCACAGGTAAGAAGACTGACTCAGGGTGGGACAAATAATATGAAGCACAGCTATATATATATGACGGTCACTCAAATATATATATATATATATATATATATATACACACTCATATATATATATCTATACACATATATATATATATATCTACACTCATATATATATATATATATATATATATATATATATATATGTGGGTGTGTGTATATATATGTGGGTGTGTGTATATATATGTATATATGTGTATGGATCCCATGGGAGCGGAGGGGGGGCACCACCCAAAATCTTGACTAGGGCACTAATTTGGCTAGGGCCGGCTCTGGTCATGTGTCCCCTACTATCACACTCCTGCTGTCATATGTGTCCCTACTATCACACCCCTGCTGTCATGTGTGTCCCTACTACTCTACTACTATATACATGCTGTCATGTATATTCCTATTACACCGCTGCTGTCAGTAGCGCACGCAGGGGGGGGTTTCTGAGTACCCAGAAACCCCCCCTGAAGGACCAAAATTATTTTTTTCCAGTGACAGAGACAGCCTTGTCTCTGTCTCTGCAGCAGTCACAGGCCACCCACCACGATTAGAGCTGCCCAGGCACTGACTGCAGGCCTCCCAGGGGAGTTAGAGGATCACCAAGCAGCCCGGCACCTCGAAGGAACTCCGCAGCTAGCAGCAGAGCAGAGGAGGACACCTTGACTGAGAACGGTGAAACCTCCCTATGGGGATGCTGCAGTGGAGTAGCCCCGAGGAAGGTGCACTTCACCTTGGATGGCATAGGCACTGTGTAGTGCACCAGGGTATCATCATACAGAGGGGGTGGTCTAAAATGGCACCCCAACGGAGTGACAGGCAGCTCATATAGCCAGAAAGAGTAAAAGAAAGGATGACACCATCAGAAAGGTACAGGGTGTTCTAGGGCTTGAGGTGGCATTCTGGCAGATTAAAAGCCCTGGCACCGCTCTTTATAAACAGTGTAATTGGGTCCATGCGTGCAGTGCCAGAGGCGGATGTCAGAAAATTTACAGCCCGGGCAGCTAAACGCGGCAATTTCAAAAGTGCAATAGTGTGTGTTCCTATGTCTGAAGTAGTAACACAGGCAGCGGCAGCCTGCATTCCTCACCCCAATACTCCTCCAGAGTCCCGTTCTGCCGGCAAACTGACTCGTGATGATTAACCCATTGGATGCAGGAAGTAGGCATTTGTACTTCACAGTATAGAGAGGTGTGTGCTGCTGCTGTGTGTCACTGAGAGGGTGGTGTGATTGGCAGGGTGTGTGTGACAGGGTATGTGCTGCTGCTATGTGTGACACGGTGTGTGTGCTTCCAGTGTGTGACACAGTGTGTGGGCTTCCAGTGTGTGACACGGTGTGTGTGCTTCCAGTGTGTGTGCTTCCAGTGTGTGATACGGTGTGTGTGACACAGTGTGTGTGCTTCCAGTGTGTGACACGGTGTGTGTGCTTCCAGTGTGTGTGCTTCCAGTGTGTGTGCTGCTGCTATGTGTGACACGGTGTGTGTGCTTCCAGTGTGTGATACGGTGTGTGTGACACAGTGTGTGTGCTTCCAGTGTGTGACACGGTGTGTGTGCTTCCAGTGTGTGTGCTGCTGCTATGTGTGACACGGTGTGTGTGACACAGTGTGTGTGCTTCCAGTGTGTGTGCTGCCGTTATGTGTGACACGGTGTGTGTGCTTCAAGTGTGTGACACGGTGTGTGTGCTTCCAGTGTGTGATACAGTGTGTGTGCTGCTGCTATGTGTGACAGGGAAAGGAATGATTGGGGAATATAATTGCTTTGTTGTTTATTTATGTGCTGTAAAACCCTCCTGGTTGGAGTCACAGATAGCCACCATCTCTGTTTGTGCTGCTGGGGTTACAATACAATATGACCTGGGTGCCAGCATGCAGCCTGGAGTCTCCACTGTAAGAAGTGGCAACAGTGGAAAAATATATATGTAGTTGCTTTTTTTTTTATTTTTTAAATCAACCGTTTGGAAACCCCCTTTTAAAACTCCTGCGTTTGCCCCTGGCTGTCAAGTGTGTCCCTACTACTACATTGCTGCTGTCATCTGTGTCCCTACTACTACAGCTTAAGCTATCACTCAGCTTCCGGGATCACCTGTGCACTTACTAAGCATGTGCGGGTGTCAGCTGACGCATGAGTCAGTGGGGGAATGGGGGGGTAGTGTTGGACTTGGCCATGCAGGGCCAACCGGGGAAATGCAGTGGTAGGGGTCCATTCTTAAAGGGTTTGGTCGGTCAACGGAGGGTGATGCCATCTTCTACAGAGAGTGCATGGTCTGGGCTCCTTTATGAATTATACACCATAGTGCAGAGAATGCAGTATAATGTAACATATGTATAATAATTAAGCACATGATGATGATCTTGTCTGTATATACTACATTAATGCATTGTACATGTAATAGGGGACCATGGTACTCAGTGTCTAAAATACAATGAGAAATGCCCTAGGTCTATTAATTGTGAAATACATGTCTTTGCAACAACAACAACAACAAAAGATTCAGCTATCTAGGCTCTTACCACTGGAATTACTTAACTGTAGGTTAGTGAATGAATGCAAAGCTACAATGTCATTGGAGTCACTTGTAGGAACCTTGGACCTAATTCAGACCCGCTCGCTAAGGCGCGATCACTCGCTGTGAGCGATTTTCACCCATCTGCGCATGCGTATAATTCGCAGTGTGCGTGCGCAAGCCATTCGTTGCGATCTGATTTTGGTAGCTTGTAAGCCACTATCAGGTCGCTACTTTGAGTGACAGACAGTGCCGTTTGTGGGTGGTAACAGGGGAAGGTACTTGTGAACGGGGGAGTGGTGTTGCGAACGCAGGCGTGTCTGTCCGTCAAAACGCCATTTAAAGGGCATGCATAATTAGCAAAGTAGCGTCATTGTACATGTCACCTGCATGTATTTCAGCCCGCACTGATCGCTGTGCTTGCGGTGGGGAAAGGCAACCCCAAGGGCTGCAAGCAGCTCCGATGGCTCACGATGGTCCCAATTAATCATACATTTCCCGGAGATGACGTGTGTTGCGAGTGGCAAGGGGGCGTCTTCAGACAATTGCGAGTGCACTTTGCCGTAGCTCACTAACACACAGTAGGCGTCCATACGCGACGCAGTGCGAGCGCTTAATTTACATATCCGGCCCTTTTGCCAGCGAGCGATCTCGTCTTGCGAGCTGGTCTGAATCAGGTCCAGTGATAATTGTGTTAAAGCCTACAGCTAACAAGTGGAGGGGACAGGATTGTGTTGTGATCATCGACTTTGTTTAGCAGGAGGACTAATCTTGATGTAGTTTCTATAGAAAAGAACCATGCACCCATGTTTATCAGTGGTCTTTCTCCTCCAGTTAACTGGCCCTCTAATAGAGTAATAATGTATAATTCCAGTGCACAGTCTGGAATCTGACGCCTTGAGGAGGGGGTGGGCCCTCAGTGGGGCTCACTGTGGATTTACTTTGTATGACTGTATTATACCTGACTGTGGGGGTCATTCAGACCCGCTCGTGAGCGGCAGTATGCTTGCGAGCGGGTCGATGTTTCCCCACTGTGCATGCGCACGACGGAGGGAGCTCCGTCGTGCGCATGCGCGAGACCTGGCGAGTGACGGGCTCTCCATCGCTCCGGGTCTCGCACCAAAGGGGGCGTGCTGTCGATGTTGATTGACAGCATGCCCCCTTTAGTGGGCATGCCGGGGGCGTGCCTGCCAGATGGAGGCGTTCCCATGGGAATGCCTACCATCTCAAGCCGGCCCCACTGACATCACTAGTGAATCACTCCAGGGCTTGCGGCAGCGAGACCCTACCGCAGGGTCTCCATCGCAAGCCCGATGGTCGTGATGGTCAAGACCATCGCGACCATCTTCATGGACGCTCGCTATAGCTGTGGGTGGTAACCCACAGCTATGCGAGCGTCCATGAGGACGCTCCAAAAAAAGGTAGGAGGGCCCTGATTCAGAGCGAGCGCTCTGGTCAGAGCGTTCAGCTCTGAATCAGGCCCTGTATTCAACTGGGTTCAAGAGAACAATGATCCTCCACAAGAGATTAATGGGGGCCCATTTATCAATGAGTTTTATCATACGCAACAAGTTTTAAAACATTTTTTCAAACAGATGACAGTTAGGAGCTGATTGGCTGGAGCACCACTATCATAGACAATTAGTTTAAAACTTGTTGCGTATGATACATCTCGTTGCTAAATGGGCCCCTAATGATTAGCTCACCTATTTAAGTGATTATGGATTTTCTTTGTTGTTTCTCATAACAGAAAAGTTCAGACATCTACAAACTTCCAGCATCCATTCTGAAGAGATTATATGATGAAGATTCCTATGACGGTTTTGTTGGGCTCATGGGCAGGAGAAATTCAGGTAATATTGAACTTTACCGCAAATCACTGAAATATAATTAATCACTTAACTTACATTTTTTTTCCTCAAAACCGCTCAAAAATTGTCTATTTTTTTTAAATTTAATAAAGTTTAGAAAGTATTCTTTAAACATATATTTATATATTTTATTAATCAAACAATATGCCTGAGGGTGACTCGCACCCCTTCATATCCATAGGCACCAGTTGTAAACTTACCTCTTACCCCCAATTGGCAATAGACCCCCTAGTAGTCACAGATCCTATTAACAGTACCCCCCATATCCCAATAGTAGTACAGGTTGAGTCTCCCATATCCAAAATGCTTGGGACCAGGGGTATTTTGGATATCGGAATATTCCGTATTTTGGAATATTTGCATATTATAATGAAATATCTTGGGAATAGGACCCCAATATACACACAGAATGCATTTATGTGTTATATAGACCTTTTACACACAGCCTGCTGGTCATTTTATACAATATTTTTTATAATTTTGTGCATTAAAAAAAGTTTGTGTACATACATGAAATTCATTTATGTTTCATATACACCCTATACACACAGCCTGAAGGTTATTTTATACTATATTTTTAATAATTTGTGCCTTAGACAATTTTTTGTACATTAAACCATCAAAAATCAAAGGTTTCATTATCTCAGTCATGCTGAAAATATTCCGTATTTCGGAATATTCCGTATTTCGGAATATTTGGATATGGGAGACTCAACCTGTAATAGAGAATAACCCAACACCCCCGTGTAAAACATCCCTGTTTTTGCACATCCTCCTCCTCCTCTTCTGTAACAGGTGTAATTTTTTTTAATTATCTTAACCCCTCCTCCAGTATCAAATAATGTAATTGTACCCATACCCCATCCCCACTGAAAGTAGATCTCTCCCCCTCCCCGGGCTATTACCCCCTACCCCTATGGGACTTTACCCCTCCCCCTCCACACATGCAAAGCGCAGCAGAGCAAGGGTCAGAGGGGACTGATGATTAGTATCCCCTGCTGTAGCTAATCTCTACACTTGCAAAGATCAGCCAAATACTGCCTCTTCTCGCACTTTTGTACTCGGCGTATGCGCTCCAGAATGCCGTTTATACGTCATTATGGAGAGTGATTTTGGCAGTGATGTTGGCAGTTATGGTTACTGCCTAGGGGAGTCAGAGGACATCCATTTTGAACATGTGCAGAACAGATCTCCTCTTTAAAAGCCTGGGGAAGCAGTGGGGTGGCACAGTGGCATGGGTTGCGACCTTGTCAGCTGAAGCACGGCTGACTGCGGAAGCATTCCATGCCACCACACCAGTTAAGTGGTTAAAATCAAAAACATGTCTAATAGTCACAGCCCAGTAAAGAAAAAGAGCCAAGATGTCTCACACAAAAAAAATCTTTAAGATGCAGGTTAGGACTAGTTTAAAGTATAGATCAATTCTAATAAATATTGAGAAAAATGTAATTATGTTCACAAGAGCTACTAGCATGTCACTGATTTTAAATAGGAAAATTACATGTTTGTAATGTAATAGTCCATTAGTTTTATAAAATGTATATTGGTAGCCAGGGGAAGCCTCTCCTAATACTAATGCATGAAGTATATGGTTTGCCATCCACCCCAGATGTGTTTGCCAAAGTCACCTGAATAATAAACTATTTGTACCTTGACTACGACACTGAGTGAAGCCGCTAGTGGCTGGGGGTGGAGAAAATACCTTACACACCAGTAACAGAAGAGCTACTGCAAGAGCTATGAAGGAAGTAGACATATCCATCAAGTATGGAATCAGCTTGAGCATCGCAAAGTAACAAGATCAGCTACCTAAAACTTTCTATTTTTGTAACACTGAATAAATTTTTTTTAATATTATTATTAATCGGAATCACATGCTTGTACACTGGCTTGTTAGTAGAATGACCTCCATGGCATATAAACTGCATGTGTTATTAATATAATTCCCTTATAGTTTATTTATAACATGCCATAGGAGATAGCAGTGCAGGGCACTGGGGCATGGAAATGATGTACAAGTAACATTTATACATAATAGATAGCAGCATGTAGCTTGTATAAAGTGCAGTCAGGCAGGAAGCAGATGTGAGCAGCAGGTGTGATGAAAACACCAGGTGATAAACTTTCCACTGACATATTGGACTAATAATGTAGAAATGCACTACAATCAGCACCGTGATCCTCTATAACTAGGTTATTTTGCTGTTTTCTAGACTCTAAGGAATTCCCCTCGTTGCCCTTAAAACGTAAGTAAAGATTCATAAAATTGATTATTAAATAGTAATTAAAAATAACTATGATTATGAAGTTATGTATATAGCGCCATTTCACTTTGGGTGTCAAAACAGCCTTAGTTACTCGGGAAAACTTAAGCTGGGTACACACTATACAATATGGGCCCGTATTCAATTTGAGCCGAGCCGCGTTAACTCAACGCGGCCTGGACTTAACGTTTTCCAGGCGTTAAAGCATCGCGCAAGTGCCCGCGTATCCCCATATTCAATTTGAAAGTAGGCGAAAAAGGGACCCGGCGATACTTGGATCATCGGTAAAAAACAGGAATTTTTGTGAAATAATCCTAGGACCCCCCTAAACATGTCCAGACATGGGGGATCACTATGGGTACCCCCCTTTTTGGCTGCAAAAGAAAATCAGGTTTTTAAATAGCTGCAGCAGTTGTTTTTTTTTCCCGGCTTTGAAGAGGTGATGCAGAAGAGCATTTAGCTTATTTTTTTCATTTTTAAAAATGGTCCCATCAAATTTGGGGTACATGAAAATGAGTACTAGCATATTTTTAAGTCCCAAAATGCATTTTTTTTAAATTCTGCAAAAATGCACCTGCCGCGGCTATTTGAAACCCCGACTTCGTTCAGTAGTTAAAAATGGGGGTATCCATAGAGATCCCCCATGTCTACACATCTTTAGGGGGGTCCCTAGAATATTTTCCAAAAATTTCCATTGTGTTGTACCTGTCAAAAAAAGTAGTAGAAATTTCCAAAAAAAATTACATAAGGTCCCCCCCCAAAAGCCAAACCAGCCCCAGGCTTGCCAGCCAGTGGTGGTTTCTAAAAATATGGGGAACAAAAAGTGTAGGGTTCCACCGTATTTTAGAAACCAACCCAAGGCTGCAGGGACCAGTTCTGGTTTTAAATATAGGGGTAAAAATAACTTGGGGATCCCCCTATATTTAAGACCAGCACCAGACCCAACCGACCGGGGTGTAATGCCACAGCCTGGAGAACCAATCACCGGAGCTCCAGGTCCAAAGCATTAGCAACCCAAATTGGTCAGTACAAGCCGGTGATCTCGGGGGGTCGGGGACCCCCCAAAGAAGGGTCCTCCCCCTCCCGAGCACCACAGGCTTACGCTGAAGCCCGGGGCTCTTCCCCATACCCCTGGATTGGTGGGTATGGAGGTAATGGGGGGGCCATATAATGTAAAAATATTGTGTTTTACAGTGGAACTACAAGTGCCAGCATGCCTGCCATTGTGCACTTGTGGAACAACAAGTGCCAGCAGACATGCGGCACCTGTAACTTCACTGTAAAATAAATAGTTAAAAAAAGACAAAACACACACACCGTGAATAGTATAATTTTATTACACACACCTACCCAATCATACATACTTAAGTATACCAGATGATTCTATCCTCTTCTGCAGTAGAATATCCGAAAACATGGCACTGCAAAGAAGAATTCATACTGCCTATATCCTGGCGCTGGTCTCCGCAGGATCCCCGGGACTTGGCAAAACAAAAAAACGAGTTTACCCGATCCACGCACTAGCTATCAGTATGTGTGTTGCCACACATACTCATAGCTCCCGAATGCCAGCTGCCGGAACATGCACGGAGCTGGCAGTCCCGAGAGCCAATCCGCGGCCGCGCTGTCTGTAGAGCGGCCGCTGATTGGCTCCGGCAACTGACAGTTCCCACATGGTGTGACTCGCCCACGTTACCCCTATATTTAAAACCAGAGCTGGTCCCTGCAGCCTTGGGTTGGTTTCTAAAATATGGTGGAACCCTACACTTTTTGTTCCCCATATTTTTAGAAACCACAACTGGCTGGCAAGCCTGGGGCTGGTTTGGCTTTTGGGGGGGACTTTGTCATTTTTTTGGTAAATTTTTACTACTTTTTTTTACAGGTTAAACAAAACAGGAATTTTCAGGAAATGTTCTAGGGACCCCCCTAAAGATGTGTAGACATGGGGAATCACTATGGGTACCCCCATTTTTAACTACTGAAGGAAGTCTGGGTTTTTAATAGCCGCGGCAGGTGCATAAATGCGGCTTTGAATAAGGTGATGCAGAAGAGCATTTAGAAGGGTTTTTTTTAGGGCAAAACAACTATGGCCATCAGATTTGGGGAACTTGAAAATGGGGTTCAGCATATTTTAAAGTTGCTAAAGTGACTTAAAAAAAATAGTGAAAAACCCACCTGCCGCATACACCTGCAATCAAAAAAACACCTGGCCCATACTTAGGGACCCCCCCCCAGAGTAAAATTCGCTATTTTTTAAGTTTGTACCCCAACTTTTTTTTCTTTTGCTCCCTTTTTCAAAGTCAATTTTTGGGGTGCCCTTAGTTTATTTATTTTTTGGCACAGATTACCTTTGGGGGACTGTCTGAAGGCTGCAGGGGGGTTCAAGAAACGTTGCACCCCGAAACCCCAATCCTACACTTTTTAACGCCTGCCATTCATAGGTGATACTTTACCGCCTATTACATTGCATTGACTTAACGCCTAGGCGGAAAGTCTTTCAAATTGAATACGGGGTAAAACTAAAACAGGCGATAATGATGTCATCGGCGGTAACTTAACGCGGATCCGGACTTAACGCTTCAAATTGAATACGGGCCCTTGATGCTTAATTTGATATGTGACACATGTATATCTGTGTGCGACTGAGTCTCCCAATTAGCATGCAAATTTAGTTGTTTTGCCCTAAAAAAACTTCTAAATGCTCTTCTGCATCACCTTATTCAAAGCCGCATTTTCAAGTACCCCAAATATGCTGGGAATAAGTTATTTTCTGGAAAAAATACTCCTAAATACTATTCTGCATCAGGTATAGAAAAACGCTATTTACCAGCTATTGAGCCCATATAAAACACCAAATACCTTCAGCGAGCCAAATCGGGGGATACCATAGTGAACCCCCCATGTCAGAGCATCATTTGGGGAGGTGACAGGCTGATTTTCCCAAAAATGACAGTACTTTGCGCTTGTTACAGTATCGCCGGGTGCCGTTTACGCGTACTTTGAAATTGAATATGGGGTAAAGCGAGCACGCGCGCAAAACTTTAATGCCTACAAAACAGGCAAAGTCGGCGTTAAGTCCGGCCACATTAACTTAACGCGGCTCGGCTCAAATTGAATACGGCTCACAGTCTCTTGGTGCGAAGTTGCATCGAGAGACGCCCAACACTAGCAGAGTTGCCCACAGATATACATGTGTTACTGTACTAATCAAATTAATAAGCAGTCTCATGGCATGTTGTAGGCACAACGCATTGCCACTTAGATGCATTCTCAGCAAAAAAAAAAAGATAGCAGACATTAGCTGAGCTGCACGGGACCCGATGGCTCACTCACGCCAAGCAAATCGTGCTGCATGGTGTATTGAGGCTAGATGAGCAAGGATGCGTTGCAACTAAGGGCCATATTCAATTAGTGGTGAAAAGTCCCAGACTTTTCACCTGCTCTACTTTCAGCTGACGTCGCGTGTTTTGGAGGCGGAAACTTATTGGGCGCCCCCCGCTATTCGCCCTATTCAATTCCAAAACACGCGAAAACGGCAAGCCGCGAAGTCAGAACAGGCGGGAAGTACTGTCAGAAATAGGGAAACTGCCAGAACATCCCAAAAAGATGCACTAACATTGGGGATCAATGTAGAGGTCCCTGAATAGCCCCAATAAAGCTATTTGGGGTACTAAAGTTGTGGTGAAGAATGGCATTAAGCAATATTTTCTGGTGAAATTAAGTAGTCCTGTCAAATTTGGGGTACATTAAAATGGGTGTAAGCATATTTTAAAGTCGCTAAAGTGAAGTTTAAAAAATTGTGAAAAACTACCCAACTACAGGCACATGCAATCAAAAAAATACCTCCCCCAATACTTGCAGACCCCCCTAAAGTCTATTTCGCTAGTTTGTATGCTTGTACCCCAACTTTGAACTTTTGTGCCCCCAAAACGAAAGTACTTTTTTGGGGTGTTCCTCACTTTTTTTTAGTTTTTTTTTTTATAGTTATCTATTGGGGGGCTGGCCTAAGGGTTCTGGGTGGTTTCCCCACCTTTGCACCCCCAAATAAAAAAAATTCACTTCATTTCACCACCTATTTATAGGCGAATCTTTTTCGCCTATTACATTGCATCGACTTTCTGCATACATGAAAAGTGTTTGCCATTGAATACGGAGGAAAGTTTCCGCCTGGCGAAACGACGTCATCCGCAATACTTTTCCATGGATTCTGACTTTTTGCTGCTAATTGAATATGGCCCTTAGACGCGTTTTTGGCAAAACAGACGCCCATCGCTAGCAGTGTCTTAAGGGACCAGGCGTTCCGAGAGGGACTGTTTGGCACAACTGCAGCAAAGACGAGTGAGGACACATCAGTAGGCACAATTCAGTGAGGCCATGTTGATGGAACTGGGTACTTAGCAGAGTGTGACGTAAGCACATATATAAATATATCCAGGCATATCATTAGTACATGGTATAGTGCTGGTGTAATCCATAGAAAAAGAGGGGAAGGGGGTACCGCACAGAACCCATTAGTTGTATAATGAATTATTATCTACCAACATATTGCATCCTTATATTATAATATACAATATACTTCGTTGGTGGTGCTTCCAAAGCCCAAGATATAACACATGAACAGAAAACCGAAGAAGGAAGTAGGGCTTGTTACTGGGGCACTCTTAAATCAAAATTAAGAAGGTCCCAACACTACGTACAATTACATGCAGTATTAACATGGAGTGTGGCAAAATAATTTAGTTTTATTATTTTTTTATTATTTTTTATTTTTTTATTTATTATTATTTATGTTTTATGGGGTATCACTCTCCAGTTTTAATGTATCATAGGGGTCAAAACATGACATATACATGAATTGCGTAATGAGATGATTACCCTGATAACCCTGAACACATAATATAAAACCCTGATGGTTGATTGACAAGTCAATATGTATGTGAAAACAATATTGTAAATAGAATTTGCTGTGTTACGGTTCTATCCCAATTCACCTTCTATACACTCTAACCTACAGCACCTGATATTCCTTGGTGGTCTCCCACTCAAGTATTAATCAGGCCCAACACTTTATAGCTTCCAAGATACGGACGAGATTGGGCATACTCAGTGTGGTATGGCTGTAGGTGTATTACCAATTGTAGTGGTGTGAAATGCCCTGGTATACACAAAGCAATGATGTATGTAGGACTATCTCATAAGGGGAGTCCGCTTTGTTAAAGAAATATACAGAATCCAAAGAATGCAAATACTTTCTTTGGATTCTGTATATTTCTTTAACAAAGCGGACTCCTCTTATGAGATAGTCCTACATACATCATTGCCATACAGGAGATTGATAGCCCCGTAAAACATAAATAATAATAAATAAAAAAAAAAATAAAAAAAAAATTATTTTGCCACACTCCATGTTAATACTGCCAGTAATTATACGTAGTTTTGGGACCTTATTAATTTTCAATGATCAATAATAAAAGCTATATGTTATGTGAATTTTGATTTAAGAGTGCCCCAGTAACAAGCCCTACTTCCTTCTTCGGTTTTATGTTCATAGTGCTGGTGTAAGTCTGCACTTATGATGACTTGCACCAAAGCAAAGCATACTGATAGAGGTGTGCCACTCATACTGTATGGGCGAATATACACGCATGCTCGATTTCAGTCCAGCTCAGTATCAGGGCCTTAGAGGGTGATGTAGAGTTGGTAGTAAAATGGGCGCAAATTACTGAAGGTGGCATTACCCACCAGGATGATGCATTCCGGGGCTTTGTACATATGGGGAATGTGGTAGAACTCTTGAAAATGGTGTTTTCGGGGGTTTTACCGCAGTTTCCCTGTTAATAGATCCCGCCCACAGACCTTTATTTCAAATTTAAATTGATTTTTTACATTGATTAATTTACATATGTTAATGAGCTTCCTGGAGAAACTGTGATTGGTGCAAAAGACAGGGACTGATACCTGCCTCCTAAACGCTATAAAATAAGATCATTATGTAAGACTAAAATATAAAAGTATAGTTGAGCCAGCTTACTGTAATTTATTTGGGCAGGCCTTATTGAAAATCTGTAGAAGGCTTATAATGTGTATATTGTTCTCCAAATGAATTCTCTTATTGATGCCTGACAGGAGACATGCATGATTTCTTTGTTGGTCTAATGGGGAAGAGGAATTTGCAGACAGGTATGTAATTACCAATGCTTTGATAAATCATTTGCACAGCTCTTCAAAGTAAATTGAATTATTAAAAGAAAATGAAACGTAAAAATACAAAACAATTCCCCATCTCGCTGCTGTATTTTAGAAAAATATGATTTTTAACTCAAAAACACATTTGATAAAGGTTTTACTAACAAACCTGAAGTGATATATATATATATATATATATATATATATATTTTTTTTTTAATCCAAAACATTGTATAGCCATCTCCCCTTATAAAATAATCTAAAGCACTACAATACTTGGATATCATATTATTGCAACTTCATTACTTTTTATTTATCATGCATCCTATAATCAGTCTACATTGTGGGCCTGATTCAGCAGGGATCACATGGCTGCGTTCGTACGCACCCGCTAGCTGCTAATGAATGCAATCGCACGGCAACCACAGCACTATACCAAGACGCCCATCACTGTATAAAGCTGCCTACTTCCCATGACATGCATCCGCAAGTCAGCAAATACATTGGTAACATCGTGTGACATCAGAACCATCCGCACGGTTGTGGTTGACCTGACCCTACCCCACAAACTGCTAAAGTTTCTGTCGCCATCTAAACCTCTGCCAGCGTATGCTATCGCAGGGGCTTAATTATGCATGCCCCTGTAGCGGCGTTCAAACGCACAGGCATGCCTGTGTTCCACCGACCAACCTCCCTCTCCACCCCCAAACGGTCACTTCCTGTCACTCACTATGCGATTGGACTGCGTGCTCACTGCGATCGGTTCCCGATCGCAGCAGCCGGTTCACGCACACACACTGCGATGCATGCGCAGAGCACAAATATCGACCGATGTGGACAAATACATTTAGATATATGAGTGTGGGAGATTGCCTGACAATGGACCTGATTCAGAGACGCTCGTAAGCAGCCGCTCGTTTGCTCCGAGCGATGTTCGCACATCTGGGCATGCGTATGGGTCGTAATGTGCATGCTCCAACCAGTCATTGCGGTCAGAAATCATGCGCTCGCAAAATAGCGAGTGCCTGCTAATTTGAGTGACAGAATGAGGCGTTTGTGGGTGGTAACAGGGGAAGGTGCTTGAAAACGGGGAGTGGTGATCCGAACGCAGGCGTGGCAAACGGTCAAAACGGGCGTTTTAAGGGTGTGCATAATTAACAAAGCAGCGTCATCGGCCACGTCACTTGGTTGTTTCTTAGCCTGAACTGTTCGCATGATTGCTGTAGGAAAATTCAACCACAAGCACTGCGAGCAGTTCAGACGCCTTTCGATGTACTCGATTAATCTAATAAATAGCGGAGATGATGTATGATGCGAATAGCCAGGGGGCGTCTTTACAAAATAGCGAGAGCATGTTTTGTTCGCTCGCTCAGACTTAGAGGCGTCAACAGACCGCAAAGAGCGAGCGCAATTCACACTTAGGGCCATATTTATTAACAAACCTTAATTCCAGCAGCATATTTTATTTAGTATCGCAGTGATACAAATTAATATGAAACCGGTATTCATAATTACTTACCTCGCCGATGAGATCCAGCAACGAACCCCTCCTCGGCAGTGTCCTCTGCTCAGCTGTTGGCAGCCTAACGCTGCCAGCAACGGGTTTCTATGTCATGTGCATGTGCGACGGTCAGTCTGCACATGTGCATGGGCGCCGAGAGGGGAGAGGGAGCGGGTACAGTTTACCCAGGCCCGGGCTTGCTAGGGGTCTGGCGTCACCCCTCCCTCCAGCCCAGCAGCTCAGCATACAACTTGTGCTGGGCTGCTGTGTGAGACTGCTCGCGGCTGCTGCAGCAGCCGGAGCAGTCTCCTATGGCTGTGGGGGGAGCGATCACACTGATCGCACCCCCCCCTGCTTAGCACCGGGCTGGGGGGCTTGCAGCGCCCCACTTCCCAGCGCGCAGCGCCGCTACGCGGCGCTGAAAAATTAATGTTTGTTTCATTTTTTTCCAAGGGGGCGTGGCCACGCCTACCGCAATTAGGCCACGCCCCCTCCATTACCCGAGCCCGGCCAGGCTCTCAATGGCCTTGCACATGTGCATGACTGTTTCACCCCGCAGGGACCCGCCAGTGCCTGGAAGGCTTCGCTGAAGCCCATTTCTGGCAATGGGGACCGTATCGCTCTACCTATCTAAAGATGGAGAGAGCAGGGCAGTGACAACCAGCAGTAATCTTAGAGTAGCGCTGTTTGTAGAAACTGAAAGGATGACATAACCCCTTTAGCGAGTGCTAAAGGGGTTATGTATTCATGTTAAATGGGGCCCTTAGTGCAGTACCCAGAAATCCCAATTGCATCTATATGCACACTTAAATTAACTGCACAGAAAGTGTTAATACTATCGTGATCGCTAAATAGATATAAAACAATTCATAGCTCTTAGCAAAGAGAAGAATACTACAGTACCACAAACACAGTAATCACTGCTAGCAAATACATAAGAATATGAACTGTTGCAAATAGCTTGAAAAAGTTTAAAATGTCACATTTTTAAAAGTGTAATTGCATGTATCAGATTATACAAGACTACATTAAAAACAAAGCATAGTATATCTTAATACCCTAAGCACATACAAGGTTACGAAGCAGAAGAAAAACAAATGCATAATAATTCATTAAATTAATCTTTGATTATTCAAATGTAACCAAATTGTATACAGATTAATATAAACTGGTATATGTATATACTTTTCTGCAATCTTCCATCAATCATGTATGCTAACAAGTTTAAATATGTATATGTGTAAGAAACACTCACACCAATCTCATGTTTTATTAATAAACAAACCACAATTGTGAGGAATGTTCATGTCTACAGTCCTAGTAGTTTATTATACTCCACATTGCTGCTGATGTCCCACATTGTTGAGACAGTGGCGGAGATTTATCAAACCTTCTAAAGAGAACAAGCAGAGAAGTTGCCCAAAGCAGCCAATAAGATTATACCTATTATTTTATAGAATGTGCTAGATAAATGACAGCTAGAAGCTGATTGGTTGGTATGGGATATGGACAACTACTCCATGCCCTCTTAAGAAGGTTTTATACATTTTGCCCTCTGTATGATACTACTGTCTGATGATCCAGCATCTAGGTACTCGTGGAATCAAATATGTGGGTAGGGGGGATATCAACAGTACTATGGAGTTAATAATATGGCGGTAATCTTCACTAAATCTGGAAATGTGAGGAACTACGGTATGCTTATCTATGTGTAGGACTCACAACAGATCTATCCAGTGTTACATGCCTCCAATCAGAAAATATCCCTGTAGGAATGGTAAATCTAATATCACACTAACCTTTTGGCATACTAACCACTGAAATGCTGCCTACTTCTAGGGAATCCAGCAATTGAAGAAAAGGAAGCAGAGTCTGATTCCAGGTACTCAACAAAATGCAGAACTAAGTAAGTTGAGTTGGAACGCCATAGACTCTCTTTTGTTTGCACCTAGATTTGTATGACTTCATGCATGTTGTGTACACCTGTCGTCAGCACATTCAGAACTATAGAATGGTGCAAACATAAACTTGCCTGGTGTAGTCGCATCAGATGCAATCACGCCAAGCTGGGCTTTCATTGACATGGTCACTTCTGATGCAACCGTGTCAGAAAAGCCTGCCGGCGGCTGTTGGATCTAAGCCCACCCGGCTGGTTACATATTTAAACTTCTTCAGTATTATTTTATTAACAAATATTTGTTAAAAAAAATAAACTGAATCATGTTATTTACCTAGTATTTAAGTTGACTAGTTTGTGTATATTTTTTGAAAAAATATTAGGGGTATATTTACTAAGCAGTGTTAGGAGAAGTGAAAAGTGAAGAGTGAAAAGTGATAAGGTGCCAGCCAATTAGCTCCTAACTGCCATCTCACAGGCTGTGTTTGAAAAATGACAGTTGGGAGCTGATTGGCTGGCACCTTATCACTTTTCACTCTTCACTTTTCACTTCTCCTAACACTGCTTAGTAAATAGACCCCCTTAGTCACTTAAGTAATTAAAGCCAATATTAACTGTTAGTTGGATGACAATTATGATTTCATAAACTAAGTAAGCTCATTGTCTGTCATGTAAAACTTCTATGTACATATATAGTTAGAATCAATGTAAGCTCAGAAGGTTGATATTGAACATGTTGATATCCATAATGGCACAATGTCGACATACCAGTGTCTACATTGTGATTGTCAATAGACACAACGTTGACACCCGATTTTTGCCAATTTTAAGGTCAGGGTTAGAACGCAGTTAGGGTTAGTTAAAACTCCTCTGAGAAACCACATGGTCGACATACCAAATGTCAACATGCACAATGTCGATATTCTTGAAATGTCAATATCCTGAACGTCGATATTCAGACCATATTGACATTCTGATGTCTACATGCTGAATGTCAACAATTTGAACGTTTCAAACCAGACTTTTTGGAATCTTCAGGAGTAAATTACTAACACAAAAGGGGGCATTAAATTGCTGTATCGCAGCAGCTCCTGTCTAAAGTAAGGGGAGATATTCATTTGTTGTAGGGCGCCCATCACTTAATGCCCAAAATGCAGGGGTTTAGCGGCGTAAAGTGGCTTCTTCCATCTAAAGTGCCAGTTAAGGCACCCAAAAGCAAGGCGAGATGTGGTAAAGGCATCCAAAAGCCCTACTTTGGGCAGATTTCTGCTCGCACCTCAGGAGGCTGTGAGCAGAGTTCCGCAGTAAGTAATGAGTGCCTAAAATAATTGATTTGCTCCCGTCACTTTAGATGGGAGCTGCAGCCACAATAAAACTATTAAATTCCCTCCCAAAAAGTGGACTAACGCCATTACTTTGTATTTTCATACAATAATATGACATCAAATGGAGGACAAACATGCTTTTTCTCAAGATATACAGTAGAGCAGACCTGGTCAAATCGAGGAACTTCTAATAAACTGCACTAAAGCCACAATAATGTCCTGTGTTAGGTATTAGGAGGAGTAAAAAAAAAAAAAATTAAGGTGGTCCTTCAAACGTTATACAGGCTGTATGTTAAATCTACAGTACCACCTAGATAAATGTGTAACTAACATGCCCCATTCTCCTAGACATGGTCCTGGTGACAGCTACATGCAGTCTTGTTCCCAGGGCACTGATGGGTCTAAATCAATAAAACTCATCATGTTTAAATGGTGGCAGAGGAAGTAGTGATAATGTCCAGTATCTTGATTGCGGCTTGCAATTTGTCTTCTCACTCACACACCCCTCCCAGTTCTTGGCTGATACTGTGAGAGAAATACGGGGGGTGGGACACGTTTGGAAAATATGTCCAAGATGGTAGGGCAGTGTTAAGGCGACATTCTTAAGATTAATTTGACTATGGTCAGACCACCTTCTTTCTTTATTTTTCACTAGTCTGTGTACGCCATATTAGAAGTGGATAGGAATACAGTATATATAAGATCATCACAATAATCATGGAACTATTACATAACATGTGTGATGACCTTGTTCACCTATGCGATTGATGACATACTGTAGCTGTCTTGGACAGGGTCAGTGTCATCATGATGTGAGGAGGAGTATGGCAGCAAGCAGGAAGCCACAGATTGGGATTTAAATACTAATATGAGTAGGATTTCCCATAAGTATATAGTGTTGATGTGAATAATATAGAATTTATGAGCCATTCAGTCTAGGAGCCAGGAAGATCCTTTAATGAGCCAAGGAAGGGGTACATCCATATAAATCAGTAGAAATAACCCTTAATAGGTATGAGCCACAGTTGATTATTAAACACATTGGTGTTGATTCTGAGTTGGGAGCAAAGCCAAAAAAATCAAGCAACTTTGCACCTGGCCAAATACATTTATTTTTTAATGCAGGGTTAATACTGGCTGCTTTTGCATGTAGCCCACATATATCCAACAGCTTTATTTTTATACTGACATCAGGGCCGGTGTAATGCTGCATACACACAGTACGACTTGTACCACCAACGACTTGAAAGATATCTTTCAGTGAAGTCATCCTGCCACATCTCTGAACACGCAAAGTTGACAATATCGTGCAAGTTGGCTTGCATGTATGGACGGTCATAGATATCGTTATCGTTCATGCGGGAGCACATCGTTGGTCGTTCACTGCATAAAAATGAACTATAGAATGATATATCAGTGAACAAGATCGTTATCGCTCATAGATATCATACCGTGTGTATGCACATTAAGGTGTCTCTGCTCCCTAGGCAAAACTTCAGCCTACTGAAACGCCTCCACCCTCCCCCACCACCACCAAGACCCACTTTCCAGCCCCTCAAGTGAAAGTGAGGAGGAGGTATCTTAGAAGTTCCACAGCCATCATTAGAGGTTTAATACATCTCTTGTAAGGGGGAGATGTATCAAACCTTCCAGACAGGTTTATTGCCCATAGCAACCAATAAACTGTAATTTTACAGACTGTACTAGATAAATGATAGGTAGCAGACATTTACATTAGAGATGTGCGCAGACCTCTGTGTTTTGGATTTGGTTCTAAATCATCATCATCATGTTTTGGTTTTGGCAAAACTACCATCAAGTGTTTTGGGTCCAGTTTTGCTTTTGGATCTGGATTTCTTTAAAAATTTATAAAAACAGCTACTGTAAGATCATGTAACTTGGACCTGTTTTTATTCCTATAGTATTAGTAACATCAACAGCATTCATTTAAAGTCAATTCTGACACCTCACAGCACCTGAAATCACGAGGAAGGGGCTTAAATGTAATCCAGAACATGCAAGAGTCGGTTTTTAGATCTGAGTTCCAAACTTTGTGAGAAGACTCGAGTCGGGACTCAGGGCCTGATTCAGACCCGCTCGCGAGTGCACAGCGCTCGCTAGCGGGTCGATGGTCCCCCACTGCGCATGCGCATGCCGGAGCTGGCTCCGGTGTGCGCATGCGTGAGACCCGGCCAGCGACAGGCTCTCTGTCGCTATGGGTCTCGCACCAAAACGGGGCGGCTGTCGATTGTGATTGACAGCTCGCCCCGTTTTGGAGGTGGGTAGGAGGGGTGGTTGGCCAAACTGAGGCGTCCCTGAAGGAACGCCTGCCGTTTAGGGGCGGCCTCAGTAGTGCGCTTCTGGCTCTATTAGAGCCAGAAGCTCACTGGGGCCTGCAATGGACGAGACCCTACCACAAGGGTCTCGTCGCAAGCCCGATGGTCGCGACCATCGCGACCATCACCTGGCCGCTCGCAAAAGCTGTGGGTGGTTTAGCTGTGGGTGGCTTTCTCTGAAAGAGCGTCCGGCTCTGAATCAGGCCCTCAGTTCTACTTGGAACTCAAAGTGATCTGAGATGGGACTCGGTTCAACTCAGAACCTCAAAGTTGTGTTGTGTTCGGTTTTCAGCCAATTCGAACCGCTCATCCCTAATTTAAATTTAAGTTTGGACTGTCTCCACTCACATCTAAATCACTGCAAATTTTAAATCTGTCCCACCTGCAGTGCAACAGCCCAAGGTGCATCTGTTGCATCAGGTCCATTGGTTCTCTGGTTCCTGGGCTTTGTTCAAAACTGATCTAGGTAAAACAGTGCAATGGGAAATATGATGTAATAATCTCATCTAATAGCTGTAGAAGGCATGCATTCAGCAGACATATGTATTAATATTATTATTGTTTTTGTTTTTTTTAAAATCTACAGGTTCAGACGTTCAGTTTAAAATGTACAGTACAGGTGGTCTTCTGAACGTAAACATTATCGGTCCAATGCAAAACACGCTGGATTTCTTATTTTGTACCACAGATGAAAAGCCCCCACATCTGTCGCAATATATTTTCACCCTCCTTTGTTTCTGGTTGTGTCTCCATCATGCTGATTCAGTACATCATCATATATCAGACAAAGGTGTCTATCTCTAGATGCCTTCTAACATCATATTTACCATACACTGACATGTTTGTCCATTCTCTGTTGTCACTTTGTGTCATGAGGTTTGACTCCTTTATGATCTCTGTAAATAGCATTTGAATATTGACAGATCCTTTTTGGTGAACAATGAGACAAACATGTAGCAGTACCTGTGTACTTTCATTTGCTGGCTTGTCTGCCATATTGACAGAAATACAACCATGGATGAAGATCGGTGGCTTGCAGGAGATACGGAAGAAGAAAGGCTTGGAGTTTGCTGTGAGACATACAAGGCGACCCCTCTCTCTCGTGCTCTACGTAAAACTTCTATTATGTCCCCACTCATAATGCCGTGCCTATCACATTACCAGCCATGCTTAAAAATAAACTGTAGCTTAAGATTAAAACAATCACATTCAATAATAATAATATTTTTACATATGATATCCTGTGTTTTGAGTCTTTTTCTGCTAGCATAATGTACCATTTGTAATACACAGTAATAGTAAGAGCATAAAAGCACAATTAAAGTGGATGAACTGTTTTGTGGTATACATTTGCTCATCAGTAAGAAATCCATGGGTGTCCCTAAAGCCACAGAATGGTATCATTTTTATTTGTATTTATAGTTATTAAGGTTCTTTTTTTATTATAACTATTTATGAAATTGTAATTACAACTGTGGGCTACATGTGGCAAATTGGAAACTCACTGACATTCCATGATTGATAAGCCAAACTCATATGCATTTGTGTACTCTGAAGCTGGGTAAACACAGAGCCTGATTCAGAGCCGGACGTTATATATATGTTCACAAATGTGTGCTTAGTACCAGGCTGGGTATAAGTGTATCTGGGTGTAAGCACACCTGACGCACACCTGGTACATGTGCTACTGGTGCAGAGCTAGATGCACTGTGAAGCTTCCGACTCAACACATGGGAGTTACTGGGCTATTTTTACGAGTGCCTTTTTTAGAGCTTGTTTTGTGCATATGTGTCCAACTCCGCATCAGTCTTCCCGTATGTCACCACTGTGCCCCAATGCTCCCAAAAGCTCCATTCCACAATATACACCGACACATATAGCACTGTCCATAAAAAAACCCCAATGATATAATTTGCACTCCATGCCACAAGCTCAGCTATGTCTTATTTCAGGACAAGATGTTGTACCCTGTGGCACGGAGTGGAGAGGGGAGCAGGTACAAATTACCCGGGTCTGTGCTTGTTGGAAGAGCCTGGCGGGGGCACGGGTCTGACGCCAACCCCCCTCCCTCTTGTCAGCAGCCCAGCACACTGTGTGCTGGGCTGCAGTGGGAGATTGCTCACTTCTGCAGGGAAGCAGCAGCAGCAGTCTTCTCTGCCTGTGGAGGTGAGTGATCACACTGATCGTTCCCCCCCCCCCGTGTTTGCACCGGGCTGAGGAGTTCACAGCGCCCTCTTCCCCAGCGCTGCAGCAAAAGGCTTCCCCCCATGAGGGGGCGTGCAATATATATAAAAAAGATCAATTCAAATAGTCACCATGTGATAGCAGCACCTAAAATATTTAGTCAGTTCATATATTCATCATATCTGATGTGAATAGTATCAGTCAGGATATTAATTAAATGTAAAATTGGAGTTGTGCATATGTAATTCTTTTTTGTATGTTTGCAACAATAGTCTCCACAGGTAGCACCTCCCATTATATATATATATATATATATATATATATATATATATATATATATATAGTCCAGATATGTAGGAATGGCACTCACCAAAAAAAATTGTCAGCTTGTTGGGGTGCATAACTCAGGACACCTAACGGAATCCATCCATAGGCAGCCACATACAAATGTAAAGGAGGAGAGACCACTCACCAATCTTCATACAGTGGGTAGACAACTTTAATAATTCATAGTATCACCTCAGACAATATGTACAGTCGACGTTTCAGGCCCCTCAGTGCCCTTTGTCAAGACCAGAATGTCACATCCCGTATCATCCAAGCAACAAGTCGATATATATATATATTTTCAGGGTGTGCAATCCCTTTCCACATATTCTATTTAGTGTCTCCTATGCACACCTGAAGATATGAGATGCCTTCAATCTAGGCTAGCACCCCTTCCCACCTTTCTCTTATTGGTTTTAAGCAGGGATCTGGTATTTTGACTGCACTTTAACAAGAGGAACAATCTAGGTAGATCCTAAAAAATTTTATACTGTAGTGCAGCTATGGGTTGATTTTTGGGGCGTGGGTCCCCTGGATTGCTTTGGTTGGGCTGCTTCAGGGCATCACATTATATACACATTTTTCCTTGCACTTTTAGCCCTTCTATTGTTAGTTTAATATATATGTATTATTTTCACATCTTTATTTATCACTATATGCAGCAGCAGCTGCTCTTATCTGTCCTACACCTTTTTACACTTCACCTTTTCTTATTGGAGTGATGCCCTGGGGTGGCTCAGCTGGGCTGGTTTGGGAGTGTCCTGTGCTCTGGATTTCAACCCCAGTATGTTAGGGACCTACCCTCAGAGATTACTTGGGCGCATTGGGTAGGCCCATAACCATGGGCATGATTATGCCAAAACCTCTTTTATTATTTGCAAAATTCTATTGGAAAATGTATTATTATATATAATGAGTAATGTTGGAGTTGTGCATCTGTAATTCTTTTTTGGAATATTGGTCTCCAAGTTAGATAACATTTGCCAGCAATTAATAGTCCTCCTAACAAGAAAGCTTATTCAGTATACCGGACCGTGCTTCCAAAGTGTAAAATGTCCGAGCGGGTATTACCCGAAGCCCACGCTAGAACCAAAAGTTGTGATTACTTCCAGCTGGATAGGATCTTAGCAACGTGGCAGCAGGCTGTCACTTTTTAAGCCGATCCTCTCCTCTGTACACAAGCGGTATGTGAAAGCTGTAGAAGCCCGGCGGCTTCCACAGCACAGTAGCGGTTGTATGTTCAAAGAGTTTGTTGGCAAAATATTGTAGCAAGTATCAAAGATATAATTGCCGGATTTAGTTTTGTCAGGACAACAAGTGAGATGGACGCAGTGGACGTTGGGAATGGGCAGCTACGCATACCATCTACCACTGTGGACTTTTTTTTTTTTTAAGCTGAATCTTGTAGCTGCGGCAAAAACATTTAAGCCATCATCCACTTGCTGAAAAGCAAAGTTGCCTGGGACCTGAACTTCAAATGTTGGCAAACACTCTAAGGGGCCTATTCATCATCGATAAATGGCCCGGTAACCATGCGGAAACGCTAGCATATTTTAGTTACCGGGCTATTAATCATCAGGTGTTCTAAATGGGCCACCTGATATTCATCAAACTCTTCAGATTGAGCTTGTTCTCGGATACCCACTTTCGGGGATGTGAAGAGGGATCCGAGCCCTCCGCTGATATAGGTAAGGTGAGTTTGGCGCTCCTCTACAGATAAAATGCAGCTCTTTTCATGTCAAAAGATCTACCACAGAGATCACAAAGCAGATAAACAATATTTGGGTATGATGTGTATAGTAGCACTAATATCTATGTCATCTAACCTTGAGTGGCAAAAAAAACATGTATACTTAGCTTAAAGTAAATGATTGGGTTTCTTTACTTTTGTTCAGTAGAAATCCTCAATGGTGATGGATTATCACAATGGTACATAAAAACAAATAAAAACGTGTAACACAAATAATGCAGTGAATCTCTAGATTCACATAAATGTATAGCTAGACATAAGTATGACGGAGCGTAACCCCACTCACTATTCAGGGAGGGGAGAGACTCATGAAATGGTTTCTTTGGGCAGAGGTTTCCTACTATAGGATAGCCCTCTCCTGCCTAGGATAGTTTATTCTATATCCAGAAATTAGAAGCGGAGTTATCGTACCTCGCTTACAATAATGAACGGTAGTACGAAGCAAGTGAAGGTATCTATAGAGCAGTGATAGTGTGTACAGATACTCCCAGCGTCAATCATGTGTTGAATCATATAGAGGTTTCTTTTAAACTTCGAATGACTGGGCTCTGGACAACAGGAAGTTGCCTGTACAACATTGTTACTTCCAGTGTTAACTTGCTATTGCAGTATTCCAGGTTCCAAGCTCCGTTCCTTCTAGTGACTTGTTCCTATTGTTTTCCATGGTGTGCGTACTCAGAACGGCTTCTGAGTACAATTTATTACGAGTCATCTTCTGTGCTAGCTCCGCGGCTGAATCCTTAGCGTGTTTACTGAGTTCGTCATTCAAGTACCATCTTGTGATACCATTCTCCTGTGCTGCATCTGAGGCCACAGTGTGTGTACTTAGTACATCATTCAAGTACCATCTCGTGATACCATTCTCCTGTGCTGCGTCTGAGGCCACAGTGTGTGTACTGAGTTCATCATTCAAGTACCATCTTGTGATACCATTCTCCTGTGTCAGTGCTGCGTCTAAAAGTCACAGTGTGTGTACTTAGTACATCAGTACCTGCTCATTATACCATCTCCTGTACCAGCATTGCTACTGAAACCAGTTCTCTGTACGTCACTTCAATACAATCCTCCAATATCTTTCTCCTGTGCTTGCCCTGAGGTAGTGTTCTTCCATTTTTTCCCACTTGTGCCGGATACTTGACCAAAGGACTGCGACCTGCCTACCGCTTGCAGCTTAAGCCCAAATCCCACTTAGAGGGGTCACTGGTGAACACTCCCAGAAGGTTAGACTCCGTGCCTTTGGTCAGGTCTTGCCAGCATCCGGTACTGGTGGATGAGGAAGACACTCCAGGCCCCTCGCCTCCTATTCCCTCCTCAACCTGGGCCTTCTAATCTCATGGTGAAGAATCATCTTAGCCAGAGCGTGACACATCGATCCTGGCTGCAGGATGCTGTTACAGGCACTCTACAAGCTAGAAGCAAGGCCTGTGTGGCACTAACAGTGATACCCACAAAGCCATGCACTCTATACGCTGGCACCACTCACAAACTATTAGTTATGGCCTTGGCCCCACCAGAATCAGGACAGATAGCAGAACTGTCCCGATTTCTCCTACCTATCCCTTGCAGCTAAAATTATATGCTGCTGGTCTGGAACCTGGAATGTTGGGGAACTTTTTGGAAAAGAAGATAGGTAAATGAAGTATGGAAGCTAGCAATGAGCGAACCTTCTAGGCCTCATCTCCCCAAACAAATTCTGACGTTAAATATGTAGAACCCAAGTTTAATATGCCTCAACACTTACACCAGCACTGACACTAAATAAATAGCATTTACACTAAATACTGTATGCCCATTTCACTCAAATAGCCCAAGATTGAAAAATGAGTATTTGTACGTATTTAATAAACATCCCGCCTTCCTAAACTCAGACATTCAGTTATTAGTCCCCAAATACCCCAGCATTATGAAGTCCCGTCACCCTACCATAAATGAATAGTTATTACCATTACCCTTCCTATTTAATTAAATAACCAGTCTGAAACTGAAGTCAATTATTTTGTGTATCTAAAAAAAAATGTTGTGCACTTTAAGGGTTATACATTATACTCACTATTTTTCTTTTGTTTTGTATACCACTTAGGGCCGTATTCAATTAGGCTGTGAAAACCCGCTCTCGGTGAAACTTTTTCACTGATGATGTCATTTTCGTATTTCTCAGTTATGCCCGTATTCCATTGTAGCATCTTTTCACCGGTGCGAAAACACAATGCAATGTAATAGTTGAAAAAGTTTCACCTATGATTACCCGGTGGAAAAAAGTGCAGAATTGCGGTTTTGGGGTGCAGAGGTGCGGAAACCACTCTGCACCCTTTGTACTCCCCCATTGACGCTAACGCCGTAAAAAAAAACTTTAAAAAATGCAAAGGACACCCCAAAAAAGCACTTGGGTCGAAATACTTCAAAGTGGGGGTACAAATTCAAAAACTAGCGAAATAGCCTTTGGATGGGTCTGCAAGTATGGGGAGGTGTTTTGTTGATTGCAGGTGTTTGCTGAAGGTGTGTTTTTTTGCGCTTTTTAATGCTTGACTTTAGCGATTTTTAGATATGCTTGCATCCATTTTCATGTACCCCAAATTTGAAGGGACTACTTAATTTTCCAAAAAAACTGTGGTAAATACTATTCTTCACCACTTGCTCAAAGACGCTAAATGGCACCTATTGAGACCATTTAATGACCCAAAATACCTTTAGCAGGGTTATTCGGGGGTACCTGTAGTGAACCCCCATATCAGAGCATCTTTTGGGGGATGCCAGGCTGATTTCCCCAAAAAATGAAAGGATTTTTTGCTGTTTTCATTTTCGCCGTGTCCGGTTTTCGCTGATTTGGACTTGACCGCGGGGACGAGTGCGATAAGTTTTTGACCTGAAAACCTCCGATGACGGCGAAAAGTAAGTCAACTGAAGTCAGTCTAATTGAATGTGCCACTTAGTATACTTTTCAACTTTATTTAGAAAATAAGTTCATCCAGAGAAAATGATGTCTGGTTCACAGGCTAAAATCAGAATTCCTCTCAGTCATGTGGAGCACAAGCCATGAAAACACGATTTATTATATAACATAAGAAAGACAATGAACCAATTTAGCTCACAGTCTTCAGCAGCATACACAATTGAGGTAGCTCCATTCTTCACTCTTCTGAACTAATGGATTGAACTGCTTAGCAATTTCCACAAACTAGCATTGACTAAAAGCACACTGAGCGAGACAATTATCTGCACCGTTCCAAACTCCTACACTGTGTATTACGTTGACTTCTGTGCGCACTCTCAGTGTAGAGAATTGATCTACTTAGCATAAAATGAAGTTGATTCAATCCTTAGAAATAATATTATCATACTTCAGACAGTTTTATATTCACCCACTTTATTGTATACTACAGTACGTCTGATTATGTTGTATTATGTTCAAGCATATTCATCTAGAATTAAGTATTTGTATTGTCATTTATTATCTAAATTTAAATTAGGGGCACCCAGTCATTTACTGTAGTAGGTAAATTCTTGGTCATTTATCGCATATACTTGTCATGACTTTCAGTAATATGACGAAGGTTAATAGTTCCAATTACAGTTGCACAATTGATTAAGCAATCTGGCTCTCAAATATATCACCTGGAATGTCTATGATTTGATTTGTTAAAAGATATGTAATACCCATTTCACACACAGTACATAAACCCGGGTTTTTGCACATGAACATGCATTGACCCGGGTTTTTGCTATGTGTGGATACAAATGGCCCGGGTCGAAGTCCCAGGTCCACGACCATGGTATGTACCAGGATCAAGGACTGAGACCCGGGAAATTCATGGATTGATAAGCCTGTGTATTTCCCGGGTCGACGGTCTGAAACAGGTATAAAAGAGTTTTAACCAACCTGTCACTAGCCTTTTATTGTAATATATAGATTCTTTGGGCAACTATAGACAGCCATTTGTACTAGTTTTGCTAATCTGGGTACATCTGTAGATTGAAGTAAAAAGAGACATAAAAAAAAAAGTTTTCATAGAGAGATAACAGTAGTTACCATTTAAACTAGGAAACATGTAAGCTCTCAGGTCTCAGCATATATCAGCCACAGGAACCCAGCGATTAATGGTTCCTTATGCTTGCACACTGCAGGCACTGTAAATGCCACTGACACACTACTGTACATGTGCTCTATTAACCAGTGTTTTTAAAGAATTCAGGCTACATAAAGCAATATATGTACTAGAATGCTTATGCCACTTATATTAACATCATCGATATGATTATTTCTGAGACCTAATGAAATAAACATTTAAATACTTCAAATTGTTTTATGTGTAATAATCAGTTTGTATTGTTTTAAATGCTATTTTTATGTTTTGATCCAAGGTGAATTTGTTTCTGATTTTTACAAGCTGTGATTGGTTTCAGCTTCAAATCTGTGTTTCATGACAAATAGTTATATGTTATGTAAACATTCTTGTTCCTAAGAAAGCAATGGTACAACTGCAAAGATTGTGGAATTGCTGTGGGAGACTACTAGGGGTATGACTACTAGGGGTATGTTTACTAAAGTGCGGATTTTTAGAACTGGAGACACTGGCATAACTACCTTAGGTGCAGGGGTTGTGGCTACAATGATGCCCGGACCCCTATGGTGACAGGCCAGCCATGGTCGCATCCTCCAGCAATGTTCTGTGCATCACATCTGCCTTCCTGGTCGGCTCCGCCTCCAGCTCTCCTCATTGACTGATACTGGAAGGAGGCGTGGCCGACTGGGAGAGGAGGTGTGCCTGCTCTACACAGCACACACTGAAGGAGGACGTGACCACCAGAGGTAAGTCGTGGAGAGGGAAGGGGGAGTGCAGAGAGGGGAGGCGGGAACCTAGGGGGGCCCATGAAAATTTTGCTATAGGGCACCCCTAGCTCTAGTTACACCCCTGACTGGAGATGTTGCCCATAGCAACCAAACAGATTCTACTTAACATTTATCTAGCACCTTCTAGAAGCTAGAATCTGATTGGATGCTTTGGGCAACAACTCCACTTCTTAAAACAAGCACTTTTGTAAAAATACCCCCTAGATTCATCTAGATTCCACAGTCAGCACTGACACAAGGGTTGATTACTGACTGTAGGATACAGTAGCTGGTCACACAGCACACCAAATTAAGTACAAATGTGTCTATTTCTCCATCCAGCACATATATATGGGTGCAATGCAACTTCCTGGTAGAGATGAGCGGGTTCGGATTCCAGAGATCCGAACCCACCAGAATTTAGCAGATCCGAGTCGGATCCAAGCAGGCTCAGAGTTTCCCACCTGACTAGGATCTCGAAACCAAGGCAAAACCATAGAGTCGGAAATCTCGCGATTCGCAAGCTTTCGTCTCTATGATCAATGTAGTATATAAGGGACCACGCGATGGACGCCATTTCACTCCGGCTGTGGAGACTGAACAGGGAGGGTGGGTAGTGTAGGGCTGGGAGAGGTGCTGGTGCTGTCTGCTGTGTCCTGGGCTGCTGACTGCTGATCTAAAGTCCACACAGATAAAGAAAGAGTTGTCTTTTTAGATGCACAGTTAGTATTAAAATGTAACTTTTATTGGTATTTTAAAATATTATGCATATTTTACTTTACAGTGTGTGAAATATTAAAAGAAAGAAGAATGTGAACAAAGAATTAGAGATGGTGTATTAAAATAATTAATATGACCAATACACGTCTGTATATTTATTTTCCATGAAAAATTATATATATATATAATAGTGGTTTATATTGTTATTTTTATATATATATATATATGTCAATCATTAATTAAATCCACTTATTTCTTCCCATCAAAGTTGTTATTTATTCTGGCAGGCAGATTGTATCAGTGTGTAATCGAAAATACATAAGACAGTAAACCTTAGATTTCCAGTTATACTGGATACATTTGTAATTCTTGTGCTTTTGACACAAAGAGGCAGATCTAACACAAACTATGTTGCAAATAGGACTGTATTCCAGGGAGTCAGACAACTCTCCTCTTTTCCATCACTATGTGTACTACATTGGTTATTCAATCACATCCACTCATATGTCCCGTTTATAAGTGCACAGAATCCATATACTAGTTCTATAAAATCAATACCTCAAGTATATCAAATATATTTAGATTATTGGTTTATTATTCTCTATGTATTGGGCTTATCGTTATTATTATTCTGACGCAAAAAGACTACTAATAGTGGCAGATACAGCAATTCTATATGAAGTCCATATTATTCAATCATATTAAACTGAAGGATATGGCTTTTAATTAGCCAATATACATTCTATACTGCCTCTTCAGTGTTGTAATCATAATCAGCTTTTGTTAGTCTGGACAGTGATACTATTAGTTCATTATTAATTTAGTGCTGCAATTGTGTTAACCATATGTTAGCTGATACATAATATAAAGCTTATGAACTATCTCTCCTATTATATTTCCCACTGTTCTATAGTCAGAATTGTATAGACAGATTCTTACAGACCAATCGTTATATGACCAGTGGGAACTTATAATGATATATCATCCATATTCACATAAAGTATAATGTTAAATCCTGGTATGTGGACTATAGAAGTCATACAGTTCTCATTCCTGCTGTTTATTATGTCATGCAAAGCTACGCTAACACTAAACACTGACACTCTCTTTTAGATTTATCACTCCCATACTGTCGTAAATAGATAATGCTGATGGGTTCTCAGAGGTCAGTTGTTAAGTGGTTGTGAGAAATAAATGTCTCATACATTGAGTTATACCATGCTGCTATTATGCCATGCGGAGCGTGATATAACACAGTGTATGGGACACTCACTCCTCACAACCACCTAACAATTGACCTCTGAGAATCCATCAGCACTATTTATTTATGATAATATTAGGGATAAGCGGGTTCGGATTTCTGAAATCCGAACGCCCCCGAGCCCCCCCGATCCGAGTCAAGCTCGACTTTTCCCACCTGACTCGGATCTGAAATCAAGGCTTCGGCGCCATTTCTCACTCCGGCTGTGGACAGTGAAGAGGGAGGGTGGGAGCTAGGGCTGGCTGGGCTGTGTTGTGCTGCTGTTGTCCATAAGGGCTGTGACCTCTCAGTCCATAGGGGCTGACTGGGCTGTGTTGTGCTGCTGTTGTCCATAGGGGCTGGCTGGGCTGTGTTGTGCTGCTGTCATAGGGGCTGGCTGGGCTGTGCTGTGCAGTCAGTTGCAGTCATAGGGGCTGTGTCCACTCCAAAGTCTATAGGGGCTGGCTGGACTGTGTTGTGCAGTGTCCCATAAAGGCTGTAGTCCTAGAGGGGTGCTGCAGTGTTGTCCAGGAGGTGATCTGTGCATCAGGGGTGCTCCCCCAAAGTGCACTCCAAAAAAACATTTTTCTTTTGTGTTTGTGAATTGTGTGTGCAGTAGATGCACGTGCATCAACAAAGTAACGCCAAGCGTGCAACTCTGTCATAAGTAAAGGGCCGGCTGGCTTGACCATTAAAGGGTGCTGTGATCCCCAAAGTGCCCTCCAAAAAAAATATATTTTTTTGTGTTTGTGAATTGTGTGCACAGTAGCCGCACGTGCATCAACAAAGTAGCGTCAAGCGTGCGACTGTGTCATAAGTAAAGGGCCGGCTGGCTTGATCGTTAAAGGTGCTGTAACCCCCAAAGTGCACTACAAACAAAATAAAATATTATTTTCTGTGTTTGTGAATTGTATGCACTGTGGCCGCACATGCATCAACAAAGTAGCACCAAGCATGTGCCTGTGTCATATTTAAAGGGCTGGCTGGCTCATCTGTTAAAGGGTGCTGTAACCCCCAAAGTGCACTCCAAAAAAAAATAAAAATATATTTTTTTTGTGTTTGCGAATTGTGTGCACAGTAGCCACACGTGCATCAACAAAGTAGCGTCAAGTGTGCGCCTGTGTCATAAGAAAAGTGCTGGCTGGCTTGACCGTTAAAGGGTGCTGTAACTCCCAAAGTGCACTCCAAACAAAATAAAATATTATTTTCTGTGTTTGTGAATTGTGTGCACTGTGGCTGCATGTTCATCAACAAAGTAGCAGCACCAAGCGTGCGCCTGTGTCCCATAAGTCTGTTAAAGGGTGGTGTAACCCCCAAAGTGCACTCCACAAAAAATAAACAATTCTTTTTTTTCTGTGTTTGTGTGCGAAATGTATGCGCAGTAGCCGCACGTGTATCAACACAGCAGCAGCACCAAGCGTGCGCCTGTGTCAAAAGTCAAGGGCCGGTTTGGACATCTGGTCCGGACTGAAGGACGTGCCAACAATGTCAATTTCTGACATGTCTACTGTCACTGCATATGATACTGTCACCACTGACAGAATGGTGGAGGAATTATTTTCTGTGTTTGTGAATTGTGTGCACTGTGGCTGCATGTGCATCAACAAAGGAGCTGCGCCAAGTGTGCACCTGTGTCATAAGTAAAGGGCCAGATGGCTTGTCCATTAAAGGGTGCTGTAACCCCCAAAGTGCACTCCAAAAAAATAAAATAATCTTCTTTATTTCTGTCTTTGTGAATTGTGTGGGTTGTAGCCGCACCTGTATCCTCAAAGCAGCAGCGACAAGCGTGCGTCTGTCTATTAAAGGGTGGTGTAACCCCCAAAGTGCGCTCCAACCAAAATAAAATAATCTTCTTTTTTTCTGTTTGTGTGTGAAATGTATGCGCAGTAGCCTACACCTGCATCCTCAAAGCAGCAGTGACAAGCGTGCTTCTGTCTTTTAAAGGGTGGTGTAACCCCCAAAGTGCGCTCCACAAAAAAAATAATCTTTTTTATTCTGTCTTTGTGAATTGTGTGGGCTGTAGCCGCACCTGCATCCTCAAAGCAGCAGTGACAAATGTGCATCTGTCTGTTAAAGGGTGGTGTAACCCTCAAAGTGCGCTCCACAAAAATAAAAAATTCTTCTTTTTTTTCTGTCTTTGTGAATTGTATGGGCTGTAGCCACACCTGCATCCTCAAAGCAGCAGCGACAAGCGTGCGTCTGTCTGCTAAAGGGTGGTGTAACCCCCAAATTGCACTCCACAAAAAAGAAACAATTCTTTTTTTCTGTGTTAGTGTGCGAAATGTATGCACAGTAGCCGCACGTGCATCAACACGGCAGCAGCGCCAAGCGTGCGCCTGTGTCATAAGTCAAGGGCTGGTTTGGACATCTGGTCCGGACTGAAGGACGTGCCGTCAATTTCTGACATGTCTATTGTCACTACATATGATACTGTCACCATTGACAGAATGGTGGAGGATTACATCGGTGACAGCATCCAAGTAGGGATGTCAGACAGTCCGTACCTGTACTGGCAGGAAAAGAGGCAATTTGGAGGTCCCTGTACAAACTGGCTCTATTTTACCTGAGTTGCCCCCCCTCCAGTGTGTACTCCGAAAAAGTGTTTAGTGCAGCCGGGAACCTTGTCAGCGAAAGGCGTAGGAGGTTGCTTCCACAAAATGTGGAGAAGATGATGTTCATAAAAATGAATTATCAACTCTTCCAGGGAGACCAGCCTCCAGAACGTACAGAGGGACCTGTGGTGGTGGATTCCAGCGGGGACGAATTAATACTCTGTGAGGATGAGGATGTACACAACACTGAAGAGGGTCAGGAATCGGTGGATGAGGAGGATGAGGACGACATCTTGCCTCCATAGAGCCAGTTTGTGCAGGGACAGATTAATTGCCAGCTTGTTTTGTGGGGGCTCAAACGAACCAATCATTTCAGCCACAGTCTTGTGGCAGACCCTGGTGCTGAAATTATTGGTTTGTTAAAGTGTGCATGTTCTGTTTATAAAACATAAGGGTGGGTGGGAGGGCCCAAGGACAATTCCATCTTGCACCTCTTTTTTTTCTTTGCATTATGTACTGTTTGGGGCCTAGTTTTTCAAACTGCCATCCTGTTTGCCACTGCAGTGTCACTCCTAGATGGGCCACGTGTTTGTGCTGCCCACTCATGTCGTTTAGCATAGTCATCCAGCTACCTGTTGGTATTTGTAGCATGATTGACTCCTCTCCTATCCGTGATTCCTTAGAAGGATCCTTGATGACTACGCCTGTTGCTGCTGCTGTTGCTGTCAGTGGATCTTCATCCCAGAAGGGGACTAGGAGGAAGACTACTTCTAGAGTATCCTCCAAAAAATAATTAACTGTCAAACAATTGTTTGCAAGGGCAAACAAGTATGACAGCAATCACCCATTTGCACAGCAGATTACTGACACCATAACAGCTATGCTGGTATTAGATGTGCATCCAGTATCCGCCATTACTGCAGTGGGTTTTCAACAGTTAATTAAGGTCTTGTTTCCTCACTACCAGATCCCTTTTAGATTCCACTTCGCTAGAACAGCAATTCCAAGACTGTACAAGGACATTAAAAAAAACCTTATTAATGTCCTCAGAAATGTCGTTGTACCCACTGTCCACTTGACCACTGATATGTGTACAAGTGGGACAGGGCAAACTAAGGATTACATGACTGTGACAGCCCACTGGGTAGGTGCATTGCCTACAATAGCAACAGCAGCAGCAACATCTACCAAAAGACAGCTGTCAAAGTCGAATAATTGCATATGATCGCAATACAAATGTTATCTGATGATTTGGTCGTCCGCTCACATGATTTATATCGGTGCAGTCCACGACGCACCTTAGCATGCGCACGCATCCTTGAGTGCGCACCCACCCACACATACGCACAACGCAAACTAGCGAAACTACACAATATTCTCACACTTACATATTCAATTTGTTCTAAAAAGGTTATATGTAGTGTCTTTTGACTAGTTTAAACCAGTTCTTCAGCGGGAAGACCACACAAAGCAACATCTGAGGAACTGAAACATACCCCCAGTGATGCTGTATGAACTGTCCAATGACCTGCATCATACCAGAATGTCCAGGAGCAAGACCCAATGGAAACCTGTTAACTAGTTTCTTTGTTCTGTAAGGTATATAGCCTGCTTACTGGTTATAGTATACAGCCATTCTTCTTGGATGACCACAGGCTTCTGGAGAGATGACTGTTTAGTAGGACCAGAGTGCACGTGTATGTATCTGCTTGTATATGTTGTATTTAATTGTCTTTTGTGCTAATTGTGCTAGATCAAAGCGTGTAACTTTCTTTTAGTGCAATAAGAACTTATGTGCTTTGGAACCACAATATAAGTCTGGAAATCAATTATTTCTTATGCGACTTGTAGCGCTAAACAGCGACATTTAGGGTATATAGATTAAGAGGTATCGATAGATGGGGGCTCGCAGCTGATATCACACCACCGGAAGTCGCACGATAGCGAACGGATCTCGATTCCACAACAAAGGGTGGAAAGGCGCCATATGCAGGTAAGAACGCATTGTGGGCCTGATTCAGACCCACTGGCAAGCATATAGCACTGCAAGCGGGTCAATGGAGGGCCAGTGCGTACGCGTGAGTCCTGGAGTGAGCACAAAAAGCACTCGCTCCGGTGCTCGCAACAAATGGGGCGGCTGTCGATGTAGATCGACAGCTCGCCCCGTTTTTTAGGCAGGGTGAGGGATTGCTGGGCAAATGGAGGCGTTCCTGTAGGAACACCTGCCGTTTGTGGGCGGCCCTACTGACATCACTCATGATGTCAGTAGGTGGACTTCCTGCTCTATTACAGCAGGAAGTCCACTGGGGCTTGCGGCCATGAGACACTACCGTAAGGGTCTCGTTGCAAGCCCGATGGTCATGATGGTCTTGACTAGGGATTTGCAGGCTCAGATAGGTTCGAGTTTGCACGTTGAGTTCGGATTTTTCCCTCCAAAAAAACGGAACTCAGAAAAAGGCAAAACGTCATCTTACATGGACGAACGTCATCATTCCTGGACTTTTGTTCAGGAATGATGATGTTCGTCCATGTAAGATGACGTTTTGCCTCTTTCACTCGTTTATCCGGTAATAATGCCTGTGTTTAGCAGTAGCAGATTGAACCCCCCAAGTACCAAGGCCAGAGTTCCCATAGTTAACTCTAACAATAGCAAAGTGGTAGGCGTCCATCCTGTTCAGACAATAACTGTTCCCAATGGGAATCCGAATGGAGATGGTGTAGTTCCCACGAGGGAAGTAACTATGCATTGTCCATGAACGAGGGCAGAGTTACATTCCATAATGTCAGATTTCCCCAATCCTAGAAAACAATTAGCTAAGTGTCAAAAGTTTGTTAAGGATTTGGGTAATGCCCACGAGCCAACGAATAAAGATTGGCGAGTGGTATTACAGGCATGTCTCCCCTCCAATACCGACGTGAAAAAGTTATAGAACACAATAAAAACATCCTCAGGATGAGAGAAACACAAAATGAGAAGCTAATGGCAGTGAGCATTCAAGCTTTAGAGGAAATGTACACTCAGACACAACACCCATACCACGTTCAGTAACAAAACACATATCAACATACCTTGCCACAAAACCCATACCATACACAGCCGCAAACTCTTCACGCACCCCAAACCACACAGACACAAAACACATTTAAATCATGGAGGTGTTTTAATTGTAACCAATTAGGACATGTAAGTAGGTTCTGTAAAGTAAAGAAGAGGGGACAACCCCAAAATTCAGGGAAATTCCAGCAATCACCTGCCCACATTGTGGCAGTGAATGCTCTGTTAGAGAATGATAGCCAGCGCTAGGGGTTAGGTCATACCTGTAGTCTACAGCCAGTCAGGTTAACTGAGAGTACTAGGGAAGAACCTACAATGACAGTAGACATAGCTGGTACTAAACACTTGAACTTCTTGTAGACACAGGGGCGACCAAATCAGTGTTAAATTCTCCATCAAATTTACAGGTGACCAGCAAGACAGTACCAGCAATGGGAGTATCGGGTAAAGTGCAGCATTATCCTTTAACCAAATCTGCAGAGGTCACTATTGGGCCATTGCATACCAAGCATTCTTTTCTCCTGGCAGCGGCGGCTCCTATTAACCTGCTGGGAAGGGATTTGTTATGTAAAATGGGATGTGTAATTTACTGTACCCCTGATGGTATATTCCTTGATATCCCAGAGAGAGTTGAGCATGAAGTAAGGGATATATTGGACACTCCACAAAGGTTAATGCTTCACTCTACCATTTTAGAGCAAAGTCCATCTCAGGTAAAAGAGATGTTATCTCAAATACCGGGTTCCCTTTGGACTAAAGATGGACAGGCCACTGGATTAATGGCAAACGTAGCTCCTGTAATGGTTAGCTTAAAAGGTGAAAGACAGGCTCCTAAAATCCCTCAGTACCCTTTAAAGCCAGAGGTGGAGCTAGGGGTGTATCCTATAATTGAGAGATTGCTTCAACAGGGGATTTTAGTCCGTACAGCAAGTGTAGCCAACAGTCCCATCTTTCCAGTGAAGAAGGCTGGGGGGAGGGGTTATAGGTTAGTACAGGGCCTTAGGGGTGGAAATAAAGTAGTAGAGAGCCAATTCCCTGTAGTACCCAATCCAGCTGTCATCCTCATGCAGATTCCACCATCTGCAACCCATTTTACTGTCATTGACCTATGTTCTGCTTTCTTCTCTGTCCCTCTTCACCCTGATTGTCAATATCTCTTTGCATTCACATACAGGGGGGTACAATATACATGGACACGATTGCCCCAGGGTTTCATAGATAGCCCCAGTATTTTCTCTCAAGCCTTACATAACTGTTTGCAATTTTTCAACCAGGCAATGGATTTGTTCTAATCCAATATGTAGACGATTTATTGTTGTGCTCTGATTTGTTTATGTCATGTTTAAATGATACCAAACTACTGTTGCTTCATCTCTCACAGATAGGACACAAGGTTGCTAAGGGCAAATTACAGCCATGCCAGACTCAGGTTAAATACTTGGGACACCCAGGGCCTACAACATTTGACAACCGACAGAATACAGGCAATACAGACCAAGACACTGCCGCAGAACCAACAGCAAATCCGTACCTTCTTGGACATGTGTGGATACTGCAGGACATGGATCCCAGGTTTTTCTATTTTGGCCTTACCTTTGCAGGAATTGGTGTCATTCTCAAAACCCGACCATGTCACACACACTGAGGAAACAGCAGGCTTTCCTTAACCTTAAAGACAGTCTGACAAGAGCACCTGCATTGGGAATACCTGATTACGAAAAACCTTTTGATTTATATTGTACAGAGGCTGATGGCTGCGCAGCAGGTGTCCTCACACAATAATATGGTGATGCTAGTAGACCTGTAGCATACTACAGTGCACAATTGGACACTGTAGCAAGATCACTCCCAACATGTTTAAGAAGTGTAGCAGCAACTGCTCTTTTGGTCAGTAAAAGTGAGGATGTAGTATTAGGCCATGATATGATTGTTTATACACCCCATGATGTATCTGCTTTGCTGAATTCTGCCCAAACCAGACATGTTTCCTCAGGTAGGTTCACGAAATGGGAACTAGATCTAATAGCACCTGCAAATATCACCATTAAACGGTGCAGTACGTTAAACCCAGCAATGTATTTACCGTATGTGCCTCAGGATGCACAAAGGGTGGAGAGAGTTGAGTCGCTGGTGGAAGGTGAGTTTTGCAGGTATACTGATGCATATTATTGTATGGAATATTTGAATCAGACCTTTACTGCAACACCTGACATACGTGATACACCATTAGAAAATGTAGATGTGACATTTTACACGGATGGGAGTTGTCACAGACAAACTGACACAGGAGAATTATGCACAGGTTATGCTGTTTTAGATGACAAGGATGTTGTAGAAGCTGAACCACTTGGTCCACCTCATTCAACACAGGTGGCTGAACAGGTGGCATTAAGGAGAGCATGTGAACTGGCAGAAGGTAAGTCAGCTAATATCTACACTGACTCTAGGTATGCCTTTGGGATAGTCCACGATTTTGGTGCTCTTTGGCATCTTTGAAATTTTATGACAGCAGCAGGCACAACAGTTGCACACTCACACCACATAAAGGGACTCTTGACAGCAATCCAATTACCAAAAGCAGTAGCTGTCATCAAATGTAAAGCCCATACATGTGAAGAAGACCCGGTGTCACTGGGAAATAACAGAGCAGGCAAAGCTGCCAAATGGGCAGCAGGGTTAAGAGTTAACATAGCAGTTAATCAAGTGATGGTTTTTCTGGCAATTGATACGCAGAAATTAATTGAGATGCAAAATTTTTGTTCCATTCAGGAATGGCAGTCTGGAGATCAAAGGGATGTGATCAAAGGGATGTGGGCAAGAGTCTTCTTGACTCTTGAGAGATAGACAAGGTAAGCCGGTGGCTCCCAAGGCATACTACCCAAGCCTGGCTGAGGCAGCGCATGGTCCGACTCACCTAGGTAAACAAGGTATGTGCAAGTTGGTCAGAGCATATTGGTGTGCACCAGGCTTTTCTTCTCAAGCTGAGAAAAGCGCAATGTCCTGCCTGACCTGCTTGAGGAAGAATGTCAGGAAGACAATACCGACTGATCCATCCCACATCCCTCTGACAGATGGACCTTTTCAGATAATACAAATTGATTTCATCCAATTACCACCCTGCAGGAATCTCAAGTATGTTTTAGTTTGTACAGATGTGATTTCTAATTGGATAGAGGCATATCCAGCTGCCACTAATACTGCTGTTTTTACTGCTAAAAGATTGTTCAGGAATTTGTATGCAGATACAGTATCCCTAGAATCATAGAAAGTGATAGGGGTACTCATTTCACTGGTGATGTTTTCCAGAATATGTGTACGTTAACGGGTATTATTAGTAGACTTCACACCCCCTATCAACCACAATCCAGTGCGAAGTTGGAAAGAGTGAAAGGTACTATTAAGAACAAACTAAGTAAGGTCATGGCTGAAACTAGATTAGGATGGCCAGAAGCCTTGCCGCTAGTTCTCCATAGTATCAGGTCTACTCCTAGACCTCCTCTTAATCTGTCCCTCTTTGAAATACTGTTTGGGAGGCAGCCTCATTTGATTGTAAGTCCACAGGATGATCTGAAGAGTAATAACGAGGTTACTGTGAAGTATCTTATAACAATGAGTAAACAGTTGAAACAGCAACAACAGAAATTTAAATTGTTATCACCTGACATGCCTGAGACTAACTGTCATGATATTGAACCTGGAGAATATGTTAAGATCTGAAATTTCTTACGTTCAGGTTGTTTGACGGATCAGTGGGAAGGACCGTATCAAGTGTTGCTGACAAATACGACATCATTGAAAGTAGCAGAGAGAAATACCTGGATCCATTCAACTCACTGCAGAAAGGTCAACCAACCGGTGGAGATACAAGGCAGAGTCGAGGCAGAAATGTGTTTAATGGTAATGTTGCATTCTAACCCTTATGTGCTCCCAGAAGATGTGTATTTTATATGTGGAAGGAAAGCGTACAAGTGGCTTACTCTGAGTTCTGAAGGTTTATGTTACCTGGGAAGGTTACTCCAGAGGTTATGACCCTTACACATGGTGAAATGCTCTGTATTCATAAAAACACACCATCACCATATCTTCATACACAGTATGAACACAGAGACGAAAGAAACATGATACCTGGTGATGTCCATACAGCCACACAGTTGATTAGCGAAACAACTGGCTTCCAAATTTTGGTGGCACTAGATCCCACCAGGATCGCTCGGGGTGCTTTAAATTTTAGATACATCCAAGACCTTGCTAAATTAATAGATAATATCCTGAGATGTATGATGACACGTTCAGGTACAATGGTAAGGAGCTACAGGCTTTTAAGAAAGAACTTGTGCAACATAGACTAGTGTTAAATTATTTAACAGCTGTTACTGGTGGATACTGTGTGACTCTGGCCACCCAAATTGGTGTCAAGAGTTGCACTTACATCACAAATAATATTAGTGATCCCAAAGAGGTGATAGACCAGAAGATGGATGAGAATCTGCAACTTAAATTGGAATTTCGAAAGAACCATAATGCCTCATTGACTGAGGTGGAGAAAAAGGTAGAAGAGTGGTTCTCATGGTTGAACCCTGTAAAATGGTTCTCCGGCCTAGGAGAGTGGGTTCAGGAAGTGATTGCTAGCGTAGGTAAGCTCCTGATCCTCATATTGGTTGTCATCTTAGTAATTGGCTTATGTGTCAGATGTGTTCCTGCTGTGTTGAAGTGTGGAAAATATAATGCTAAGATAAACCGGAAAAATTTAATTATGATGGTGGTTAGTAGTAATAGTATGAATACCAAGGTAAATGAAGAACTGCATTACAACCCTGAACTAGAATGTAGCATCAGATGATGTATAGATTTTGCCATGCATGAAATGTATTATCATATGTTATTTTAAACATCTTAAATAATGAAGTCCCTACCCCCTTCAAAACTTCCTTTATAAGTTAGGTGCATCCCCACATCTTTCCAAATGATCTTCCAAGATCTGCGGTGTGAGTATAAGGGTAGTTTTATGCCCCTTCCAGGGGCACATTATTGATGGTTTAATGACCAAATTGTGCCATCCCATAATACAACATTAAATAATATTTCATAATGTGTGACTGAATAAATTAAGACCAGAGTGTGATAGCGATTTGGTTGCTATCAAAGGGTGGACTGTCAAAGTTGAATAATTGCATATGATCGCAATACAATTGTTATCTGACGATTTGGTCATCCACTCACCTGATTTATGTCAGTGCAATCCACGATGCACCTTAGCGTGCGCACGCATCCTTGAGTGCGCACCCACCCACACATATGCACAACGCAAACTAGCGAAACTACACAATATTCTCACACTTACATATTCAATTTGTTCTAAAAAGGTTCCCAAACATTAAGCTTAATATTAGAGGTTTTATTAGCGAATACTTATGTTGTGAAATGTAATGTATACAATATTTAAGGTACATAAGCTAGTAGACATATCATGTTTGGTACTATTCTAAATCACTGTTTATTTGCAGATTTCTGGTTCTATCGACAAGGAGATCACATCATGCATCTGCAAGTTATGAACTATATGAAATTAGTGGTTAGAATGTAAAGCTGTATGTAGTGTCTTTTGATTAGTTTAAACCAGTTCTTCAGTGAGAAAACCACACAAAGCAACATCTGAGGAACTGGGACATACCCCCAGTGATGCTGTATGAACTGTCCAATGACCTGCAATGTACCAGAATGTCCAGGAGCAAAACCCAATGGAACCTGTTAACTAGTTTCTTTGTTCTGTAAGGTATATAGCCTGCTTACTGGTTATAGTATACAGCCATTCTTCTTGGATGACCACAGGCTTCTGGAGAGACGACTGTTTACTGGGACCAGTGCACACGCATATGTATCGGCTTGTACCTTTTGTATTTAATTTTCTTTTGCGCTAATTGTGCTAGATCAAAGCATGTAACTTTCTTTTATTGCAATAAGAACTTTTGTGCTTTGGAACCACAATAAAAAGCAATTATTTCTTATGCGACTTGTAGTGCTAAACAGCAACATTTAGGGTATATAGATTAAGAGGTATCAATACAGCTGATACAGAGGCAGGCTACTCTTTGTATAACTGGTTTCACTGAGGCATACCACTGAGAACTGCTTAGAAAAACTCAGGGAAATCATTGCTAAATGGCTTACCCCACTTGGACTCTCCTCAGGATTTGTGATTTTGGACAAAGCACTAATATTGTGAGAGCATTATATCTGGGCAAATTCCAACATGTCCTATGTTTTGCTCACACAATTAATTTGGTGGTGCAACGATTTTTAAAAACTGACATGGTCATGCAAGAGATGCTCTCGGTTGCCCCACAAAAGTTCCAGACATTTTAGACATTCGGCGACCACTTGTCAAAGATTGTATGACCAGCAGGTACTGTTATATTTGCCCTTCCATCAGCCGAAGCAAGAGGTAGTAACTCGGTGGAATTATACCATCTATATGTTTCAGCGGATGGAGGAACAGCAAAAGGCCATCCAGGCCTATACAACGGACTATGACAGTCTGTGGAGGGGGAATGCACCTTACTCAAGCGTAGTGGAGACTAATTTCTGTGTTGTGCAAGGTTCTCAACCCCTTTGAACTTGCCACACGTGAAGTTAGTTCAGACATTGCCAGCTTGAGTCAGGTCATTCCCCTCATCAGACTTTTGCAAAAACAGCTGGAGAAACTGAAGGAGGAGGTGAAACGGAGCGATTGTGCAAAGCATGTTGGACTGGTGGATCAAGCCCTTGATTCACTTCACCAGGGTCCAAGAGTTGTCAATCTATTGAAATCTGAAAAATATGTTTTGGCGACCATTCTGGATCCTAGGTTTAAGTCCTACCTTGTGAGTTTTTTTCCAATAGACCGAAATCTAAAACTGTGCAAAGAGATGTTGGTAAAAAAAATTGTTAGCTGCAGCTGCACGTGAAACGCCATCATCTCCTCCTTCAGTTTCTGCAGCTGCCAGGAAAAGACTCAATTTTCCTTACATAATGCCTGCTGATCATGCAGCTCGTTCACCAAAAAATGACATCTGGTCGGGCCTGAGAGAACTGCCAACTAGTGACATGTCTTCTACAATGACTGTGTGATACAGTCTCCATTCACAGAATGGTGGAAGACTATTTCAGAGATAACATCCTAATATGCATGTCAGATAGTCCCTTTCAGTACTGGCAGGAAAAAGAGTCAATTTGGAGGCCCATACACAAACTGGCTTTGCATTACTTAAGTTGCCCACCCTCCAGTATGTACTCCAAAAGAGTTTTCAGTGGAGCTGGCAACCTTGTCAGTGATCGGTGTAGGAGGTTACTTCCTCAAAATGTGGAAAAGATGATGTTCATTAAAATGAATTACAAATTCCACGAGGAAGACCTCTACCAACAATTACATAAAAAAATTACAGAGGCGCCTATGGTGGATTCCAGTGGGGACAAATTAATATTGTGTGAAGAAAAGGATGTACACACTGATGGGGATGACGAGGACGAGGATGTTGACAACTATTAATGTAAAGCCAGTTTGTGTATGGGATCATTTTCATTTCCATGTCCATATCACATTGGCAACTTGTTTTATGGGGGTCCAAACAAACCAATAATTTCAGCCACAATTGGCAGTCCTTGTCGCTGAAATAATTGCTTTGTTAAACTGTCCTGTTTTGTATACAACATAAGGGTGGGTGGGGGGGCCCAAGGACTATTCCATCTTGCACCTTTTTCCTTTCCATTATGTGCTGGTTGGGGCATTGCTGCCTGACATTTTAAATTAATGTTATGGTTGGTTTAGAAACCAATGATTTGTTTTTAAATTAATTTATTATCAATTTTACAGCCAGGGGCTGCTCCAATGAATGTATTTTTATTAATTATTCAGCCAGGGGCTGAACTCAATGAATTGTTTTTTACTTTCTTAATTAAATTATTATTAATTATTCAGCCCGGGGCTGCACCAATGAATTGTTTTTTAATTAATTTATTATCAATTCAATTAATTTCTTTTTATTAATTAAAACCTTTTGGCCCTTTAACTAGATGAAAAAAATCAATATTGTGAGCTGTGAGGTGGTCAAAATTGACTGAAAACAAGTGGAAATAAATGTTATTGAGGTTATTAATACTGTAGGAACAAAAAAGGCCAATTTTATGTGATTTTAGCAGTTTTTTTTATTTAAAAAAAAATATATAGAACCAAAACCAAAGCACGAAAAAAAAACACGGAGGTGAGGTTTTGGCAAAACCAATCCAGATCCAAAACCAGGGGAGATCCAGATCCAAAACCAAAACCAAAACACGGGGCCCACACACATCTCTATCAACAACTAAATGTTATTAACCGCTTTGGGGCTCATTTACATTTAGATGAAAGTCAGTTTTATGGAACGCCTCTCAGATGTAGCAGAACATGCCCACTTTACCACCGTGCTCAAAGGTGGTGCTTTCACATTCTCCCTGAAATACTTTTCCAAAAGTAGGCAAGTAGGTCATGCGCTGAGAAATCAAACCATATTTTGGATTGATTTAAATGTTATTATACTACTATTAATTTCTGCAAAATGTCACAGTGCTGAGTATTCTGAACTTCAATTATTTTAATTGTGCTGTTTTACAATAATTAATTTTAAAACAAAATCCCTTAAAATGAAAGCAGCAAGGTCCCTGGTTATTGTCTCCATTCTGTCATATCTGTTTTTATGTAAATTGATCTGTAATTACAGTCATTTAAAACTGCATAGATCTGTGTTCTGTTCAGGACAGAATTTTAAAACAAGCAAAGTGCACACAGACACAGTACATATACTCCATATGGTCCAAAGTAGATTGCAGAGATAGGTCTGCTTTGCTAATTAAAATCCCCTTTCAAAACTAGCCAGAAAGACATTAATAAGAAGTAATAATGTGGTTTCAATTTCTTTTAAGATACATCCCAGGTACTTTCATTACAGTGAGATGCATCATTCACTTGTTATTAAACTCCACTAATGGAGTGTAGTACAGTCATTTAGTGTAATAGATGTCTGAATTTAATGGATAAATATAAGCATTGTGTAATACAGTATCTTTACAATGTGGTAATAGTCTATCAGTTTCTGACAACTTCAAAAAGGATTAATTGTTCTCAGAGTGCCATAAATGGTAGTTAATATTTCCTGATATACCACAGAATACCACAGATGTCACAGAACTTCATACCTCCCAACTGCCAGATTTCAGTGGGAAGCAGGGCTGTAGAGAGCCGACCTGAGCCCCGTTACACTCAGGGAGTATGGCCTACTGTATTTTCGGGAGGCGTGGCCAAGCCCCCTTAGAAATTTTTTTTAAGCTGTGCCGCTTGCACCCCGACGAGGGAATGAGCCTCTCAACCAAGGGCAAATCTGGGTGGGCTTGATCAGTGTGATCGCTCTGCCCCACCCCTGCACAGTGGCAGCAGTCTCCTTGGTCCCACTGCAGCCCAGCAGACAGCTGCATGTGCTGGGCTGCTGACAGAAAAGAGGCAAGGGGGGCAGCAGCCACGGGCCCAAAGTTGTAGCTTGGTGCCTGGAGCAAGGGTATGTTTAGGCGCCCACCCCCCTCCCCTGTACTGAAGGGGCGTGGCCAACATGTGGGCGCATTTTACATTTGAAATTAAATATTTAAAAATGCTGCATTTACTCCTACATTACACAAACACACACACACACACACACACACACACACACACACACACACACACACACACACACACACACACACACACACACACATATATATATATATATATATATATATATACAGCGCCTTGCAAAAGTATTCAACCCCCTTAGCTTTTTACCTTTTTTTGTTACATTACAACCTGTAATTATTTATGGATCTGCACAAAATAGTCTAATTTGGTGAAGTGAAATGAGAAAAATATATATAAAAAATAATCTTTATAAATAAAATTCTGAAAATTGGCATGTGCATATGTAATCAACCCCTTTGCTATGAAGCCCCTCAAAAGTTCTGGTGCAACCAATTACCTTCAGAAGTCACATAATTAGTTAAATGAAGTCCACCTGTGTGAAATCTAAGTGTCACATGATCTGTCAGTATAAACACAACTTTTCTGAAAGGCCCCAGAGGCTGCAACACCACTAAGCAAGAGGCATCACACCATGAAGACCAAGGAGCTTTCTAAACAAGTCAGGGACAAAGTTGTTGAGAAGTACAATTCTGGGTTGGGTTATAAAAAAATATCCAAATCTTTGATGATCCCCCGAAGCACCATCAAATCCATCATCACCAAATGGAAAGAAAATGGTACCACAACAGGGCCGCCCACCAAAACTCACAGACCGGGCAAGGAGGGCATTAATCAGAGAAGCAACACAGAGACCAAAGGTAACCCTGAAGGAGCTGCAGAGTTCCACAGCAGAGACTGGTGTATCTGTGTATGTGACCAAAATAAGCCATACACTCCATAGAGCTGGGCTTTATGGAAGAGCGGCCAGAAAAAAAGCCATTAAAAATAAGAAGACATGATTTGAGTTTGCCAAAAGGCATGTGGGCGAATCCCCAAATGTATGGAGGAAGGTGCTCTGGTCAGATGAGACTAAAATTTATCTTTTCGGCCACCAAGGAAAACGCTATGTCTGGCGCAAACCCAACACATCCCATCACCCCAAGAACACCATCCCCACAGTGAAACATGGTGGTGGCAGAATAATGCTGTGGGGATGTTTATCAGCAGCAGGAACTGGGAAACTGATTTGAGTCGAGGGAAAGATGGATGGTGCTAAATTCAGGGATATTCTTGAGAAAAACCTGTTTCAGTCTGCCTATGATTTGAGACTGGGACGGAGGTTCACCTTCCAGCAGGACAATGACCCGAAGCATACTGCTAAAGCAACACTTGAGTGGTTTAAGGGGAAACATTTAAATGTGTTGGACTGGCCTAGTCAAAGCCCAGATCTCAATCCAATTGAGAATCTGTGGTCAGACTTGAAGATTGCTATTCACAAGCGGAGACCATCCAACATGAAGGAGCTGGAGCAGTTTTGCCTTGAGGAATGGGAAAAATCCCAGGGGCAAGATGTGGCAAGCTCATAGAGAGTTATAATAAGCGATTTGCAGCTGTAATTGCCGCAAAAGGTGGCTCAACAAAGTACTGATTTTAGGGGACTGAATAGTTATGCATGCTGAAGTTTTCTGTTATGTTGTCCTAAATGTTGTTTGATTCACAATATAAAAAAACCACAAATTCACAGTTGTAGGCATGTTCTGTGAATTAAATAATGCACCCCTTCAAACAATCCATTTTAATTTCAGGTTGTGAGGCAACAAATCCTGAAAAATGCAAATGGGGGGGTGAATACTTTTGCAAGGCACTATATATATATATATATATATATATATAGCTCAGGAAAAAGTGGCAGCACTCGACAACTGACAATGAATTTCACGAGAAATTTAATACATAATCCAATCCAACGTTTCGAGCAAACGCCCTTCGTCTGGGATACAAACACCACAAGTGCATACAAACAAATATATACACATGTGATTAACATTACCTCACTCAGGTGCTTCAGTTCACCGGTGTCCGCCCCTATCTGTCTCACCCGGTGCACACTCATCGGGATCAGTCGCAGCCTGTGGGACCTCACATCCGCCCCACACAGCATGCGTTCATCACAGAGAGTCACAGCCTGCGTGACATCATAGGGCTGAGATAACAGCGTCACCTAGTCACCTGAGCATACTCCGTTGCCATAGCAACTACACATAACATATTACGATATCCTTTTACAAACAAATAACACATTAGTAATGTCTACATTAGATACATCGCTTATCAGAAATTGCATAATTAACACGTAGTGCTGAAATGCATAAAGGACATCATAATACATTAACACAAGATGTGAATAAATAAATAAATATATTCTACCAAGAACATTCTACAAAAAACATTGCAGACCAAGGGATTGATTTAACCCTTGGGGGCCAACGTATCTAATTTATAAATCCATCGACACTCTGCTTGCAACCGTCTCTTAGCCCTATTCCCCCCTCGAATACTCTGAGGGATATGTTCAATAATTCTAAACCTCAAATCGGCTACTGCATGCTTCAAGGCAATCCAATGTTTAGCTACTGGTTGCTCACTACAACCTGTACTCAGGCAAATACGTATGGCCGAACAATGTAAGGCCATACGTTCTTTAATCTGACGTTCCGTCTTGCCCACATAGCAAAGGCCACATGGGCAAGACAGGAGGTATACCACAAACATAGTGTTACATGTAACAGGTGAAGTAATCAAAAATTTCCTTCCTGTATATGGATGGTGAAAAGTATCACCCAAAATATCCGATCGGCAGGTGATACACCCCAAGCATCGGTGGTACCCATTTTTTTGGGACAAAAAATGTACAGGTTTTTTCTTTCCCTTTTCCTTTATTTTGGCCACATCTTTGACCAACCGATCCTTAAGGTTCCTCGGCCTAGTGTAACAAGGCATTACCTTAGTATTCATTAAAGTCGGTAATTCATTATCAGTGTTCACTACAGACCAAAGATCTTTCACAATCTTAGTAGTTGCAGTACTGTTAGTGTTAAAATGGTTAACCCATGGTATAACCTTTAAATCTGCTCCTTGTTCACGACTAGATTTAAAGGTAGCCTCTCTAGGTAATCTCATAACTTCCTTTTTTAATTTGGATAGAGCACCCCTGTCATATCCACGAGCTACGAATTTATTAACCATAGCCTCCATTTGTTTTTCCACTTGGGTAGGATCACTGGTAATATGTCAAACTCTCAATAATTGTGAGTAAGGTAATCCTCAACGCAATGGTAGAGGATGGAAACTATCATGGCGTATAATTGAATTTCTGTCGGTCTCTTTAACAAACAGATCAGTATTCAGTATACCTTGATTTAATGAGATATTTACATCTAGAAAATGTATATTATTGCGATCAATAATATAGGTGAATTGTACCTCATGATTCGACCGATTATGACCATCCAAAAGACCTCGAAGCTCATCTTCTGGACCTGACCATAGGATAAGCAGATCATCAATAAATCTGCAGTACAAAATCAATTTGTTAGAGATGTCAGAAATACGTCCAAAAAGATTTTGCTCCACCATGTACATATATGCATTCGCGTACGATGGGGCCACATTGGACCCCATCGCACATCCGAGCTTCTGCAAGAAAAATCGGTTATCATATATGAAATAATTTCTGGTTAGAACCATCTCTAGCAATTTCAGGAATAAACTCACTGGTGGCCCAGTGTACAAGGGGTTATCACTAATCAGTAATTCAACTGCTTTGAGGACCTCTGAGTGCGGTATACAGGTATATAAACTGAAATTGCTAGAGATGGTTCTAACCAGAAATTATTTCATATATGATAACCGATTTTTCTTGCAGAAGCTCGGATGTGCGATGGGGTCCAATGTGGCCCCATCGTACGCGAATGCATATATGTACATGGTGGAGCAAAATCTTTTTGGACGTATTTCTGACATCTCTAACAAATTGATTTTGTACTGCAGATTTATTGATGATCTGCTTATCCTATGGTCAGGTCCAGAAGATGAGCTTCGAGGTCTTTTGGATGATCATAATCGGTCGAATCATGAGGTACAATTCACCTATATTATTGATCGCAATAATATACATTTTCTAGATGTAAATATCTCATTAAATCAAGGTATACTGAATACTAATCTGTTTGTAAAAGAGACCGACAGAAATTAGATTTTACGCCATTATAGTTTTCATCCTCTACCATTGCGTCAAGGATTACCTTACTCTCAATTATTGAGAGTTCGACGTATTACCAGTGATCCTACCCAAGTGGAAAAACAAATGGAGGCTATGGTTAATAAATTCGTAGCTCGTGGATATGACAGGGGTGTTCTATCCAAATTAAAAATGGAAATTATGAGATTACCTAGAGAGGCTACCTTTAAATCTAGTCGTGAACAAGGAGCAGATTTAAAGGTTATACCATGGGTTAACCGTTTTAACACTAACAGTACTGCAACTACTAATATTGATGAACCTTAAGGATCGGTTGGTCAAACTAGATGTGGCCAAAATAAAGGAAAAGGGAAAGAAAAAACCTGTACATTTTTTGTCCCAAAAAAATGGGTACCACCGATGCTTGGGGTGTATCCCCTGCCGATCGGTTATTTTGGGTGATACTTTTCACCATTCCTATACAGGGAGGAAATTTTTAATTACTTCACCTGTCACATGTAACACTATGTTTGTGGTATACCTCCTGTCTTGCCAATGTGGCCTTTGTTATGTGGGCAAGACGGAACGTCAGATTAAAGAACGTATGGCCTTACATTGTTCGGCCTGAGTACAGGTTGTAGTGAACAACCAGTAGCTAAACATTGGATTGCCTTGAAGCATGCAGTAGCCGATTTGAGGTTTAGAATTATTGAACATATCCCTCAGAGTATTCGAGGTCGGAATAGGGCTAAGAGATTGTTGCAGGCAGAGTGTCGATGGATTTATAAATTAGATACGTTGGCCCCAAGGGGTTAAATCAATCCCTTGGTCTGCAATGTTTTTTGTAGAATGTTCTTGGTAGAATATATTTATTTATTTATTCACATCTTGTGTTAATGTATTATGATGTCCTTTATGCATTTCAGCACTACGTGTTAATTATGCAATTTCTGATAAGCGATGTATAATGTAGACATTACTAATGTGTTATTTGTTTGTAAAAGGATATCGTAATATGTTATGTGTAGTTGCTATGGCAACGGAGTATGCTCAGGTGACTAGGTGACGCTGTTGTCTCTGCCCTATGATGTCATGCAGGCTGCGACTCTCTGTGATGGACGCATGCTGTGCGGGGCGGGGCCTGTGAGGTCCCACAGGCTGCGACTGATCCCGATGAGTGTGCACCGGGTGAGACGGATAGGGGCGGACACCGGTGAACGGCAGCACCTGAGTGAGGTAATGTTGATCATATGTGTATATATTTGTTTGTATGCACTTGTGGTATTTGTATCCCAGACGAACCAGACGAAGGGCGTTTGCTCGAAACGTTGGATTGGATTATGTATTAAATTTCTCGTGAAATTCATTGTCAGTCGTCGAGTGCTGCCACTTTTTCCTGAGCTGTTTTAGGACCTGTTGGTCCATGGAAGGCACCGACGCCATTTACTTTATACTCCAGTGAGTGCCGGGACTGTGCTATTTGCTATATATATATATATATATATATATATATATATATATATGAAGTCTCACGGATGAAACGCGTTGGGGGATGATCCCTCTTGCCTCATGAACTTTGTGCTGATACTTGACTCAGATAAGAACAGTCTTTTTATTATCAATTGTACTATTATTCTTATGTATTTATTTATTTAAGAATCTCTCTCTTTTACTATTTATTTTGACATATATGTTATGAAATGTAATCCTATGAACTCTTTTAAATAGCTTGCTCCTAACTTCCCCAATATTTGTCATAACCTTTACCCCTCTTGTTTTAAACTATATTGTATAGACCCATCAGTATACAGTATATATTTTTATATGTAATGTTTTCTTGTATTAAATGCACATCACTTTTTTCGTTTTTTATATTGTGTATATTAAATACATTTTGATATCTAAAAGTTCACCACCGTAGTCTGTATTCATTCACCTCATTGCTATTTATTCACTTGCACATTATTACCCAGCTAAAACACAGTTATCTAAAACAGTACATCCATCTACATACTACCTACAGCACTTATCCCTCACCTATAATACTGTTTAAGATGACACCCTGATACATAAAGGGAGGGCAGTTTCTACTCTTTAACATCCACATGTTCATATAAGTGCCTTGTACTATATATATATTTTTGCTTTTGTTTTTGTTTCTGTATTGAGGGGGATTGTTATCTGCTATTGGAGCCACCTTATCTTCACCTACACATATATATATATATATAATTATGCATGCCTCTGAAATGACATTGAGTCGATCAGGCATGCCTGCGTTCGCACCTCCACTCCATCATTTCTAGCGGCCAGCCCCTGTTACCATCCACAAACGGCTTCCCCTGTCACTCAGTCTATGGGTGGCGAGCGTACGCTTATCGATTGCTCGCACTGGTTCACGCACATGCATTGCAATGTGCAAGCATGCGCAGAATGCAAACAATTGGCTGGCTGCCTGCGAATGCATCCTAGCGAGCGGGTCTGAATCAGGTCCATAGTTCACAACGCTTATAGATTACACAACTTGTATAGAGCCTATCCATCGAGAGAGAGAGAGAGAGAGAGAGAGAGAGAGAGAGAGAGAGAGAGAGAGTGTCTGTCTTCATTTATAAAAGTGTATGGAGGGATGTTTTACATATTTAATATAAATTTATTCATTTTAAAATTAATTTTCTATAAATATTTTTCTCTATATAAATCAATTTACTAGGGAGTCATAAGCATAACGTAGTACTGCACTGTACACTGAACTAATATTTTAAGACTGATAGTGGCAGTGCTCCCCCCTCACTGATTGTAGCAGGTCCCCACCCCTTATATTTATTATTAACGCATCAGTCAGTGACCTGTTAATTATATATCAGTGGCCCACTGATATATAATCCTCAGGACACTGACTGATGGGTGCAATAATAAATATAAGGGATGTGGACCTGCTACAATCAGTGAGGGGGGGGACACTGCCACTGACCATGCCTCTCCTCCCCCTCACTGATTGTAGCAGGTCCCCATCCCTTATATTCATCATTACACCCATCAGTCAGTGTCCTAATGATTATATTTCTGGGTCGGTGCCTCCCAGGCGACTCCTCTCTCCAGTCTCCTGTGCAGTCTCCGCTCATCTGACATCATACGCACATGCATGTGATGTCACGATGTCACATGCACGACTCGGGTCGGGGGCATGGAGGGAGGAAGCTCAGGCTGTCACAGCTGCGAACGGCCAGGCGGTAGGTGCTGGAGTCGGGCTGTGGCGCGTCCTCTAACCTTTTCAGCGTCTGGAGCTTGCACTCCACCGGAGCCGCCCACCCTACACCCCTGGAAGGACCCAGGGCCCCACCGGGCCTCTCCAGCAAGCCGGGAGCCGGGTTCAAGTCATCTTGTCAGTTTGGAGGTATGTCCCATTTGTTACATCTGTATAAGCTTCATGTTACTCAGCTATGGGGGTTTGTTTATGCCCTTGCGCTTATAGTTTATCTGCTCAATGCTGAAAAGCAATGGCCCCTTCCTCGTTAAAAATCTAATACAAGCATTTGTCAGCATGCACTAACAGCCCATGACTAATCTTGCATGCTGGTGCTTGTAGAACTGTAAGTGTCAGTATGCACATGTATGTCAGGGTACTCTATCACTTGTAGTGCCAAAGATATGTAAAACAAGTGTTGGCTCCCTGCCGCAAATGGTGATATTGCACAGTTGGGGACGGGCCCACAACTAAATAAATCATGGCGCCACCCAGGGGCGTAACTAGAACTTTGTATGCCCCATAGAAAATTTTTAAAGGGTCCCCCAAACTCAGGTCTCCACCAGAGTGGGTATGTCTAATGCCACACTAGAGGCGTGGTTAGTGTTGTCTATCATTTTAACACATTAACATTCTCACTCTATCGTTTTCACATCTCCTCATCATCTTCCATCATCGTCATTAACCGATATTATCATATACAGCAACCTTTTTAATGTCATTATACACCACACATTACATTCACATATATATGTGTGTGTGTGTGTGTGTGTGTATATCATGTAACACGGGGTATTGAAATGAGGATTCCAGACATGCAGATATTTTTGGTAAAGCAGTGTTTTTTAAATAGCAGCAAACACTGCACCTTAGCATACGTGAGTTTAGGCCTGCACACATACAGGCACATAACATAAAATAAACAAACAAACATATAAGTCTCAGCACCAGCAGTGGCTTGCAACCACAATTTGGACCCTGGCACTATAACACTGTATCCCTACTTCCTGGCTGCTACTCAGCATCATGGCAGTGAGCATCAGGTGTGTAAGAGTTTTAAACCCTTGCTGTGCTCCAGTGATTATTCCAGCCAGGTCTTTGTAAATATGAAAACCTGGAATTCCACACCTCCACTGCTAATGCAGAACGCACAGGTTTCATTCCAGCCTCCCTTGGAGGGAGCCGATTCCACCAGAATGTGGGCAATATAGGTGAGAGATAACCCCTCTCACCACACATCCCCCCCCCCCGTTTAGCTTTTTCAAGCTTGGAGAAGTGTACTTTCCTTTTGCGACAGCCGAGACCATTCAGCCTTCCAAACCACCTTTGTAAATTCTTTATACCCCTGAACATGTTGTGTCCTGGCAAAGGAGCAACCATCCTTTTTTTCTTGCGGGCACTGGGTGCTGCTCTTTCCCGCTGCCTCGCAAACAAAGTATCCCTCAAAGAGCCAGTGCAAAATCCTAGCGGTCTAGCGAGAAGCACAGGAACCGGACCTTCTTCTTGCCGGATAGCTTGTCGCTTTGCCTCAGGAATGAGATACGATTGATGCTTTACGCCCACTCTTTCAGGTGTATTTATCCCATGCTCTATTTGGCAGTGTGCCCTGGCAGGGATGATAACACATACTGATTATTGTGAACTAAGGAGTTCATTCAGACTCGGACGCTAAGCTGGGCTCTCTCGCAGCTAAAAGGGGCCGGGTATGCAAATTCCGCTATAGCGCTGATTAGTGTAAGGACGCCCTCCATGTCTTAGAGAGCGACGGCAGAGCGAACGCACGCCGGTATAAAGACACCCACTTTTCTCTCTTAACACACATCACCTCCAGGAAGTGTATGATCAATCGGAGCCATCAGAGCTGCACGCAGCATTGAGGTAGAACTTACCCCGCCGCAAGCACTGCGATCACTGTAGGCTGAAATAAAACCAAGTGACGTGTGCAGTGATGGATCTTTGCTAATTATGAACACCCATAAAACTCAGTTTTTACGGCCAGACACGCCTGCGTTCACAGCACCACTACCCCATTCACAAGCACCTTCCCCTGTTACCACCCACAAACGGCACTATGTGTAACTCAAAATAGCGCCCAGTCTGTGTACTACGAGCGAAGGATTCCCGGACCTAGTGACTGGTTTGCGCATGCGTACTTTGAGGCATACGCATGCGCAAACGTGTGATAATCACCCATAGCGTGCGTCCGCAGATTAGCGAACGGGTCTGAATCGGGCCCTAAGGCTTCCGCTCCTTTTCACTGTTTTGCTGACAAGTTGTCCGCCAGCAGAACTTCGGTAGGGCCAAGCGAACTAGAGCGGCCCTCAGGAACCCGAGGTGTGGCGATTTCCAGCACATCCATGGCAACTTCTGTATTTCGTATGACACCTCTGCAAACATTTGTCTGGCCTTAACTGGATAAAGTGTTATGGATGTTTTTCCTCAGACATTAATTGCGCAGAGGTTCGCTCTCTAAAGAGGACTAGCCATTCTTGTCCCCTTTCTGACACTGTAATAAGTGTAATTGGCATATAGTCTATTGCCTGCCTGTAATGCAGGGCTCCTGTCTCTGGCCCCCGCATCCAGCCCCCAGCTCCAGTCCCTGGCCCCCGCATCCAGCCCACTCGGCTCCAGTCCCTGGCTTCCCTGCATCCATCCCCTCGGCTCCAGTTCCTGGCCCTCTGCATCCAGCCCCTCGTCTCCAGTCCCTGTCACCCCGCAGCCCACAAATTCTTACCAACTTCAGCCCACAGCTCCTCAGTGCAGCAGCAGCAGCAGCGATGAGGCGTGTGTGATGTCACGCACGCCTCGTCTAAAAATAAAACAACTTTATTCATTCTATGTACTAGGCAGCCACCAGCAAGCGCTGGCGGCTGCCCGGACCTTGACATCTAGGAACCAGGGGCGTACCACGGACTGCAGTCCTGGCAGCCTCATCTTTATTCTACCACCTGGCCGTGGGTGGCACTGTTGGATGGTGCCCCCCCTCGGCCAGTGCCCCTGGCAAGGGGTAGAAACACCCCTTGTGTCCCAGGGAGCAAGGTTATCATCTAAAATTTTGTTCCTTTTATATTTAAGCAGGATACAGTCAGTTTACCAGTGGACGGGATGTCGGCTGTTGAAATTCCGATGTCGAAATCCCAACACAGGACTAAACATAGGCGTTGAAATGCCGATGCCAGTTTAGATTCCAGCACCGGAATCTCGACAGCTGCCATCCTGACAGCCGCCATCCTGATTGTACGTACGTATAGCGGGGCGCCTTAGCTGTTAGCTGTGGGGGAGAGGGATAGGTTTATGCACCATGGGGGGTTTAGGGTTAGGTTTTGGGAGGGTTAGGGTGTAAAAAGGGAGGGTTAGGGGGAGAAGGGGGAGGGTTAACATACTTACCAAGCATCGCTGTCGGCATTTTGACAAAAAGCATACTGACTGCCGATATTTCATACCGATTCCGTTTAAGCAACAGTTTGAAGTCATCACAGTATTTGAAATACGAAGGAAAATGGCAAAAGCGGCCAGTTTCTTTTAGCTAAAACTGAGAGATCTAGTTGCATGGGGCATAATCTGAAATCAAAATAGAACTACAATGGAATGTATGATGAACCCTAGAAAACAATTTGTCAGCTGTAAGAAAATAGTCTATCCTGGAGAGTTTCTAACTAGAGTGGTTAATGAGTTCTAAGTGGAACATTGCACCTTTGTAGAATATTTTAGGTTGTATCTTTCCTATATATCGGTGTTATTAAATTATATTTTTTTATCCAATATTTTGTATATTTTCTCAAACAAGTGCTCAATCAATTTGGTCTATATTATTTCCTTTTTAGCAGGTAGCAGATCCTGCTGGTGGAGCTGCCAGTTTAATTAAACATGTATATAGATTGTCTAAGAGGTGCACCGATCTTTTTATTAATCTTTGCCCAGATGCCTGCGATCATCTTTAAAATGCGGCATCGGGGTAGTCCTATTAGCATCATTTAAAGTTAAGACCACAGTAATATTTAGTTTTTCTGCATTGGTTCCATTCTTAAGCCGCATTCACACTAGACGATATGCTCCATGAGTGATATCGTCTAGTGTTTCCCCTGCAGTGCTTGGCTCAATGTCGGTAACGATGATGTTCAGTGCCGGCACCCTCCCTCATCCCTGAACATGCACAACCTGACGATATAGTCAGGTTGGCCTGCATGTTCAGACGATGAAAGATATCTTCAACGACCCGAGGGAGCGCGCATTGTTGGTCGTTCATCGCGTACACACTGGACGATGTTGGACGCGATGAACAATAACAATAGCTTTATCGTTCAAATTGTCCAACTTATCGTCTAGTGTGTACGCGGTATTAGACAAGTCTGGTGGCAATTCCTACTCTCCTGTCTAATGCACTTCAGTAAATAGAAGTTGAGTAGCTTGGTAGCTGAGGTGTTTTTGGTCCCTTTCACTTTTTGACTTGTTTCTGTTGCTGAGGGGCCAATTTATTTGCTGTGACATATATTTGCTAATTTTTTCTTTGCAAACCATATAGGTGGGTAGGAAAATCAGCAAAGATACCGTTTTCCCTTAATGTCCTTTCTAAAGATTGTGAGGGCTGTTTGCCCCTTTCTGGGAGACATATTGTCTGGAATATATTTAATAAGCTACCATACTTCTTTGCGCTCAATCCACTCTCCCTAAATGTGTATTTAAATTAAAGTTATAGGGAAATAAGAAGAGTTTTGTTTCTTTGGGATACATGTATCAAATCTTTGAGAGAGATAAAGATAAACCAATCAGCTCCAAACTGCCATTGCACAGTCTGTGTTTGAAAACTTATAAGTTAAAAGCTGATTGGTTGGTACTTTGTCTTTCTCCAATCTTTGATACATCTTCCCCTTTGTTTTTTACTTTACGAATAAAGGGCTTTGAGTCATTATAAAACGCCAAAAAGTTATATATTACTAATTAATAAATTCAATGCAAAATAAATAGAAATGATTTGATAACCGATATCCTATGCAGCAATACCCCAGGCCTTCTAACCTGTGATATGATTTTTATGGGCCTATGTATCAAAGCTTGATAAGAAAAAGTATTAACCAATCAGCTCCTGTCATTTTTCAAACACAGTCTATAAAATGTAAGTTAGAAGCTGAATTGGTTGGTGATTTATATCTCACAATTTTCTCTCTCATCGAGCTTTGATACATAGGCCCCTTAGTGACATTTAATATATATTAACTTATAACTAGAATAATATTTATTTGGGGTCCATAGGGATACCATGGGGATATTATGGTTGGAAGACCAGGTACCAAACAGTTAAGAACTTTGGCTCCCAGAATGCCGCGGGTCCTCCTCCATATATACCCAGCCCCTAGTCATAGGACTTCAGTTTGTTCGTTTGGTGTGTCAGGATTCAGATGCACCTTTTTATAAAGGGGACTGCTTAGGCAGTCCTAAGCTTTAATTTTATGATTTTACTTTATGTTTTCTTGAGTTGGCAGTACTAAGTGTCTGTATTGAGACGCACGGGCTGCGACTCCATCTACTTCCACTGGGCCGCAACATCAGTAATTGTGCTGGTGATTTCGGCCGGTCGACGGCTGAGCTTAGCTAGCAGCAATGCTGTGACCTGGACTGCACCGGATGCTCGGAGATGTCAGGTAAGGCGATTCCTCGTTTGTGGGGAATCGCGCCGGGCTGTCCTTGCTTCTGGTGTAGAGACACACCAGAAGCCGCTGCTGTAAGTACCAGGGATTGTCCGCATCCTTACTACACCAGCCGGGGCCTTATCGTCTGATGCCGGGGATAGGCAGCAGACACATATCTGCTGCCACAAAGCCAGCGTACCCAGTTGGTTAATGTAGCTTAGGGGAGGTAGGCATTCCCCCAGCAACTCCTCCCCTGACCCAGTCCTGATGAATATGTTTTGCATGCCTGGGTTGTTCCGCCTTCCCTCCACGTGTATGAGACACTCACGGTCCACGGAGTGCACCTGGTAGCTGTTGGTCTCAGGAGGGTCTGGGTCAGTCTCCCTGTATACTGTATCTCTCCCTTGGTTAAGGTATACGGTGCTCTATATCCCACTATTACTTTGCGTTGCTGTAGGTGATTTTGAGCACATTGTAATTATATTACATATGCATTGTATGTGACTGTTTGCTAGCTGCTGACCATGATTTTTTTCTATGTCACTTATAACTGTCACTGTTATTTCTTTCTAAGTGCTTCATATTAATTTAGAATGAAGGCTGTCACATTACTTTGCAATTGTTGCCTTTACTTTAAACATGTCAAAAGATAAAGGGAAACAGGAGGAGGAGCCACCTGTGTTCGACATAAATGAGGGTTTGTGTGCTGTCTGTTTTAAAGAGCCACCTCACCAGTCCGGTTTACCTGTTGTTGGACAAGAGCCATCTTGGATTGCTTCTTTGTCCCAGGTTATGATGCAGGTGGTGGATCGTTTGGCTACTCCAACAATGCCTCCTTGGATGAAGTGTCCACATATGTTTTCACCTCATGGGAATTCCTCTATAAAGGATGCTGATAGTCATTCTAGTTAGAGTATGGCTTCAGCTAATGTTGATAATAGACCGGTAGTAACTAAAGCTCCTAAACGTAAGTTGTCTTTCTCAGTCTGTTCAACATATGGATTCAGACGCATCATCAGAGGAGTCTGATGATGCACAAAATTCCCCTCCAGGATCTACTTCTGGAGAGGAGGATCATCCATCAACTGTGGATGTTATTTCTTTGGTGAGGGCAGTTAGATCAGTTCTAGATATTCAGGGTGATGAACCAACTCCTAGTAAGAAGCCTGCAATGTTTATTCACCACCGAAAAGTGGTCAAAAATGTGTTTCTTGAATCTGAACAGCTCACTGAGCTTATTGAGAAGGCTAGGGGAAACCCTGATAAGCAATTTTATGTTGATAAGAGAATAAAATCATTGTACCCATTCCCACCTTCAGTATGCGCTAAGTGGGAGGTACCTCCTACTGTGGATGCTCATGTAATGCATCTAATCAGAAAGGCTACATTGCCTATTCCATCGGCATCTTCTCTGAAAGATTCCGCAGATAAAAAGAGTGAATCTTGTCTTAAGGTGATTTTTTCATAATCTGGAGTGGTTACCCTTCTGGCTACCAGCTATAGCTGGAGCCTGGGTAGCTAAAACAGTTGAAGAATGGATTGGGGCATTGGAAAATTCCCTACCAAATGCTACCAGAGAACAGATGATGAATATCTCCCATATACAGGAAGCAGCTTCCTATCTGGGAGGAACTGCAGTGGATGCTGGAATTTTAGCTTCTAAGGCATCAGCAGCATCCATAGTTGCACATAGAGCCCTGTGGTTAAGGTCTTGGAAAGCTGATACAGAATCAAAGAGGGCGCTGGAAGTCTTGCCTTTTCATGGAAAGGTACTCTTTGGAGCAGAGCTGGATAGCATAATCTCTATTCTGGTGGCTTCAAAGTCATCAGGTCTGCCATCTACGTCATATAGTAGAACTAAGCTGGTTTCTTTTCAGTCTTTTCGTCTCCAGTGGAAAACCCAAAGACATACTTCCTCCAAGCTGAATAGTTTTCGTAAGTCTAAGCGACAAACTAAGGGGTCTGGCCAGACAAGACGCGCAGCCTCTAGGCCAGACAATAAACTCTCGGCCTGATGGAGCGGGCCTCCTCCTGGGGGATCCCGACTTCTTCAGTTTGCAGATTGTTGGCATCAAACAACTACAGATGCCTGTGTCTCTCAGGGGTATGCCCTCTTTCAGGAGACACCCCCGCCAGAGTTTTTTGCCACAAAGCCTCCATCATATATGGGCAGGGCCTTGGCTTTTCAGGAAGCAATTCACTCCCTGCTGCAGACAAGGATAACTCCAGTCCCTATTTCTCAACAGGGAAAGGGCTAATTATTCAAATCTATTTCTGGTCCAGAAACCAAATGGGGCATATCGCCCTATATTGAATCTAAAAACCCTCAACAGGTTTATCCATGTTCCCAAATTCTGCATCAAAACTCTCCAGTCAATTATTTTGGCTATGGAGCTGGGAGATTACATGGTTTCCCTGGATATTCAGGATGCATATCTGCATGTTCCAATTACCCCATCAGCAATTTTTAAGGTTTGCTGTCCTTCAGCAACATCACCAATTTCAGGCTCTACTCTTTGGCCTTTCTACGGCTCCCCGGGTATTTACCAAAATAATGGCAGTCATGACTGCCATATCTGGACAACCTTCTGATATTGACACAGACGCCAAGGGTATTGCAACACCATCTTCAGCTGACCATAGCCTGCCTATAAAGGCACGGCTGGATCATCAATTGGAAGAAATCATCGCTTTCTCCAACACAGCAGATGATTCATCTGGGAGCGTTGCTAGATTCTCAGGCACAAAGGGTGTTTCTGGCAGAGGACAAGATTGTGGCATTATCAATGTGGATACACAAGCTGATACACAGGCAAAGAGTATCCATTCTGTCAGCAATGCATATGCTGGGATCAGTGGTACTGTATCAACCTTTGACATGCTGGGCTATGCTTAGTTCCTTTCCAGGCCTCTGCAAAGGTTGATTCTCTCCAGGTGGAACGGACTGTATAGTTCAATACGGTCCCAGATGATCTTTCTCACCTCAAAGGTTTGTCACTCCCTCTTGTAGTGGCTAGGAGCATCTAAACAAAGGGCACCTGTTCTGGATTGCAAATTGGGTGCTCCACACCACGGATGCCAGTCTTTGTGGATGGGGGCAGTGATAGGTCATCACGCTTTTCAGGGGAGATGGACAGATCGAGAAAGTAATATGCCAATAAACATTCTGGAACTGCGAGCAGTATACAAAGCAGTTGTCAGGAAAACAAGACCTGTCTCAGGGCAGGCCTGTCCAGATACAGTCCGACAACGCGACGACAGTTGCCTACCTCAATCACCAAGGAGGCACAAGAAGTCACGCGGCCATGAAAGAAATGACAAAGGTTCTCATTTGGGCAGAATGTCATCTTCCGGCCATCTCGGCAATATTCATTCCGGGAATACTCAATTGGGAAGCAGACTTCCTAAGTCGCTAGGACATACACGCTGGAGTGGTCTCTCCATCCGGGAGTGTTTCAGCTCCTGCTAAACAAATGGGATCTACCAGAGATAGATCACATTGCGTCACGCCACAACCACAAGGTCCCCAGGTATGGGTCCAGGTCCAGAGAACCATCATCAGCCTTCATGGATGCACTGGCAGTAAGATGGGACTTCAGGTTGGCGTATCTCTTTCCTCCAATTTCCCTGCTTCCAAGAGATCTCAGGAAATTCAAGCAGGAAGGCGGAACAGTAATACTGGTGGCTGTAGCTTGGTCCAGACGTCATTGTTTCACCAACATGCAGAATCTGTCAGTAGACAGTTTGTATCCTCTTCCTCTTTGGCAGGATCTGCTAACGCAGTGTAGCTGCCAACATCCGGACTTGCCCCGTCTAGCTTTAAAGGCGTGGCTCTTGAAACTTCAATCCTAAAAACAAAGGGATTTTCCAGTTCGGTTATTCAGATGATGCTTAGGGCAAGGAAGCCTGCTTCTTCCCGCATCTATTAGAGTTTGGCATTCCTTTGGGCAATGGTGTTCCCATAAGGAACATGATCCTAAGGTGTTTAAAGTTTCCGTGATTCTGGCTTTTCTGTAGGCAGGATTAGACATTGGTCTTTGCCTGGCTACTTTAAGAGTGCAGGTTTCTGCACTATCAGTCTGGTTCCAGAAGAGGATTGCTTCATTACCAGATTTTAGAATTTTTATCCAAGGAGTTTTGTGGGTTCAGCTTCCTTTTGTTCCACTGGTAGCACCATGGGATTTGTCTTTGGTTCTTAAGGGGACACAAGCATCCCCATTTGAATCTTTAGACTCTGGAGATTTGAAGTGGTTGACAGCAAGGACAATTTTTCTTCTTGCTATCTCAGCTGCTCACAGAGTTTCGGATTTGGCAGCACTCTCTTGTTGCTCCCCATTATTAATTTTTCACCAGGATAGAGCTGTTCTTCGTACAAGAGAGGGTTACCTTCCTAAGGTAGTGTCCCATTTTCATGTAAAGAAATTGTTGTTCCAGCTTTTCAGGCTCCAGACCTTTCTGTAGGTGAAGCGTCCCTGGATGTAGTTTGTGCTCTCCATATTTAAATGGAGCGTACGAATTGTTAGAAAACAGATTATTTTTGTATTATATGGTTTTCACAAATGAGGATGGCCAGCTAGTAAACAGACTCTGGCAAGGTGGATACGCATGACTATCTCCCAGGTGTATACACAGGCTTATCTTCCTGTCTCACGCATTTTGACAGCGCATTCTACTCGGTCTGTAGGGCCATTGTGGGCATTCAGTCGTGGTGCCTCTGCTAAACAATTAATGCAAGGCTGCCTTGTGGTCTTGTCCACACTTTTCTTAGGTTATATGCCTTTGATACTTTTGTCTCAGGATGCTTCCTTTGGGCGACAAGTTCTCCTCTCTGCTCAGGAGCGTCCCCCACCCTAGGGGAACTGCTTTAGGACATCCCCATGGTATCCCTGTGGATCCCTATGGACCCCGAAGAAATATAGTTATGGTAGACTTCCCTAAATAACTCCTTTTCTTCGAGGTCCATAGGGACCACAGGGCACCCACCCTGACGCACCTGGCTTCATTGGGTGTTCTTATTTCTGTCAGATTGCCTCATCTTGTGTAAAGAGTGTTTCTGGTGTATGATTGCTCTTCCTTCTCCTGCCTTTAGGTTTGCTAACTAAACTGAAGTCCTATGGCTAGGGGCATGGTATATATGGAGGAGGACCCGGTCCATTCTGGGAGCCAAAGTTCTTAACTGTTTGGTACCTGGTCTTCCAACCATAATATCCCCATGGTATCCCTGTGGATCATGAAAAGAAATATTATTATTATAGTTAATATATATTAAATGTCACTAAGGGGCCTTTGTATCAAAGCTTGATGAGAGAGAAAACTCTGAGATATAAATCACCATTAGCTTCTAACTTACATTTCATAGGCTATGTTTGAAAAATGATAGTTAGGAGCAGATTGGTTAATACTTTTTCTCTCACAATTTCCTCTCTCATCAAGCTTTGATACATAGGCCCATAAAAATCATATCACTAAGGATTTACTCTAGGTTAGAAGGCCTGGGGTGTTGCTGCATAGGATATCGGTTATCAAGGCACTTCTATTTATTTTGCTTTGAATTTATTAATTAGTAATATATAACTTTTGGGCATTTTATAATGTCTCAAAGCCCTTTCTTCGTAAAGTAAAAACAAAGGGGGAGATATATCAAAGATTGGAGAAAGACAAAGTACCAATCAATCATCTTTTAACTTGTCATTTTTGGGAGCGAAAGTTCTTAACTGTTTGGTGTCTGGTCTTCCAACCATAATATCTCCATGGTATCCCTGTGGTCCACATGGACCTCAAAGAAAAGGAGTTATCTAGGTAAGTCTACCATAACTCTATATATTAGTTTACTGTTCCAGGTGACTACTCTTCGCAACATCTCCTTGTCAGTCTCTGTTGTCAGATGTGGAGAAGATGTAAAACTCTGGATGCCCCACCGCCACCTTGGACTAGAGATTTCTATTAGATGCAGCTTTCACTTTGTTTGATGCTCCTCCCTGATGTCCTCTATCAATGTTCCACCCTCAGTACACTAAGGAGGCGATTTAGGCCCTCATTCAGAGCCGTACGCTCTGAGCAGAGCGCACGCTCTGCATGAGGGCCGGGCTCCATTTTCATGGAGCGTCCTCCTGGACGCTCGTATAGCTGTGGGTCACCACCCACAGGCTATACGAGCGTGCATTTTGATGGCCGCGATGGTCGTGACCATTGCGACCATCGAAATTGCGAGCCGGAGCCTGCGGTTGAGGTTTTCAACCGCAAGCTCCGGAGTGATTTTGGCTCTATCAGAGCCAAAATCACTCCCACTGACATCACTAGTGATGTCAGTGGGCCGGCTTCTGACGGGAGGCGTTCCCGTGGGAACGCCCCCGGCAGGGAGGCACGCCCCCGGCACGCCCACCAAAGGGGGCGTGCTGTCAATCAACATTGACAGCACGCCCCCTTTGATCGGACACAACGAGCGAAGGAAAGTCCTTCGCTCGTCGTGTCTGGCGCATGCGCACGACGGAGCTCCCTCCGTCGTGCGCATGCTCAGTGCAGACCATCGACCCACTTGCGAGCGGACAGCCGCTCGCGAGTGGGTCTGAATCAGGCCCTTAGTTAGTTTGAAAGTCAGGTGCCAATACAACACATTATCCAGGCAGGAAAAACATACTTGTTTTTGATACACAGGGCGACGCTGGACTAGTACACAGGAAATTCAGAAACCCAGAAGGACTCTCCAGCTCAGGGTCCAGATCTTAACCCCATTGAGAACCTCTGGGAAAAATTTGTGACAGGTGCTTTCTAGGCTGACTCGACCTTCTTCAGTGTCACAGTTGGTCACTGTACTTAAGGCGGAATGGCAAAACATACTGCCTTTATTGTCCAAGAATTTGTGGACAGTTAGCCAAGAAGGGTGTCTACAGTAATCACTGCACATGGTGGACTGACGTCAAGAAACTCTTGTTGATCTATTTGCTGTCAGTGTCCAGTCACTTTTTTCTACATAGTGTAGAACCTTATAGCAGTATGAGCAAAACAAAATTAGTTTTAACTCCAATAATTACCCACAATGTACACAGGCTTCAATTTCACAGAAAACACTGGACCTGTTGCAAGAAAAATGTCCTCACTTAAAGTTTGCTGAACACTTTGGAAGATGCTAGGCAAGCAATTAAATAAATTGCTCATAATATTTTTAGTACTCATTTAATTCTTCTGAGCATTGCAGGTGTAAGGATAACATTGAAGCAACCAAACAGGGTGTGTACAGGTTCATTTGCCCACGTCAGATCACATTTAATGAGTTTTGAAAGCATGCATTAGTCACTTGAAGTTAATACCAGTGTAAACGAGGCCTAAACAATCCCAAATATTTAAATCCTGAATATCTTTTGTATTGTTGATCTTTCTATGCAAGGTGTAAATACTTAATGTGCCATTGGGAGAAATCTTAGAGATGCAAATTATGTATACAATGCATGTTTTAGATACTCAAGCAAGTAACATCTGTTTTTATTTCGAAATACAGTTTGAATTCAGCCATAACTTTAAAGGTTTATTCGTTTTAAATCACGCCTTTTCATTATGATTTTATTTAAATCGAAACATTTTCATTGCTCAAAACATTTATTTTACCTCCGAAAATTGTGTCTTTTTATAATAATAATAATAATAATAATAATAAAAAAAAAAGTTTGTAACATCTGCCATTTTAAATTATTCATGAATGTTGTGCTTCCTGTTTGGAATGTAAAGTAAAATGAGTTTGGTGACACAACATTGCAATGTTTTTTTGCGATCCTTATAGCCCAAAACTTCAGCTAGATATCACTTACCCCTGATGCCACATAACTCAATCAAAAAAACGGTATGCAGTCAGGAAGCCGGTGGTCGAAATGACGACCGCCAGCTTCCCGACTATGCAATCCCGACAGGGGACTAATGATAGGCGTCAAAATCCAGACGCCTATCATTATACCTACGCCGGGAGCCCAATACCGAACGGAGGTAAGCCGGGTGGCGGGCACAGACAGCTGCGGGGGGGGGGGGGGAGGATTAAGGGCTCCCGGGGTAAACTTAGGCGCCCCCCTGGGAGGGTTAGGCTGCGGGGACGGGTTAGATTTAGGCACTTACAGGGGGGGTTAGGTAGTAGGGGGGGAGGTTAGGCACCCCTAAGGGAGGGTCGGGGGGGGGGGAGAGGGTTAGGTTAGTTAGTTTACTTACCTGTCGGGATCTTCACTGCTGCCGGTTTTCCGGCATCGGGATTTGAATCGCTGGACATAGGTCTGGCGGTCATTCATACCGTTCACCAAAAAAACCACACCTTCTATTGTGCCAAATACCAGACACTCTTCTTCCAACGCATCAACCAAACAGCAAAGCTCCTCTTCAGCCAGGTTTCACACACCAGATCCTTCTTTGAGACCCATGATGACCCATTAAGCCAGTATGCTCTGTATTAAACTAATGTGTGAATCCCAGGAAGCCTCTGCCATTCATCGTCAGCTTTGCCTGACCATTTTATAACAGAATAAATGCTAAACCAGGCTTGTTTAGCTAGCGAAGTTTGGCAGCTTCGACAACACGCATCTAAAAAAAATCTACCCCTTGTAGTCTTCACAGATGGGGGTTTGCATACAGTAGCTGGCTAGAAGAGTTCCTGCTTGGAGAAGCACCATGTATGCTAGACCCTGCCTCCTAAGCTAGAAGGGTTACAAGCAAAAAATGTACCATCCGCAAAGACTTGGAACACTGCAGGGGTAAATCTTTGCCTTTAAAAGAGAGCTTCCACAGCAGCAACAGGACATTAACCAGATGGAAAAGGCTGTGTAAGATTGGCCTTGAGGCTACAGTTTAAGTCAGTGAGGTACTGTACAATCTCCCCCTGGAAGACTGCTCATAGCAGGCCAATTTCAGTCCTCAAGGACCCCTAATGGTCCATCTTTTCCAGATAAAATGTAAATCATTTCAATTTGTCAGTTAGTAATGAATACACCTGTGCACCTGCTAGGAAATCTGGAAAACATGAGCTGTTAGATGTCCTTGAGGACTGAACTTGGCCATCTCTGGTCCAAAGGAAATACCCATCTTGGACCTGGAGTACTGCCTTTGTCCTGAATTCTCTCCAGGTCTTGTGGAGGGGTGACCATCGAAAGCAGAGTGACAGAGACCAGGGACCGCTGTCTTGCAGTTAGCCTAGATAAGCTTGAATGGACACCCCACCAGACTCCTACCCTCAGAGTGGCTAAGAAACTGGTGAGGCATTTACCTTAAGTCATGTATAATTATAGTGTGTGGTGCTACCTTCATGTTAAATAAACCAACTGCATATATTCCATCTGATACTTCCCTGGTTGATTTTGAACCATAGGTGGGTTCTAGACATTCTCTCTAGAATACAAGCTCTCGCAAGATGGGTACTCTGCTTATGTGGTCACGGTATGTAGTCATTATGTTGTTAGTCAAAAGGTTGACACTAAGTTAAATGTAATAATATTGACATGGTTAAAATGTCAACAACCGACATGTTGACACCTGAAAAATGTTAACACAGTGAAAATGTCAACAATAGAAATGTCAGAGTATAGGGTTAAAATTATCCGTCAACATTTTCACAGTGTCAAGATTTTAAAAGTTGACATTCTGGACATGTTAAACTTGGCAACATTATGGTATCTACATAATGACTGCCGCGTCCTGTCAGTATATCAAAAGGGAAGAATGTGCCCTGCCCGTTTTGGCCCGCGCCCCGCTAAAACAGCCTGCCAGGTGCCGTCTCCACCCACGGGCAGCAGTGTCCCGCGGTTGGGGAAAACGCGATATATCGATCACCGCAGGTGAATAGATACCGGGCAATAGATAAGGGAGGGCATGGGGGCAGCCCGACATGTCTGTAAGGGCCTGATCACTCCATGTTTGATTTCATGTTAATTTTTAGAACTTTAAATGCACCACACACAAAAATGAAGTGGAGATTGAACATTTTAAAAATATATAAAAAGTTTTGTTAAACAATTTGACGATTTCCGAAAGATGGGAATGACAAATCTGTCAAATCGTCCAGCGTTTATGCACTAAGCACGCTCCCGCAGGGTCGTCTATCACATGTTCAGATCTGCTGTATGTGTTGCTCAATCTGAAGATGTGACTGTTCACCCCATGCATTTGGATGCAGCAGGAGAACGACATATTGTTTGATCGTTAACCAGGTTGTGTGGTGTGTACGGCCCGCACGATATGTCGCTCCGACCCATATGCCGTCGGCTAGGTACACAGGTTGTCTAGTGTGTACCCAGCTTTAGTAGTTACATTTTGTTTATATGCGTGATTCATTTTACAACATAATTGACATAGTAACTAAGGGGACTTATATATTTATTTACACCTGCTCACCTAATTATTTTTACAATGATTGTTATACTATACACTTATTATTAGCACACAAACAAAAAACTGAATGTTAACCAAACTATACTTAAATTCAATTTTGACATGTGACTCATGTTACATTTCTGTCCCCAGCCAAAAAGCTGATACAAATTACTCAAACCTGTAGAATCCACGTGAATTAATCAATGTAGGCCTGTTTATATCTTCCTGATTAACTGTGAAGATGTATAAAATATAGCATCTGGTGATGATGGCCACTTTCAGTTGCTGCCAGCTTGCTACACTGTGCTCACTAAGTATTAGCCATCTCTGATGTCCTTGATCTCAACTGGGTAACTCATTCCATAATATTTGACATAAAACCAGTCACCAACGTTAACTATATAATTTGAAGTCACTGTGATAATTTCTTTCTACTGATGAACTTATTGTACCTAAGTGGAAAATGTCTTGGCATCTGCTGTGATACAATTTAATCTTCATGCATTGTGTCCTATTTTTCATGGAATGACCCACCCACCATTCACTGTGCATATGACTACTGTGCATGTGTTTACCTTCTAGGCACCCCCCACTTTACATAAATCTACCGGGCACACTTAAACTTGTGCATGTGCCTAATGAACATGTCCACCATCCATTGTGCATGGTCATATAACCATTCCCCTACTACACCTGCCACATTTAACCCCATGTATGTGCCTTACGGGCACACATACTAACATCCGATCTACTGGGCACTTAGCACCAGTAACCCCCCTTACTGGGCACACTTAGCACAAGCAAACCCCCCTCCCTTACTGGGCACACAGCACCAGCAAACCCCAATCCTTACTGGGCACACAGCACCAGCAAACACCCCTCCCTTACTGGGCACACAGCACCAGCAAACCCCACCCCTTACTGGGCACACAGCACCAGCAACCCCCCCTCCCTTACTGGGCACACAGCACCAGCAAACCCTACCCCACTACTGGGCACCCCTTAGCATCAGCAACCCCTCTCCCCAATTGATGGGCACACTTTACACCCACTCTTAATGGGCTCTTTTAGCTTCCCCCTTCTTACTGGGCACCCCTTCCCCATAATGTGTACACTTGGCACTAGCAAACTACATCGTAATGGACATACTTAGCGCACCCTCTCTTCCCTTACTGGGCATGCTTGGCGCACCCTCTTTTCCCTTACTGGGCATATTTAGCGTGGGATGTAGTTATCAAACCGGCGGACGGGAAGCCGCCAGTCAGAATCCCGACGCTGAAAGTCTGTCACGGGACTTAAGAGAGGCGTAAAAGTACAGACGCCTATCTTAGTCCCGACGCCGGAATCAAAGACGCCAGCCCGAACGAGGTAAGTCCGGGGCGCTGTTAGCTACGCGGGGGGGAGTATTAGGTTTAAGCAGCATAGCGGGGTTAAGTTTTGGGGGCAAGTTAACATTAGGCACTAAGGGGGGAGGGTTAGGTTTAGGCACGAAGTGGTGAGGTTTAGGTACTAACGGGGAGGGTTAGGGTGCGGGGTGGGCTACAAGAAGGGAGGAGGCTAAGTATACGTACCCGACCCGTCAGAATACCAACAATCAGGTTGCTGCTGTCTGTATTTTGACAGGAAGCATCCCAACAGCCAGCATTACATACCGTTTCCCTTAGCGCACCCTCTCTTCCCTTACTGGGCATACTTAGCGCACCCTCTCTTCCTTTACTGGGCATACTTAGTGCACCCTCTCTTCCCTTACTGGGCATACTTAGCGCACCCTCTCTTCCCTTACTGGGCATACTTAGCGCACCCTCTCTTCCCTTACTGGGCATACTTAGCGCACCCTCTCTTCCCTTACTGGGCACATTTGTCCATCCCATATTATGCACCCCTAGCTTCCCTCCCCCTTGCCAGACTTGGTAACTTCCTCCTCCCTTACTTGGTACACAACACCCCCTTGCCAGGCATACTTAACACCGCCCCATAATTACTGGGCACACTTAGCAGCAACCCTCACTGCCAGGCATACTTAGCAGCACCCACTCCCTTCCTTCCAGGGCACATGGGATGCGGCCAGCGAGATAGCCACCAGGTGCTGGCAGCATCTCTCCTGGAGTCCCACTGCCGACCGCCTGCCACACAGAGCCGCCGTACAGCACGGACGCCTCGGTACACAGGCAGGCTGGTGGTGGTACTCCGACTACTCAGTCCCGTCGCTTCCTGTGGCCCCGCCCCCGGATCCGCCTAGCGCCTGACGTCAGGATGGTACTTCCGGCGAAGGGGCTCCAGCGACAACCATACTCTATCCTCACTCAAAATTTATGAACAATGATGGGATCAGACGCCCCATCATGAGCGTTGGAAACATAATGCAGATCTCTCTGTGGCCGCCATCGTGCGACAGGCAAGAGCCGGCGGTCAGCATGGTGAGCGGGGACGGGGCTGTAGTGGGGAGCCGGTTACCGCCATCACCGGCCTGGCAGGCCTTACAGTGTCACCGGCCCGGACTGTTCCCATCCATGGCCCCGGCTGGCTGCAGGCAAGGTCGGAGAGCAACCCGGGCTATAGCCATGGTGCGTGCCCGGCACTCCCATATACTACGGGCTGGCATCCTCTGGGGGTCCCCTGGAACCTCAGCAGCGTACTCAGCAGTGCTGTAGGTCTGTGTGGTGGCCTAGCTATCTGCTGCAGTCCTCATGTACTGCCCATGGCTGTGACCCACATAAGGGAGAGGACTCTGTGCTGCAGATGTCCCCGTACAGAGCTATACTGCATCCTCTAATTTATTACTAAATAAAACCCACTTTACTGTTAGCCTGGTGTTTACCATTAATACTATTAATATTTAAGTCAGAATATTAATTTGTTCCTCCCCTTTAGAATGTAAGCTCTCACAAACAGGGCCCACTTCCCTCATGTGCTGTTTTTTTCTTCACTTATACCATAATCTCCCACTGCCATCAGCACCAAACCCCTGGCTGCTGAAGCAATGTTTATAAGCATGTTCTGTACTGTAATACCCATTTTCCACTAGTATGCCGGGTCAGACCTGGCTGTTGCCCATGTCAGACAGGCTACCCGACCCGGCACTAATGCCGTGTCGATGATGCCACCGGCGTCACATGATGAGCCAGCGGTTAGAGATGATCTCCTCTCGAAGCAACGGCTCTCCCTAGGCAGAGAACAGGACCCGGGTCGCATTGACCCGGGTTACCCGTTAACACTGCTTCACGAGCCGGGTTCAACCTGTGTTCAACCCTGCTCCTGACCAGGTTTGAAATGCCGGGTCACTCGACCCGGCTTGTTTCAACCCTGCCCTTTCACACAGCAAAATAACCCGGGTTGCTGCACGCTCACGTGCAAAAACCCGGGTTATTGTTGGCAGTGGAGAAGGGGTATAAGTCACTTTTTTCTTATTTTGTTCATATAGTTTCTGTTTACCTGCACTGTAAGATGCTGTGGATCCCTTGTGGTGCCATATAAATAAAGGATAATTATGATAATAAAAAGTATCAATAACCAAAATGGTGGCTTTTAAAGAACAGGTTATAGTAACACATTTATTTTAACTTCTCTTAGCTTTAAAGTGCTGGACATGTTTTAGGTATTTGCTTTTATATTTTTTTAATATGATGATAGAACCCTTTAAATTCAGTTTTTAGAAATGTTTAGAATTGATGTTTAAAAATTCTCACTAAGTTTTTGTTTTTTAGGTTCCTCACTGGGGATGAGGTGCCGCTTTTTAAGTGGAAGAAGTAACCAGATTAAAGTGCCAGGAGTGAACGCATTGTACAGGGCATATTCCTTTCCAATAGGCTATAAAGATGGGTATGCGAATCAAACTAAACAGCAGTGACCACCCCAGCAATCTGCTGCGTGAGCTAAACAAATCCCGCCTGTCAGGTATACTTTGTGATGTTAATATTGTTGTGGGAAATCGGACTTTTGCAGCTCATAAAGCTGTACTTGGCTCTGCAGCTTCTTATTTTCAAAAATTGTTCTCAAGCACTGAGTTGGATGCAGCTCGAACCTATGTGGTGGACTTTATCACTCCAGCTAATTTTGAGAAAGTCCTGAGCTTCATCTATACTTCTGAGCTCTTCACCGATCTCATCAATGTGGGTGTTATTTATGAAGTGGCTGAGAAACTTGGCATGGAGGACTTGATAAAGGCTTGCCATGCAACATTTCCTGATCTAGAGGGCTCCTCAGGACAGAAATACCAGTGCTCTGTGTCCTCTAGTGAAGGTCGTTCAAGCACGTCAACAGAACATAATCAAGAGACAAGGGGCAATGGGATGGATAACCACATCCCTTCAGCAGATAAACAGTTTATTGGTCAAGCAGATGGACCTAGTTCATTTAAAGGAGAAGACCAAGATGCTAGTATAAATCAAGGACCTATTTTTCCAGTACCAGCAAAAACTGAAGAACAAAGCACCTCAGTAAGATACCAGTCCTCTAATTGTTCAATGAATACTGGATTCGGTCCAACAAGTACTTGCCCTCCTTTTAAAACTCAACACAGTGGTGATTACAACAAAACTGGCTATTTTCCAGGGGATTCTTCTGTCAGTGGGAACTCCAAGGAACCTGCTGGAGGGTTTGAAGTAATGGGGGATCTCCACTTGGATGAACTAGAAGAGGAAGAGTTGCAGTTTGATGAGGGAGGAGATGAGGACTCTGGACCGTCTGGGGAAATTATTGAATTGAGTGATGGCAGTGAAGATGAGCTGCTATTATTTGGACAAGGAGAAAGTCGAAGTGGTAAAGCTATGCCTTGCCAAGTTTGCAAAAAAGTTCTGGAACCGAATCTGCAGCATATTCGCCAACATGCTCGGGAACATGTAGATTTACGTAACAGCAGTTGCAAAGTCTGCCAGGCTCGCTTCCATGACCGAGGTGCTATGATTACTCATGTTTTATCACATGTTGGCATCTTTCTCTTTTCCTGTGATATGTGTGAAGATAAGTTTTTCAGCCAGTGGCAACTCACCCTTCACAGAGGACAAGAAGGTGTTACATCAGAGCATAACATAATCATCCATCCAGGTCAGCCTCTCCCAGGTGAAGTGAATACTTTTGTAGGAGCTTTGGGTACTGAACTTCCATGTGGAGCTTGTCATAGGACCATGTTACGTGATTTCCATTCTGTGAGATCTCATGCCTTAGAGCACCTTAACACCAAGAACCTGTCCTGTGGGCTGTGCGAGCAGCGGCACTTAACACTTTGTGGTCTTATGTGGCACGTCTTATCACACATGTCCATATCTGTTTTTTCCTGTTCCCTCTGTGCTAGTAGCTTCCTTGACCGTCACTTGCTGGAAAAGCATATGGCAGTCCACCAGAATTTAGATGAAGCATTGTTCCGCTGCCACCTTTGTTCCCAAGGCTTCAAGTCAGAGGTAGCGTACCGACAGCACCTGAACCAGCACCGTTGTGGTAGTATCCCTGCAGATCGACCTGGATTTTCTGAATTTTCTCAGTTACAGATTCAAGCGTCTAAGAGAAAGATTCCTGAGGATTTTACAATAGATGATCAGTCAATTGCTGGGCAAACAGCCCATAGCAAATACACATGTAAGGTTTGTGGAAAATGCTTCTCCCACACTAGTGAGTTTAACTACCACCGACGCATTCATACAGGTGAAAAGCCGTATCAGTGCAAAGTGTGTCACAAGTTCTTCCGAGGCCGTTCTACCATCAAGTGCCACCTGAAAACGCATGCGGGAGCTCTTATGTACAGGTGCACCGTATGTGGACACTACAGCTCCACCTTAAACCTCATGGGTGAGCACATTGCAGTGCACCGAGGCAACCTGCCTTCAGACTTCACCATTGACCAAACATTTATGTATACTATTCACTCCAAAGAAACAGACAAGAGTGCTGATAGCTGATGTGTTTTAAAGTGGATCAGGGCAGAAGGCTGTTTGTGTGAAATCAGTTTCACCTCATTGTTGCAGTTAAGCTTCACTAAAGTGTTGCATTGTTTCAATGGTTGCTACTAAAACTTTGTTTTGGTTTTGTTTTTTTTAAATGTGCGTGTGTTTGTATTCTATTCAGTTTCACATGTTTTGTTTAACTTCATTTTGGGATTTTATCTGACTACAACTTTTTTTGTCCTGTTGATTAGATTAATGTCACCGCAAATGAATTCAGAATTTCAGTCTGGGCACTCTAAACTTCCTCATATGCCTCAATGGATAAGCAGATGAGATCTGTATTCAGGTTACATTGTAGCATGGTATACTGTCTGAGTAAATGGTTTCATGACTTTTCACTGGATAAGGAGAACATTATTTATTACCTGCCATTAGTTTATCTCTTCTCCCACACAATTTAAGAATTATTTCCTGTACAAGCAAAAATAAATCTGCCTATTAGTGTTAGAATTCTCTCCTGACATGGAGTGAGGTATACTTTGCAGGAAATTGGTCAGTAATGATTGAATGGGAGCATGTGTTTTTCATCTTTCTATTTGTGAGACATACTGTATATATATATTTTTTTTAAATCAAAATAAAATACCCAATTGAGACCTTGCAGACATCAAAAACATTATCCAAACTCCCATAACTTTAAATATGCCATATATAATAAAGCTAGTAGTTATATCTAGACATATTTATATCAATTGTTTTGCTAGTTGTGAAATTTGGTTTTCCCCTTTTCACCGATATCCTGTTTCAAAAGGGCTTGCAGATTTCCCTTTCGTTAAAGAACAAATCTTAAAGAGAGTGGTGTATTGTCAGAACCCACCTTTATGGCTCTGCGCCCCCAAGTTCTCTCAGCCATTCACTGTTGAAAGCAATGATTGGTATTTAATGCAAGGGGAAAATACAACTCCTTTAAACCACATGAATTGCATTGTTCGGATTCTGAAATGGAAACCGAAAAATTAATTGCAGTCAGATGTGTTTTATGTGTAATCCTCAAATGTGTTCTGTTGTGTCAACTATGGGGACTTTTATAGTCATTGTGGGTTTTGGATCATTTATGTGTAAGTGTACTATTTTGGCCTTCTGAAATATTTGGAGGTATGTGGTACTGATCTTTTAGTTTAGTTAAAATTGAACAAGTCTGTAGTTGGCAGAGAGTAGGCCATATGCAATGATTACTAACTAGGGTCCAAAGTGCTCTTAGTCCTCCACTGAGCATTTGGGCTGACTGACTAAGTGAAAGATATTTACTGCTAATCTCCCTTGAAAGAAGAGTAGTATCTCAGCTACTGCAAATGTGAAGAATAGCTTTGCATGACACTCCGTTCTGCAAAACAAGGTCCGATGAAAAGAGACCTCACACATATTTTATGGGAGAGTTTAGCTGCCCAATGGGATGGCTGTAGAATAACACCCATTTAAATCTTTCTCCTAGACGATGTCCCACCGCTAGTGTTATAATCTCCTTTATGTATTTTAGGTGTAGCAATTGTTTAATGATAGGTATGATGGTTATCAGCACAATGTAGTTTGCCTTTCTATGCTTACCAAGGTTAGTTGGAAAACTGTATTGGCTTGGGATTGTTGGGCCACAGTATCACCTTCTTAAAAATAAGAAAATAAATTTGACCAATTAGAACATTGAGCTAAAATGTGCCTTATGGCTGGGAATTGCTTGGTAAACTTAGGGCCTGTTTCAGCGTTGTACGCACTAGCATAGCTACTGTGTCATTGTACGCGGCGGCTGTGTTACAATATGCAAATGCCGCAGGAGGGGTCTTGTGTAAATAGACGCCCCCTACCGGCTTCTGAGATCAGATGCTGACTCCGGAGGCGCAGCATCGGATCGTTTGCGTGACCTTCGGACATCTGAGTGACCATCTGGTAATCACACTGGAGAGGCCAGGAAATCTACGTTGGAAGACGCAGACCCTGGCCTCAGCACACCTTGAAAACTGTGCCGACGCGCACCCAATTTCAAAAACACAGCCCGTTGCCGCCCGTCCCAGTCCCCAAACGGCCACAGCATGTCAATCATCATCTCAGACACAGATCAGCACGTGCAATACAGATGCTGTGCATGCGCCGATCGGCAAGTGTTGGAGTTGTACGTAAACCATCGTGCTTTCATACAACTCTGAATCAGGCCCGTTGTAATTACAATGAAAAACCCTGTATTTCCTGCACTAGATAGGTTACTGTACAATGACTTTTACAGAATAAATGCATGGGGTCTCTTAAATAGTCAACATGTTAATTAAATGTTTCACATTGTACCCCCGGTATAGCTTTTAGAGGAGACTGAAACCCATGGCCGAATTGTAATACTTGGTTGGCTAGGAAGCTTACCGGGAAGAGGTGTTTTATTTACAAAGACCAAATCCATTACAGATTTTCATTCTCCCCCTTCTTCCTATATTGTCCAAAACAGCTGTGTATTTTTTTGGGAATTTCTTTTACCAATTTACACTGTTATCAACGACTCACTAAATGAAACAGACAGATCTATATACTACAGTCTAATGTAGGTGCCACTTAAGGTTACAGTAACATTTGTAGTAATTATTGTCATTTTAAGTGTGTAAAAAATCTTACATGAAATAGCTGTCTTTAGTCATACATTTTATGTTGTTGTGTTCTTTGTTCCTATCCCAAGAGCCTTACTGTAGATGTGCCCGAAATTATAGGACTGTCCTATTTGTCACCTTAGGATATTGTGCCTAAAGAACTTCTATTTTACAGACCTTTTTTAGTCCAGTCAGTGTTATTTACACTACCTCTGTGTTTCCATGTTGCATAAGCCATAATTGGTATTGTGTATATTCCACAAGCATATACATACAAAAGCCATATACCTTGTACAATCTTAAATATGATCATATGCTTTTGTTTAGATACAACATGGTACATAATGTCAGTTTGAGGGGTATTATGCTTCTATAGGTCTAGACAAATAGTTTTGCATGCCTTCTGGTAATCTTCATATCCTCCATCCATCCTAATGCCTTGTTCATGGTGAACAAACTAATTAGAAATTTAGAGAAACCCCAACAGTAGTTATTTTATGGTCTTGCTGTTTGCAGCTGCTATCATTGGTTAAAAACCTGGTTTCTCTGCGAGGATACCTCCCTGTTACCGGCAGCCTAACGGTGCCAGCGTATAGTGATTTGATCTGGGAGGGGGGGACAAGCACAGCCTCTCAGAACCCCCAATGACTGTTACGTCTAACACTATCCTAAGATGATGATATATTTTTAACCATGAGCTTCATAAGGTTAAGCTGTTTTTGCTTGATAAATAGACTATATGGTCAGTTTCAGTCAGTAACTCCTTGGCCAGCATACCCCAACCAAAGGGTGAAGTCTTACAGGCATTTTTTACTCCATGTTTAAAGCATAGTTTCTAATCACTTCAAATTGAGATCAATCATTACAGTGACTAAAATGGAGAAGTCTTATGAGCGCTTTAATCATGGAGTGGTTTTTAAAATACTGGCAGCAATGTTTGGGCAAGTGTCCAAAGTGCACAATAAAATTTTTTTGTTTTTTTAACATTTTATAGAAATTCAAACTTCTATTTCATCAGACCCTGGGGGTGATTTATCAAATCTTGGAGAGACATAAAGTACCAACCAATCAGCTTCGGTCATTTTACAGGTTGTGTCAGAAAAATTATAGCTAGCAGCTGATTGGCTGCTACATGCTCCTTCCTCCCCGTCTACCCCATCTGTGTCACGCCTGTTTGTCTGCCCCTCCCCTTTAGAATGTAAGCTCTCATGAGCAGGGCCCTCTACCTTCTTGTGCTTCTCCTTACTTATACTTTCACCTACTCCTTACTCCCCACTAGGGCACCTAACACTTGGTTGCTTATGCCCAGCTGCTTATTTGAGTGTTACGATCGATAATGCAGCAATGTATGCAAACCATGTCCTTGTCCTGCATTGTATTGTATTGTAAGTCACTAGTTTCTTGTTCACTTATTTATGTGCTATGTAAGGCGCTGCGGAACACTTGTGGCGCCATATAAACAAAAGCTGATGATAATAATAATGAGTAACTTTTCTACTTTTTTTCTCTCCAAGGGCCCAATTCAATTCAGCGTGAGTTGAATAGCATCGGGAAGTTGGTCCAAGAGCTATTCAATTCAGCACGCTGTTTAGTGCGACGATTACAAGTGAAGCTGGAGAATGCTGGTTCTTGCGACTTAACCTGGGTGTTTAGTTGCAAGAACCGGCATTCTCCCACTAGAGTGCCGGCCGTAAGGGGGGGTTAGTGCCACGCAAATACAGAAAACAGCTTCACGGCCGGCACTTTAGTCGGATTTCTTTTCACACCCTCAGGAGGGTACAAGAAGTCATTGTCGACCTAACAGCGCGCTGAATTGAATAGCTCTGGGACCAACATCCGGGTGCTATTCAACTCCTGCTGAATTGAATCGTCCCCCAGGATTTGATAAATCTCCCCCCCATCACATACAATTTTATAGTCTCATTATACGCTCTGAGAGAGTGATTGATTTAGGACAAAGAACAGTAACTTCTGTGCAGTTTGCTTCCACCTAAGGGTGGTGTCACACTGGTGCTTTTCTAGTCTGATAGGTGCCAGCATGTAGTTCATGTTTGAATTGATTGGGGGGTGATCGAGCTTTGAAGACGCTGTAGGGATAATTCAGACTTAAACCCAATTCTTCCACTTTGCAGTCATGTATCTATTTGCCTTGTATTCAGAGTTGCACTTTATCTATGCAGCCGCTCTGCCTCTATAAATCCACTCATGGAAGTAATGCATTTACACCAATCTTGTACCTGTTGCCAGAGATCCATCTGAAAGCAAACAGATCCCTGGGTATGCACAGCTCTGTATAGCTTGCAGCTAGTCGATCCACACTTACTCAACTAAACCTACATGTGAGCTCCCATATAGCCACAAGTGAGATGCCTGCACCCAGATCCCCTGCATGCGAAGTTGCTAACAGATTTGAGTGCAACTCTGAATCTCATTAAGTTTTTGTTACATTTTCTTTCAATGTACCAGCACAAACCATTTAAAAGCTAGAAAAACTGGCAGCTCTCTAGCTGAAAAGGAGCTGATATAAAGTGCCAGTATGACTACCCCTGAAACTGCTGGAATTTCCTTTCCTTTTTTTTATTTTTATTAACAAGTGTCCTGAACACAATAGACCTGTATGATTTCATATTGCGATGTACAATATCATGGGGTTCTCTGCATGAAATGCCGGGGTGTTAACTTTGAATTTCTTGCTGACACAGCAATGTTCTTCATTCTTGTTGGTTGCAGCTTATAAAGTATAAAATTAATAAGTGATTGTTCCTGCAGTTATAATATAATACCTCATTATGTGCCTACTGTCAGGGGGGAAAAAACCTTAGCATATGTACATGTATGATGATCTTTATTTTGCTTGGTGATGTTTGCTGCGAGTCCTCACAAAGGATGTATACGTTTCTTCCTATTTTGGCTCTGTTGCTGATATTATCAGTTTTGGATATTTTTTTATAGACTGATCACAAAACCCTTGAAAATAAAATAAATGTCCACCTACAGCTAAAATATCATACTGAAAACGCACTGTGCTATATACAGAGCACTCGCTCAATACTACAATGCCTTTTATCACTACATTGCCTGTACACTTACTGTTTTAGTGTAATAGTGGCTGGGCAGTGTGGTTAGGTGTCAGGTGTCAACCAGTCAATTTGTTAAGATGAACCATAGCCATAAGCTTTGCATTCTGTATTGCAGGAGTAGGCCACCTATGGCACTCCAGCTGCTGTGGAACTACACTGCATGCCCTGCCACAGTTTTGCTGTCAGGCATGCCACAGGTTGCATACCCCTGCTCTAGAGAAGGCTGTCAACGCTGGGTGTACAGATCTTATGGAAATGGGTAAGTATATTAACTGTGTTCTTATAGATTTAGATAGACTCATCCTCACAAAAGTCATTTAATAGTGAATCTGCAAAACATAGATTTAAAGATAGAACATTCTGACATAGCTTTTAACCACTGCAGTGAGCTTATCCATTCAATATGGGTGACATTTTAGAGTAGAGAACATCTGAAACAGTTCTTACATAGCGGTCAACTACTACTACTACCGTACAGTGACGGAATCTCGGATATTGGCAGCAGCAAATGCCACATAGTTGCCCACATCCGGGAGACTCACAAATTCTCCCGTGAAGTGGGCAGTGCAATGGGGGTGATGACAATTTGCAATGAATCACACCACTGTAGCCCTGCCACAGAGCCGTAATGTTGTAACCAAGATGTGGGGTGCAACCGCGACGATGCCCACCCACCTGGACGGATCTTCTGCAGTCCTGCCTGTGAAAGTTGGCAACTGTGAAATATCATACTGCTTTGGCCAACTTTGACCAGTTTGAAACACCCTAGCTTTTGTGATCTGTAGAATATTCCTTCTAGATACAGATGTGTCCTGCTACTGCGATTGCACCGTGCAATGCTATGGAGGTGCGGGTGTGAATGCAGTGCGCATATCAGCTCGCAGGTGCATGCCTCGCGCTATGCTTGGCGCCATTTTCTGCATACGCAGCAAAGATGTAGCTGGACACATCTGTAAGTAAAGCTGAATTTTTCTTCTAATGTTATAATTCATGTAAATGATTTTGCTAGCATTGGTTTTAAGTATATATATTTAATTTTATTTCAAACACACAATTTGCCAGGTACATGGGTGATTTAAATTACGACTGTTACAGTTTTGTAGTCATGCTAGTGTAGCAAACATTTATATTACTAAAAGTAGTATGGCACAATAATATAATGAAATTCCAGGCACATACTGATGTACAAGTAAAGGAGAGAAAGCATTGTCATTCTGAATAGATTGTCTAATTAACTGTTTAGCAAGTCCTATATGCAGTCTGGAAACCCAGAGTTTTGTATCCAACTTCAGCAAAACATTGTTATATGAATACTGACTAAGGTGTTAAGTATATAGAGCGCTACAGATGTGTCCTTTCTTACTGTTGCCTCTGGGTGCGCCAGATTCCATACGACTCGGCCACTCCAAGCATCTTTTTTGCTCAAAATGTGCATCTTATTCGCATAATTAAAACCCATAAAAGTGAGAGAGCAACTACATTGCTAGCTTACTGATCAATTGTGTGTGCGACTTTTGTATATCTGTGTTAGTCTGTGTAAAACAGGGCTCAGATGAGAGCAGCCTCTGATTTTCTTCACACCAAGTTCCGTTGTTTCCTCATTTGCGACTATGTACATATGTAAAACCGATTTGTGTGTGGTTCAAGTCGCAGCCTAGCCTCTCTGGTACACTGTGAGTGGCTTTTCGCTGTATCTGCGATGCGACGCGCAAAATGTAAAGAAAACTATGGTACGCTATTCCTCTCAGAGCATATCAGTCACACCGGGTGTCTCGCTTCATATGGTGTTCGTATGCCCAGTAAGTGAGGACACATCTGTATATAGATCACTTTACTGTGGTATTTACTGTATTTATTCATAGAGTTTAGACTGAGGCCGGGGGTGAGACTTTTTCCCTTGCACACCGGATTAAAAAAGAAACCTGATCCTGACACAGCTCACTTGTCCATATTTAGAAATGCAACTCATTACTCATTGCCCTGTGGGAAATCTAAACCACAGCAAACCTGTATTTATCATTTGAATGGCTTTATACACCTACAGCTTTGGCCATATGTGCAATCACGCATTCAAGTGCATTTTATGTTTAAAAATTTGGTGCGGTGCTGTCTATACAACATTATGGGGTGAATTCAATTCCAGACATTGCGTCCTGCCGGCATCACAAGTTTTCACTTGCGGTGTGAGGGAGAATGTTCAATGTCTGCACTATCATAATTGGCCAATATGCATGCAGTGGGGCATCACGGTGATGCCTGGTGGTTTATTATGCCAAATTGAATCCCCCCCTCCCCCCTTCCTGTTGTTTAGAACAAAAAAAAAATGCAAAGCCCCATCTGGCTTCTTAAGAAACAAAAGTGCACCTTTTTGTTTAATACATAAAATGTGGCACTAATTCCCCCAAGTAGAATCCATAAAATAGGTCACACACTTGTGAAGATACAAATACCTGTAGAGTGTAGTAAAAACTTCTGAGCTGACATATTAAGTAAACCTACAGCCCTTACTACACTTAATGTTCGCAGAGAAGTGGACATACGAGGCCAAAGTCTCATTCTATATACTATAGGCCAGTGGTCTCCAACCCGTAGCTCGTGAGCTAACGGTAGCTTGCGGTCTTAATTTTGGTAGCTCACCTAGTTGCAGTACTGTAGAGTAAACTAGGAGGAAGTGCTCCCCGTGGTATCGACGCAATGTGTGGAGCCACAGGGAAGCCCGGCAGGTGATTGCCGCAGCCTCTACAATCACCTGACGTGCTTCCCTGTGGTTCCACCCACTTCGTCTACGGCGGAGCGAGCGACTCTCAGCCCTGCTGGAAAATCACACAGCAGCCCTGCTTATACAGTACATAAAGCTCCTCTACTACACGGACCTCCTTGGAGCCGGTAATTAACAGTGAAATGTGCCTGTGATTAAGTTTTAATTTACAAACTACAACAATATCACTGTAATAATTAAATTAATTGTTTTCTATGAAACATTTCTTTTTAAATTTTCATGAAATGACCTTCAATTGTTCGGTTATTAGCCATATTTTTTTACTACAATTTTAGTAGCTCTTCAGGAGGTTTCAGTTTACTAAAGTAGCTCACACCTCAATTAAGGTTGGCAACCACTGCTATAGGCCATCTTGTGAAAGTGGATTACATAATAAAAAAAAGGGTGAATATTGTACGAGTTATTTTTAATGTAAACGTTTACTGCCTATAGCTTTTCACTATGATACATAACAATATTGTCTGTGTTCTGTTCTCTATAATGGCTAAAAAAAATTTTCAGAGACGGATTTTGAAAAAAATGCTAATAAGTAGCTTCACCCTAACTGCATCACTAGTTTATTAATGACGGACTGCCACAAAAAAAAGGCAACTATTGAAAGTTTCCATCTTGTTTGCAGATCTGTTTAATCAGTTTTCATTATTTACATTTTTTTTTTTAAATATATTAAATTTTTTTAATTTATTTCTCAGTTTTTATAACTTGCATCATACTTCACTAAAGTTTTTTAACACTAGATATTTATTTTTTTGGGGGGGGATTTAAGTTCTGAAAATGATGTATCGCACCACTCCTAATGCATATTAAATAGAACTACAATTGTACTTTCACTTTTCACACTACATTGATAGAACATGATTGTGCTAATAAGCAGCAGTGGCCATCCCGGTCCTCGAGAACACCTATCAGTTCATGTTTTCCAGACCACCTAGCTGATGCAAAGCTGTAGTCATTACTAATGGTCACAAGATGCGCTGCATTCATTTGACACATTCTGCAGATCACAGGTGGCCTGGAAAATATTAACTGTTAGGGGTCCTTGAGGACCAGTTTGGCCACCCCTGCTATTTAGAAATCAGGATGACAGTAGGTTGTAGATTTTCCATACTGTTGAATGAACATGCCTTGATCCATTAAGTGTGCTTGTTATGTAAACACTTGCCCTAATGTAATTTATTCTCAATCTAAGCCCAGATACTGTGCATCTTCCTAAGTGTGAGCCTAACCTTTGTGCCTCTTGTATTCTCATCTTTTCTATTTGTTACGTCCTGTTTGTTCTGTGACATTTTTAGCACTACATGGATTGAAAGTATGTTTTTTTGTTTTGTCCCTGTGCCATGTGGATATAATATCAGACTGGTTCTCCTTTACCAGTGAAATGTTTTACCAATATTGTCATATATAGACTGTAGGGAAAAGAAGAAACTATAAGCACCAATTATTAAATATGTGCTTTGACACATTTCTACATATAGTTCTTGGTAATATCACAATATATTGTACTATTGTTTCTGTAGACTACCTCTGCTGTCACCATTCTTGGCACATTTTCCTCAATTTACATGTAGTTTTCTATATTACACAGTGTCCCCACTGCTGTCTTCCTTGGTTGAACACTTGAGTAGAGATGAGCAGTTCTGTTTTACTCAGTTACATTAAAATCTCAAAAACGGCATCTTATTGGCTGTCCAGCTCTCACGTGTTTTGGATAGCCAATAAGATAAATCCAAACTTGTGCTAATTTGGCTAACGAACCAAGTCAAAACCAAACCGCTCATGGCTACACTTGAGACCTACTAATGAACATGTTGCTGTATAGTGAGTTTGCAATTGCTATATTACTTGCTTAAATGCCTTTTTAGTGGTCCTTTTATTGAGCTTAGTGTGATGAGTAAGCAAATAGGGTTTTGATGATTTAGCATTGCATACAATGTCCTTTAGGTAAAGTTTCACAACAGTGCTAATCCATGGGCAACTGTCTTGACAGGGTCTGTGCCTTATACTGTATGAGATGGCCATGAGTGTGTAATAATAATGTTCTGCCATATTCCATTGCTAATAAGCCGCAAAATACCATCCACATCTAATATGTTGGGAAGAATCAGACACCCCTATAATAATAAAATTTCATCAGAGCTCCAGCTGCATTTTTATGAATAACCCAGACAAATGTGAAAATAAAAAGCAGGTTATTTATACTGTACCTAAAACAAGAGTGCCAGAACTGTATGTTTTGTACGCCTGTTGAATTTACGTGACACAACCTATATCTGTTATGACCAGCAGAGGTCACAATTGTCAGAAGATATTTTTACAGAAACCTGCAGATGTTAATTTGCACAATTCCTCATATGTATTTTTATTTTTGTCTTGTTAGTTTCCCATTAAAAGCAATTTGTTAACATAACATTATTAGAATTGTGTGTGCCCAACTGATTGTATGCAGTGAACTGACATTTTAGGGAAATTAGATTACCTCTAACTTTTTTTTAATGGTTACTGTAGACATTGACTTGTTAATATTATTAATAATAATAATAAACACTTATTGATCACTGTAAAGTTTTTTATATTTTGTAAACATTTTTAGATTGTGATTTTTCTTTTTGTATAACACCATGTGAGTTTGTAATTTAGAATAAAAAAAATTACATTTTTTTTTTTTTTACAGCGTCTCCCGTTATTCTCCGTTAGTGACTTACTTTATGCTGCTTCTTTATTTGTATTTGATGGACTTTGCCAGCACAAATGGTGCTTAAAGCACTATCCAGCATCCCACACGACTTATTGATGCAGCCCATGTAACTGTATTTTGGGAATTCCATTCCTACAACTCTTTAATTTCTAGGTTGCTCGGTCCCACAACCTGCAGGAGACAGGAGATAGTGTTCCGAGCAGTCTCGTTATCCAGATTTGTAGTCCCTATGTACCTCCTCAAGGGAAGGAGTAATCGCAAACTTTTTCAACTAAAGAGACAAATAATTACTATGTATGTCCCACCACACCAAGCTGCAACAGTTCTACTATCCTTGTTGATGGCCTTACCTTACAAAAATACACTTTTCATTCAGAGAAATGACAAAATACATTGGTGCCTAACAGGGACCTATCTTTAAGGTGATTCAGATTGTTGTGATGTGGATGTGTGCGTATGTATACATGTGTGCGTATATGTATGTATGTGTGTGTGTGTGTATATATATATATATATATATATATATATATATATATATATACATACTACATGTCTGCAGTTAATATGACCCTAGGGGGGAATTCATTTTGGTATTTTTGGGGTGTCTTAAGTAATGGGCGTCTGTCAGAGCAATTAAATTGTCTGATAGACGCCCATTAGCTGCGGCGCCCACATTTTTACTCGCAGCCTCCTGAGGTGCGAGAAAAAATGTGTGCAAAGTCCATAATTTGGGCGCCCGAACTAGGAGCTTAGTTAGGTTTAACTGGTTTGAGCATCTAAACCTGGTTTTTCTAGGTGCGTTAAAAACTAATGATCGTCCATCGGAGAAACCATTGAATTGCTCTGATAGACGCCCGTTATTTAAGACGCCCAAAAAAACAATTGAATTCCTCCCTAAGAACCAAATAAATGATTATTGCCGCTCACAGGAATACCTAACCTGGGTGTCTTTCCATGAGACCCCATCACACGGCAGTGCGGTGTTTTATACGTAGTGTAATGGTTTCGATGAAGGCCTCAAAAATACATGCCCCTCTTATTTATTGACAATTACTTATGTAGCGCTAGATTATTTTGCACTTGATCAGTGATTCTTAAAAGGTAAATTAAAACCGAAAATTTATTTTTTCAAATATATTAACCAATCGTTCCACTGCAAAAATATATATTTCATATTAAAGAAAGCTCCCGACCCTTCTTTAAAAACAAGTGAATTCAATGTATTAAGAAGAGTCTGATTTTATGTGATGCAGGTAAAAAAAAAGCTGAAAGCATTGACCGAAGTTTCCTGAAGGCTCCCCAACAGTTTAGGGTTTACAGATATCCAAGGTTGAGCACAGGCGACTTATTTAGCATCTGCATCAATATGATTTAACCATGTGTGCTCAACCATGGATATCTCTAAAACTTCAACTGTTGGGAGCCTTGAGAACCGTGTTTGGGAACCTCTGGCATAGACATTTACATTACTTGAAATCACAATCTGCTCCTGTGAATTAATCGACTCCACACAGTGACTTTTTGCTGTCTCTTATATCTGCAGAGTTGTGTGGGTGTAAAAGTAAGCACACTTAAGTTATTTAATGTATATTATTCAGCTCTGTAATATGCAACATTATTCTCTCTAATAGATATACTGTTTATTTACACATACATATGGAAGAATCAGTGGCTAGTCTATTAGATAAACCTTTCTAGTACAAAAAATAAAATTGCAAAAAACACTGCCTACTGCATGATGCCCTCTGAAAAGCAGATAAAAAAAAAAAAAAAAGTAAAGTAGATATTGAGCCATGTTGGCATGATAGCATCACACAGTTGCTGCCTATTTCCTGGCTGTACATTCATGCTGTAAATCTCTTGTTTCACCACATTCCAAAGGTGCTGTATTGGATTGAGATCTGGTGACTGAAGGCCGTTCGAGTACACTGAACTCATTGTTATGATTATGGATCTAGCTTGCTATTATGTGTACTTTGTAACCATGCATGTAATCCTGCTGGAAGTAGCAAAGACAATATAATTATTTGCACTTATTTATAAGGCACTACTATTTTTTGCTGTATCATATGGAGCAAAGATACAAAACAGGATGAGCAAAGTAACAACATAAAATGTTCACATACTGTGTAGGCATAGTTACAGTTCATACCTATTGGCTGAGTTAGTGAGCCTAAGGAGAGGCGTGAAACAAGGGAGGTTACATTCTAAAATGAAGGGTGGGATTTTGTTTTTTTTGGAGATCTAGAAGGGTGATCAGGATGTCGGAGAGAGAATGTGTAATGCAGAGACTAGGGTGAATAGGAACATTTGGAGCAATGGAGAATTGGGGGAGTATTATAGATTGAGAGTGTGTTCGGGCTTATGGAGCTCTGGGGACAGCGGTGGTTGGTGAAATGCCAGACACACAGATGTGTCCTCATGTATCCTTGCCGCTTGAGCTGCAAATGTGTGCACGCATCATGCCATGCGATTTGCCACGGCTGCGTACGCCACGCCGCACGCTGCATTCTCACCATGCAATTCTATGGATTGTGCGTGTGTATCTGTTAACGGGAGCGCGACTCACAGCATGCATGGCGTGATTTGCCGCACTAGCGGCAAAGATGCAAGTGGACATATTTGTAGTTTAGGGTGGGATGAGGCTGAGGTGTCCAATATACTAGATACTAGTGTGTATGTATGTGTGTCTATATATATATATATATTAGGGGTGTGCACCGGCCACTTTTCGTGTTTTGGATCTGGATCTTTCTTCGTGTTTTGGATCTGGATTGGTTTTGCCAAAACCACCCTTCCGTGTTTTGGGTTCTGGGTTTTGGATCTGTATTTTTTTGAAAAAAAGCATAAAAACAGCTAAAATCACAGAATTTGTAGGTTTTTCTGCTCCTATGCTATTATTAACCTCAATAACCTTAATTTCCACTCATTTCCAGTCTATTCTGAATACCTCACACCTCACAATAGTGTTTTTATGTCCAAAAGGTTGCACCGAGGTAGCTGGATGACTATGCTAAGCGACACGAGTGGGCGGCACAAACACGTGACCCATCTAGGCGTGAAACTGCAGTGGCAGACAGGATGGCATTGAAAAACTAGGCCCCAAACTGTACATAATGCAAAGAAAAAAAAGAGGTGCAAGATGGAATTGTCCTTGGGCCCTCCCACCCACCCTTATGTTGTATAAACAGGACATGCACACTTTAACAAACCAATCATTTCAGCGCCAGGGTCTGCCACACAACTGTGGCTGAAATGATTGGTTCGTTTGGGCCCCCACAAAACAAGCTGGCAATTAATCTGTCCCTGCACAAACTGGCTCTACGGAGGCAAGAAGTCGTCCTCATCCTCCTCATCCACAGATTCCTCACCCTCTTCAGTGTTATGTACATCCTCATCCTCACAGAGTATTAATTCGTCCCTGCTGGAACCACAGGTCCCTCTGTACGTTCTGGAGGCTGGTCTCCCTGGAAGAGTTGATCATTCATTTTATGAACATCATCTTCTCCACATTTTGTGGAAGCAACCTCCTACGCCTTTCGCTAACAAGGTTCCCGGCTGCACTAAACACTCTTTCGGAGTACACACTGGAGGGGGGGCAACTCAGGTAAAATAGAGCCAGTTTGTACAGGGACCTCCAAATTGCTTCTTTTTCCTGCCAGTACAGGTACGGACTGTCTGACATGCCTACTTGGATGCTGTCACCGATGTAATCCTTTAACAGACAGACGCACGCTTGTCGCTGCTGCTTTGAGGATGCAAGTGCGGCTACAGCCCACACAATTCACAAAGACCGAAAAAAAAAGAACAATATTTTAATTGTTTGTGTAGCACACTTTGAGGGTGTCACCACCCTTTAACAGACAGACGCACGCTTGTCGCAGCTGCTTTAAGGATGCAGGTGCGGCTACAGCCCACACAATTCACAAAGACAGAAAAAAGAACAATATTTTAATTGTTTGTGTAGCACACTTTGAGGGTGTCACCACCCTTTAACAGACAGACGCACGCTTGTCGCTGCTGCTTTAAGGATGCAGGTGCGGCTACAGCCCACACAATTCACAAAGACAGAAAAAAGAAGAATATTTTTATTGTTTGTGTAGCACACTTTGAGGGTGTCACCACCCTTTAACAGACAGACGCACGCTTGTCGCTGCTGCTTTGAGGATGCAAGTGCGGCTACATCGCACACAAGTCACAAACACATTAAAAAAATAGTTTTTTATTTTTTGGAGCACTTCGTGAGTTACACCACCCTTTAACAGACAGACGCACGCTTGTCGCTGCTGCTTTAAGGATGCAGGTGCGGCTACAGCCCACACAATTCACAAAGACAGAAAAAAGAAGAAGAATATTTTTATTGTTTGTGTAGCACACTTTGAGGGTGTCACCACCCTTTAACAGACAGACGCACGCTTGTCGCTGCTGCTTTGAGGATGCAAGTGTGGCTACATCGCACACAAGTCACAAACACATAAAAAAAAAATTTTGATTTTTTTGGAGCACTTTGAGAGTTACAACACCCTTTAACAGACAGACGCACGCTTGTCGCTGCTGCTTTGAGGATGCAAGTGCGGCTACAGCCCACACAATTCACAAAGACAGAAAAAAAAAGAACAATATTTTAATTGTTTGTGTAGCACACTTTGAGGGTGTCACCACCCTTTAACAGACAGACGCACGCTTGTCGCTGCTGCTTTAAGGATGCAGGTGCGGCTACAGCCCACACATTTCACAAAGACAGAAAAAAAAAGAACAATATTTTAATTGTTTGTGTAGCACACTTTGAGGGTGTCACCAGCCTTTAACAGACAGACGCACGCTTGTCGCTGCTGCTTTGAGGATGCAGGTGGAATCTAGACGGGATTTGGAACCGAGGACACACTACCTCCATCAATTGTCTAAATCCCACTGCACTAATGTCGGATACCGGACGCACGTCTAACACCAACATAGCAGTCAAGGCCTCAGTTATACGTTTTGCTTCAGGATGACTGCTGTCGTACTTCATCCTCATCGCTAGGGACTGTTGGAGGGTCAATTGTTTAGTAAAAGTAGTGATGTTCCTACTTCCTCTCTGGGATGATGAACAACTCCCAGCAGCAGCAACAGCACTAGTAGGAAGTGGTTCTTGATCTTTCCCTATTTTATTTTTATCAGAGAAAGTTTGGTCCTCCATTTATGTTATATTGATATATATACGTGCGGCTAAAGCGCACACAAACACAGAAAATATTTTTTTATTTTTGCTGGAGAGTAGTGCACTTTGTGGGTTACACCACCCTTTAAGAAATGAGCCAGCCGGCTCTTTACTTATGGGACACAGGCGCACGCTTGGCGCTGCTCCTTTGTTGATGCACGTGCAGCCACAGTGCACACAAGTCACAAACACAGAAAATATATATTTTTTTGGTTTGGAGTGTACTTTGGGGGTTACAGAACCCTTAACGGTCAAGCCAGCCGGCCCTTTACTTATGACACAGGCGCACGCTTGGCACTACTTTGTTAATGCACGTGCGGCTACTGCGCACACAATTCACAAACACAGAAAATAATTTTTTTTTTGGTTTGGACTGGAGTGTACTTTCGGGGGTTACAGCACCCTTAACGGTCAAGCCAGCCGGCCCTTTACTTATGACACAGGCGCACGCTTGGCACTACTTTGTTGATGCACGTGCGGCTACTGCGCACACAATTCACAAACACAGAAAATAATTTTTTTTTGGTTTGGACTGGAGTGTACTTTCGGGGGTTACAGCACCCTTTAACGGTCAAGCCAGCCGGCCCTTTACTTATGACACAGGCGCACGCTTGGCACTACTTTGTTGATGCACGTGCGGCTACTGCGCACACAATTCACAAACACAGAAAATATATTATATTTTTAGCACTTGGGGGGAGCACCCCTGATGGACAGGGCACCCCCTGGACAACACTACAGCACCTCTTTAGGACTGGGACACTGCACAGGACTTTGGAGTGGACACAGCCCCTATGGAGAACTGACTGCACAACACAGTCCAGCCAGCCCCTATGGACTTTGAAGTAGTGGACACAGGACACAGCCCCTATTAACAACAGCAGCACAGCACAACACAGCCAGCCCCTATGGACTTTGAAGTAGTGGACAACAGCAGCACTACACTACACTACACTACACAGCCCTAACTCCCACCCTCCCTCTTCACTGTCCACAGCCGAGTGAGAAAATGGCGCCGACGTGGGTACCTTATATAGGATCCAAAACCCGCGAGACTCGGAAGGCGGGAAGATGACGTTTTGCCTCGATTTCAGAATCCGAGTCAGGCGGGAAAAGTCGAGCCTGACTCGGATCGGACTCGGATCGGGGGGGCTCGGGGGGGTTCGGATTTCAGAAATCCGAACCCGCTCACCCCTAATATATATATATATATATATATATATATATATATATATATATAATTTAAAAAAAAAATTACTGGGGCTCTGCACTCCCCATAACTAACAATAATAATAAACAGTGGGGTTTTGGTTCATAAATTGATCAATGCATTTAAGCTTGCAGCCCCTGTCAAGGGACCCCACTGGAAATAGCTATCACATTACTGTTAAACTCAGGGTATGCTATCAATGTTTTACACTCACAGCAACCTTTTTAAATGTGAGACAGTCACCTAGCACACCTGTTGCAAAGCACCTAGGAAAACAGCTGACAAGCTAGATTGGAACAATATAAAAGGGGTGCATGATAAAATGTGATCACATTTTTTTAAATTATTAATTTTGTGATCACATTTTATCAGCTGTTTTGTTAGGTGCTTTGCAACAGGTGTGCTAGGTGACTGTCTCACGTTTGATGTTGAGGCCTAGTGAGTACCACAAAACATTTCATGCTGCAGCACCAGTATGTTCTGTTGACACAAGGCAAGATATGTCCATTTTCCTGCAGCTCTCAAATCAATGTAATATTTAAGGGATTCAATGCTCAAAATATGTTCTCTGCACCCACTTGCATGTCTTAATTTTGCAAATAACTCAGCCACATAAAACCAAGCAATCCCAAAAGATGCTCTGGGTACATTCATTCTTCAATTTGCAAATCCTTGTGTCACTTAGTACCAGTGTAGCCATGACCAAGCAAGATCCAATTACAACAATATCAAAGCAGTTTAAACGTAGAATAACACTCTAGATCCACTGTATTAATTTAATAAATGCCACTCACAACCATTGTTGAGGAATAACTATGCACTCTCCCCTTCATTGAATATAATCTTGTGACAACCACAGTGAAGCACTCCTGAAAGTGTCCTTTATTTGGGTGTCACTTGGTTCTGTTAGCCATGTGTATGCCATATACCTCCCGGCTTTGATTTGTAGACCTGAAAGGGAACATTTCTGAGCAAGGACATAAATAGTTTTTGGAAGATTTTAGTTACGGTGGGAGTATAAGGAATCAGATGCTGCTTGAAATATCTAGGACCCTGATTGTCAGTAATTCTATCTTGAAATCATCATATTACAGGCGTTATATGGCAGCAACCAGGCTGATTAGCTGATTGCTCATTTTATGCCAGTTCAAAATGGTGCAATTTTTTTTCCTGAGAGATCCTGGTGGAAAGCATTGCAATAGAAGAAGTGTGAGGGCATAAATGCATGTATGGGTGTGAAAAAATCTTTTGGAGGAATCAAATGTTTGATTTTGGTTATGTTACTCAGATGAAGGAATGAATTTGTCTTTTTTAAATAGTTTTTTAGGAAATCAACAAATTCAATACAAATGAACATGACAGTTATCCAAGGTACAAATAGGACACACAATATATACATCATGTCAAGATGTTCATATATATTTGTAGTAAAGAGATCCATTTAGATAGCAGTTGTACACAGAAAAATGAAACGCATATATAAATAATGGACTGGTTAAAGCTAAGGTGGGTGTCAAAAGGGAGGGCCTTTGTCAAGAACTTCCAAGTTCTACAGTGAAGTGAGTTGGAAGCTTCTCCGCAGGGAGTCTTGAATTGCTGAGGATAAAGTATGAACATAAGGTGCCAAAGAACTTTTCAGTGAGGCCTTCTTTATTAGTGGACCTCTCTGTCCAGTCCATTGTAAACAAATATGTAATTCTAGGATGTTATAATAAAAGAGTGGGTGGGTTAGGGTCAATCCACTGTGTTAGTATGATTTTTCCTGTCGCTGCGGCCAACTTGGTCAGAAGTAGACGATTCCCTTTGTCAACCCTGTTGAGTGTGGGTTGGTGTGTATGTTCCAAAAGGCCCAATATTCAATGAAATAGCTATTTCCCCGCGACATTAGAACGGGACTCCTGCGTGGGAACACACTGATTCTGCGAGAACTGCGGAACTTGTGTGTTTTACCTGCTCACGCGAGGCCGAATAGGGCGGCCTCACGCAGATTTTACCTTGCCCCTACATGAGGTGCGAGGTAAAGTCCGACAGCGGGGACTCGGGCGCGGGGTCTCGGGGACACCCGCGCGTGGAATCCCCACTAATTGAATCCCCACCAGCACGGCAATTAACTGCGGGGTAAACCCCATGACTAATTGTATATGCCCTTAGACTTGTCATTTCCCACCTGGAGTACTGCAATCTACTAACTGGTCTTCCTCTCTCTCAACTCTCTCCATTGCTGCCACTCATCTCATTTACCTCCTTCCCTGCTCTCTTTTACCTCACCTCTATGCAAATTGCTTCACTGGCTCTCCATCCACCACAGAAAACAGTTTAAACTCCTTATTCTCACTTTAAAGCCTTCAGTTGCACTGCTCCCTACATTTCTGACCTCATTTCTGTTCACACTCTCTGCTCATCCACTGGCCACCCCCTCACCTCAACTCTGGTTATATCTTCTCCTTCCCGCTTTCAAGATTACTCCCATACTGCCCCTCGGCACTGGAACTCTATCGCTCTATCAGACTTTCAGCCAAACGATCCCTCTAGACCAGGGGTTCCCAACCACGGTCCTTAAGGCACACTAACAGTACAGGGTTTAAGGATAGCCATACTTGGGCACAAGTGTGTTAATTAGTTTTGCAGTTATTTTGATTAACCACCTGTGCTTAGGCATAGATATCACTAAAACCTGGACTGTTAGTGTGCCTTGAGCACCGAGGTTGGGAAACACTGCTCTAGACTCACTACTTCATTCAAGTCTATCAGCCATCATAACTCTCTGCTCAGCACCTCTGACTGCACAACTACTAACTCTCCCATTTCATCCTCCTGATTGCTCCCCTCTCTCTTTAATGGTAAGCCATCATGAACAGGACCCTCTTCCTTCATTCTCTACTCTTAGGAGTATATATACTAAAGCAACATTTTCAGAAGTGGAGATGTTGCCCATAGCAACCAAACAAGTGGTGTAACTAGGGCAGGGATGCTGGGGCTTGTGCCCTGGTCGCCGTGGGACCGTCAGCGTGGGGGCACCGCCGGCCATGGTACCGACCTGTCCTAGTTAGCCTATGTAGTGCAGACCGCAGTGAGTGCGGTCTCACTACACATTTACAACTTCGCCGCCAGTGCGGCGGCGATGTGTGTGTTTCAGCAGCCAATGAGAGTCAGATAACCCTCATTGGCTTCTGCGCCCACTGCAAGAGTCGGGCTGGAGCTCAATCATGAGTTCCGCCTTCCGGCTCCTGCAGTGGATGATGGGAGAGACATCATGACGACTCTCCCATAATGCATAGCGTGCCAGCCCGGGAGGACTGCTGTGCGGATGCTGGCAGGAACAGGGGCGGGGATTCAGGTATTTTTTTTTTTACTCGTGTTTGTCTGCATTACTGGGGGCTCTGCATCAAGGGGGGGACCACTACTTTTTAAGGCATACTTTCGGGGGGGACCACTACTTTTTAAGGCATATTTTCCTCATTTATATACAGTATATTTATTTATATTTACTAAAGTGCCCCCCTGGGGGCACTTTAGTAAATATAAATAAATATACTGTATATAAATAAGGAAAATATGCCTTAAAAAGTTAAATACTCAGTACACAACCTCCTATTTTAAAAACACTTTATCTTTGTTTTCTTTTGTTATCATGCTCTCTTTTTTTCACCTTTTTTCTTCTGCATTTTATTTTTCTTTTCTCTGGTCACCTATATTCCAGTCAATCATATGTAAGAAAACTATGTGAACATTTAAAACCACTAATTTGTGTCTGATTGCTTGACAAAGCCACCTACTATGCATATGAGTGGTTGGCAATGTCTCAACGGAATCGGCCGGCGGTTCGATTCCCGGGAACGCCTGGCCGACCGCAGCAGAGTTCCTGGCAGCGGAAGCCCGACAGCACTGGAAATCCATATCGTCGATAGGTAAGTATTGACTAACAACCCCCTAACCCTAACCCTCCTTAGGGGTGCCTAACCCGAACCCTCCACCCAAGTGCCTAACCCTAACGCCCCCCTTCCCTGCTGCCTAAACCTAAGTCCCCTGGGGGGTGCCTAACCCTCCTGGAGGGATGTCTAACCCGGTCCCCCCCGAGTGCCCTAAACCTAACCCTCCCCCCTGCGGCTGTCTGCTCGCGGCGCCCGGCATCCCTTCGATTGGGATGCCGGGCGCCGGTCTCGCGGCGTTGGGGAAATGACAGGCGTCTACATCTAGACGCCCGGCATTTCACCCTCACCGGGATGACAGTCAGGAAGCCGGCTTTCCGATTGTATACAGTCTCATCTGCTCCCAAAAGACTGAGGGCCTGATTTAGCAAGGAACGCAGATGCTAATATGCACGCAATCGGTCGATGTTTGCGCTCTGTGCATGCGTATGCATTGTAGCGTGCGTGTGCGAACTAGCAATTGCTGTGGGAACTGCAATTGCTGAAGCTACTCAGACCCAGAGCACAGTGGTTGACAGGAAGTGCCGTTTGTGGGTGGTCGGCCGAACGCAGGCGTGCCAGTGCGTTTCAACACCGTTGAAGGGGCGTGGCTATAAGATGCTAAAGCAGTGATAGCATGAGTGGCTGGTAGCAATTTCTGAGTAAGGCCAGTGCTTGTGCAAATGTGCATATCATACTTGCCTACCTTTTAATATCTCTTCTCGGGAGAAGCCCTGGTAAGAGAAGCAGGAGGATGACAACGGGGGTGGGGCCTGACATTTTGTAGTATTAAGCCCCACCCCTTCTGGTAAAATTCCCGCAATTGGCTAGAATTTACATAGGGGGTGGGGCCAAATGACGTGATTCATGTAGATCACGTCTTAGGCCTCGCCCCCTACACAGAGACCCGCGATCGCCACAGGCACTCTCCTCATTCTGCCCACTTCACTAGGAAGTAGGGATGTGCAGGCTCGGATAGGTTCGAGTTTGCACGTGGAGTTCGGATTTTTCCCTCCAAAAAAACGGAACTCAGAACGAGGCAAAACGTCATCTTACATGGACGAACATCATCATTCCTGGACAAAAGACCAGGAATGATGATGTTCGTCCATGTAAGATGACGTTTTGCCTCGTTCTGAGTTCCGTTTTTTTGGAGGGAAAAATCCGAACTCCACGTGCAAACTCGAACCTATCCGAGCCTGCACATCCCTACTAGGAAGTGGGCAAAATACGGGAGAAATGCCTACCTTTCTGGGCCGGGGGGTTACCCGAAAAATCGGGAGCATCCTTTGAAAACCGGGAGGGTAGGCATGTATGGTGAATATTGGTCCGATGTTACAGATAGTTTCTCAATGTTGCCCTAGTATATGGATGTGAGTAATTTTCAGGCTGCGTTCGCAATGTGAATGCACACATTTAATTAGCACTGCTGATATTCGCAACTGCGGTGCGTGCGTTTAAGCAGAATTGCAATCCGTAGTGAATCAGGCCCTGTGTCTTAGGTTACACACACATACTAGCTGAATGTCTGGTACTGTACATAGGAGCTCAGTCAGACCCACTCGCAAGATGCGTTCGCTCACAGGCAAAAAGAGACCAGATATTTAAATTAAGCGCTCTCACTGCATCGCGTAAGGACGCCCTCTATGTCTTAGCGAGCTACGGCAATGAGCACTCGCTAGTGTTTAAAGACGCCCCTTTTCCACTTGCAACACACATCATCTCTGGGAATTGTAGGATTAATTGGAGCTGCTTGCAGCCCTTGAGGTTGCCTTAACCCGCCGCAAGCACAGCGATCAGTGCTAGCTGAAATACATGCAGGTGACGTGTATATTGACGCTACGTTGCTAATTATGCACGCCCTTTAAACTGTTTTGGTGGCCTGACACACCTGCGCTCGCACATCCACTCCCCCGTTCACAAGCACCTTCCCCTGTTACCACCCACAAACGGTGCTATCTGTCACTCAAAGTAGCGACCTGATAATGGCTTACGAGCAACCAAAATTAGATTGCAAAGACTGGATTGCGCACTGCGAATTATACGCATGCGCAGGTGGTCAAAAATCGCTCAGAGCGAGTGAGCGCAACTTAACGACCGGGTCTGAATCAGGTCCATAGTGCATGTTATGGATACCGAATTAAAACCTCTACCTTCTAAAATCCTGCCTATACCTTCTAAAATTGTCGCTATTTAGCGTAATGAGTAGCACAGTAAATAAATGCTTTCAGACTTTGAGTGTGGTTCCAAAGCACAAAAAGTTATTATTCAATATAAAAACAGATGGTTATACGCTGTGATCTATAGACAATTAGCGCAAATAAATCATACAGACCCAAGGTACAGTTGTTATATACGCACTCTGGGCCCAGATACCGGCATCAGCATTAGAAACCTCCATCAACAGCACAGTAAGAAGACTCAAGACTGGGGTCAGAGAGCGCACAGATATACTCTTACAGGGATAGGCAATACAATAGACAAGTTTGACATGATTCCATTGGTTCTTCTTAAAGGTGCTTCTGTTACAGGATAGTTCATAGGTCAATTCGAATGGACACAAACAGCCTCTAACAACCCTTTGTGTCCTTTTTTTCCGCTGCATGCTAATCTAAGCTGCTAACATTACAGAGTACATTTTAATGTTCTAACTCTCTTTAGTCCATAGTTTGCAGACGCATGTTGCAATCTTCTCACCGATGATACCGGAAATCTGTGGAGACACAGTGGATCAGTACAACACCAAACACGGTCTGCTTACCATGTACTAAACCTTAGATATCAAATAACCTTTATTATACAACATTAATAATTACTGCATAAAACTTGGATATTAGTGTGTAAGTATTGGGGAATTGGGAAAAGACGCTAGGTAGCGTTGTGCGACTGTGTTTTGTGGAGTACACAATTATACGTGTTTTGCAGGGATAATCATTTTATATGTTTTAATGACTGTCTGTATTTGTATGGTGAGGACCTTTAACTTCTTTCTATTGTGTGGGAATCGCACGAAGCTAAATAATAGCATTGCCGTACGTACTTATAATGGCGAGTTTCACTAAAATGGCGTCCAGTCGCAAAATGGTGTCTCATTGCCATTCGCAAAATGGCGTCGCCCCGATCTAATTTTAAAACGATCCTGTCTCAGCCAATTATCCGGCTTCGACAGCGTGAACAGCTGGACCACTCTGTGGGGTCTACTTATAAAAGATAAAAATGGCTGTTCTCCAGCAGATTCGCTTCTCTCATCTATTAATCAAAACATAAGGCCAGCTCCATTCACAGCCCATCATGTCTTTGCATACTTGATAAATCTTGCTGTACATTTGCAGCCTTACTGGCTCACACATGAGCAGACCAAAAATACACAAATTCTTTACTGCTCACGCACAATATTACTGCTTACCTATGCTCAGTCCTAATAATACATCAAACTTATCAGCTCACGCATGTGCACAGCACCAATCCACATCGAAATAAGAGCCTGATTCAGGTTGGTTCACAATGCTGCGTTCGCATACAGCCGGCCGATGTAGACCTCCAATGTCACTCCTCCATTGGAGGTCTACCTGGTACCTGATTTATAACTGGATTTTGGCTTATACTTGCGACAGTGGAATATCCGGGTCCCATCGCTGTCTGTTGTGTCTATCCGTTGTGCCTGTTTATACCATCTATCTGGTACGGAGGTTTTACCCCCATTTTTAATACTGTTTGTCTATTAAATGTAGTTTTAAAATACTACACCATGTGAAGTTTTCTTTTTTTCTCTGAGAGATACTGCTCTTAATGGAGGATAAAGAAACCCTTATGAGATTCACTACAGTTTTTCTCAAGTAAGAATCAATGTGAGCATCTTGCTGTCTGTTTCATTATTTTATCTATGTGATGGTTAAAGAAACCTTGATGGGATTAATACTTAACCTCTATAGGTATTATTCATGTGAGCATTCTCTATAATAGGAGGGCACGTTATATTGGTGGTCCTGTAATTTATTCTACACAGAAGGATTTAAAAGGACATTCATATTTGACCTACTCCCTTTGAAGTTTACATAAATTGATCTTTTTCTCTAATATATTGCCATCTGTTTATTTCATATGTGCTTGGTTGGAGTATTCTACTTAAGAAGATTCTATTACTGCTGATTCCTTTACAGATGGAATAATCTACTGGATTGAATATTTGGCGCAAGGACTTTTTTGTCATATTATTGTTTTTATGCTATTGTGACAAGTTAGGGTGACTTGTTTCTGACAAATTCCATGCTGCCTTATTTTGCGCCTTACCTATAAGTTGTTTCTTCTTATTTTTTATCCATATGAACAATAGCTCACAATAGCTTATGTATTGTGAAAACCCCTTGCAGCAAGTGAGGTAAAGTGGTATTTAGTTAAATGTATTAACAGTTTCTGTATATGGCACATACATGTAACAAATACCTTACAGTAAGAAAATGGAGTGGATTACTGTATAAATATATGGAGAAAATAGTTTTAGAATACATATGGATCTGGTCACATGGTTGACAGTCATAATGTGGACACCACAATGTCGACATGGTTCAACATGTTGACATGTACCGTGTCGACATCCTCACAATGTTAACATCTGAAATGTCACCATGCAAAATGTCGACACCGAGAATGCCGACGGTTAGGGCTAGACATTGGCAGGAAGGTTAGGGTTAGGCTGCAGGAGCAGGGGGAGGATTGCAGTTAGGGATAGGCACTATGGGGACTATAAGGATAGGGCCAGTATACTTACCTGTAATGCCGCTCTGCACAGGTCTCCGTCGGAACTGCTGGTCACAACCCTGAAGAAGATGGTATAGCCACTGCAACTGCCATGACAGGTAAGTGACCGTTGGACCGCCAGGGTTGTGAGGACAACATTCTATCATGTTGACATGGCATCCATGTAGAGATGAATGTCGACATCAGGGCCGTAGCTAGGGTAGTGCGGCCGGTGCCATCGCACAGGGCACCACAGGTCAGGGGGCGCTGTTTGGGCCTGTCAAATTTCTGTTTATTATCATTCTTGCTTGTAGCTTCCATTTATTTCATCACCAGCATCTCCTGGCCTCCCCTATCTCCTCCCTGGCCCTTCCCCATGAAGCCATGGCCCTTTTTTGGGTGCATTATGTCCCTTTGAAAAATGAGGGGGGGGGCGCCAATGCTCTTTCTGGCACAGGGCACCAAAAAGTCTAGCTACGGCTCTGGTTGACATGGTCACTGATAAATATGGACCTAACATAATAAACACATTATAATATGTTAAAATACAGTGGCTATAAATTGTATTCATCCCATTTGGGCTTTTTCACAATTTGCTGTATTACATCACCAAACCTTGATTTATTTGATTGAAATCAATTTTCCCTAACAACATAGTACTCAATGTGTAAAAAAATCTTATTAGTTCAACCATATGTTAAAATCAATTAGGAAGAAATAACTGAAAATAATTGATTGAGTTAGTAGTCATACCCTTGCTATATCCATTCTACATTGTCTCTGAAGTAACCAGCTTTCTTCACAAGCCACACAATCATGTTATTGGAGTCCTATGTGCAGATAAGATGTGTGAAATGATTGCAGTATGAGTATAGATGTCTCTTGAAGCTCCCCGGGTAGTTAGTGCTTTTCCAATCAAAGACTATAAAATGAAGACGAAATAACATTCCAAGCAGCAGAGGTTAATTGAGAAGCACCAATTAAGAAAAGCGTACAAAGAATGTGTCCATGGCACTGAATATACCCCGAATATACCCTGAAGCCCAGTTCAGTCCATTATAAAAAAAAATTGTAGAAACTATTGAACAAATGTGTATCTGTCTAGAACAGACTGCCCTCCATTACTGAGTGTCCAAGTGAGAATATTTGTAGTAAAGGAGGCCAACAAGAGGCTAGTGACAACCATAAAAAATTCCAGTCTTCCATGACAGAGATGGGAGTAACTGTGCATCGGACAACAATGGTACACAAGCTTCATGAAGCTGGGTTGGGTGGCAAGTAAAAAGCCCTTGTTGAAATAAATCACACCAAAACCTGGCTACAGTGTGCCCAAAGACATGTAAGAGACATAAGAATGGATTGTGGAATACTGTGCTCTCTAAGGTGAGGAGGTGGGATAGATAGGACCTGTGAAACACAATAAGAGAGATCCATCTCTTATAATAGCAAATTATAGAAGACCACCCCTTGTCTAGAGATGGGCAGGGAGCAGGGCAGATCATCTTGGGCATGAGTTACAAATGCGGCCAGAGATGTGGGGGAGCCACCTGCCAGCAATGTTGGTACTTTAATCATGGGGCTGAATGTGAGAGGTGCTGCTCAGCATTGTTCTAAACAAACATTAAAGATACTGGCTGGCCAGTGACATTAGTGATCACTGCACAGACTCCCAGCTCCAGCAGCAAGGGGGCATTGTGTTATAGGGGCGGAATCTGGAGAGTGGTGGAGGAAAGGGTGGTCCTCTGATGCCAGTTATTGGATGAAGATCCTTCCTGTTCCTCTGGGTTCTCCCTGTGTTCTTCGTCACTTGCGTTCCTGCAACTGCACATTGTCCATCATGATATCTGTTCATCATTAACAGATAAAATATGTTCAGCCTCCCAAACCTAATGAACACTGGCAAAAGAGACAGCTGCAGGGGGGAACAAGACTGTTGTAATGTCTCTCTTGAAGGGAAGTGATGATCAGGTAACTAGGTCTCAAGCAGTGGTGGGGCCAAGACAAGCGTAAGGGAGTCTGAGATGAATTGTAGCTAATACCCCTTTTACACCGCAGCTAAAACCCGGGTTTTTGAAGGGTTAACCCTGGCAGCTCCCTGGTGTAAAAGGGGAGAGAGTTGGATCGCCGGGTCGAGTGACCCGGCAATCCAAGCCAGGTAACTAGCAGGGTTTAACACGGGCGTAGCCCGTGAAACCCTGCTGTGAGAACAGCGCACTCCGGGTCACGATGACCTGGAGTGCGCTGCTAGCCGGCCGATTGGTCCGGCTTCAGTGGCGCTTGGAGATGACGTCATCTCCAAGCGACCACTTTCACTCCGCAAAAGCCGGGTCTATGCAGACCCGACTGCGGTGTGAGCGGCGCTGACACGGGAATATCCCAAGTCGGCGCCGGCAAAATTCCGGGTCTGATCCGGATAAGAACTTTTGTTCCAACTCCGGGTCAGACCCGGAATTTAGGTGGAAAAGGGATATAACTACTCTCTCCCATAAGCTGTGTAGGCTTTATGCATAGAAAGTCCTATTAAGAATTAGATAACATATTTTAAATAAGATCCAGAATAAAGTCACAGTAGACTTTGTATTGGACATTCATTAAGATAGACACAGTTTCTTATGATGTGTCCTAAACTGTCCCTTAACCCTATAAGAATCTGCCCATCTATCATATTATCTTGTACACTGTATACTGGTTATTTCCTCATCACACAGTGTTGCACTTTGTAAAATTCCCAGCGGATGCATTGGTCTAATGGGAGATGTCACTGCACCATAGAAATCCCATATTACTCTGCTTTTTACACCACAACATTAGGGTATCCAGTTAGAATGTTGAAAGTAACCATGTCGACATTAGTATGTCAACCTGGTTCAAATTGTCGACAGGCAACATGAATTAGACTGGAGTTTTGCCTAGGGTACCGAGAAACCTTACACTGATCCTGCATGTAGGAACCCCTCTAGCCTGCGAAGTGCTGCAAGTCCATGTCGCATCGATTAGACAAGTGGACAGAAGACCTCTGGAGAAATGTTTACCCATGCCATCTAGATAGCTTTCCACAGCTCCCTGATACTTGTAGGTGCAGGATTTTGGGTGCGAATGCTCCTCTCCACTACGTCCCATAAATGCTCGATTGGGTTCATATAGAGCGAATGTGGTGGCCACACAATTCTTCGAAACTTCCCCAACTGCTACTCTAACCTATTCTAGACATCTTGGAACAGTGGACATTATCCTGCTGGAATATTCCATCTTTGTAAGGGGTACATGCAGTACATGAAGGGCTGCATGGTCATCAAGCAATGCAACACAACGGTTACGGGTCAATGACATGTTCAGGTGGACCAGTGGACCCAACCCAAACCATGTGAATACTCCCCACACCATTATGGAGCCACCAGCAGCCTGCATGGTGCCTTGTTGACAACTGGGGTAAGTGACCTCATGGGGTCTGCTCCATACCTAAACCCTACCATCAATCAACTGAAACTGTGACTCATCCGACCATGCCACATTTTGCCAGTCCAATAAGTAACGTCACAAACCCAGGTGAGGTGCTGTGTCTTGTGTCATGATGTTAACAGGGGCACTCTGGTGGGTCTCCTGCTGCTATATCCCATGGAATCTAAAGAACGCTGCACTGACCTGTTGGATATGCACCTGGTACCTCCTGCATTGAATGTGTATGTGAAATGAGCCAGTGCCTCTTGTGTGTTACCACAGACAATTCTGACCAGACTCCGCTGGTCACGCTCATTAAGCACCCGTGGTCAGCCCCTGTGCTGTCCGCAGGGGGTGGTAATGCCTTCCATGAGGTATTCCCGGTACATATGTGACACTGTAGATCAAGGAATGTTGAATGTCCTCACAACTTCAGAAATGGAATGTCCGATCCGTCGGCCACATATCATACCCCATTTGAATTCGGATAATTCACGTCGCCTTGCCATGAGCAGCCTAGCTGATGTTCAAATTGACTCATGAGATGTCAGATTACAACTGATGCAGGTCTAGGCATTTCCAAGACAACAGAGTACTAAGACACCATATGCCAATACCTTTACAAACTGCTATCCCATGATTTTTGGCACTTCAGTGTATATTAAGTAGTACCCCCCCCCCATTCCATCTTTCTCACCCGCCTCTTGTCACCATCTATCTCAACATTTAATATTCTAAACAATGACAAACAAACCAGTTTACAACAAAAACTACACTAGCACTACTCACAAACACTCCCCAGCCACACACACACACGCACAGACAAGACCTTAATAAAACACAGAAACCAAAAGAACCAAACTTATAACTAAAAGAACACTACACACTGTTAGATAACATTCAACACTGAAATTTGCTCTCACCTGCCAAAATGAACTGCTATCTACTGCAACGCCTTGCTCCTCACACCAAAAATTACACCCTCAGTAAGCTTGGGCATGTCCCAGCATTTTTATAAGGTGTCTGTGGGACTTACTTTGCATGTGGTATGTTTTGGCCTATAGGAAATCACTAGAAAGTAGAAGTCTGTTTTTATTTGGTATCGCATCTATTTGCTTGCGCATTGAAATGGAACTGTTATAACACACTTTAGACATTTAAAACGGAATCTTATTGACAGCGATTTTCAAAAAGAACACAAAATCGACACTTGGTATATATCTGATTTTGAAAAGTCAAATACAGCTTAAAAATCGGCCTATTTGAGTCAGTTTCATAATCGATTCAAAACCGACCTTTAGTAAATTTATCCCCAGATCTCAATCCAATTGAGCATCTGGCAACATTTTGCTTCCCAACAACAACCATCATCCAACCTGATGGAGGTCCAGCATTTTACATAGTGCTTTATAGTAATGATTCAGACAGTCACCAGGCAAAATTAAGAGAAGGCCATGTATACCCTTTATTTCTAAATGGACCTGAGAATTGCCAGGTGTAATGCTCAAATCTTTTTTTGACTAGCTTTGGTCCAGTGGTCCATATGAAGGCTACAAAGATCAAGAGCTGAGCTCTCTCTTGCAGCATTGTTGATGTCACTCTAAATTACCCATTGCTCTTTAGTAGGAAGGAGAACCACTGATCTACCCTATTGGTTCAAAGGAATTCCATACTGATTTAACCTCGCACCAAAGGTCAGTATATTTTATTTATCTAAATGTTATATTACAGACCTTTACTTGAGCTAAGTGCTGCTCATACAAAACTCTACATGGAGCTGATGTTAATTATTTAGGGCATTGTGTGGGTATGGTGTGCTTGTCAGCTTTTCCCCTGTGGTGTAGTGTTCTTTCCTAGCCATGAGTTGATTTCTGGTTGGATCTCAGTCACTTCTGTTCACATTCAGCAAAAACATTTCTTTGCCTCACTTGTCATATGTCATAAATGGTAATGTACATGGTAAAATAATGTGTTTTCATACAGAAACTTCAAGTATCAATGTCAAATGTAAGTAATTTCTCAGCTATGAGAGTATTTGCTAAATTAATCTAAACTACTGCAATGTTGGTATGTTTAGTGGAGGCAAGCTTTCCCCATAACGGAACTTATCCAAACTACGCTAGCCCCAACCTGCTCATGTTGTGCTGAGGCTTTAGCATACTCTACATAGCTCCACTGCCAGATTCTGGCAAGGTTTCAGAACTGAACAGGAAATGTTGTGGATGTCTGTGAGAGCCAAACAATACATGGGAAGCTTGTTCTTATGTTTTCACAGCATGTCTCCTGAAACACAACAGGGTCAAAGAGAGACATAGAGACATGGGTCACAGCACATGGTGAAATGAATGAACTATGAGTGAAATGCAACTGATTGCTGAAATGATCATAAGGTTTCATCTAATCAGTTCACTGATTAAAACACACAATGTTTCCAGAGAGAGACTTTAAAACTAGGGAAGTGTCATAGATTACAAAAACTCATGGTCAGTTTCTGGAGAACATATTGTTTCACTAATGAACTCAACTATTGGCTGAGTTATGATATGGTTTATTTCTTCTATCTATCTATTTATCTATCTACCTATCTATCTAGGTTGAGTACGGGATGCCAGCAGTCAGAATCCCGTTGCCTGAAGGTAAGTAGCCTAACCCTAACCCCTAATCCTCCTCCCAACCCTAATCCACCTTTCCCGCACCCTAACCCTCCCCTCTCACAGCCTTCCCCTTCCCCCCACAGCCTAACTCTCCCCCTAACCCTAAACCTAACCTTCCCCCTAATCCTAATACTTACCGTCAGGATGCTGGCGGTCAGGATTCAGACTGCTGTCGGGATTCCGGCGCAGGTATTCTGATCTATATCCATCCATCCATCACAACTTTTATAGTAATTACTTAATTATAAAAGAAACACCTCCCAATAAGTACATTTGCAATATTCGCAGGTCTGCATGACTCACGTTTACATAACCATGAGTCCAATGGAGGAATTCAATTAGCCGCTGAACTCACAGCGAGCTTTTAGATGCTGGGTTAAATCCTAGAAGCTATTCAGTTTTATATATATATATATATATATACTTACTGTATATGTAAGTTCCGCTGCTAAGTCCCCTGGCTAAATTGTGAATGATTCGGTATAGAAGCGTTTGCATGTTTTCATTTTATCAGCATGCATAATGAAAATTCAATTACACAACAAATACATAGTATCTACACCAGAAATTCAATTGTTCAGTACCCTCATCAGACAGTATATCATTATTAACAGCATTTTCTGTAAATAAGATGTGATAGCAATACAATAGATAATTGTGCATGTTGTACCCCGAAACCTAACCGTATCAAACTCAAAGAGAAAGAAGAACAGTGTTCCAAATGGAAGCATCATGGGGTAAGATAAACATATTCATTAAAATATGTAATTCACACACACAAGCAAATTAAAAACCATGAATAAAGTGGATTGTGAATAAACAATCCTGTTTTTGGTCTATTGCAGTGGTTCCCAAACTTTTTGAACTGCGGCGCCCTAGAGTATCAGCATTGTTTTCATGGAACCCCCTAAGCCAAAAGTTTGTTATTGAGAAATTTAGAAAAAATCTAGGAAAGTAGTAAAGTGAAGTAAATTGTACTTACCTGTCATCCTTAGGCTCAGTTATGTGGTGGTGGTTAAGTTTGCGCTTCTGTTTGTCCACATATTTACATTACAGTGACCCCATGTTTTTACTACTTTAGGGGAGTCTTTAAAATAATTGTAAGGAAAAATTCGTAACTTTACGCAAATCCAACTTCGGAGTTTCCCATTTTCGTTAATTTTATATTGAATACAGGGATAAGCGGGAGCGCGCACCATACCTTAACGCAGAAAAAACTCCGATATGAAACGTTAACTTCGACAGTGAAGTTAACGTTTCATATTGAATACCCCTGTTAATCCTGCATGGGATTTCCGCAGGTTTTATAATAGATACGCTATGATCAATTGCTGTTACACATGTTTAAGCAACATTGTAGCCAGAGTTTCAAATGTCAGATCTCATTCATACACAGTATACTCGTTTTTAGTGTGATCTGCTCTTTCACGGCATATAGGATCAGTCTTAAACATTACTATCACATCATTAATAATATTATAGAGGCTAACGTGTGGATCACAACAATAAAACCACCTGACACGCTGGCCTTTTGGGTCACCGTAATATAATTCCATTATGGGATGATTTCATATGCTGATAATCCGTGAGTGACCCTCGTTGGAACACTTTTTCTTTTTTCTTATGTACATATGTAAGTCTGTTCCTGGGTGCACCTCCCTTATCTAATTTGAATATATTAAATCTAAACATATAATTGGGGAAGGATACAATTCATACTATAAGTGTCTGTGCGGAGAATCTTTAAATTCTTCGTATTTAACAAATAATCTCTTGGCTGATGTAATGATTTCCAATGATCTGCCAAAACTATTATTGGATGAGTATGTCATGATACAAAGAAGGTATATAATATGACCAACAATTCTTTGTTGTATAAATCATAGTTTGATTTTGCAGACGACATCTAGCTGCAATAGTAATTGTGAGTGTGTTTATTGAAATGGGATATGTTCAGTATGCCGGCGCTTAGAATACCGGTGCCGGAATTCCGACACCTGTTAGAATCCCGGCACTGGCATCCGACCACCGGCATCCCAAAGGTAAGTAGCGAGGTTGGGGGGAAGGTTAGGGTTAGGCACTAGGGGGAGGGTTAGGGTTACGCACTAAGGAAGGAGGGTTAGGTTTGGGGTGCGGGGAGGTTAGGTTTAGACACTAGGGGGAGAGGTTAGGTTCAGGCATCGGGGAGGGAGGGTTAGGTTATGGAGAAAGGGAGGGTTAGTATACCTACTGACTGGTGTCAGTATCCTAACCCTGTCAGGATGCCGACGTCCTGATTTTGACCATCAGGGATCTCGAGCGCCGGCATCCCGTACCCATTCCATTGAAATATGGTAAAGGCACGGAGAGTGATCCTTTTTTATCGGCGTTCATTGCAGTGTGGAGGAGCAAGGCCAATTTCATCCTGCTATTGTACTTATTTATTTATTACCATTTATTTATATAGCGCACACGTATTCCGCAGCGCTTTACAGAGAATATTTGGCCATTCACATCAGTCCCTGCCCCAGTGGAGCTTACACTCTATATTCCCTATCACATGCGCACACACATACACACTAGGGTGAATTTTTGTTTGGAGTCATTTAACCTACCAGTATATTTTTGGAGTGTGGGAGGAAACTGGAGCATCCGAGGGAAACCCACGCAAGCACATGGACAATATACAAACTCCGCACAGTTAGGACCTCAGTGCTGTGAGGCAGTAATGCTAACCATTACACCATCTGTGCTGCCATTTTGCACTTACATTTTGCATCACTTTATCACTATCCCACTTTGCTCTTCCAGTATGTTCCACTATGGCACTCCGAACAGTGACAAGAGTAATAAAGGAGGAAAATTATAACACAGTACATCCCTGAAGATTTGTCTGCTTCTATCTGGAATGTGTGAACAAATCAGGAACTCTGGTGCAAACCTAGGGGATTTTGCAATGCCAGTGCCTATCATGTGTGCTTATAAGTGACCTGTACAGTAGGCTGGATACATTATATTCTTGCTATAAGATTTAGCTATAAGAGACCATTGCTTGTTACCACTGTATAAACTTGGTTATGGAATGCGTGCTCTGCTTGACATTATTTATTCAGAACATATTTGAGATTGCACTGAATGTACGTAGAAGTTCCCAGACTTTTGACCCATTGTTATTGCATAGGAAGTCTGTGTAACACAAAAGCTCATATATATACTATACTGTACATTTACTGAAAGCAGTAATTAAAATATAGTGTTTCAGTGTAGGGTGTTGTCTGATGACTGGCTGATTGGTAGCAAATAATTATTGTGTAATCTGCCAAGACAATCTTTTTTTGAGCAAAATGGAACTTTGTAATTAACTGTAGATCTATCACCATCATTTTGTTTAATAGAAGCCTTATGTATAGGTTATATACATGCCTCTCTTCAATAGTTATCTGCTTCAATTAGTGAAGATGTTTACAATTAAATGTATGGATGTTCAGTTCATTAAGTTTAGTCCTCCGTACTTTGGCATTGATTTGGTTTGGATGTCAATATTTGCCAGAACTCTCCAACATTGAAAGGCTGAGACTTGGGAGTGGGTGTCAGAGGCGTCCTCCCAAGCTTCTTGGGCATGCTGGGGAATTTAGTAATAAAGTGACTGAGGGGTCTAATTACTAAGCAGTGTTAGGAGACAGAGTGAAAAGTGATAAGTCTATGATAAGGTGCCAGCCAATCTGCTCCTAACTGCCATCTCACAGGCTGTGTTTGAAAAATGACAGTTGGGAACTGATTGGCTGGCACCTTATCACAGACTTATCACTTTTCACTCTGTCTCCTAACACTGCTTAGTAAATAGACCCGTGAGCATTTTAATATGAATGAGAGAGGAGAAGCACAGGCTTGTGGCCAAGGATGGAGGAGCGGGGATAGAGCAGAGTGCCGCTGTGGAAGGATAAACGGGCATAAGAGAGAGAGAGCTGATGTAAAGTAGGGTGCTGCTTTAGGAAAGTAAGGCTCATGCAGGGAGACAAGAGACAGCTGCTATAGAAGAGAACATTGCCAGAGAGTGGAGTGTGATTATCAAGAAGATAGCTGCCATAGCAAAGGAGAGGATTACTATAGAGTAGACAATTGTCAAAAAGAGAGTGCTGCCTTAGATGAGAATGCTATTATAGAAGGGAGAGAGGCTATAGAGGAGAGGGCAATTTGTAGGCTCCAGAGTGGAGGATCTCTCCAAGTGTCCAGGGGGAGTCCAGATAGATCCCATCTAGATGCTCCTAGTCTGTTGCCCAATTCTAGTACCCTACCAACGCCTTTGTTAAAAAGAGTTGGCTATTTTGGAAAAATTGCATTAAGGAATCAGGATTATCTCACCAGCAGTATTGGACTGTGTCACACAGAACTACAATGCATTATATCTATCTGCATTGATATTAGAGATGTGCGTGGACCCCGTGTTTTGGTTCTAATTCATCATCGTGTTTTGGTTTTAGCAAAACCACCATTAAGTGTTTTGGTTCGGATTCGTTTTGGTACAACTGTAAATTCCTTAAAAATGTATAAAAATCGATAAAAAATTGATAATTTTTTTTAAATCAATAAAGCAGCTAAAATCATGAAATTTGGACCTGTTTACATGCAATCCAAAACCCGAGTTTGGTTTTTAAATCTGAGTTCCAAACTGACTGCAGAACCGAGCTGGGACTCGGTTTCATTGAGTACCCCAAAGTTATTCCGAACTGCGACTCGATTTGTCTCGGAAACCCTAAGTTCGGGTGTATTCGTATCTTAGTAAAACCGAACTGCACATCTCTAATTGATATATTTATATAGATATTAATCAATTTGCCTGATTATGCTACATGGCTTCACGTTAATGGTATTTGTTGATATGTGATTTATTTATGTATCCAATTTTTTATGTAAAGGTTTAAATTGAGGCTATTTTCTCATACCCTGCAGTGACTGCCCCACTGACATTGCTCTTTATTGGGCTCTGCTCACTCTGGCAGGCTCTGTTTTTACTCTAGGCTCCACATCTCCATTATATGTTGCCAGTGCTCTCCGAAGTGTTCTTAAAGTAATGGCCAGCTGATCACTGACATTACTCTGGCACCACAGTAAAATGTAAAAGCCTATTTAAACCTCACTCTGTGCGGCCGGACTACAGAGGAGGCGGGCAGTGGGGCATGTTTGAGCAGCTGGGAGGGTCCGCTGCTGATTTCTGGACTATACAGAGGAAATTATCATCGCTGTTATGTACTATGGAAACATTATCTTCAAGTTCCATGTGAATCTGCTTTATTTTACAACAAATATTCTTATCTGGTATTCTTAATCTATGCGCACATCTCCCATACATACATACATACATACATACATACATACATACATACGTTAGACTAGCATAGTGCATCTTCCTACACATACCTATGGGGGTGGTCCGGGGATGCACCAGACTACCCATTATCCTCCACTGCCAATTCCCCATTTTTTTAATGTAATTAATGGGCACCCGCCCTGGTCAGGAACGTGTTACCTCCGCGCCTGACCGGGAGGAACTTCTTTCTCTGCCTCCCCTGAGTCGGCACTCGTCATCAATAGGATTAGTCATTTATCTGTGAGTGAGGGAGAGTCGACCGCAAGTGAGGCGGGGGTGTGGGTCCGACCGCGAGTGGGGGTAAGGTCCGGCCGCGAGTGGGGAGGGAGGGGCCTCTGGCCGTGATTCTGAGAGCATGCCCTGTGCCTGGCCACTGACCAGCCATGCAGTGACAACCAGTGCAGGCTTAGTGTACAAACACTGGATATGCAGGCTGCAGGAAGAAAGGGGGCAGGTATTGAATGAAGCCTGCGAGGTGAGGAGAAGGAGCGAGTGTATGTGACACCAGGGACCCTCCACAGTGAAAAAGTCAGTGCCCTCTACCCATAGCATTTTTTTCTTCTAAAATTGGGGATTTATTATTACAGTGAACCTATTTCTAGGGGGGGAAAGTGGTCATGCACAGTGTAGAATAGGGGATGGGGAGAAAATAGACATACACAGTGTAGAATAGGGGAGGGGGAGAAAGTGGGCATACATATTGTAGAATATGGGAGAAGAAGGTGGGTATACAAAATATAACTTATTGTGGAGAAAAGGTGGGCATATGGTGTAGAATATGGGGTGGAGAAGGTGGGTATATATCACTATTTCATGAAGGTAGGTTTTTTGGCATATGACTAAATTGACCTTGTGTTTATGTCCTTGTAGTAGAAAAATTAGAATGTATGTAGCACTGCAGACTTCCCAGTGAGATCATACTTTTTTCAGCACGCGCTCTCCCAGTTTCCCTTGTGGAAGGGGCACCAACGCTCTTTATGTATTCATATCACATGTAGGATTCCTCTCAGTGTCCATGCCCTCAACCAGCCCTGTCCCTATCCTCACCCTCCTAGTGACTTCCCCTCAGTGTCCCTGCCCTTACTCTCCCTGTAACTTTAGCTCAGTGCCTCTGCCTTTACCCTCTCTGTATGTACACCTCAGTATCCCTGCTCTCACCCTCCTTGTAACTCCCCCTCAGTGTTTCTGCTCCCACCCTCCCTGTAACTTCACCTCAGTGTCCCTACCCTCACCCTCCTCGTAACTTCACCTCAGTGCTCTGCCTTCACCCTTCTTGTAACTCCACCTCAGTTTCTCTGCCCTCAAGAGTGACGAATTGGGGACGTGTCACATGGACATGCCGCCCCCGGGCAGCCACGCCCTCTTTCCAGGAGCATGTGCACACATGAAGACTCGGAATGCACATCAGTTCCCTGCGCTACCCCTGGTCTGGCATGAACACTAATAGGAATAACATTAGAAATATTTGCTGCCTAAATAATGATCAGAAAACACTGTGCCAAACTTCCAAAGTAACATAAGTTTTGGTAATGGGTTGGAACTGGGACCACCCATTACCAAATGTCTACTTTCGCCTATATAGATAATTTAAGTGCAGAAGACATCATATAATTCGGGTGGGTTCGGATCTCTTAGATCCGAACCCGCTCATCTCTAATAAAATCCCTTTCAGGAGAATAAACATCAGGAAAATTCCATTTGCACAGCAGAAATGAGAGCTATTGCTTTGGCTACTGGGGTTTTAGAGTGTGACATGGGCTTGTGCTGACAAACAGCTTCCACCTACAGACAGACTGTTTTGTTCTTCTTAAGACTCTTCAGTGTACAAGTGAATGTTCTGCTCAGCATGTAAAGCTATCTATATGAGACAATTTAGTGAATTAGAATTTTCTCCCTACAAACAGTATGCAAATAACATTCTCATAGCCTGTAGAATAGAGTGACTTATGGGAAATGAGTTATAGAGTACTGACAGTGGTGTATCTATAATGGGTGCAGTGTGTGCGGGGCACACGGGGCCCTGGGTCCAGGGGGGCCCCACACCGCACACCCTGCACCCATATTATTTTAAACTTACCTGTCCGTGGTACCTCGGTCGGTGTCATCGCTGCTGAGAACACCTGAAAATGGCTGCCGCAGCCATTTTTCCGGTGTTCTGCGCATGAGCTGTAGACTCCGGGCACACTCTAGTGCCCAGAGTTTACAGCGCATGCACAGAACGCCGGAAAATGTCCGCCACTGTCAATCAATCATGGTAAACAAAAGTGAATTATACTACAGAACTATGGGCCTGATTCAGACCCACTCGCAAGCGGGCGCACGTACGTTAGGCGTACGTACAAAAATATTTAAATTCAATGGCTCGCTCGTATTTTCGTTCGTATCTAAAATTCCTCCCCAAACTCAGACGACCCCTCCTCTAACTAACGAGCGTGCGAAATAGCGAGCGTACATCCCCGAAATGGCTTGAAGGGAACGCACGCACAAGTATAAACCGGAAGTGGCCTTGTCAGATGTCGATTACCTGCTCCTTTATTCTGCCTACCTCCATCAATCGTATCATGCCAATCAATGTATCAATTAGCTTAATTGTTTTTTTTTTTTCAACACAATGCAAGAAACTTTACTCTTGTCCGTGTTTGTGTTTACCCGCAGAATACGTACGGCTTAAACATTCGCTTTTATTGCTCAAAAAACATGTTAGCCACAATTAAACAATTGTTCTATTGCTGTGGATCCCCGCATATTTCCCGGGGTTCATTTCTATATTTAAATTTGCTTACGCATGTCACTGCATCAAGCCTATCATAACTCTCCAGAGATTTCTGGCCCTGTCGAACACATGACTCATACACTAACCAATAAAATTGCTCCTGTTAATTTCCAAAATACATTAGCCAATCAGAAATTTTTTGCACACTTTATCAAAAATGATTTTTATGAAAAACACCATTGCCATCATGAGAGCCTCCGCATTCACCAGGCGCGAGCTGCTGGTGCTAACGGAGGTGATGGATCGGCGTATCACCAGCCAGCCTCCACCCATCACCAACCGGCAGAAGCGTTCCGCGTATGCGGAGGCACGGGCCCGCCTGCGCTCCTTCGGCTCACGCCGCAACATCGGCCAGCTGGAGCGCAGGTGGTCTGACCTGCAACGGCGAACGCCCCGCTTGCTGGCATGCTTTCGCATGCAGATAGAGGAAAGTAAGTGTTATGTATTGTGGTTTTCATGTTTGTCTTTGTGGGGCAAACTGCGTGTGCATGTTTTCATGTCTGTCCTATTTATTCATTCTCCTCATATCTGCGTGTGCATGTTTTCATGTCTGTCCTATTTATTCATTCTCCTCATATCTGCGTGGGCATGTTTTCATGTCTGTCCTATTTATTCATTCTCCTCATATCTGCATGGCCATGTTTTCCCTCTATTTCTGATTTATTCATTCTACTCATATTTGCATGTTTTTTGTTGGTGGTGGGTGATTTTAAAATGTTTTTTGGCCAGGATTTGGCCAGAAACTAACCACAATTTGTTTGACATCTTTTAGGGGGACAGCCAAGACTACGCCGTCACCGTCCGGCCAGACGGCGGTCCCGCCCACTCTCACCAACCCCCAGCCAACACTCCACCCCAAATAATTCCCCTATTCCCCCCTCCTCCCCAGCCTTCCAAGACCCTCTCCCGGAACTGTCGGGCCTCCTTCCCCTCCATCCCACTTCCCCCTCTCCTCCAACCACCCCTCTTCCAATTACCCCCTCCCCGGAGTCCGTGATAACCCCGCCCCGTTCTTTGGGGAATGAAGGCTCCTCCGAGGATGAAGATGGAGGGACTTCCGGAGCTGCCGTTTTGGCTACCGGTATGTTTTTCTTTTTCGTGTTTTTTTTAAGCACAAACTGTTTGTATGTAATCATGTGTCGTTCCTTTATTCGTGCTTTTTGTGTTGTTTTTTGGTGATTTAGCAGTTTGCCTTTACCTCTTCCTGCTGATTTCAACATACACATATCACACCTGTGGGAATTTCTACATAGGCCTTGTAATTTTTGCAGCACCCCTTTTTTTTTTTTTTTTTGGTTTAGGAGTGATTTCGTTGTGTTTTTGTTTTTTTAATGTGGATTCCCTATTGTTTTATTAAGCCACACACTTTTCTCACCCACAGAGGAACAGAGGCGTCGGCAAGAGGTCGAAGAATGTGTGGCACACATGCGCCAACATCTAATTGGGGTGCTTGTGGCCCTTGACCGGCTGTCTGGCATCCTTCGGCAGTAGTTTGTTTTTGTTTTTTTTCGTTTTCAAAATAAATTGTTTATTTCTAATATACGTTCTGCCTCATTCGTTTTTTCAAAACCAAAGATAGTTTACCCTGACATAAGTAGACTGTTCCTGCAAGGATTTCCATTTTTTTTAAGTTAGATTGTGTTTTGTATTTGTATTTAAAACACCCACAAGAAACACATAACAGTAACAATGTCATTTCCCTTTTTGTGTGTAGTGTCAATTAGATATTTCTACATTTTACAGGTTCCTAGTTGGTGTGCAAGCTGCTTAGGCGAATCTTACAAAGCCAAATGATTGGACAGGCTTCCTTTTGGTGTGGGTTGGGAACCTGAAAACATATTTCATTTTTGCTCAACTGGTGTCAGTACTGGATTACCCCTTAGTCAAATGTAAGGTGTGTTAACCTGGTTACACTTGCTGGTAACGTCCAAAAAAAGGAAGAACATTTCACTCTCCAAACATTTATTCACAATATAACTGAGAAATCAAAGTGGTCACTCACAAAAAAAACACACAGTGATAATCTCAAATACAACACATACCAATAAAAAAAAAACAAACATAAACAAATCAAGAACTGGTTGACGAAGGACCATGCCAACATGATTCCACAAACATGGCGTTGCGATATGGGTTCCAGAATATATTCCCAAAATGACCAGATCCAGGTTTGGTAAGGGTAGCATGAAGTAGTGAGCGTTGTAGTGCCAAAGATTATGTGAACAAACAGAAGATGGTGAAAAAAAGAAAACAAAATTAGATGTTCGCAAACAAACACAAACACATTAGGTATAAACACTGTTGTTTTGTTAAAACTTACCTAAAAAATCTGGCCACCACATCATCGCGTATGGCCCCCCCACATACTGACCTCCAACCAACCTCGGGGGGGCCATCCTCAGGTAAGGCATCCTCTGGCTTCATTGGGACACCACTCCTTATGGCGATGTTGTGAAATATCCCACACAGGACCACAATTTTCGACACCATATCCGGCAAATACATGAGCATGCCACCAGAGCGGTGGAGGCATCGGAATCGGCCTTTTAAAAGGCCGATACAGTGCTCCACCACTTGCCTGGTGGCTGTAAGTGCGGAATTATACGCACTTTGTGGGCCTGGTGTGGGAGCCAAATAAGGAGTGAGCAGCCAGGACATGCAAGGATATCCACTGTCTCCTATGGAAAAGAATAGACAACATCAGGAACACTGTGTATCAAGCTTAACATTGTTATGTACTAAAGGTCTCCACTTACCCAGAAGCCACGCATCACCAGCTTGTAGGTTGGTTAATTTGTGCCATATCCCTGATTGCCGGATGACGAAGGAGTCATGTGCACTTCTGGGTAATTTAGCATTCAGGGACAGGATCTGGAGGGAGGCATCACATACCACCATTACATTCAGGGAGTGATAGTGTTTCCTGTTTCGAAATATGGCCTCCAGCCGTGCTGGAGGCTGAAGTGGTATGTGAGTACCATCCACAACCCCTATGATGTGTGGGAAGGCAGCTATTTGGTAAAAATTGGCCTTGGCCACACTAAGGACACCCATATCCAAAGGCATTTGAATAAAATGATGGAGGTGCTTGAAAAGTGCCTCCATCACTGCCCTCAGGATCCTGGAAAAGGAGGATTGGGAGATGCCCGCCACTATTCCCACTGTTGTTTGAAACGATCCTGAGGCACAGAAATGTAACACCGCCATAAATTGCGTAAGTGGTGGTATTGCTGTTGGACTGTCAATTTGCCGCTCAAGATCACTTTCTATTAATGAGAGAGTGTCTATGATGATTTTGGGAGGTAGACGGTAGCGTCTTAAAACCTCATCATCGGGCATTCCAAAATGGGTGACACGCGTTCGAAATATCTGGGGCCTTGCATGCCTACGATGCCTACGCCTGGGACGAGATTGAGGTTGGTCGGCTTCCCGGAGCATGGCCAGAACAATCCGCCCAAGATCAACCTGAAATGGCAAGATTGGAATGTAAGGCTTTGGACCCACCACAAAAGAAAATTAAAAACAACTTAGCTTGATGATACCATCCATTGCTGCTTACATGCCGGGGTATTGTCATGATACGTCCAAACTGAAAAAAAACACCAAAATTATTTGACACATTTCACTCTGTGGATTTTTGTTTATAAATTTTGTGCTAGACCAAAGTGAACATATGCAAAACACCCATTTTGCAAAACAGCAAAACGACATTTCACACAGTACATCAAAATGGGTTGAAATGTTGGCACAAAAAGCGAAAGAGAAAACACAAAAAAGTTAAAATGATTATTAAGCAGTTAAAAATGCGCTAATTAGTTCGCTAATACAAGTCACAAGAGTAACTACTAAAAATGCGCTAATTAGTTCGCTAATACAAGTCACAAGAGTAACTACTAAAAATGCGCTAATTAGTTCGCTAATACAAGTCACAAGAGTAACTACTAAAAATGCGCTAATTAGTTCGCTAATACAAGTCACAAGAGTAACTACTAAAAATGCACTAATTAGTTCGCTAATACAAATCACAAGAGTAACTACTAAAAATGCACTAATTAGTTTGCAAATACAAGATAAAAAATGGACTTACCAAGAGCAAATATATAAGAGTCCAAATCAAAAGGTCTTTTGGTTCAAAAATAATCAAAATCTAAAATAGAAGAAATTATGGATCCAAAATTTACAAAAAATAAGAAACACAATGAAACAACAATTGAACAAAAGTTAGACTTCCCCAAAATATAAACCAACAAAGAGAACGGAAAATAAAAACGCAAATCTAACCAACAAACGAATCTCCAACCGCCAACTCCTTTCTACGCAATCAATAAACTCCAGCCAAGGTAACCTCCAACAATCCAAAAACGCCACCTCGACTCGAGACGCCCCAAGCCATAAATAGTGTTTCGTTTCCCACACAAATTAAGGAGGGATCATAGGGCCGCACAATCAATGATGCGGCCGCAAAATAAGGACGCATGTATAAATACGTCACGAAAACACATTAAAATTCTGGTGTATTTCTTGTTTGGACCTCAGACATGGCGACAGACCAGGGAAACAATGCCCAAGAGTCAGGCGGTAAGTCTTTCATGCATTTTGTATCAATGATTAATTTGAAACATAAGATTAGGCAAGTTGTGATTTTGTGAATTCTGAAAATTTACACAAATAGGTGAGGAGGATGACATGGAAGAGGCTGCTGGGCCCAGTATTCCGGCAAAAGCGGCCAAAAAAAAAGGCAGCCACATTTCACAAGAAAGGAGATGGAGGTTTTGATCCAGAAGTGTGTGGACATCCTGCCACAGGCAGACAGGAATATGAGTCTAAGCCAGAAGTGGAGAATGTGGGAAGAGGTAGCCGTTGCTGTCAATAGGGTGGGTGATTATGTCCCACTAGCCCGGGATGTCAAACGGCGGTAAGTAAACCCTTGCCCCCCCTAAAAACAAACTCCATTTTAAACCAAAGGATAATGGCTTCCATTTTTCCCCACAGATGGGGCGACTTCAAATATCGCCTAAAGCAAAAATTCGCGGACAGGGCTAGGCATGCAAGGGGGACAGGTGGGGGTCCCACCCCTGTGTCATTGGAGTTGACGGATTTAGAAGAGCTGGCACAGGGGTGTGTGCAGCCTGTGGAGGTGTTTGGCGTGTCCAACATGGATACGGACATGCCAGACTTTGCGGCTCCTCATGTTGTCCCAGGTAAATCTTTGGATGTCATCAACTCTGAAATGTTATTGTGCCAATATGTAGATTGTAATGTGAGGCTTTTCTCTTTTTTCCTAACAGAGACACAGGCGGATGAGTCTGCTCCAGAGGGGAGCCTTGGCCGCCGAATTTCTGCTGGCTCTGCAGGGGAGGAACCAGTACATCCGGCTGAGGACCCTGCAGAAGCCAGTCCAGGGCAATGCCCCTCGCAGGCAGTGGCCCTCCTCACAGAACTCAATTTCAAATCGGATTCCCATACGGAGATTCTGCAGAGGATGGACGCCAGTCTGCTACGGGTGGCTGAGGCCCTGGAGCAAAATGCTGCGGCCAACGTGACCATTGGTCAGGCCCTGGCGGAAAATACCAGGGCCAACATCCGCATCGCCAATGCCCTGGAGCAGCTCGTTCGCCAGCACATGGTGGAGCCGACCTCCCTTCCTGCCGGAACATCAGGATCCTCCACCTCTGGCACAACATCAGCCAATCCTCCAAATGTGCCTAGCCCTGTGCCTAGTCCAGAGGCCACAACATCTGCCTCTGGACAGGCCAGCCCGATGACATCCCGGACCCGGTCTGGCGCCCTCCCTCCCCCATCCAAACGGGTGAAAAAACGGTGACAGCAATGGTGACTTTTCCCACAATCCTTCTGTGCTTGGCTCATATTCCTTTCTGGTCAAAACTTCCCTCTCCTTGTTTATGTCAACAGTTATGTTGGGCCAATTTGTTTGATTTTGGAACATATCTTTGGGCAAAAAAGATGTCCCCAAAATTTTTACATTTTGTTTTTTTGTTTGAGCAATAAATTGGAAATTAAAAAATGACATTGGATTGTGAAATTATTGTACAAATGGGTTACATTTAATCCTGGGCCAAAAGGCAAAAACTCGCTCAAAAAAAAAAAAAAAAAGGGCTCTTTAAGGAACGTTTAAAAATTCATATAACGAGGCAAATTCAAGAGGCACAAATAAAATGGTGCGAAACTGAAAGCATGATGACATTATTGTTACAATAGGCCCTAACCACCAAATTGCGGGCAAAATAAACCCCCACAAATGTACGCAAATTGATTGTGTCATCCTGACATTAGCAGCTCTGAGTTCCACCTGCGTACGGTTTTGTGCTATCCCAAAAAACTGATTTCAAAACACATACTAAGCCGGTTCTCAATCCAACACTAATTGCTTTTCTGCCCTCCCGCGATTAATTGCAACAACATCATGGAGTCCCGGGACGGAGGAGAAGGCCATCGCCAATGTGGTCGAGTAATCCAGACCCTAAGCTGTGCGAGCATTTGGAAGGGAAAGAGGATCATCCAGTGACGTAGGAGTCGGTCCGTACACATTTTACGCTCGCATCTGCTAATGTATGTACGCCCCAAAAACGCCTCGCCACGCCTGCGTTTTTCCATCTCCACCCTCGTCAACACCCTAAAACGCCCTGTTCTGTCAATCACATTTGACATGTCACTTCCTGTACGCTATTTTAGGAACGAGTCCAAAAAAACTCGCAATCTGCCGTACGCACATGCGCAGTGTTACACCGACGCATGCGCCGTTAGTCAACATCGGAACGCAACGAGCGTACTGCTGTTAACGAGCGGCTCTGAATGAGGGCCAATGTACTTTAAACAATCAGGGACATACGATATTAAGTGACCTTGGTGGATATACAAAAAAATACTTCACTCACAGGAAATGGAAAGTTTATTATGATCACTAATTAGGCATGATGTAATATATGTGGAAACAGTGTTACTTTGGGCATATTGTTAGTGATTTTGTGTGACACTCATTCCTTGATATAAGGCTAGTGATTTTGTGTGACACTCATGCCTTGATATAAGGCTAGTGATTTTGTGTGACACTCATTCCTTGATATAAGGCTAGTGATTTTGTGTGACACTCATGCCTTGATATAAGGCTAGTGATTTTGTGTGACACTCATTCCTTGATATAAGGCTAGTGATTTTGTGTGACACTCATGCCTTGATATAAGGCTAGTGATTTTGTGTGACACTCATGCCTTGATATAAGGCTAGTGATTTTGTGTGACACTCATTCCTTGATATAAGGCTAGTGATTTTGTGTGACACTCATTCCTTGATATAAGGCTAGTGATTTTGTGTGACACTCATTCCTTGATATAAGGCTAGTGATTTTGTGTGACACTCATTCCTTGATATAAGGCTAGTGATTTTGTGTGACACTCATTCCTTGATATAAGGCTAGTGATTTTGTGTGACACTCATTCCTTGATATAAGGCTAGTGATTTTGTGTGACACTCATTCCTTGATATAAGGCTAGTGATTTTGTGTGACACTCATTCCTTGATATAAGGCTAGTGATTTTGTGTGACACTCATTCCTTGATATAAGGCTAGTGATTTTGTGTGACACTCATTCCTTGATATAAGTAGGGGTGTGCACCGGACACTTTTCGTGTTTTGTGTTTTGGTTTTGGATCTGGATCTTTCTTCGTGTTTTGGATCTGGATTGGTTTTGCCAAAACCACCCTTCCGTGTTTTGGGTTCTGGGTTTTGTGTTTTGGATCTGGATTTTTTCTTAAAAAATAAAAAAAAAACGCTAAAATCACATAAATGGGCCTTTTTTTGTTCCTACGCTATTAATAACCCCAATAACATTAATTTCCACTCATTTCCACTCTATTCTGAACACCTCACACCTCACAATATTGTTTTTAGGCCAAAAGGTTGTACCGAGGAAGCTGGATGACTATGCTAAGCGACACAAGGGGGCGGCACAAACACGTGGCCCATCTAGGAGTGGCACTGCAGTGGCAGACAGGAAGCCAATCAGCGTTATGGTGCCCATTTGCATGTAGCACGAACCCGGGAGATCCGTGCTACATGCATCTGTGTGATTGGCACAGAGCAATGACAGGTCCGTGAGACCCGTCTGTGCTGCTGTGGTAAAAAAAAAAAAAAAAACCTGTGTAAAAAAAGAAAAAAATGGCGTGCACCCCCCCAAAAAAGAGCAACCAGCCCCGGGCATTAGTAACCCAGTGCTGGGTGTGCTTAAATACAGGGGACAAACGACGTAGGGGTCCCCTGTACTTAAGCACAACCAGCACCGGGCTAGTCAGAACCAGCGCTGGTTGCCAAAATACGGGGGACAAACGACGTAGGGGTCCCCTGTATTCTGCGCAACCAGCTCTGGGCTCTGATCCGGTCCTGGTTCTGGAAATATAGGGGACAAAAAATGAGTAGGGTTCCCCTGTATGTTCCAGAACCAGCACTGGACTTTTTCTAGCGGGGGGCTGATGCCACAGCCAGGGGAGCCCTTTCACCGGGCCCCCCAGCCGCAGCATCAACCCTGACCGCTAGTCAGCCCAGGCCGGGGATCCCTGGAGAGCTGGGGACCCCCCCAATAAAGGGGTCACCCTCTCCAGGGCACCCCAGGCCCAGGCTGATAGCCCGGGGCTATCCCCGCCACCCCTGGTGGCGGTGGGTGGCGGGTTGATTGTGTGGTGTGGTGTAAATAAAGAATATCAAACATTGTCTTTACAAGTAGAACTGCAAGTCCCAGCTAGCCTGCCCCGCATGCTGGTACTTGGAGAACCACAAGTACCAGCATGCAGGGCATTAAGGGCCCACTAGTACCTGTAGTTCACCTGTAAAAAAAATGTTTAAAAAAACACAGGACACACACACCGTGACAGTATAAGTTTATTAAACATACATACACACACACACATGTACACATACTCACCTATGTAACCTGTAGCATCGGTCCACTTGTCCGGTAAAGTATCCCTAGGGGACCTGTGAAAAAAAACATACTCACCATCTCCTATGCGAGGTTCTGTCCTCTTCGTTCCAAAGTAGGCATCCCCGGACTTGGCAAAAAAAAAACGAAAACGCGATCCACGAACTTAGTACCGTTCTATAGAACGGTACTTCCCGAATGAGAGCTTAGCGGCGGGGTATCACCATGGAAACCCCGCTGCTAAGCGTTCATTGGCTGAGAGAGGTCATCTCCCGTCTCTCAGCCAATGAACGGCTCCCTCCATTGTAGTCAATGGTGGGAACCGCAGGGTAAACTTTAATAACCTTGCGGCTCCCAGCATTGACTACAATGGAGGGAGCCGTTCATTGGCTGAGAGAGACGGGAGATGGCCTCTCTCAGCCAATGAACGCTTAGCAGCGGGGTTTCCATGGTGATACCCCGCCGCTAAGCTCTCATTCGGGAAGTACCGTTCTATAGAACGGTACTAAGTTCGTGGATCGCGTTTTCGTTTTTTTTTTTTTGCCAAGTCCGGGGATGCCTACTTTGGAACGAAGAGGACAGAACCTCGCATAGGAGATGGTGAGTATGTTTTTTTTCACAGGTCCCCTATGGATACTTTACCGGACAAGTGGACCGATGCTACAGGGTTACATAGGTGAGTATGTGTACATGTGTGTGTGTGTGTGTGTATGTATGTATGTTTAATAAACTTATACTGTCACGGTGTGTGTGTCCTGTGTTTTTTTTAAACATTTTTTTACAGGTGAACTACAGGTACTAGTGGGCCCTTAATGCCCTGCATGCTGGTACTTGTGGTTCTCCAAGTACCAGCATGCGGGGCAGGCTTGCTGGGACTTGCAGTTCTACTTGTAAAGACAATGTTTGATATTCTTTATTTACACCACACCACACAATCAACCCGCCACCCACCGCCACCAGGGGTGGCGGGGATAGCCCCGGGCTATCAGCCTGGGCCTGGGGTGCCCTGGAGAGGGTGACCCCTTTATTGGGGGGGTCCCCAGCTCTCCAGGGATCCCCGGCCTGGGCTGACTAGCGGTCAGGGCTGATGCTGCGGCTGGGGGGGCCGGTGAAAGGGCTCCCCTGGCTGTGGCATCAGCCCCCCGCTAGAAAAAGTCCAGTGCTGGTTCTGGAACATACAGGGGAACCCTACTCATTTTTTTCCCCTGTATTTCCAGAACCAGGACCGGATCAGAGCCCAGAGCTGGTTGCGCAGAATACGGGGGACCCCTATGTCGTTTGTCCCCCGTATTTTGGCAACCAGCTCTGGTTCTGACTAGCCCGGTGCTGGTTGTGTTTAAGTACAGGGGACCCCTATGTCGTTTGTCCCCTGTATTTAAGCACACCCAGCACTGGGTAACTAATGCCCGGGGCTGGTTGCTCTTTTTTTGGGGGGGGGGCACGCCATTTTTTTCTCTTTTTACACAGGTTTTTTTTTTTTTATTTACCACAGCAGCACAGACGGGTCTCACGGACCCGTTAGTGCTCTGTGTCAATGACACAGATGCAAGTAGCACGGATCTCCTGGTCCGTGCGTGCATCTGTGTCATTGAAATACACAGCAGCACAGACGGGTCTCACTGACCCATCTGTGCTCTGTGTCACTGTCAATCACACAGATGCATGTAGCACGGATCTCACGAGTCCGTGCTACATGCAAATGAGCACCATAATGCTGATTGGCTGAGAGCCGTGACAGACGGCTCTGTCAGCCAATCAGCACTTTGCCCATTAAAGGCAAAGGCATTTTTTTTTAAATGGCCGCTCGAGGCAAAACCTCGAGATCCGACAGCAGATCTCGAGGTTTTGCCTCGGGAGAGGGATCCGGGGCAGACAGGGAGATCCGAGCTTGGGCTCGGATCGCCCCGGATCCCCGAAGTTCGGGTGGGTTCGGTTCTCAGGGAACCGAACCCGCTCATCCCTAGATATAAGGCTAGTGATTTTGTGTGACACTCATTCCTTGATATAAGGCTAGTGATTTTGTGTGACACTCATTCCTTGATATAAGGCTAGTGATTTTGTGTGACACTCATTCCTTGATATAAGGCTAGTGATTTTGTGTGACACTCATTCCTTGATATAAGGCTAGTGATTTTGTGTGACACTCATTCCTTGATATAAGGCTAGTGATTTTGTGTGACACTCATTCCTTGATATAAGGCTAGTGATTTTGTGTGACACTCATTCCTTGATATAAGGCTAGTGATTTTGTGTGACACTCATTCCTTGATATAAGGCTAGTGATTTTGTGTGACACTCATTCCTTGATATAAGGCTAGTGATTTTGTGTGACACTCATTCCTTGATATAAGGCTAGTGATTTTGTGTGACACTCATTCCTTGATATAAGGCTAGTGATTTTGTGTGACACTCATTCCTTGATATAAGGCTAGTGATTTTGTGTGACACTCATTCCTTGATATAATAAGGCTAGTGATTTTGTGTGACACTCATTCCTTGATATAAGGCTAGTGATTTTGTGTGACACTCATTCCTTGATATAAGGCTAGTGATTTTGTGTGACACTCATTCCTTGATATAAGGCTAGTGATTTTGTGTGACACTCATTCCTTGATATAAGGCTAGTGATTTTGTGTGACACTCATTCCTTGATATAAGGCTAGTGATTTTGTGTGACACTCATTCCTTGATATAAGGCTAGTGATTTTGTGTGACACTCATTCCTTGATATAAGGCTAGTGATTTTGTGTGACACTCATTCCTTGATATAAGGCTAGTGATTTTGTGTGACACTCATTCCTTGATATAAGGCTAGTGATTTTGTGTGACACTCATTCCTTGATATAAGGCTAGTGATTTTGTGTGACACTCATTCCTTGATATAAGGCTAGTGATTTTGTGTGACACTCATTCCTTGATATAAGGCTAGTGATTTTGTGTGACACTCATTCCTTGATATAAGGTTACACGTATGAAATATATGATTTAGCAACAGTAAGAAATATTACTTTTACGTGTAACTTCAAAGTATGCCCATTGCATAACTTTTTGTGAAACGATATAATTTTATTAATAAAATGGACTACTCACTGTAGCAGTCCTACATTTACCACTTTAGGCTCTGACCGTGTGCTGGTGTGAACACCCTTCCCACAAATGACCTACACCTACAGCCATACATTACTTGATTTGCCCAAACTGCTTTTAAACTTGGAAGCTAAACAGTAATAGGCCTGGTTAGTACTTGGATGGGAGACCACTTGGGAATTCCAGGTGCTGTAGGTTAAAAAAGGATAACTGGGATTTAAGTGCACATGGCCGAGCATCTATATACTGTTACCATATAGCTGGATAACTGATATACTTGTGAATAGCCATTATAATTTAGTCAATCCAACTTTGTGGAATATTGATTGAATAATATTACGCCAGGAGATCTCTCCAGATTATAGAGAAATTGTTCTCTTTTTTCTCTCTGCTACAGATGATTAACGTATAACACCTGTGGCATGAATTACTGTATATGGGTACCTTTCATTTTAATGATACATAATAAAGTTAAATTTTAATATATGTATATCCATAAAGAGTGCCCTAGCAACGAGCCCTTCTTTTTTTGTTTAACGGTTGAATCCAGAAAACTGACAAGTTTGTTAGAGTAAAACCTTATACCCTAAACCAGGGGTGGGGAACCTTTTTTCTGCTGAGGGCCATTTTGATATATATAATATTATTTGCGGGCCTGGTGTAGGCCACGCCCCCTCCATGTAATGTCAAACGGGGGCGGGGCCAAAGTCACCGGTGATTACAGCAATGCCCGGAGCATCTGAGAAGGGAAGCAGTGTGACTGTCTGAAGAGTCCTAAGGCATTGCTGCATAGATTCTGGCTGCAGGGTACCATTTTAGGCACCCTGCTAGCCAGATGAGGCTAGCAGAAGAAAGCTCCGAGGCCAGACCAAATGATTCCGGGGGCCTTATACGGCACCCGGGCCTGAGGTTCCCCATCCCTGCCCTAAACTAACAAACAGACCATGGTGATGCTACTGTGGTGTCAATATAGTAATAAGAGTCGCGTTTCTACAAGTCACCCCTGTGTCGGATCTCTGAATGTCACCATGTTGGCCAACTTGACATACATCAATCTAAACAGAGTTAGGACTGATCTGAAGTCTTTCTAATACCTTTAAAGTGGAATACCCAGACAAGTAGTTATTTATTACGAAGTGAGAAGTTTTCATTTCACAATCTAATAGGGGGAGATCACAGCACTTCATTTAAAAATAATAAAAATGGATCATTTATAATTAAAACAAATAAAACTGTCTATGATGGTGATTTTGAAGAGCCCTTACCTACAGTAATGGATCTGCTGTTCTAGTGCTTTTAAAATAAATTCTCAAAGTTTAGCTTCAATTGGAACTAATAAAAAGGTTTAACTTTATGCCATGTGACCACCTTAAAAATAATAAAGTTTGTAAATGTTATGATACATCAGTTCATTCTGCTCTAACGTGTGCAAACGGTTCCTTCCACTCTCCATCTGTTCTGGAATTTCATGGGACAAAATCTGGAGTGCCAAAGTCGCGCTTCCCGGTGTCAACAAGTCATTCATTTAAGGAGTTATACAAAACAAAACTATAGTTAATAAGAAGTTTTTTTGGACCAAGGCCATACAGTAGTTCAAAGTTATTTTCATATTTTAATGAAAATACATTCTTACATATATGATACAAACATTTAGTTATTTGTTACAAAATGCTCAGTATTTACAAATTTACTTTCTGTTTCTGTTATCCGCTAATCCTTTCTGGAGTGTCCTTAATCCAAGATGACACTTCTAAACTAATTATAACAAGGTTAATATTTATGTGTAATGGTGTTTTTGCATTTGAGAATGTGGTAGGATCAGTGCTGGAAGTGGGATTGTTTACAGCGGTATGACATTCTGTACCACCACTTCATATTTGCCGGAGCACAGTGTCAAGAAGTTTCCCAGTGCTGGGACTGAGCATGGAAACTCAGCACCGCAACAGCACTGGCATTGTGTGGAGATGTGTCTTGCTTGGGAAACATCTCTGATCAGCGTTGGGACGGAGCATTGGGTTCCGGCACCACGGTAGATGCGGCGAAAGTTTAAACTTGCTTGGCACTGGCTGAGAGCCAATTCAAGCTTGCGGACCAGCGGCGGCATTTTGAATTTGGTACTGGCCGCGAGCCAATTGTGCTCGTTGACCAGCAGCCATTCAGAAGCAGCGGCTACTTTTCATTGGCTGCCGGTCCGCAAGCCACATTTGGCTCACAGCCAGCGCTAAACTCTAAAGGCTGCTGCTTCTTTTGATTGACCACCAGTCCACAAGCTGGCATTCACTCGTGGCCAGTTCCAGACAATTTTAGACTGTCGCCAAGATCTGATGCTCTGTCCCAACACCAATCAGAGATGTGTCCCAGTAGAACACAACTCCATACAATGCCGCCACTGTTGCTACATGGAATGAGAGGTCCAGGGGATGAGAGAGGGAAGCAGGCAGTGAGAAGTGCAGTGGGGGAGGGAGGAGAGTGGGCATTGAGAGGTGCAGGAGGTTAGAGAGGGAGTCAGTTATACCCCTTTTACACCAACCGAATAACCCGGGTTATTGCCGGGTCGACCCAGGTCGATGCTCTGTGTGAACGGCTCCCAGAAAAATTACTTACTCGGGTTGAACACAGGTTGTTCCCGTGTCATGCGGTAGTGTGAATGGGTGCTACCCTGCTTATTTGACCCGGCTAGCTCTGAAAGATGCTGATTGGAGCCTCTGGGGCACTGGCAGATGATGTAATTTGTCAGTGCCCTGCAGAGAGATGCACATGAAGCCATCGCTTGCCTGCCTAACCTCCTGCACTACAGCAGCCTGACCAGCAGCCACAAAAGCAGGCAGGCACACAGCCTGCCACAGCCAGAACTGCAGCCTGCACCACAGCCTGACCAGCAGCCACAAACGCAGGCTGATACACAGCCTGCCACAGCCAGAACAGCAACCTGCACCACAGCCTGACCAGAAGCCACAAATGCAGGCTGATACACAGCCTGCCACAGCCAGAACTGCAGCCTGCACCACAGCCTGACCAGAAGCCACAAATGCAGGCTGATACACAGCCTGCCACAGTCAGAACAGCAACCTGCACCACAGCCTGACCAGCAGCCACAAATGCAGGCTGATACACAGCCTGCCACAGTCAGAACAGCAACCTGTAGCAATGCTGTAATCAGTCCCCACCCCTCTCTTTTGTTGCCTTTTGTGACCATCTTTGTCAGACCTTAAAACAGACCATTTTTAATGACTTCTTTAGAGAAAAGCAGGGATTACCCGGGTTCAGTGTGAATGGGGCAAACCCGGGAATAACCCGGGTCAAGTTGCAGTGTAAACGGGGTCTGAAGCCGAGTTCGATCCAGGATTGACCAGTGTTCAAATTCCAGGGTCGGACCCGGGATTTTGGTGTAAAAGGGGAATTAGTGAGAGGTGCAGGGGGTGAGAGAGGGAATCAGGTAATGGAAATAACAGGGGTCAGTGACGTCCCTCCCCGTGGTGACAACCGGTGTGGGGAGTGTTGTAGTGCACACGGCAAAGCCGCACTCCAGCAAAAAGAAGGCATGGCCTCAGACTGGGGGTGTGGTCTAGCAGCCAAACCCCATTTTAGCCACTCTGGGGGTCCCGGGAATGCGGACTGCGCGTGCTGAGGAACAATAGGAGGTTTAAACCCCCCTTTTTTCTGCCCCCGGGGACCAGTCTGCGTGCAGTGCCGGCTCCCTCACTGTGTCAGGAGCCGAGTGCTGCACAGCGCAACACCCTGCTTCTGTCACTGAGGAGTCTGCACTTTGGTGTTACCCCGCAGCAAGAGAGACACCCAGGTGCGACCCGCACCCCCCTTGTGATGCCACTGACAGGGAGTGAGAGATGGAAGCAGGCCGTGAGAGGTGCAGGGGGTTAGAGAGGGAAGCAGGCAGTGAGAGGTGCAGGGGGGAGAGAGGAGAGCAGACAGTGAGAGGTGCAGGAAGCTAGAGAGGTAAGCAGGCAGTGATAGGTGCAGGGGTCCAGATGAAAGCAGGAGCTCAAATTGTAGCAGGGGGCAAGAAAAGAAGAAAGACACACGTGATCAGACACACAGGAGAGCATGTGGAGAGTTAAGCTGGCCACACACTAGACCAACTTACATCCAACCAGCCAACTTGTTGATTGGTTGGAATGAAAATCTGGTAACATATGGGAGTAAATGATGATCAGTAATTTGCTCCTAAATGCCAGAAAACAGATGAAAATGGTCGTTAGACAAGTTTTGTTAATTGTTTGATCTAAACAATTTGCTCAAACAACAGTTTTTGTCCATTTCCCGGCATTTGGGAGCAAATTGCTGATTGTCATTTGCTTTCATTCCTTACCAGATTTTCATTCCAACCAATCAACAAGTTGGCTGGTTGGATGTAAGTTGGTCTAGTGTGTGGCCAGCTTTAGAGGGTTATCTAGGATGATTATATGGGCACATAAGAGTGACAGACAAAGGAAACAGGAAAGAAAAGAGAGATGAGCAACGTTTTTTCAACATATCCTACTACATACTGCTAAAAGCATCTAAAATATTACCAAATTCCCTAAAGCTTTGGGTGGGGGGTTTGATTAAAATTTCCATACCCCCACTTCTAAATTCTCATTTCGAGCACTGGGTAAGATCTATTGAAAGTTAGTTGTACACATGTTGATCCAAGCCTGGTTTGTGATTTTTATTATTCCTCTTACCTGAGCTGAAACTGAAGACAAATTTGCAGTATGGGCACCATTGCTTTACAGGTGCATTTGTAGCTTCTAATAATCAGCATGCACACAAATTATCCTATCAAAATTGATTGGATAATTTCCAGGCATATTCAAAATATCCATCTGACGGGTGAAAACTGTTGACCTTTGAGTACGGTCATCTGCTGACTGCAGTAATAGTTCCACATTGTGGTAAGACCACTCAGCCCAAGTGCAAAGGTCCAGATCTGTCCAGTTTTGGTGCCAGGTGGCAAGTTGGTCTCGGTGTTGCCTGGTTTTCGGTATTTCCTTAGTGCTCTTTTAATTGCAATTTCAACATTTTTATTCACCTGACGTAGATTGCGATACATTTTTTTTATAGTTATCACATGTTCCAAGACAATTTAAAATTCACATGAGGTGGATTGTGATAGGAACATTGAATATACAGTATATTCTGATGACAGTCAAATGACCTTTCAATGAACATGAATACAATATGTTAGAGAAAGACGCAGAAGCCTTTATTGTTATACCTTTTTTCTGCTTAAGAATGTTTTTTTCATTAAACCTCTTTCTCTAATGGAATAGTAAGGGCAGGAATATTTGCCAATGGGGCTGGCTCTTTAGTTATTACAACAGAATGATCCGTGATGGATGTAGATCGTTCTTCAGGGTTGGCACCAACCCTTTTCTCCTTTGGTATGTACTTAACCACTGCATTGATAACTTTGCCCTTGAAGTCCTTGCTCAGGAAGTTGTAAAGGACTGGATTAGCCATGCAATGAAACAAAGAAGTGCAGTCAATAATCTCGTAGAAAAAGTATAGAACGTGGACCAAATGACAATTGACAAAGATGTAGGTCCCATGCAGAGTTAGAGTAATCACAGTAGCATGGTAGGGAAGCCAACTGAGCAGGAACGTCAATATGTAAGCATAGATAAGCCGACAATGTCTCCTGCTTTCTGGTCTTCCGGATTTCTTAAGGTGGTAGGCAGTCATCAGATTGTAAACAAGAATTATAGAGAAAGGAATTATGAACCCAATAATGGTTGTCATTAGAGTAACAGCTAGAGCCCATTCATCATAGGTCTCAAATGGTGCCATGAACATACACACAGGTTCTGTACCATCCACCAACTGCATATGAATAACATCTGGTATTGGAAATATGGCAGACAGCACCCAGATCCCAATACAAAGAGCCTTACGGATCCGTTGCTGGTTTTGTCGCCAAAAAACTGAAGAAGAGGTCAAAGTCATGTAGCGCTCCACACTTAGAGCGGTAAGAAAGAATATACTGCTAAACATATTGGCAAAGTAGAAATAATGTGTAAATCTGCAAAGGAACCCACCCCAAAGCCAAGTATATTCCAACATTGCCTCTAGCATCCAGAAAGGCAAGGAAAGAACCACGCCCAGGTCAGCCACCGCCATGTTTAAAATGTACAGATTAATAGAACTTTTGCTTCTTCTTGATTGCCAGTTGACCCATATCACTAGCAGATTTCCAGCCAGACCGAAAACAAATATAACAAGATAGAAAATGAAGAGGAAAACCTGCTTTACACCTTCATCCAAGTCAACCTCACAGAGAGAAAATGAATTATTTAAGTAGTACATAAGCTCTGTCCAATTGTGAATCTCCTCATATTGGTCCTCTGAATCCAAACTCATCTCTTCAGCCATTGCAGATTAGGATAGACGTGTCTGAAATATAATGAAAATAGATTAGAAACATGTTCTAGTTAGGCTTATTGGGATTTTGTATTATTCATGAACAATGTTCAGTCTCTCACTTCTCCTCCTCCTGTTTCACATGATATCAAAGCCTGCAGTGGTAACTATGATATATAGTACAGTACTATAAACAGGGCACTACCATTAAGCAGCTTAGCTTAGCAGCTGCCTAGAGCGGAGGGCACCTCTGGGTCCAGAAAAAAAACAAGTCCGTAGTCCCAGTAACAAACACACCGGCGCTGAGCAGTACACCCATACTACCCGGCGGCTGTGTGTTTGTTTTAGCAGTCACTGAGAGTCAGACAGACTCTCATTGGCTGCTGTGCCCACTGCCACAGCTGAGCTGGAGCTCACTCATGAGCTCTGCCTTTCCGGCTTCCGCAGTAGGTGATGGGAGAGACGTTGTGCCATCTCTCCCATAGCGCAGAGCGGGAGGATGGAGGAGCGGACTGTGGCGGGTGCAGGATCGGGGATACAAGTTGGTTTTGTGCTATTTGTTACAGGGGCACAGCATAGGGGAGACCACTACTGGGGGCACTCCACAGTTGAGACCACTACTGGGGGCACTGCATAGGGGAGACCACTACAGGGGGCACTGCATAGGGCGGACCAAAATTGGGGGCACTGTATAAGGGACACTGTATAGGGGGGACCACTACTGGGGGCACTGTATAAGGGGCACTGCATAAGAGGGACCACTACTGTGGGCACTGTGTATGGGGCACTACTGGAGGCACTGTATAAGGGGCACTACTGGGGGCATTGCATAGGGGGCACTACTGGAGGCACTGTATAAGGGGCACTACTGGGGGCATTGCATAGGGGGGACCACTACTGGGGGCACTGTATAAGAGGCATTACTGAGGGCACTGTATAAGAGGGACTACTGGGGTCACTGCATAGAGGGGACCACTATTGAGGGCACTGTATAAGGGGCACTACTGGGGGCACTGTATAAGGGGCACTACTGAGGGCATTGCATAGGGGGGACCACTACTGGGGGCACTGTATAGGGGGACTACTGGGGCACTGTATAAGGGGTACTATGGGGGCCACTGTATAAGGGGCACCACTGGGGGCACTGCATAGGGGGACCACTACTGGGGGCACTGTATAGAGGGGACCACTACTGGGGGCATTGTATAATGGCTTGTGTAGCTATCCAAGGGAAGATGGGGGGCGCTAGGCTGAAGCTATGCCTAGGGTGTCAAGAACCCTTGCACCGGCCCTGATTATAAAAAGTCTTATTTTGCAAATAGTACCTTTACAGAAATCTCATTATAGTCCTTATGTAATAATCTGTGAGATACAGTACGGACATGATTCCAGCGAGGTAGCTAGTGTAAATAATTTAAAGGACAGTCAGGTTGGTTTTGCCTTTAATTTTATTAAGGCTTTAAAAATATAAATATTTTTTATATGATTTATTATATTATCTTTTTTGAATGCGAGTAATTTATATCACATCAGTGCAGATCCTTTTATTGTAGCTTTAAAAGCACAGTCTAATCCGCCCGGAATTGTACTAGTGCTTGCATCTTGCAGGCTATTACATAAGGCCCCATACATATTTATAACTGATTTATATCAATAAAGTTTCTATGGTCTTCATACTATGTTTTATGTTATACAGATAAAATAAATAGCAATATACAATAATAGATTAAACAAACTTCCCTAAGAGTCTACTGTAAGCACAATACCAAAAGAGGAATACTCCCCGATTTACATATCACTATTTGCAAATAATGGACTTGTATTACTTGTCACATTTATTATCGTATTACACTATTGTATTTTTCCCTTCTTTAGATTGCTGAATCACCTCAGCCAAAATCCTTGTGAAATCTAAGGGATCTATTCATTATCACTTCATTTCTACAAAAGCAGGTGAAAATGTCAATTAAGTTTTGGGGCCACTCACCAAAAAGGTAAGGAGATATCACAGATCACAGGTATCTCCTGCTTACCTTTCTCTCATGGTCTGGCCCGATGTCCCCATACACTAGTATGGGGACTTAAATTCAATAAGCTCCAAAAATGCAACATTTTCGGACCTTGACTTTAGGGCATTTACCATCTCCCGTACGTGGCACATACTCCTATGGGAAGGAGTCCTGGGTTGCGAAGAGGGATCCTTTCGGATCCCTCCACCCATGTCCGGCTCCTTCCGCCGGACGCCGGGGCTTGTGCATCTGCGTGTACACAAATCTAGTCAGACTCGGCAGTGCTAAATTTCACTGCTCTACGTTTGAGGAAACAGATATTTTTCAATGATGAATTGCTCTGGCGCTTGCCGCAAGTAAGAATGTTCATTATTGGGGTCCGCTCAGCAGGGTCGGATTAAGGGGAGGGCGACAGGCAGGGCCGGATTAAGGTCTGTGGGGGCCCCTGGGCAACAAACTTGTGGGGGCCCCTATATACCACCATCTCCTGTAGTAATGCCCCTTATGCAGTGCCCCCAGTAGTGGTCCCCCTATGCAGTGCCCCCAGACCCAGTAGTGGTCCCCCCTATGCAGTGCCCCTTATATAATGCCCCAGTAGTGGTCCCCCTATACAGTGCCCCTAGTAGTGCCCCCAGACCCAGTAGTGGTCCCCCCCATGCAGTGCCCCTTATATAGTGCCCCCAGTAGTCCTCCCTTATGCATTGCCCCCAGAAGTAGTCCCCCCCCTATACACTGCCCCCAGTAGTAGCCCACCCCTATTCAGTGCCGCCAGTAGTTGTCCTATGCATTGCCCCCATGAAGTGACCCCCCCTATGCAGGGCCCCTTACACACACACAAAAAAAACCCACAACTTACCTGAAACCCTGCTCCTGACGCGACCGCCGCTGTCCGCTCCAGCTCCTCTTCTCCTGCAGTATGGGAGAGACGTCAGCGTCATGACGTCCCTCCCATCATCACCCGGGGGGGAGCCGGAAGTCGGAGCTCATAAGTGAGCTCCAGCCAGCTCCCTCCGTTGAAGCAGCAGCCAATGAGAGTCTGTGTGACTCTCATTGGCTGCTGTAACAAACACACAGTTGCCGGTGGCGGCTGTGTGTTTGTCACTCTGTAGTGTGGGCGCGCTTACTGCGCGGTCTGCACTACACAAGCAGCGGGGACACTAGCAGCGGGTGAAGCCACCGGCTGCACCGCTGCTAGTGCGGGCCCCCTGTGTGTGGGGACCCAGGACAACCGCCCCTGTCGCCCCCCCCTTAATCCGGCCCTGGCGACAGGGCGGTCGTCCCGGGACCCCGACACACAGAGGGGCCCCCACCACTAGAGCATGCAGGGGGGATTCTAAGTACCTATAAACCCCCCCTGACTGACCAATTTCCCCTTCCACCATTGCCGAAATGGGTGCGGAGTCAACACGACAAGCGAGGCATAATGAAGTGAGCAGCAGCTGCATAGAATGTAAGTGTACTGTATGTGTACTGTTTCATTATTTATATACAGAATATGTATGTGTTTGTGTGTTATTGTATATACAGTATGTGTTAGTGTGTGTATATGTATATACTGTATGTGTGTGTATGTGTTTATGTGTACATATGTGTATGTTATCATATCTACAGTATGTGTTAGTGTGTGTATGCTGTGTATGTGTTAGTGTGTGTATGCTGTGTATGTGTTAGTGTGTGTATGTATTAGTGTGTGTATACTGTGTATGTATATGTGTTAGTGTGTATGAATTTATGTGTGTGTGTGTACTGTATATGTGTGTGTGTTATTGTGTATGTTATATAAAATATATATGTTTGCTACATATATATTATATGTGTGTGTGAGTGTTTAACATGTGGCAGGGGAGGGGAGTAGGTTCCATGTGGCTTGATGGGGGCCCCCACAACTTAGTTGCCCTAGGGCCCCCACAAGCCTTAATCTGGCCCTCCGCTCAGACCCCGATCATTAACATAATGAATAGACCCCTCAGAGAAGTTGCTTCCTCTAATATTGTAAATTGTTATTTAAGAAGGTGTAAGCGCCTTGAGGGTTTCCACATTATTTTTATCTGTTTTTCTCCCAGGTTGTTATTTTAGGTGTAACCAGGATACGCTCAGCGCTAGACCTAATAGGAGCACCATTATGCCCCCAAATCCATTTTCTAGGTTATGCTTAGTGGGGAATACAATTAGCCGCACCAGGATCCCCTGCGTTATTTACAGAGGTGGACTTTTCCTCGCAGCTTCAGCGAGAATAGGCATCCCGGGGGAAACCCATTGATTTCGCACTTTAGGCCTGATTCAGAAATGAATGCAATGCTGATTACGGACGCAGATCGAGGGATTGTTTGCCATTGCACATTTATAGAAGCCGCATTGCGCGGATGCAGTGATGGCATTGCGATTACGGACACACATAGGTATCCATCGCAAAGTGAGTGACAGGTGGAGTGCGTTGGGGGTGGCAACAGGGGAGTGGTCAGAAAAACGCAGGTGCGACTGTACTATAGAACGCCATTTTATGGGCGTGCATAAATTAGGCACTGCAATTGCATACGCAGGATGAGAGTTCCCTGCGTTTGAGGAGAGCTGCCGAGTCTTTGGCGGGTCAGGGCAAGATGGCCTCTCAATATGCGTATATGTTACCGATATTTACGTAGGTATGCATCACCGCTTGCAGGTAAGAAGGCAGCAGTCGGCATCTTTATACTCGGGTGATCTTTTCACACATTAGCATATTTTCGCAGCTGCGTTGCTTATGTGATCGTATTAGCGTCCATCTCTGAATCAGGCCCTTTACGCGGAATAAACAGGTTAGCGCATTAACCACAGGTTTACGGTGCATGGAAAATGCTATATAAACTGAATAGCATTTTTCTGCGTGGTGAAGAGTTTCATATACTGTATACTAATTGTTCTTTTTGGTTCTACTGCTTTTATCCTTTTCAACAACTCATACCCCTTATGAAGCCATGGGTGGAACCAAGGAGATACTAATTTTCCGTTTTTCACTTTCTCCTGCATACTATGAGGATTGCATGCACTGCACCTTGTAACAACTCACAAATAGATAGCAGATGCTAGCCTGTATTTCAGGATTGGTGAGTCCTCATACTAAGGCACGGTGTCTAACCTGCCGGCGGTATTCACCAGCCACCCCCGCAAGGTGATATGGACTTAGCTGCATCCGACATGCAGGTCGCGGCCCTCAAGCTTGGTTCCCTAATACAGTTGCTGATGTACTCTAAATGCAAGGGTGTACGAAGGAGGTATATAAACAAAGTCGACAAGCCGGGTCAGAACCAGACAGACAAGATGGTACCAGAATTCAGACAATATAAAGGTCAGGAACGAAGCCAAGGTCAGAACCGGAATACTAATCAGTACCAGGGAGAAGACAGAATCGGGTCACGGACAAGCCAAGGTCAGGAACAAGCATGAACAATCACGGATAGAGGAGGGTTGGAGTAAAGTTGGGAGCCTACACTTTGGCACCAGAGTGTCCTCAAGAACTTCCTTATATAGGAGGCGGCTAGAATTTGGCACCCGAGTGACGTCACCCCCCAACGTGCCTGGCCTTTTAAGAGTATACAGAGTGGCCTGCATGGCCCTATGGGAGCCATTGCTGCTCACTGGAAGGAGAGGAAACAAGCTGCCAGGACCACACACAGCGTGTCCCGTGCAGCTGCGGACCTGGTAGGTAGATGCCGGGATCATGACACACCTATTGAAACTGCCTGATACTGTCAATCACTCCAGCCTCACTACTGGACACAGAAACAAACAAGGATTCCAGGAGACACCTACAACTGTGAAAAGGAGCAGCTTACTAATTGGGACTTCCCCTTGTGAAGCCTGGTAATATCCCCTTCATTTATATGCTGGAGTTTTCTCTATATGGTGCAATACTAGCCCCGATTCATCCAAACATAAGAGTCAGTGGACTCTTTTCTATTGACTGGTGGACTAATGTATGCGTATTAAAATGGACACACAAATTGTGCTATAATTCTCTAAATTGTATTAATTTTATTACATTGTGCTTTTTAACTATCACTTTTATTAATATAAAAAACCTGTTTATATAATTTTTATACCTTAGCCGGCAAGTCTTGTTTCCATTCATTAATTTATGTATATGTGACTGTCACTGTTCCGGTATTCTGAAGATCTGGCACGGGGCCCAGGGTATTAACTGAGGACTGCAGAAAATGGGGAGGTTTCAAGATACCACGACTCATAGAAAATACAGGTACTGGCAGGCTAGAGACACTAGGAATCACGGACCGGAGCAATGCAATATTAGAATTGGAACAGGTACCCAAGCCACCAGGCAGCCTCTCACCTAATGGTCCGAGGACCAATCAGGCCAGATAACTACTCCAGTGACAATAAGAACCTGAACTCAAAACAGTATAGTACTGACAGTCTGGACCTGGGAACCAAGCCAGGAATCAGAGTCGTATGTAGCCAGAGAAAACTAATGAAGCTATATCCTTGGTACAGCTTTGATGCAAGACCTGTACCATGAGCCGGAAGGGGAACTCAGGATAGAGAGACACTTCAGGCACACACTGTACTGAACACCTTGATGCTAAAAGACTGTGACCCGATCATGCCCTCCAGACCTGGAACCCCAATGCTGACTGTCAGCCAAAGACAAGAGCATACAGTACAGGATAACCAAAATGGTCAACCTAGATTATGCAGTAACCCACTATAGCCATAGAGTGTAGTGATACTTGCAACACAGTCCAGATGATGCCCACACAATGCAGGGTGGCATCCACGCAGGTGATAAGATGTATGGCAACAGCAGATGGTATGCACCGCAGGTACACTGGCAGAAATGGAACTGGAGTTGGAAGTGGTCTGTGTGCAGTGCTGATAGATGGTACACAGCGGTAGATAGAATGCAGGCAACGATGATCAGTCTGTGCGCAGCATGGAAGCCGCGGTGCTGAGAGAGGATACACAGTGGTAGATGGAATGCAGACAACAGCAAGCGGTCTCTGTGCAGCGTGGAACCCGCAGTGCTGAGATGGTATACAGCGGCGATGGTAAACAGTCCTGATGGTTATCTGTATGCGGCATGGAAGTCGCAGCGCTGAGAGGCAAACAGCAATGGTACAAGTGGTTAATGGTTGAATTTCAGCAAGGAAAGTATACACATAAGAAAACTCTGGAAACACAGGAGACACTGAGCCTGGAACGATCCTCAGGAAGGACCATAGGGCCTGATTCAGAACCGGACGCTCTGACAAGAGCGCTCGCTCTGAATCAGGGCCCTCCTACCTAAAATTGGAGCGGCCTCCTGGCCACTCGCATAGCTGTGGGTGACCACCCACAGCTTATGCGAGTGGCCAAAAAGATGATCGCGGTGGTCAAGACCATCGCGACCATCGGGCTTGCGACGAGACCCTGCGCTAGGGTCTCGCTGCCGCAAGCCCAGGAGTGCTTTGGCTATATCAGAGCCAAAAACACTCCCACTGACATCACTAGTGATGTCAGTGGGGCCGGCCCCAGATGGTAGGCGTTCCCCTGGGAACGCCTCCGTCTGGGCAGCCACGCCCCAGGCACGCCCACCAAAGGGGGCGTGCTGTCACTCAACATGAACAGCACGCCCCCTCTGGCGCGAGACCCATAATGACGGCTTGGCCGTTGCTATGCGGGTCTCACGCATGCGCATGACGGAGCTCCCTCCGTCGTGCGCATGTGCACTAGGGCACCATCGACCCACTTGCGAGTGCTCAGCGCTCGCGAGCGAGTCTGAATCAGGCCCACAGTTGTTCAGGCAATGAGTCTTTCACAGGCCTAGAAATATATAGGGAGTAGTAACAGGTAATTGATCAGGCTGACCAGGTGAGCATCCAGGTGAGCAGTAGTCACTGGGAAAGTCTGTTGGAGGTTTTAGATACAGCAATGAATGAATGTTTAACCCTATATGGGCGCCTAAGACCACAATTTGTGACAGCACCACTTCCTTTACTAATGGTCACCGAATACTTAGGATGGGGCTTAGCCGGATACTTGCGATTAAATTTACTGATGAGATTAGGAGCATGAACGTCTGAAGCTCTCATCCAAGATCTCTCTTCAGGACCATTGGCCTCATTCAGAGGTGGTCATGGATGCAAGCGGTCACTCTGAATCAGGGCGGCTGCTTGCATCCTGAACGGCCGCCTCCTTGTCCATCATTAAGCTGTGGGTTAACACACACAGCTCTAACGACCGACATGGGTGATGGTCGCGATGGTCAAGACCTTCGCGACCATCAGGGCTTACGACCAGACCCTAGTGCAGTGTCTGGGCACACGTAAGCCCCAGGGAGCTTCCTGCTCTGTTCGAGCAGGAAGTTCCCCACTGACATCACCAATGATGTCAGTGGGGCCACCCCCAAACGGCAAGCGTTCCGGCTGGAACCCCTCCGTTTGGCCAGCCCGCCCAGCAAACGGGGCGAGCTGTCACTCAACATCGATAGCTCGCCCCATCTGCTAGGAGACCCCTAAGGACGGAGTGCCCGTCGTTAGCCGGGTCTCGCGCGTGCGCACGACGGAGCGGGCTCCGTCGTGCGCATGCACTGTGGGGCAACATTGAGTCGGTTGTGAGCGCTCAGCGCTCACGACCGACTCTGAATGAGCTCCTATATCCCTTCCAATTCACTAGATAATACAAGTTATTTTTTCAAAATCACGAGTCCACAATCTTTTTGACTTCATATTCCTCATCTTGTTCCATTTGAACTGCAGGTGATGTTGATTTAGGAGAGTAAAATTGATTCAGGACCAGAGGTTTAAGCAGAGAAATATGGAACGAGTATGGAACGAGGATTAATATGGAAATATGGAACAAGGATTAATGACTTGAATGATTGGAAATGGGCCAATAAATCGAGGTGCAAATTTCATGGATGGTACGCTCAATTGAAGGTTGCGGGTAGTCAGTCTGACACTATGGGCCATATTCAATTAAAAGCGAAAAGTCGAGATCCGCGAAAAATGTATCACCGATTGCGACTTTTCGCCAGGCGGAAACTTATATCTATATTCTATTCCATCCGCTTTTTGAATACGCAGAAAGTCAATGCAATGTAATAGGCCAAAAATATTTGCCTCTGAATAGCAGGAGATAAGAAATGCAACATTTGTTTTGGGGAGTACAAAGGTGGGGAAACCACTCAGAACCCTTAGGACAGCCCCCCAATGGACAATTGCGTCAAAAAAATCCCCAAAAAACTTAACACCCCAAAAAAGTACTTTGAATTTGGGGGCAAAAAGCACAAAGTGGGGGGACAAGTTAGCAAACTAGCAAAATAAGGTTCTGGGGGTGCACTAAGAAGGGGTCAAGTGTTTTTGGGATTGCAGGTGCTTTTATAACACAACTTATTTTCCCCCCAAAATACTGCTTTATGCTATTCTTCACCACTTGTGCTATTACGCTAATTAGTGGCAATTGTGCAAACTTAAGTACCCCAAACAGTTGTATTACGGCTAATCGGGCACTACTACATTGATCCCCAATGTTTCTGCATCTTTTTGGGGGGTTCAGGCTGATTTATCCGATTCTGACACCACTTTTTGTCTGTTCTGACTTCGAGTGTCACAGTTTTTGCATTTTTTGAAATTGAATAGGGTGAATCGCGGGTACACGCGTAATAAGTTTCCGCAGCTAAAATACTCGACGTAGGCGAAAGTCCAGTATGCTAAACTTAATTTCATACGCAAAACTAATTGAATACGGCCCTATCTCTAATTTTCATGCTGGGAATAATTCGGCATTTTTGTCTGCTTGGATTTTGTACCGTTTAGAAGTTTTGAGTAAAGCTTCTCCCACACAAAGCCAAATATCTGAGAATTGTTGAATACTTTGTTCAGAAGCAGAAACTGCACTGGCAGAGAGTGTTGTGAATAACGGAACTCTGGGGTGCAGACCAAAAACTGTAAAAAAAAGAAATAGAGTTAGATGATTCATAGTTGTGAGGATTATGTGCTAATTCTGCCCATGGGAGTAATTGAAGCGAGTCGTCTTGTGAAGATGAAATGAACATTCTCAGAAAGGTCTCCAAATCCTGGTTAATTCTCTCTGTTTGTCCATTAGACTGTGGGTGATAAGCAGAGGAAAAGTAAAATTATATTTGGAGAGCTTGACACAAAGACCGCCAGAACTGGGCAATGAATTGCATACTCGGTCTGACACGATATCTTCTGGACACCCATGAAGATGGAAGATCTCTTTGACAAACAATTTAGCTAAAACAGGAGAAGAAGGAAGACCATGGAGAGGAACAAAATGTGCCATTTTAGAAAATATGTCTACTATGACCTAAAAAGTAGTGTATCCATCAGAACTGGGTAAGTCTGTAACAAAATCCATAGATATGAGTCCAAAGTTGATGAGGAATTGGCAATGGTAGTAGTTTGCCTGAAGAACCCAGTCGAGAGCTTTTACGTTGGGCACAGATGGCACAGGCGGATATAAATTGCTGGACATCTTGACGAAGTGAGGGCCACCAACAACTTCTGGAAATGAAGGTATAAGTTTTACGTACCCCAGCATGTCCTGCAAATTTAGTGCAATGAGCCCATTGAAGGAGTTTGAGTCGAGGATTTTCTGCAACAAAAGTTTTACAGAGAGGGTGGAGAATCTGTTGGTTTTCTGACTGCTATGCTGAGAGGATTAATGATGTGTTCTGGTTCAAGGGACACAGAAACCACTTCTTCCATCATAGAACATGACAGAGCATCAGCTTTACAATTCTTGAAACCAGGCCGAAAAGTGACTCGTAAATTAAAAGGTTAAAAGAATAATGCCCAACTAGCTTGCCTTGGATCCATGCATTGGACAGTTTTCAAATACAATAAGTTATTGTGATCAGGAAGAACTGTAATAGGGTAGTGGGCACCGTAAAAGATGTTGCCATTCTTCTAAAGGGAGTTTGATAGCTAGCAACTCTTGATCGCCTATGGCATAATTCTGTTCAGCTGGGATGAATTTCCGGGAAAAGAATCCACAGGTGTGCCATAGATCATCATACTTTTGTGACAGAACTGCTCCAACTCCGACAGAGGAGGCATCAACTTTCAGTAAAAACGGGTTGTCAATCTCAGGTTGTCTCAGAATAGGATCTGAAATAAAAGCTTGCTTGACTTGTTGAAAGGCTAGCTGTGCCTCTATGTGCCATTTGGCTGGCTTGGCACCTTTATGGGTTAATGCCGTGATGGGTGCAACCACAGTGGAATAACCTCAAATGAATTTCCGGTAATAATTGGCGAATCCTAGGAAACACTGAATGGCACCAAAGGTGGTAGTTTGAGGCCAGTTTAGAATGGCCTGCACTTTCTCATTGTCCATGGTGAGTCCAGTGCCAAGGAAGGGAATGAATGTTACTCCAAAGGTGCATTTCTCTCTCTTGCAATACAACTGATTTTGCCGAAGTCACTAAAGAACCTCCTTCATGTGGGAATGATGAGTTTGAATATCTGGAAAATATGAGTATATAATCTATATACACAAGAGTCTTGTACAAAAGGTCACGGAATATTTAATTGACATCGTTTTTAAATACTGCAGACTCTTTACATAGTCCAAATGGCATTACAAGGTATTCGTAATAACCATACCTGGTATTATATGCGGTTTTCCATTCATCACCCTTTCTTATCCATATCAGGTTATTTGCTCCACGAAGATCTAATTTTGTGAAAACAGAGGCTGCCTTGAAAAGATTGAATAATTTGGTGATGTTACAAGTTGCCGCCGCGTCTTGTTGGACAATGGTGCTCCTGCGATTCTCTTAGGCCTGTTGCCGGGAGACAGATGCCATGCTGTCAACTCATGCGGCTGTACGTCATCCCTGCCGGGACTGGATTGGTTCTTCCTCCTTTCTCTGTCCTGGGAGTGCGTTGCTCGGGTGCCGGTGTTGGTATCTCTCATTGCGTTTGTTAGCATCTCCAGTCTTGAGTCTGTCGAGTCTCCTGTTGTGTTACATCCCAGCGGCATTAACTGCACTGCAGCATCTGAGGTTCCAGCATAACATTTCAGCTGTCTCCGCTGCAGAGTGCCTCCAGCATTCCAAGTGCTGTGTCATATTCCGGCGGCACAGTGCGCACTGCTGCGTCCAAGGGTCTCCAGCCTTACACCACAACTACCTCCGCAGTGTGTGTACACATCATCTCCCAGTTGCCTGATCACTTCCCGGCGGCATTAACCACAGTGCAGCGTCTGAGTGGACTAAGTCTAAACATCACAGCAATCTCTGCTGCTCTGTGTCTTCAGTCACCACAATTGCCGCACCATCCCGGCGACATTAACCGCAGTGCAGCGTCTGAGTATGACTTTATTGTACACAAAAGGTTATCTCCGCTGCTCTGCATCTTGGAACATCCCTAGCCGTTCAGGCTGCTCTGATTAAGTCACCATCTTGTCAAGTATATCCAGCCCTCAAGGCTGCTCCATGACCATCAGGTCACCATCTTGCCAAGTATCTCCAGCCCTCAAGGCTGCTCTGTGACCATCAGGTCACCATCTATGCCAAGCACCTCCAGCCCTCAAGGCTGCTACGTGACCGCAGATCTCCACCTTTGTCTAGCATCTACGGTCTAGAGTTACAACTGCACTATCCTTTGGTTGATCCCATTGCAATAATAATAATCCTCAGAACTCTTGCCTTCTGCAGAAGAGATTCTTCTTAGGATTCATTACAGGTGATGAGTGGCAATGGGTATCAGTTCTTAATAGTCATATCATTTAGGCCCCGATAGTCGATGCAAGGTCTTTCTTTTTCACAAAAATAACCCTGTCCCAGCTGGAGATGAGGAGGGCCGAATAAGGCCACATTCCAAGTACTCTTTTACATAATCCGCCATGGCTTGGATCTCAGGAATGGATCATGGATAGACCCTTCCATGAAGAGGAATTTTACCTGGGATTAGATCGATTGGACAATCCCAAGGTCAATGTGGTGGTAAAGTCTCTGCCGCCTGTTAGCTGAACACATCTGCAAATTGTCTGGTAGGAACAAGTAATTCCCATGCCACCTTTACTGTTGTGACACAGTAAGGAACAACAGTCTGTAAATAAGTCTCGGTACAGTTGGGGCCCCAGGCAAGAATATGGGGTGGAGACCAGTCGATGTGTGGGTTGTGGCATTTTATCAATGGATATCCAATAACAACTGGACTTGTAGACTCTGGAATCACTAGGAAGGAAATTAGGAGCTCATTCAGACCCTCTCGCTAGATGCATACGCTCGCTCGATGTGTATGCAAATCCAGCGCACGGCAAAGCATTAGCACAGCCACTATGTCTTGGCGTGCAATCAATATGTGTATGCAGAAGCCCACCAGCCATTCTTAAAATGCCCATTTGCGCATGTCATCTCCTGGAAGTGCTTGTAAACATTGGTACATCGAGCACCATTGGATGCGATCGCAGCGCTTAAGGCTGACCATACCCTGCCGCAAGCACTGCAATCACTTCAGTGTGTATTTCAACCAGGTGACGTGGACAATGATGCTGCCTGTTAATTATGCACGCCTCTGTAACGGCATTGGGATGCTCAGGCATGCCGGTGTTCGCACCTCCACTGCCCCATTTTTAGTGGCCTGCTCCTGTCACCACCCACAAATGGCGTGACCTGTCACTCATTCAGCTGGGCTGGCTATGCTGGGAGAGCATATGCTTCCCGATCTCTCGCAGTGGTTCGTGCACGCGCAATGCAATGCGTACACATGCACAGATCGCAACTATCGGTCAGCTACAAGCATTTGCATCATAGTGAGAGGGTCTGAATGAGCTCCTTAGTTCAGAGTGCAATACTCCCACACCCAAGGTCACAGGTTTGGAACATTATACGGCCTCCAGGAATATGACAACCATCCACAGCAGACAAAGTAATGGGAACTGCTAACTTCTGCAGTTCCCATTACTGATCACGTTTGGCAGAAATAAAATTTCCTGCAGCTCCTGAATCCACTAGAGCTAAAATGAAATGAGACACTAGTGGATGGTTGATTTGTGCAGATATAGCACAGTTTTCATTTTGGGGAGCATGAAGAGATACTCCTATACAGACCTCCCCGTCATTAGCTAGGACAAAGGGCCTGATTCAGAGCTGAACGCTCTGACCAGAGCACTCGCTCTGAATCAGTGCCCTCCTACCTGAAAATGGAGCGGCCTCCTGGCCGCTCGCATAGCTGTGGGTGACCACCCACAGCATATGCAAAGCGGCCAAAAAGATGGTCGCGATGGTCTTTGACCATCGCGACCATCGGGCTTGCGACGAGACCCTGCAGTAGTGTCTCGCTGCCGCAAGCCCAGGAGTGATTTTGGCTCAATCAGAGCCAAAATCACTCCCACTGACATCCTCCGTCTGGCAGCCACGCCCCCGGCACGCCCACCAAAGGGAGCGTGCTGTCAATCAACATCGACAGCACGCCCCCTTTGGTGCGAGACCCGGAGCGACGGAGAGCCCGACGCTATCCGGGTCTCGAGCATGCGCACGTCGGAGCTCCCTCCGTCGTGTGCATGCGCAGTGGGGCAACATCGATCCACTTGCGAGCGTCCTTTGCTCGCGAGCGGGTCTGAATGACCCCCAAAGTGTTTCCCAACTTATGAGGACTATTCTGTAAAAAATGACCAGGGTTGGCACAATAGATACATAATCTCTCTTTTAACCATCGTTCATGTTCTCTGGGTGAAAGACGGGCTTTGTCAAGTTGCATAGGTTCGACAGGGGAAGACAATGTTGAGCTCTCCCGAAGAACTGACTGGAATTTGGGTTGTGCCAACTTATTCTTTCCAACTGTCTTTCTCTGAAGTGAATGTCCACTCGGTTACACATGGTAAATAATTATCCAGGTCTGATGGTAAGTCTCTGGAGACTAATTCATCCATAATACGATCAGATAGTCCTTGCCAAAAAACTGCCATCAAAGCCTCGTTGTTCCAAGAGAGTTCAGAGGCAAGTGTTCTAAACTTGATGACATACTGACCCACTGTAAGATGTTTCTGTCTCAGCCGTAAGATGTCAGCTGCAGCTAAAGAAGATCTACCTAACTCGTTGAAGATTCTGCTGAAGAGAGACAGAAATAACATAGGCAGTCTTGATTCTTTCAGTAGGAAATTTAGCAGCTTGTAACTCAAAGTGAATGCAACATTGGGTTACCATCAAACTTGTTAGGGGTAGGTAACCGGAGTCTGGATTGGGAAACAGTAGTGACAATCCCAGCCACTGGATTCTGATTTTTTTTTATCTGTTCAGATAACTGGTGGAGATATTGGGTAATCTGATACTTCACTATCTCCTGTCTGGTTACTCATTCGGCCAGTTCAGACATGATTTCTGCCCTTGGGAGTAATCCCTCGCCCGGATCCATAGGGTCTGAACAAACTGTCACGATTCTGGTATTCTGTAGATCTGGTATGGGGCCCAGGGTATTAACTGAGGAGTGCAGGAAATGGGGAGGCTTCAAGATGCCATGACTCATAGAAATACAGGTAATGGCAGGCTAAAGACACTAGGGGGTAAATTTACTAAAGTGAGAGTTTTCAGAAGTGGAGCTGTTGCCCATAAGAACCAATCAGATTCTAGCTTTCATCTTCTAGAAGGTGCTAGTTAAATCTTAAGTAGAATCTGATTAGTTGCTATGGGCAACATCTCTATTTCTAAAAACTCTCACTTTAGTAAATATACGCCAAGGTATCACGGACTGGAGCAATGCAAAAATGCTAGAATTGGAACAGGAACCCAAGCCACCAGGCAGTCCGAGGACCAGTCAGGCCAGAGAATTACTTCAGTGACAAGAAGAACCTGAACTCAAAACAGTATAGTACTGACAGTCTGGCCTGGGAACCAAGCCAGGAATCGGAGTCTTATGTAACCAGGGAAGAACTAATTAAGCTATTTCCCTGGTATAGCTCCGACGCAAGACCTGTACCATAGGGAAGGGGAATTCAGGATAGAGAGACACTTCAGGCACACACAGTACTGAACACCTCGATGCTAAAAGACTGTGACCCGATCATGCACTCCAGACCTAGAACTCCAACGCTGACTGTCATCCCAAGACAAGAGCACACAGTACATGATAACCAAATTAGTCAACCTAGATTATGCAGTAACCTATTATAGCCACAGAGTGTAGTGATGCTTGCAACACCATCCAGATGATGCCCACACAACGCAGAGTGAAATCGACACAGATGATAAGATGTGTGGCAACAGCAGATGGTAGGTACACTGGCAGAACTGGAGCTGGAGTTAGAAGCGGTCTGTGCGCAGCGTTGAAGCCACGGTGCTGAGAGATGATACACAGCGGTAGATGGAATGCAGACAACAGCAAGCGATCTGTGTGTGGTGTGGAAGCTGCGGCGCTGAGATGGTACACAGCGGCAATGGTAAACAGTCCCATTGGTTATCTGTATGCGTCATGGAAGCCGCAGCGCTGATTGGCAAACAGCGATGGTACAAGTGGGTTATGGTTGAGTTTCAGCAAAGTACACAGGGCCCGATTCAGACCCGCTTGCTAAGAAGCGTTCGCAAGCAGCCAGCCGATTGTTTGTAATCTGCTCATGCGTACTCATCGCAATTCACGTGCGCAAACTGGTGTGAGCGATCGGGAAGCGTTCGCTCGCTGAGCATAGACAGCCCCGCTGAATGAGTGACAGAAGTAGCCGTTTGTGGGTGGTGACAAGGGTTGGTCGATGAAAATGGGGGAGTGGAGGTGCGAACTCAGGCGTGCCCAAGCTGCTTAACGCCGTTTCAGAGGCATGCATAATTAAGACACAGCATCATAGTACATGTCACCTGGCTGGATTTTACACTGAAGTGCTCGCAGTGCTTGCGGTAGGGTATGGTTAACCACAAGCCCTGCGTTCGCCTCCGATGGTACTCGACCAATGGTTGCAAGTGGACGTCTTAAGACAGGCTGGTGGGCGTCTGCATACACAATGCGATCGCACGCCAAGACATAGTGGGCGTGCTTATGCCTTCCCGTGCGATTGCCTGCCTTGCCGAATTTGCATACGCATCTAGCGAGCGGGTCTGAATCGGGGCCACAGTTCTTCAGACAATGAGTCTTTCCTAGGCCTGGAAATATATAGGGAGTGATAACAGGTAATCGGTCAGGCTCGAAAATTGTAAAATATGATATTAGCCAATAATTGCGCTATCTAAGCTGCTAAAGAAGTAGTATATATCTCCCTGATGTTACCCTCACCAGACAATAAAATACACAGAAAGAAGAATTGGAGAATACCGCTTCACGCTTATAAATATAATAATATTATATAATTTATCTTATGCGATATCCCAATATATGAGAACTGGAGAACCTCTTCACAATAAATCCTCAATGTGATAAATAGGAGGTGTATACTCCAGTGATAATGAACATGTAAAGATGAAAAACAAAAAAATTCTAGTGCAGACAGGTGAGCTGAATCGGTCAGGCTGACTAGGTGAGCAGCCAGGTGAGCAGTAATCACTGGGATAGTCTGTTGGAGGTTTTAGACACAGCAATGAATGAACATTTAACCCTGTATGGGCGGCTAAGACCACGATTCATGACAGTGACATAACACACTTTTTCCATTAACACTGTGTATTTTTAAATTTCTTTTTCAACAACTACAATGCCTGTTCTTACAAATAGACAGAAGGATTTATTCTAAGTTGGGAGCAAATAAAAAAACAAGCAACTTTGCAAAACCATGTTGCCCTGCAGTTGGGGCTCACTAGCGCACGCAGGGGAAGGGGGGTTCTGAGTACCCAGAAGCCCCCCCTGACAGACTGGAGAGCAGGCACCATCTTTCTTAAGCCTCTCCCCCTTGCGGCAAAATGCTGCGATTCGCGGGTCAATCGGGAGGAGGCGAAGCCAATATGACGTGATTCCATTAGAATTGCATCATTTGGCTCTGCCCCCTCCCGATTGACCCGCGAATTGTGGCATTTTGCCGCTAGGGGGAGGGGCCTAATGTCATGGTGCCAGCCTGCCAGGTCCCATCCTTATCGGTTCTACAACCCGCAGCTGCTGCAAGGTAAGTGTGTGTGTGTAATGTATGTATGACATACAGTAGGTGTGTGTGTAAGGTATGTGTGACATATGTATGTGTATGTATATGTATGTGTGTGTAAGTATTATATATATATATATATATATATATATACACACACACACACAGTATACTGTATATATATTATAAATGTGTGTACGGAAACCCAACCCCCTCTGTAAAAATTTCTGCTTTTGCCCCTGGGGCTGATTTCAAATGTGCAGAGAGATTTAGATTTGAAAGTGGTGTATCCAAACTCAAATCTAAATTGCAGTGCAAAAATACAGTTGCCCAGCATTTGTGGGCTACTTGTAAAAAGCATCCAGTATGTACCATGCAAAAATAATTTTCATACCTTGCATTGCAGAATGGGTTGCCCAGGTGTGAAGTTACTTGATTTTTTTGCTTTGCTCCCAACTCAAAATCAGCACCAAAGAGTCCAGCAGTTTTCAGGCTAGTTTGGGCACCAAATCGCTGGATGTAATAGCTGATGATTTGGAGGTGGAAAAGTGGTGATATGCATGAGGTTTACACTGTAAGCCTAAAGCTGGAGGACAAAGAGTGTAGGGTCCCCTCAAAATTTCTACTACTAGCACTTTCATTACTATTTTTCTTTTTCACCGTATGGATTAGTGTTGCTTAATTTTTTTCTTTTTACAGCTGGATTGAAGGTGCCTGTGGACACTGGATGCTGACTGGCCTAAGGCTAGTTGAGCAATCTGGCAGGGCCTACAAGGTAGTAATAGCAATTTTTTGGGGGGAACACAAGCTTTTTGTTCTGCCACACCACTACCTTATTTTGCTATAACCAGCCTTGGCTTTTAACGCTAGCGCTACTGGGAGTGTATCAAAATCCCCATGCAACTTTGAGTTTTGCATACAGGGAAGGAAAACTTGTTTTTTGACAGATTTCTTGCAGCTAGAATGGGGATGTTGCAAGTGCAGATACTAATGATGATGGATGTAGTGACCAATGTAAAATCAATGGGTGCCACGGGTTTCCACTTGCACATGCACGAACCGGCGCATTAGTTGAACAGATATTAACATTAGCTGTTATGATACACCTGAACAATTGCATAAAACCTCTAGAACCACACTACAGAGGTCTACTGCCTATAACAACCGCCCTAGAGAGAGACGCTCTTACTGGTACAGAGATGCCACCAGATCTTAAACTCAGAGTAGTAGAGGTTTATACAATAATCTGGTGATCACACGGTTAAAGATGGATTAGTAGAATACAATATAGAATTTGATGGCAGATATGAACCACTTGGGCCATCTAGTCTGCCCCTTTTTTTTTAACCTTTTAGTAACCTCAATCCTATTTGATCCTTAGTCCTTTGTTAGAAAATTCTTGTGCCTATCCCAATCATGTTTAAATTGCTCTACTGTCTTAGTCTTTACCACCCCTGATGGGAGATTATCCATTTAGCCACTACCCTTTTTCCACAGATTCTCTTTGAACCTACCTTCCTCCAGTTTCAGTGCTTGGCCTCATGTTCTAGTACTTTCCTTTTGCAGAATGTCTCCATCCTGTACCTTATTAAAATCCTTGATATATTTGAACATTTCTATCATGTCCATCCTTTCCCTTCTCTGCTTAAACTATAAATATTAAGATCTTTTAGTCTTTTCTGGTAAGTTTTGTATTGTAGGCCATTCACCATTTTAGTTGCCCTTCTTTTTAAAGTCTCTAATCTATTTATATCCTTCTAGAGATATGGCCTCCAGAACTGAACAGTATTCAACATGAGGCCGTATCAGTAACCTATACAGGGGTATTATTACTTATATCTTCCTGCTACTGGTTCCTCTCCCCATGCAACCAAGCACCTGACTTGCCTTTCTCAATGCTTTCTTACATTGCTTACCTGCTTTCAGGTCATCTGAAATAGTGAATCCTAAATCCCTTTCCTCCTCTGTAGTTTCCTTTATAGTACCCTTGATACTATATTCAGCCTTTGGGTTTTTGAGACCCACGTGTATGATTTTTCATTTTTTAGCATTAAACTATAGTTGCTATGTTTTGACCATTCCTCTAGTCTGCATTTTTCCTCAATTATTTGTTTTACCCCTCCTGGTGTGTCTACCCTGTTACCTATCTTTGTGTCATTTGCAAAAAGGCATACTTTTCCTTTAATAGCATTTGCAATGTCACCAACAAAGATAGTAAAAAGCACTTGTCCAAGTGCAGACCCCTGGGGTACTCCACTGGTAAATTTTCCTTCTACGAGTAGACTCCATTTACTACAACTCTCTATTTCCTACACTGTAACCAAGTTCTTATCCATTCAACCATCTTAGAATCCAATCCAACATTTTTAAGTTTATTTAGCAGTCTGTGATGTGGAACTGTGTCAAAAGCCTTACTAAAGTCTAGATAAGCTACATCTATGGCCCCCTCTTGCTCTCAATATGATTTTTTGGCATGATCCCCCCAATAAATCCATGCTGATTGGGATCCTGTAAATTGCTGGATTTAAGATATTCCACAACTCATTCTTTTAATAGTGTTTCCATTATTTTCCTTACTACTGATGTAAGGCTCACTGGTCGGTAGCTAGTTGCCTCTTCCTTGCTTCCACTTCTGTGCAGTGGGACTAAATTTGCTCTTTTCCAGTCCTCAGGATTTACATCTGTAGCTAGTGACTGGTTTAATCATTCTGTTAATGGTGTTGCCTGCACCTCTTTAAGCTCTTTTAGTATCGTTGGATGTATCCCATCTGGCCCCATTAATTTCTCCACTTTTCGTTTTGAGAGTTCTGTTAAGACCCTCTCCTCTGTAAATGTATTTCTTCTACCTTCTTAGTATGAATGTATTGCAACTCAGTTGTTGCCTTTTCCCATCCCCTTCTGTAATGAATACTGTGCAAAAATATTGATTTAGATGATCTGCTATTGCCTTGTCTCCCTCAACCTGGCTCTCACTCTCTGTCTTAAGTCTTATTATTCTTCCATTTGATTTTCTCCTTTCAATTATATTCTTAAAAAAAGTATATGGGCTCGATTCAATTAAGTGTGATGCTGAATAGCCCTGGGAAGGACCTCCCGGAGCTATTCAATTTAGCGCTCTGTTGGGTCCGACAGTTGGCATTTAAGTCGGAGAATGCCGGTTCTCATGACTTAACCTGGGTGTTTAGTCTCAAGAACCGGCATTGCCCGACTAAAGTGCTGGCTGCGAGGCTGTTAGTGCCACGCTTAATCGTAAAACAGCCTCACGGCTGGCACTTTTGTTGGATTTCTCCTTGCACCCTCAGGGGGGTCATCCTCAGGGAGAAGAAATCCTTTAGTCGGACCAAACAGCGCACTGAATTGAATAGCTACAGGAGGTGCCTGCCGGGGCTATTCAGCATAGTGCTGAATTGAATCGAGCCCTTTGTCTTCATTATTTTGAGTCTGATTGTATTTCCTAAATGCCCTTTTTTTTGCTTTCATGCTAGTGAAACCATAATAGAACCATAATGGCTTCCTTGTCCAAAGCTTTTCCTAATCCTTTTGATAATAAGATCTGTTGCTTTTAGTATTGTATTTTAAAATGTTTCTCACCTCTACGGCACTCCTATCAAGTTCCTCCAATCTGAGTACAATGAGACTGTATAATTAAACTTGTGGTTTTTGAAAATAACAGCAGGAGCTGTATAACAACAGGTAGCTTGATAATGTTAACTGCAAACAAATGACACTTTCCAATATTAAGTACGGTGATGCTTAACAATAGGTGATGCAGGGAGCAGGAGACCATAGATCAAACTATAATAGATGACAAGAATTCATGATACCAGCATTACAGAGCACCAGGTATTTGGATCAGCTAGTTTACACCAAGGCATGAAGCTATAACTGACAAAGAGGTGAAAGTCTGGCTGCCTGTTAACACACACACATAGACCAATCACCAAATATCAATTATAACCAACCCCCTCCAAGTGAAATAAGTTACAGGTGAGCTGCTGCACATAGGAGAGCAACTATAGAGTATCCCAGCAATTAAACACTAGCAGCAGATCTTCCTGTGCAGCCTCTGCTCACATACATTGCATCTTGGTCTCCTAGCAATTACTGGGACTAGCATGCAAAGTGGTTACTGACGCTGGCCTTCAGACCTCCTAGCAACCAGCGGGACCTGAGTAGGTTGTGATATGCCGTGCTGGCCACCACGGATCCTAAGATTAGCATAAAGTAGTCAGTCATCCACTGCTGCATGCAACTACAGTGACTCTGATTTAGCCTCATTGCCGGCACGCTATGGAAATTCAACAGAGAAGCACTAGAAGTTATAGTGGTGCTTCTATGTTGGCCATGCCATCCGTGGCATGTAGTCGCATGGGGAATGCTTCTAAAGCAGTCTTGGGGCCAAATGTAATAGGGTGAGAGTTTAGAAAATGTGAGAGTTTAGCAGTAAACTCTCACATTGGTTGAGTTTTATCTTCAAAATGTGAAAACATCCGAATGAGATTTTAAATCGTGAGAGTTTTTTAAGTCTAAAAAAACATGCAAGTTCGCTCTGTTACTTTGTTTTTGGACTCTATTACATTGGTAAAGTTTAAAAAGTGTCAGAAACTCTCACTTTTCTAAACTCTCACCCTATTACATTTGGCCCAATATGTCTGTTGCCTCAGTCAGAAATTCTGTATTGGGCAACAATTCTGCCTCCCAATCCACATGCCCTATATTTGAGGTGCAAAGGAACTAAGTTATCATTGCCTATACAAAAGAGTCTCTAAGAAAGGTAATTGAGGTAGTTCATAAAGCTACACAATTAAATTATTCCTCTATTTATTATAGTATTTGGGAAAAAATATTTTTCAGTGAAAATGAACTATTGAACCCTGATTCTGCTATCGTTCCACCAATTCTAGATTTTCTTCAGAATGAATTTTTTTCCATTCAGTTCAGGCCACCTTCCACAAGAAAGCCCATCACTTTGTTGCTCCATTTCTGATACCATATGTCCTGATCGCAACAGCACCTTAGTGCATACACTCTGTGTAAACACATGCCTTAGAGATTTTCAGAACTTTTTGCACACACACAGTTAAAAATAAATGCTCAACTAAGCGAACATCAGCATTGCGTGTGGATTGCATGCACCTCTGAAGCAGGCCCTTTGTGTCTGTGACATTAAATCAGTTACCTATGTACTTAAATTGAATATACAGTTTTTTTATGTGAGTGGATTAAGGGCTCTATTTATTAACATTATTTTACTAAAATAAAGTGAAAAAGGGTGTTTTCACACCTTTTTCACATTATTTTAGTATCACCTACAGTTACTAAAGGGCAATTGGAGTAGAATTCGTAAAATTCTACTCCACGCCTATTTATCACTTATTTTTAGTAAGCAGATTGCATTTCCCATAATTGTAGTGGGAAATGTGATCTGACCAAAGTTACTAAAAATAAAATAAGAAAATATACCGGGGAAAGCCCTGTGATAATAACGCCACCTGGAGGTGGCATTATCCAGGGTCTCCCCCAGTTACGGGACTCCTGCTCTGTTCTAACATGCAGAGCAGAGCCTGGAGCCGGCCCCATTAATCAGCTGTGTGGTCCGGGGGGTCCACAATCACGGGGGGTAGGGCTTAATGTCAGGGGCAGGGATTGGCGACAGGGGGGGTAGCAGCGGCAGCCGGTCAGCGCATACACGGGGCAATTGTCACTGTATTTTTTATGAAAATACCGTGATAAGGCTCCGAAGGGGATTCACAGGGACAGAGCTTTCTCGCAAGCTCTGTCCCTGCAAGGGATTTGTAGTAAATCCCTGTGATATTGCCTGAATTCGCAATGCGAATTCAGTCAGTAATATCATACTACAATCTGCTTTACAAATGCGGATTGCAGTAAATAGAGCCCTAAATATTATTACATGCAGCTACCACAGACCGTTGTCCACAATACTTCTAGAGAGTGGGTACATTTGTATATATATATATATATATATATATATATATAGTGATAACGAGGTAATTAATTCGGCAGAGGGTGGATTGGTGCAGTGTTTAGGTGCCTAATGAGGGCCCACACACACAGCTTTCAAGTAAAACAAATTAGATGGTGCTTTACTTCCAGCAGGGGAAAATAGGTACAACACAAAGGAATAGAAAATAATAAACAGCCTAGCCCCTGTTCAGGTTGTCTAACTCACTTCTGCAACCCTCTCTACCATGGGTGCAGCTAATCTGCTAGCAAAGTCTCTCACAGTCTATGTGCTTCCCTGTATATGTATACAGTCGGCCCTGGCTTCCTCAGTCTGCAGCCCAGCTGCCTCAATGTCACAGTCTGAGAGTTTGTGGTCCCCCCTTGCCTCCTGCAAGGTCCAGACACATGCCTCTTGGCCCCCAATGGCTCGCTCAGCTTCACTGGGCTCTCTGGTATTACTGCCACATATCCCCCTCCCCATCTTGAAACCCCTGGATTCAGCGACATGGGACGAGGCATTCTCATGACGAAGTCCCTCTTCATTATTCTCAGAACCATCCACCAGTTCCAAGATCATCCCAACTCTGGTCATTTCTGGGGGCTGCATCCTCCAAGTTCCGGAGGTAATTTTTCTCCTTACATTTTTCCTAACTTTATGGTACAAATGGTGGTACTTGCTTTCTTTATGCAGTACTTGAGGCTCACCAATGGGTACTGCAACAGGTATTAAGAACTTGAAGTAACTTTTTCCAAAGCGACATACTTCATCTTTACTCTTGCCACTTAAAGCTATTAAATGCACATCTTTAACCTTCAGCCTTAAAGTCCTGTATTGGCTATTGGTATATTTCACCGATGGCCCCTTGAAAGAAGAGGAGCTAACATTATCCTGAGAGTCACCAGCATCACAACTTCTGGACCTTAGCTTTATGTCAACTGACAATGTACTGGCACAGTCACCCTCAGATTCCGGACTCCCGTGTCCATGTAGGATACTTGAATATTTACTCCATTGATCCACATAATTTATCTTACGGCTTTGATGGCTATCTGCCATTTCATTAAGGCATAGATCTCTTGGATTTTCTTGTGCTCCCAATTATTGAGCCTTGAAAATATAATGAACAATTTCAACATGTTCCACCAGCACAGGTTGAAGTTCACTCTCCACAGAGGTCTCTATTTTCCAATTCACTTTAGCTGGACTATTTGCTTCAAGCTTTATCATGTGAGACCACTCCACTTCCTCATAGACAAATCCAGCAGCACTGCAAATTACATCCTGCTTGCATGAAGGCATTGTTTCACATACATGTGTATTTTTCTTTTCGAGACTCCCAGAATTAACTTTCTCCAAGGTTCTGCTTTGCCCTGCAAAACTGTGTGATTGAGTCACCTTCTCACCACACTGAACACTTGGCAACAAGAGAGTCTCATCCTTTGAAGCCATCACTATCTCCATAGACTTCTGTACATCCTGTACCTTTGCTTCACAGGTCATGCGATCACCATCTGTTAATAAGTGGGTCAGTTTTCCCACTGAGCGCGAATCTGCAGCATCTGGAGATACTTCACTTTTACTTCACAAAACTTTTCCGCCAGAGAATTTCCCTCCAATTCACAATCTTTAAGCTTTACTTGAGTGGACACAATTAAAGAGTCTTTTTCTTTTTACACCAGAGTCAGATCCACCACTTTCACTTGCGTGCGCTCTACATCACTCTGATGTCTCTGACACATTCTTTCAACTCTTATACTTCCTGCTGAAGTACCACACATTTTTGCTGCATTTCAACAATATCTTACTGTAATACATCATTCTCTGCTAGGAGCACATCATTCTCATACTTTGTAACACATTGGAACATTTTAGCCTCCTCAAGGCGTTCAGACATAACTGCTAATTTGAGGTCTGTCTCTTTAAGAACTTCACATTTTTTTATTTCTTCCTGCTCAAATGCCATTTTTAAAGACGACAACTCTGTAACATCTTTTCAATTTGCGCATGCAAAAGCTTCTCTTTTGTAGACTTGTCCTCCAAGTCGCTTATCTGGTCGCAATAGCGCATAAGTGTTTCACACCAAACTTCACACAGAGTCAACTCTTTCCATGCTGGCATAGTCCTCTCTGGATGGACCTTGCACCATACACTGACCACACACACTGACATATTTATTCTGCTTTGTAAATGTCTCTTGCAATGTAATAACATTGTTTACCCTATCAATTTGAAAGGATTCACCACAGAGGATTTCAAACAGCTTTAAATCCCTTCCATGTAACTGACTTTCTTCACATTCAGACTGTAAACTCCAGCCCGGGTTTTCCATCTCTCTAGATTGAGAATTAAACTTAGTAGAATATTTTTTTTTGTTCCCCATGATTCTTGGCACAAAAAATACACAGTAACAACTTGTTTTTGTTTTCACTGTATCACACTTTGTCTTCACAAGTATTTTTAACACAGCAAAACATTTTTCTTCATGTGGCACTACAATTACCAGCATGTATCAAAACAGTCTCAATAGCTTTTCAATAGGAGCCTCTGCTCCCTCAGTACCACACCTTGACTTAATAAGCATGAGCAATTCACCAGGATAAACCACACAATTTCTTTTAACCCTTCCAATGCCGAGGAAGTGCACATTTCTCTTCACAGACACAGTATACACTGCATAACTGGTCATTTCAATGAATTTGCACACCTTTAAACCATGATTTGAAGGCATGCATACAACTTTTCCACTAAATACTTCAACAGATCTTTCTTCACTCACCATCTTGACGAGCCTTCCATCATGAAGGTGTAGTGAGCCTCCTTTTGTCCACTTACTTACTGTAATCCATTTTTTTCCCTTTGCAGAGCTGTCTTGTGTAGACCTTTGTGCGTAGATTCTTTATGCCCACATTCTCCACCATATATGATAACGGGGTAATTAGCTCGGCAGAGGGTGTATTGGTGCAGTGTTTAGGTGCCTAATGACAGTCCACACACACAGCTTTCAAGTAAAACAAATGAGATGGTGCTTTACTTCCAGCACGGGAAAATAGGTACAACACAAAGGAATAGAAGATAATAAACAGCCTAGCCCCGTTCAGGGTATCTAACTCACTTCTTCAACCCTCTCTACCGTGGGTGCAGCTAATCAGCTAACAAAGTCTCTCACAGTCTCTGTGCCTTCCCTGTATGTCTGACAGACTCTCAGCGGCTGCTGATTACAGCAAACACAAAGCTGCCGGCTCCGGCGGCTGTGTGTTTGTGCTGTGTAGCGCTGTCCGGACTCCGTCCGGTCAGCGCTACACACGCGGTGCAGTCTGTGTCACAGTGACACAGACTGCACCGGCCCGCGGCCCGCATGACACTGTGGCCCGGGGGGCACATAGCACCCTGCCCCCCGGCCCAGCCCACCACTGGTGATTACGCTGGCGGCACAGTGAATGAAGGAGAGCGTGGGGGCGTGGTCTGGGGTCGCCGGGACTACAGTGAGCAATCCCGGAACAGCGGGACATATCGTGAATGTCCCGCTGAATCCGGGACACTTGAGAGGTATGCGGGCCGCATTACAAGCCTGCCATACACTGTCACATACAGTACAGTACCTAAGGGGATTATGGGCCAAATGTAATAGGGTGAGAGTTTAGAAAATGTGACAGTTTTCTCACACTTTTTAAACTTGGCCAATGTAATAGAGTCTGAGAACAAAGCAACAGAGCAAATTCTCATGTTTTTCTGACTCAAAAAACTCACAATTTAAAATCTCATCCAGATATTTTCCCATTTTGAAGATAAAACACGACCAATGTGAGAGGTTACTGCTAAGCTCACTTTCTCTAAACTCTCACCCTGTTTATTACATTTGGCACATTGTGTTAGATTGTGGGAAAGATAAGACTTTTATACGTTACTGTCCAGGCCAGTTTGCTTACATACAAACTGTTGTCTGTTTACTAAAAAAGGGTATCTACACAGCAAACGTAATGCTCTGTTTAAGGGCTACTCAAAAATATTAATTTGTATGGCCAATAAAATTATGTGATTGTGGTATTTCCCTTTAATTGTTTCATTACTCTCTCAATTGTGGGTAGTACAAACAGTAAAGGTGGCTACGCAAGGTACAATATTTAAAAAAATATTGCCGTTTTCGACCGATTGGAATGACAAATCGTTTAAAATCTGCCGTGTGTAGGCACGATAACAATGCCGATGCACGCTCCCGCTGGTCGGGGTCTGCGACCTTTTGAACATGCAGAAAGATCACGACCTGTCTTTTATGATTTGACACACATCATTCCGTGTGTACGCACGACAAACGATTTCACGGACAACTAACGATTTGTTGTCACTTTTCCTGGCCACTCCCCTACAACCATTTTGTGCCAGCCGACGGGGAGACAGAAGATACATTGTGAGGTTGTTTGCTGCCAAAATATCGTTAACGATTTGTAGTTGTTCCTAACCCATCTATATCGTTTGATCGTTTGTAGAATCGTTCCATGTGTATGCATAATATAGTTTGTCCAGTGTTCAAGAGCGTTCAGGAGTTCAAGGAAAATCGTTAACGAGATCATATTGTTGCCTACATCGTTCCGTGTGTAGGGGCCTTAAGGATGAATAACCAGAGCTTGCTAGAAACCTGCAGAGATCTGCATATGTCTTTCTAATGTAAGCAAAGTAAAGTTAGAGCCCATTAAGGTACAACTTTAGACCCAATAAAGAAACATTGTCCAAGACAAATTTACATGTACAGAATACCCAAACCGAAAGCTGTTCTCTCTAACCCCTCACACCCCTGCTAAGTCAAAAAAAGATTTCACAATGTAATGAGTGCATATGAGTTACCTCGTCTTCAGGGCACTCTTTGTTGGCTAATGGCGATACCTCAGGATATTGCATTCAGCTATCATTCAGGCTTCATCCTAAACTACAGCCTGTATACAACACGGAAGAGCCTCTGGATCTCCCAGATAAGGTACAACAGATCATCACTTCACATGCAGAGCACATTCCGTCTCAGGGAAACAGTGACGTACAGTACACTTGTGTCTATGCAGCCTTGTATATCCCCATTAAACATACGATAAAACCAACGGAATGACACAGTTCTGCTTTGACTCAAGCTTAATGCATAAAGTAAATTTCAGTTGACAAACCGGTTGCAATATTAGCATCACAACCTCTTCAGTTTCGAAGATTGCATCAAATTACCAGCATCATTGGTATCATATTTTTCACAAAAAGGGTCAGTGGGACCATTTTCACATGTTATTATATGAATACAAGGAAACAGAAAACTACAGTGTTAATTTTGCCATATAGACAAATTAGGCAAAGTGCATATGACAGTCTAGCTCAGGAGTGGCATAGGAATGTTTTCAGGGTCGATGCAAGGTTTCTAGGCCCCCTAGGCAAAGCTCTTTTAAAATATTGTCACAAAAAGTGTACAGTTGTTAGTGTGGTCTGGTGCCAGATACACATGAAATACTGTACATTGAAAAAAATCCACTCCAGCTCCACCCCCTCTGTATACATAACATTATGGGGTATATTTTTAGAAGTGGAGATGTTGCCCATAGCAACCAATCAGATTCTACTTCACATTTATCTATCACCTTCTAGAATATAATAGCTAGAATCTGATTGGTTGCTATGGGCACTATCTCCATTTCTAAAAACCAGCACTTTGGTAAATATACCCCTGTACACATACCATTATGCACCTCTGTATACATACCATTATGCACCTGTCTCCCTCTGTATACATAACATTATGCACCTGTCCCCCTCCGTACACATAACATTATGCACCTGTCCCCCTTTGTACACATAACTATGCATCTGTCCCTGTCTGTACCCATAACATTATGCTCCTGTCTCCCTCTGCATACATAACATTATGCACCTGTCCCCCTCTGTATACATAACATTATGCACCTGTCCCCCTCTGTACACATAACCATGCATCTGTCCCTGTCTGTACTCATAACATTATGCTCCTGTCTCCCTCTGCATGCATAACATTACACACCTGTCCCCCTCTGTACACATAACATTATGCACCTGTCTCCCTCTGTATACATAACATTATGCACCTGTCCCCCTCTGTACACATAACTATGCATCTGTCCCTGTCTGTACTCCTAACATTATGCTCCTGTCTCCCTCTGCATGCATAACATTACACACCTGTCCCCCTCTGTACACATAACATTATGCACCTGTCTCCCTCTGTATACATAACATTATGCTCCTGTCTCCCTCTGTATACATAACATTATGCACCTGCCCCCTCTGTACACATAACATTATGCACCTGCCCCCCTCTGTACACATACCTATGCATCTGTCCCCCTCTGTACACATAACATTATGCACCTACCCCCCTCTGTACACATAACTATGCATCTGTCCCTTTCTGTACCCGTAACATTATGCTCCTGTCTCCCTCTGCATACATAACATGTTGCTCCTGTCTCCCTCTGCATACATAACATTATGCACCTGTCCCCCTCTGTACACATAACATTATGCATCTGTCCCCCTCTGTACACATAACATTATGCACCTGTCCCCCTCTGTACACGTAACATTATGCATCTGTCCCCCTCTGTACATGTACCATTATGCACCTGTCTCCCTCTCTACCAGGGGCGTTTTAAGAGAGGAGGGAGCCCGTGTGCAGACTCAGTGTGGGCCTCTTCCTCTCTCTTGTGGTACTGCTTAGTGCCAGAATCTACTTTCAATGCTCGGGTCTCCGGGGTAATGGCGCCTGCGCCGTTTTCCTGGGGACAGCAGTACTACGCATGTGCAAGTTACTGGGAAAATGTCCACCGCCATTTTCCCAGTGACTTTTGCTGCTCTGCAGCGCTGGTCCAGCAATGTAGAGCAGCACTACTTGAGACATCGGACAGGTAACTATAAAGAGTTAATAGGTGCAGGGTGTGCGGTGTGGGCCCCCCTGGACCCAGGGGTCCGTGTGCACCACACCCTCTTGCACCCATTATAGATACACTCCTGCTCTGTACATATAATATTATGCAACTTGCCCCCTCTGTACTCTTAACATTATGCACATGTCTCCCTCTGTACACATAACATTATGCATCTGTCCCCCTCTATACACATGACATTATGCATCTGTCCCCCTCTATACAAGTAACTTTATTATGCTCCTGTAACCCTCCACATATGGCTTTCAAACAAACATTTGCTGTACAATACTAGAGTTACTAATGAAGTCTCAGTCTGATTCTTCTCAGCCCCAGCCAGTCCTGCTCCTCGTCTCTCTGTAAGGAAGAGGAGGAGCTTAGGGAATGAGAGAGAGCAGGCCAGGGAACGGGCACCCACACTTGCAAATAAGCATACTGACAGGCAGCCCGGGGGATGTGGAAGGGGATAGGAGTCCAAGCACTGGCAGTGACCAGTGCAGTGCCGGCGGTGAGGTGACTGACAGCCGCATAAGTGGCTAGTTAGACCTGGGGCCGCCACAAGGCTTGCGCAATACAAAAAGAAGGATGTCTCTTAGAGACAGCTATAATTTTTTAGTATGAGATTTAGCGGCGCCCTCCAGTGGCGTAATGCTGCCTAATGGTGGCGCCGGCCCTGAATATTTTTTTATCTTTCATTTATACATTCCTCTACATGCCCTTTTGCCATCAACCCACCACATTTTCCCTGAAAACATAAAGGTAAAGGAAGCTGTGGGATTTGGTGGCATCATGTCGTGTGGAGAAATACTAATATAGGGCCTAATTTAGAGTTGAACGATAATGCCATTGCTGCTGTATATTTGTACGCAGCCGCTATGCAAAAATGTGCAACTGTCGCAGCCGCCGGGACATGGACTGAGACGCCCACCTGCGGCTTTGAAATCCAAGCATGTACGGAAATTGTTGCAACATTTGTGCACAAAAAGCAGCATCGCTCGCAGATCATTCAGTTGTTGCAGCTCTGGGTCTATTTACTAAGCTGTGTTAGAAGATAACGTTTTCAGAGGTATGGTACCAGCCAATCAGCTCCTAACTGCCATGTCACAGGCTGTGTTTGAAAAATTATAGTTTGTCGCTGTTTGGCTGGTACCTTACCTATGTTCACTTTATCTAATAACACAGCTTAGTAAATAGACCCCCAAGTGAGCCTATGGCCCTGCAGAATAGCCGTGGGAACTGAGCCATATTTTTGCATACGAGATCGCAGTTGCAGTCTGTGACACGTCCCCAAAATGATGGCAACACGTCTACCTTCTTTGCTGCCACTCCACAATACCTCCCCTAAATTCTCCCTGACTCTCAATCACACTGTGAGTAAATTGTTGCTGCGAGCAACTACGGTAATGTACCTTACAGCATATGCTGTGCGCCATCGCTGCTGCGTCTTTGTATGCAGCAACTGTGCGAGAATATGAAAGTTTTGCAGCCGCCGGGATATGTACCATATTGAGAAGCCCATCTGTGGCTTTGCAAATCCAAGCGATGGCATACAAAGACGCAGCCGAGGTTGCACTCTTCGATTATCGGACTTCTGAGTAGCCCTAAGGTCAAGCTGAAGCCATGGAGGAGCCATGATATCTGTGTACTGGATCACAGCACAGGCGATCACCTGCCTCAAAAAACGGTCGTGACACATCTCAGTTTTTGCAGCCACTTCCCTGTTACCTCCCTCAAACAATACCCAACTGTCAATAACTCTGCGTGAAAATAGGCGCTGTGAGCGACTACGGTAATGGACTTGCGGCGTGCGCCTCAGATGCATGCACTGCTTGCTGATTATCACTAAACTGCGTAAGTATCAGAAAAGCGTACATCTCTGAATCAGGCTCACAGTCCCACATTTATATACTGATCACATGCAGACACACTCACTTGCATATAACAGGGGAAGACAGCATGTGGCACTCCATCTACTGTAGAACTACATATCCCAACATGCCAGTTTTTCTGTTAGGGGATGCTATAATTTTGGTAGGGCATGCTGGGATATATAGTTCCACGGCAACTGGAGTGCCACATGTTGCCTACCCTGGGCACAAAATACAAACAATCTGAAAATGAACATCCAAAATTCCAGCAACCTCTCTTCCAATAAGAATTTTGCAGCAAGTAGTGGCATGGGGGAAATGTATCAAAGCTTGGAGAGAGACAAAGTGGAGATATTGCCTAAAGCAACCAATCAGCTTCTAACTGTCATTTATACAGCAGTCTTTTAAATGGCATTAGCTGATTGGTTGCTTTGGGCAACTACTCCAATGCTTGATACATTTCCCCATGACACTACCTGCTGCCATTTTATCATTGAAACATCTCCCCATTGGTCACATGTACTATAAATATATTCTTGCTAAACTTAGAAGGGAAGAAATTTTGGAGCAATGTCCTGCTGGGCATTGCTGCAATATTCGTCTGCAAACAATCAAGTACATAATCTTCATAGTTTTCTGGCGCACCGCTATAGAGTGAGGAAAAATGAATCAAGTCACTGGTCACAAAGTGCCTTTGCCCGACCATCCAGAGGCACTTTTCCAGGAATTGAATTCCCCCCACTAAATAAAATACACTGTGTACCATTATTGTGGTGTAGCGTAATGCCTAGATATATCATATTGAATTTTTGTCTTCCCCCCATATAAGCATCAACACTAACTATTGGTATGACGGATGTAAAGTATTCCATAGAACTGTTAATAAAATTTCAAAAGGAAGATAAAAATGTTCCATGTTGATTGATATCTGCTAGGTGCATAGAGGGTTACTTTTACAAAGCTTTCCCCAATGAGAGGTCAGGCCCTTTATCTGAGTTGTTTAGAGAGCAGTGGAAACTCATTGAAGTATTTACCAGATGAAAGAATAGTGGACTCACAGTCTGTACACAGAACTATTGGGAGTTATACATAAATATGTAAGCTTCACGTGCCACAAAAAGATAATACAATATGTAAAATATGCACTAATAATATGGCTGATGTCTCAGATTAATTGTGAAAACTGTGTCTCTTTGTAGCATGCTTGTTATATCACTTTGCTCTGAGGGGCCATAACTCATTTCTGCACTAATTCTCTTACTATATTTTATTTATAAGTTGCCACAAGGATTCCATAGCACTGTTCATAGGATAGGATGGGCAGCCTGTGGTTTCCGTAATACATACGTGAGACCTACAGCGGCATCCCGATGCTCAGAATCCCAACAGGGGTTCTCTCTCCTTCTCCTTACTAACCGTCCCCCCTTCACCCCCTAACCCTCCCTTCCTGTATCTAACCATAACCTCCCCCCCTAGTGGTGCCTAAACCTAACCCCCCCTGCCCGCAGCCTAACCCTAACCCTCCCCCCTCACGCCGTAAACCTAACCCACCCCACTATGCTTACATTCGGGATGCCGGCTGTCAGGATTCCGGCGTCGGCATCTCAAATGATGTCAGGATTCCGGCGCCGGTATTCAAGCTGTGGGTCGGGATTCTGGCGCCAGGATTTCAACCGCCGGCATCTTAACTACATCCCATGGTTTCCATGTGTTGCTCAGCTACAGTTTGGCAGAGCATGTTAGGTCATAGGTGATCTATAGGTGGCCATTACAAATGTATTGAACCCTAACCCCTTTCACTTTTTCTCTTTGTTGTGAAATATTATATAGAAAGTATAGAGATTTAAATGAATAAAATACATTCTTCCCCCCTTTTTATTACTGTAGTGAGTTGCAAACTATCTTGAGACAAGATTAAAATAGACAGTTTAACATATTAATTTCTAGTTTGTTGCATTTGCAGGTTTGTAACCGACATAAAACGGCAGTGTGCAAATGCTGCAGATGGAACGGTAGTAGCTGTGATTAAAATTATTAAAATAATTCAACAATAAACAAAATTAGGACATTCCAAACATTAAAAAAACACAGCAAATGGCACTAGTCTTGGTGCAGACACATAAAAACTACACAAAGAGCAACATAAACTTTCATGAGCTGCATGTTTAGACACCAATGTGCATTCTAGTACTTTGCGGTGCTTACGCAATTTTTTTAGCACAAGCAAACACAGAAATTACCTAAAATAAAACACACACACAAACACTGTATTTACAGTGCAAAATGTCATCATTTATTACCAAAACTCAGATTTACAGGCAGAAAAGAAATTGCTACACAAAGTTATAGCAGTAACACAATTCATTTACAATTCTAAGGACTTGGGAAGTAAGGGATGAATAGAAACCTGTTTTTGGACAATTTAAGTTACATATTTAGATGAATGGGTATGTGTTACTGTACAATAGTTTGCATATTTCCAGAGTTTAGTCATCTGGTAACATATACACCATTATTAAAAAAAAGAAAAGCGATGGGTCTCTGAATGACATAGGTATATAACTTGGCACCTCTAACACAATTACAGTATATACTATATATATATTATATATATATATATATATATATATACACAATGAGGATTGCACCATATATTTCCACCTGTTGCCTAACAATCTTACATTCTTTATATAAGGGTTACAGTTATGTGTAGTGTGTAATTTCCAGGATGTGATTGAAGTCATTTCTTACCTGAAATAATCTGTAGAAGTTGCCTATGATCTGGTTAGCTCCTATTCCCAGCTCTTTGCGGAGATTCTCTGCAGCAAGTGACATGGGCTATTTTACACTTTGTAGCAGCACTCGCAGGAAATGATCCTGTGTATCCTGAAGCTGCAATTATCGCTGAGGTTCTTGCTACCCAGGATATCCTCTTATGCAAAGGCAAACACCTTCTAAGATTCTCTGAGCCACCAAGTGGATTGGTCCCTTTGTCCAGTTACCATTAATGTAACTAAAAAGAATCCCTGAATAAATAAGTCTTTCCTTTCTCCTATGGCGCACATAAAGAGACTGGGCTTATTTATTTTCATTCTTTCTATAGCTTACACGTGTGATTAACACGTTGGCTTGAGTTTTCAAGCTGTGATAATTACCCTATTCTGCAGTACAAATATTTTACTAGATATTTCAAAGAGCACAGAATTTTGAACATGGAACATATTAGGACTGTATTTGCAGACCACAATCAATATTTTGGGAGAAATATATTTCTCTTTTATATGCATGCATTATCCAGAATTGTATTTAATGTGTAACACTCTTCAAATGGCAATTGCCACTTTAAGTTCCTGATTTAGCAGCAACATTTTTACAATGATTGTGTAGTCTCCATTAGTTCACACTTAAAGAAGTATTCCACTAGTTATTCATGTTTGGGTCAGGCTTAGGGCTGTATTTATTAACATTATTTTTACTAAAATAAAATGAAAAAGGGTGTTTTCACACCCTTTTCACATTATTTTAGTATCTGCTATAGTTATTACAGGGCAATTGGAGTAGACTTCATAAAATTCTACTCCAACCCCTAAGTATCATTTATTTTTAGTAAGCAGATCGCATTTCACATAATTGTAATGGGAAATGTGATCTGGCCAAAGTTATTAAAAATAAATTGTGCAAAAATACCAGGGAAAGCCCTGTGATAATAACGCCACCTTACCGGACTACTGCTCCGCTCTGACGGGGAGAGCCCGGAGCCGGCCCCAGTGATCAGCTGTGTGATGCTGATACACTGCAAAAATACTAATAAAAAATAGTGAAAAAAGATTTACTTACCTGACTCCAGGGACCGGAGTTCGGGGCTCCGGTGATGTCCTCCCTCCAGTCAGCTGGTCTCCCATATTGCACTGTGGCCTGGTCATCAGGTGACCGGGTCCCAGTGCAGTATGGGATATCAGTTGACCGGAGGACATCACCGGAGCCCGGATCATGCAGGTAAGTGTAATTAAGGGAGAGGGGGGGTTGTGTGGGATCCGCGATCTTGGGGGGCGGAGCTTGGCAATGGGGGCAGGGTTTAGCGCCGGGGGAGTAGCAGTGGTGGCTGGTCGGCGCATGCGCAGGGCACTTGTCATGGAATTTTTTTGCAAAAATACGGTGACTAGTGTGTGGAGGGGATGCGCAGGGACAGAGCTTTCTTGCAAGCTCTGTCCCTGCAAGTGATTTGTAGTAAATCCCTGTGATATTGCCTGAATTCGCAATGCGAATTCACTCGGTAATATCACACTACAATCTGCATTACCAATGCGGATTGTAGTAAATAGAGCCTTTAGTGAGGTGTCAAAGCCGGATAATCAGCTGAGACAGAATCTGTTTACAATCAGAATCTGCACGACGCCATCTCACGAATGGTGACAAGACTCCATCTTAGAAATAGATCACACAACGCCATTTTGTCAAAACCACAGAGTAACACTCTTCCCCAAACACATACCGACAGTGTTTAGCATACATAAAAAATGACTTATTAGCATTAGAACACTTTTTAGTAATCCTTCCAGAAATCATGCCCTGATGTACACAAAGCCCATTCTGGGGACAACCTTGATACCATAACAAACACAGTATACTAGGAAAACAACTAACAATACACCAGAATACTGTGAGCATTTTACATATAGAGTGTATGAGCTGTGGCAATTGTAATATAACCCAGACATTGATCTACACAATTGAATTTGTCTGAATCCTAACAGGTTTTAGTCTCACTATCAGACAGAATGGCCCCAGCTTCACAGCTGGGGGTCTCCACCCTGTTTGAAAGTGAAGCTCACTGCCCATAACACGCTTGCATTGCAGTTTGAAAATGTTAGTAAGAAATGTATATATATATTAAATCCATCATAAATAGAATCTCATGCATAAACACCGCACATTACGTACAGTTGCACTGCTAACATGATGCACATTAGCGAATGCACAATATCCTGCATGCGAACGCTGTTTATTAGCTACATGCGTGCACATCTGCCCCAAATCAGATAAACCTAACTAGTGTCTTTTCCCAAACCCCTAATACTTACATAATGCACACTCACATAAAAGGTTCCATAGCTTTAATGTATAAGATCCAAGTTTTATTCACTTATTACAAATGCTGTGAAATAAAGACTATTTAGGTATCTAAGGTTTAATACATGATAAGTAAGCCGTGTATGGTATTATACTGATCTGCACTTTCTCAACAGCTTCCCGGTATCATCGGTGTGAAGATTGCAACATGCATTCTCAACTTATGGACCGTAGAGATATAAAGCACCAAAATGTATTTTGTGAAACCAACAGCCTAGATTTGCATGCAGGGGGAATAGAGGAGGCAAAAAGCTGTTAGAGGCTGTTCTGTGTCCATTTGATTCAACCTGCTAAATATCCTGTAACAGATGCACCCGCACTGGGAACCAATGGGATCAGCAACAAACCTCTCTATTGTGTTGTCTGTTTCTGTAAGGGTATAAATGTGTGTGTTGTGACCCCAGTCTGGAGTCTTCTTGCTGATTGCTGATTGACAGAGGTTTCTTGCTGATGTCGGTATCTGGTCCAGAGCGCGTGCGTATGTATGACTGTATCTTGGGTCTGTATAATTCTTTGCGCTAAATTGTACTTAGATAACAGCATGTAACTGACTGTACTGTACCTGAATAATACTTTGTGCTTTGGAAACACATGTTCAAGGTCTAAAGTCTTTATTTTACTATATGACTGCGTATGCAAATAGCGTCAATTTTAGAGGTTTATAGGCAGGGTTTAGAAGGTATAGGTAGGTGCGTATAGAGGTTGAAATCCAGTATCCTTAGATGGGGGCTCATAGTGTGAGGTCACTTACCTGTTCACACGATAAAATACGGTTATCGATATCTCACCAAAGGGTGGACAGTGGCCACACGCAGTATTCCCTGCAACCACTCTATGCTGAGAGATCGCTATCCATTATCATGTGAGCCAAGGTACGCTGACTAGAATCCAGGGACAAGAAAGGAAAAAGTTTGTTTTTCCTTTCTTGATAGTATTTTACGCTAAAAAGGCGCAACAGTATTGCGCACGCGGCTGAGTCGCATTTTTGCGCTCGTAATAGAGATGCACTCTTGCATACGCAGCTAACGTTAAGTCATACAGTTGTGTAGTAGTCGCATTATTGTGTATGCGACTAGTCGCACAATAGCGTATACGTACTTCTGGTAGTGCTGCCACGAGGTTTAAACAAAGCCGTTGAGTTTACATTTTTCAATTGTTGCCAATAACTGGGTTAACGTGTATTTTTCTGCACAGGAAAAGAGTGTGTGATTGTGAGTATTTGTTTAGGGGGTAACAAGGGTCCTAAATGTTAAGTGTATTGTATGATCCTTAAGGGCTAGGTGCAGGAGTTAGCCTAGCTGCTCGGTAGTAGCAACCGTTCTATACATATCAGCAGGTGTACATGTTGTCTTTGTTGTAGGGACCGGCTCTCAGTGTGATTGCAGTGTTTAGTAATTAGGTTTGGTTACTGGAGCATTGTAATTGAGCCGCACTGGAAACTTGTGATTGTAAACTGAGAGATAATAGGTGAGCGGGAGCATCTAGAAATAACTTCCATAGGTGAGCGGGAGCATCTAGAAATAACTTCCATAGGTGAGCGGGAGCATCTAGAAATAACTTCCATAGGTAAGTGAGAGTATCTAGACTTTCTTTCCCCAATTTAAATCTTTATTGAAAAACTTAGGGTTCTCCCAGGATGGAGGCCAAGCAAACGGTAGAGATGTTAAATGATTTGCTGCTGTTGGAAACGCCACTGGGGTCGGCACGACATATTATGCATATTAAGTACAGTGCCAATGCAACCAGGTGTGTGATTTATGGTTTAATATGACGGGGAAGAGTGTTAGCCCGTTTCCCAGAATTGGTAGTTTTGATAAGGAGATATTGAATAATGTCCGAGTCCACATCTGTTTGGTGCATTCTTGAGTGAAAAAAGTAAAATATTATGAATGCTTAAAATTGTGGCAGCATGAAGAGGATGCATGGCTTAAAAATGTGCAAGCGACACAAACTAGCATTGCAAACACATTGCCAGAAAATACACCTGCGGTGCTAGATTGCAATGCGTGCGAGCCGCAAAATGGCATGCACATACAGCATGGTAGCATTGCGGAAGGTATTGCCAGCAGTTCACGCGCACCACCACCACCTTATGTGGATGGGGGTGCAGGTACAGTTGTCGAAAAAACCCATAAAAATTTAACAAGTAGTTTGTACCCTCTCTTAAGTCACCATAAAGAAAATGTTTAAGATGTGGATGATGAGCCTGTTGTAATGTCTGCCATTTCCCATGCTGTACACATGTTAGATGCTGCACCACGACAATCACGAGTGGTGCCGCCATCTCCGTCAGTAACAGCACGGGAAGTGCTAACACCTTCTGGCCCCGTAGAGGAAGTTGTTAATACTATATGTTGCAGCAACAGACTAAACCCCCAGCCAGGTAATAAGGTCAAAGGTAGCAGCGCTGCCGGTCTGCATCCCATTCGGACAATAACTGTTCCGAATGGAAATGCGGATGCGAATGGAGTAGTGCCCATGAGGGAAGTGGTAATGCTTTGTCTTTGGACAAGAGCGGAACTAAATTCAATCATGAATGATTTCCCCGATCCAAAAAAGGAATTAGCCAAATGTCAAAGATTTTTGAGAAATTTGGGTAGTTCTCACGAGCCAACTAACAAAGATTGGCGTGTGGTGTTAAGGGCTTGTCTACCACACAATATCGACGTGACAAAATTTATCACGGATTGTGTATTGGATGGTGACGTTCCCTTAACAGACCAAGTGAACCAAGGTAACATTACCCGTATTATAACTCAATTGGGTGTATATTTTCCAGTAGCAGTTAACTGGAACAACATTTTCACTATAAAACAAAAAGAGCGTGAATCTGCAGAAGACTATTGCGACCGGGCTCTGCAGGCTATCACCCAGTACACTGGGTTAGAAGATATTAAGATAGCACTCACCACAGGGGAATGATTGTCATTATACTCATGGATGGCCTTAAAGAAGACCTAAAGACCCGGGTTCAGACCTCACAGCCTGGCTGGAGGGGAGTCACAATAGATACACTCATAGAATCCGCCATAGAACATGACAAAAACATCTCAAAGAAGAGAGAGATCCAGAGTGAGAAACTAATGGCTGTCAGTATTTAAGCTCTAGAAGGAATGACGGTAACATCACAGCCAGAAGACACACCTGCACCCACACCTGCACCTGCACCTGAACAGTTACACGTCCTCACCAATCCCAGACCACTGCACACACAGCCCTACCCCACTTATCACACACAGCCACAAGTCCCATACTACCCACAAACTCCATACCCCCCACAATAACGTTTCCCTCAATATCCTTACCCATACCCACCACCTTTCCCTCTTGCTCTACTCCCACAACAATCCTTTCTTCCCTGTGCCCTAACACCCTGACTGTCAGTATATTTCTTTTCCCACGTAGGGGGAGGTGTACAATACACATGGACACGAGTGTCCCATGGGTTCATAGACAACCCCAGTATCTTCTCCCAGGCCTTATATGACTGTTTACAATCTTTTCAACCTGCCAATGGATCTGTTCTAATGTAAAATGTGGACAATTTATTGTTGTATTTAGGTCATGTTTAAATGATATTACATTGTCATCATGATATTTATCTCTCACACACAGGACACAAGGTCACTAAGGACAAACGGCAGCCATGCCAGGCTGAGGTCAAATACTCGGAATACTGTCCAATCCAGGGGCCCAGGCAATATTTAGAGCAGTAGATATTGATAACAGAATTTAAATTGCAGGAATTTGTGTACAAATACAGTATCCCTAGAATAATTGAATGTAGGAGGGATACTCATTTCACAAGTAATGTCTTTTAAAACCTGTGTAATGTGATGGGTATTAATATCAAGACCATCCCAGACCATCTGTCTACCTGTCCCCCTTTGAGATACTGTTTAACAGGCAGCCTCATGTGAAAATATGATAATGAGGTTACTGTGCAGTGTCTCACGAAGATGAGTAAGAACAACAGGAATTGAAAGTTTTATTAACTAACATGACTGAAGCAAACTCTCATGATGTTAAACCTGGAGAACCCGTTATGATCCAATAATTTCTTATGTTCAGGTTGCCTGACTGATCGGTGGAAAGGTCAGTATCTGACGTTGTTGACAAAGTACCACATCCTCAAAGGGTGGCCAGGAAAGATACGTGGGTCCATTCCACTCACTATAGGGAGGTTAAACAACTGGTGGAGATACAAGGCGGAGACAAGGCCGATAATGTGGACCTGTCGATCGTGAGCTTGTGCCGGGAGGATTAAAAAGGTGACAGTGAGAAACCTGAGCTGAAAGAAAACTGTAGATCAGTGTCGCAGCAAGGGATTGTTCTGCTGTGTTCATTTTTGTATTCTTTTTCCAGAGTTTCCGTCATCTTGGTTTGTCTGGGGATTTCCAGTTCCTGTGACAGAGGATAGATAGAAGAGATGGAAGCTGATGCTACTGTTAATGGAGTGGAACCGAGAGGAGGAGTGTTATACCAAATCAGGGGAGTGTCTGGCCAATTTTAGTACAGTAAATTGTTTGTGAGATATGGATACCAATAATAAGGAAGAACTGTATTACAATCCTGAGTTATAATGTAATGTATGACAATGTAATCTGAATATGAATAGTTGTGCATAAATATATCATTTAGGTTATATTAGGTCATCTTAGGTAACGTAGTCCTAATCTCCTTTCCAAACTTCCTTTATAGGCTAGATGAGTTCCCACATCCTGCCAAGGATCCCTTGAGGATCCGCAGATGGTGTATAAGGGTTGTTTTACCCTTCTTGGAGACGCATTATCTAAATGGTTCAAATTACCAAACTGTGTCATACCATAGTAACATTAAACGGTATATTCTCATGCATGGCTAAACAGATTCAAAATAGTTTGTGATAGCGTCTGATTGGCTATCAAAGGGTGGAACTGTCAAAGCCGGATAATCAGCTGAGACAGAATCTGTTTACAATCGGAATCTGCGCGATGCCATCTCACGAATGGCGACAAGACTCCATCTTAGAAATAGATCACACAACGTAATTTTGTCAAAACCACAGAGTAACAATCTTCCCCAAACATATACCGACAGTGTTTAACATACATAAAAAATGACTTATTAGCATTAGAACACTTTTTAGTAATCCTTCCAGAAATCATGCCATGATGTACACAAAGCCCATTCTGGGGACAACCTTGATACCATAACAAACACAGTATACTAGGAAAACAACTAACAATACACCAGAATACTGTGAGCATTTTACATATAGAGTGTATGAGCTGTGGCAATTGTAATATAATCCAGACATTGATCTACACAATTGAATTTATACAGAAAAACAAAGCGCCACGAGGGGATGTAGTTCAGTAATGAAGATAAATAACAAATGTGTAAAAAGCTGCCCTCCACCTTGGAGTAAGCCACCAATCCCAATTGGCACAATACAATGCCAAGGAACTGTAAGAAAAGGATGTAGGTGGAATGGCGCTAAATACACATATCAGAATGAAAACAATTTAATAATGATGAATAGTTTTATAGAATGCAAAAAATTGGTTGAACAGTGCTGTTAGGCAAACAATGTATTGTAACAATAAAAACTTATACAAGTAAAACAATGTCTCTACGACAGTGAGTAAATGAAGGAAAAAATATCCTAAAACAACTGCAACAATATAGACACAATATTGTAACTGCATGAATGTCCATGCGAATAGACAATGTCTCAGAAAATTATTTTTGTTTATGGATATTGATACCGGTAGACAGTCATGAATGGACCAAAAAGAATTGGGAGCACCCTATAATGACAACTGTCAACGACCTGAATGGTGAATAAGCCGCTCAAGAAAATAATGTCTCACGTATAGTGTGCTCACCTCTCGGTCACAGTATGTAGTTTTTCCATGAGTGGATGCGGCACCAGTCTGGAGGGAGAAACAGACTGGCTCGCGGCTGGAGGTGCCGAGGGCTTGATGGAAGTGCTGATGCACATGCGGGAGCACTGGAATGTGCTGTGAAGATCCCAAGATGCGGCAGTGAGTGTTCGCCGGCGGTGAACAACCGGACTCGGTGTTGAGGAGACTCTCTCTGGCGAGGGACAGCCGGGCTCCCCGCAATCTGTAGCTCTCTCCAGAGAGATGTGAGCGGCGTGTATGATGAGCTCACAATCCTGAGCCGCAGTAAGTGGTCCAATCCAGTGTAGGCTCAATCAGAACTGGAGGTGTGGAGAAATCCGGGCGGCGTGTATGATCGCTGGCTGGATGTGTCGAGTAATAGTAAAATATTGAAGCAGTTGGATAAAAAAAAGTGGTCTCTGTAGCCTTAACACGTTTCACTGCATTAAGCAGCTTCTTCAAAAAGGCAGAATAAATGATTGTACCATGGGCGGCTATATATAGCCATTTTCATTAATGAACCACCTGTAATTAACACCTGTCAGGCATCAGTAACTAGTAGATGTATATAGGAATTGATCTAATTACTCACAATACAGATACTATATAGAAAAGCCATACATATCTAATAAAAATGCAAATATATACGTAACAATATATAGAAATACCACAACAGCACTGTATACAATCGCACTGTACACAATCAATAATAAAAACTAATATATAATAGTAAATATAAATATAAATAACATAAAATGTTTTGAAAACATAAGATCTTTTTGGCGTGTTACAATAAATAGACATATTGGACCAAATGTAATAGGGTGAGAGTTTAGAAAAGTGAGAGTTTCTGACACTTTTTAAATTTTTCCAATGTAATAGAGTCCAAAAACAAAGTAACAGAGCGAACTTGCATGTTTTTTTAGACTTAAAAAACTCTCAAGATTTAAAATCTCATTCAGATGTTTTCCCATTTTGAAGATAAAACTCAACCAATGTGAGAGTTTACTGATGAACTCTCACATTTTCTAAACTGACACCCTATTACATTTGGCCCTCTGAATTAGTTAATATTAGACACATCAACTTATACCCATGAAAAATCATCATCATGAGAACCAGAGAGCAGCGGCAAACTCATAACTATAACATGACATAAACAACTGACATACACCATATACATACAAACACAAAACTAACTATTCTTACGGGGCACATATAGATAAACAAATAATAATTCAACATTAAAAGAAAATGCAATAATGGAATCGGTCTAATCATATTATAAGTCATAATTATCCCATAGAGTACTAATGGATAAACCCAATAAATAAAAATACTATATAGAAAAGACACAATACCAAATACTGGAAATGACCCAACATAGGACTGGATACACTAATGTCAAAACAGGAAGAAAAAAGATGGAAAAAGGAAAGGGACCTAAGTTGGTGCAGCTAGAATCTATATGGAATCTAGATCCAATGCAAACCAAAGGACTGGTGAGAACACTAAAATAAAGCATAATATAAAACAGGGCCATTATGCAAAAAGTGCTATAGACCAAACACAGTATATGGTGTCCAAAGGTAAATTAGATGAATTCTAGATCGATGTTTTCATTGAGGCCCTTAGGACTAAGGGTCTGCATTTTCAAGATCCAGGCTGCTTCTTGTTTGCACAGAACTCTAAATCTATTACCTCCTCTGGTCATATGTGGTATTTGCTCTACACCGACCACTGTCAGACCATTAGGATCACCATTATGGTGGTCCAAAAAGTGCCTAGAGACACTATGCTTGATTGATTTGTTCACAATATTACGTCTATGTTCCAAAAAACGCTGTTTTAACGGGCGTATCGTGTGGCCGATGTAGAGCAAATTACATGGACATGATAGCATATAAATTACATAATGCGAAGTACAATTAATAAAATAATTTATATTAAATCTTTTTTGAGCTACATAGGAAAATACAGATTTTGTCTTGTTCAAAATATGTGCACATGTTATACATTTGTTATGGTTACACTTATAGCAGCCTGTAATTTTAAGGCCACTCAAAGTCCTCTTGGAGAAAGTATTAGAAACTCCCATATCAGATTTAAAGAAACTTGGAGCCAGAATGTTGCCAAGATTTTTGGCTTTCTTAAAGACTAGTCGAGGTCTGGGGCCTAAGTGTGTTTTCAAAACAGGATCAGTCAATAACAATTTATAGTTATTTCTCATAATTCCAGAAATTTTATTCGCAGATAAATTATATCTGGAGATGAACATGGGTTCCCCTTCTTTATGTTCTTTTAATTTTTTAGTATGTCTTTTTTTATGTAAAGTATTGGTATCAAAAAACGTAGCCCTGTCTAATGATATAGATGTGTGTAATGCCTCATCTAAAATTTGTGAGGGATAATCTTTCTCAGAGAAATCTTTGATCAGCACTTGAGCTTGTTCCTTAAACTTATTAATAGATGTACAATTTCTATGAATCCAAAATAGTTGACTGTTAGGGACGTTATTCAACCATTTTCTTTTATGGTTACTAGAGTATGGTATAAAGCTACAGACGTCGACAGATTTCCTGTAGTTGGAAACATGAAATTGTTCCAACGTAGTATAGTAAAAGGTTTCAATCGCACTGGTCTTGTGTTGTATAGGAAAAAAGTTGGATTTAGCTTTAAATATATGTTTCTGGTGGAGCCCTAAGTCAAAGAGAGGGATCTCAACCTGAGATGTATCGGTAGCTCCATCCATATTTTCTAATAATAATTCATTAAGAATTTTTAGACTTGTGCTATCATTTTCATCAAGTGTGCTGGAGGGAGAAACAGACTGGCTCGCGGCTGGAGGTACCGAGGGCTTGATGGAACTGCTGATGCACATGCGGGAGCACTGGAATGTGCTGTGACGATCCCAAGATGCGGCAGTGAGTGTTCGCCGGCGGTGAACAACCGGACTCGGCGTTGAGGAGACTCTCTCCGGCGAGGGACAGCCGGGCTCCCCGCAATCTCCCAATCTCCCAAGGCTGTAACCATAACAAAGGTTTTTTAAGTATTTGAACACCAACACTTATGAACTCACTTTCACTCACTCCTATCACCAGCATCACATTAATTTTTTGGACATTTCTTTGGATATTTTAGATGATCGTATTCATGTTTCCAACTACAGGAAATCTGTCGACGTCTGTAGCTTTATACCATACTCTAGTAACCATAAAAGAAAATGGTTGAATAACGTCCCTAAAAGTCAACTATTTTGGATTCATAGAAATTGTACATCTATTAATAAGTTTAAGGAACAAGCTCAAGTGCTGATCAAAGATTTCTCTGAGAAAGATTATCCCTCACAAATTTTAGATGAGGCATTACACACATCTATATCATTAGACAGGGCTACGTTTTTTGATACCAATACTTTACATAAAAAAAGACATACTAAAAAATTAAAAGAACATAAAGAAGGGGAACCCATGTTCATCTCCAGATATAATTTATCTGCGAATAAAATTTCTGGAATTATGAGAAATAACTATAAATTGTTGTTGACTGATCCTGTTTTGAAAACACACTTAGGCCCCAGACCTCGACTAGTCTTTAAGAAAGCCAAAAATCTTGGCAACATTCTGGCTCCAAGTTTCTTTAAATCTGATATGGGAGTTTCTAATACTTTCTCCAAGAGGACTTTGAGTGGCCTTAAAATTACAGGCTGCTATAAGTGTAACCATAACAAATGTATAACATGTGCACATATTTTGAACAAGACAAAATCTGTATTTTCCTATGTAGATCAAAAAAGATTTAATATAAATTATTTTATTAATTGTACTTCGCATTATGTAATTTATATGCTATCATGTCCATGTAATTTGCTCTACATCGGCCGCACGATACGCCCGTTAAAACAGCGTTTTTTGGAACATAGACGTAATATTGTGAACAAATCAATCAAGCATAGTGTCTCTAGGCACTTTTTGGACCACCATAATGGTGATCCTAATGGTCTGACAGTGGTCGGTGTAAAGCATATACCACATATGACCAGAGGAGGTAATAGATTTAGAGTTCTGTGCAAACAAGAAGCAGCCTGGATCTTGAAAATGCAGACCCTTAGTCCTAAGGGCCTCAATGAAAACATCGATCTAGAATTCATCTAATTTACCTTTGGACACCATATACTGTGTTTGGTCTATAGCACTTTTTGCATAATGGCCCTGTTTTATATTATGCTTTATTTTAGTGTTCTCACCTGTCCTTTGGTTTGCATTGGATTTGGATTCCATATAGATTCTAGCTGCACCAACTTAGGTCCCTTTCCTTTTTCCATCTTTTTTCTTCCTGTTTTGACATTAGTGTATCCAGTCCTATGTTGGGTAATTTCCAGTATTTGGTATTGTGTCTTTTCTATATAGTATTTTTATTTATTGGGTTTATCCATTAGTACTCTATGGGATAATTATGACTTATAATATGATTAGACCGATTCCATTATTGCATTTTCTTTTAATGTTGAATTATTATTTGTTTATCTATATGTGCCCCGTAAGAATAGTTAGTTTTGTGTTTGTATGTATATGGTGTATGTCAGTTGTTTATATCATGTTATAGTTATGAGTTTGCCGCTGCGCTCTGGTTCTCATGATGATGATTTTTCATGGGTATTAGTTGATGTGTCTAATATTAACTAATTCAATATGTCTATTTATTGTAACACGCCAAAAAGATCTTATGTTTTCAAAACATTTTGTTATTTATATTTATATTTACTTTTATATATTAGTTTTTATTATTGATTGTGTACAGTGCGATTGTATACAGTGCTGTTGTGGTATTTCTATATATTGTTACATATATATTTGCATTTTTATTAGATATGTATGGCTTTTCTATATAGTATCTATATTGTGAGTAATTAGATCAATTCCTATATACATCTACTAGTTACTGATGCCTGACAGGTGTTAATTACAGGTGGTTCATTAATGAAAATGGCTATATATAGCCGCCCATGGTACAATCATTTATTCTGCCTTTTTGAAGAAGCTGCTTAATGCAGTGAAACGCGTTAAGGATACAGAGACCACTTCTATTTTACCCAACTGCTTCAATATTTTACTATTACTCGACACATCCAGCCAGCGATCATACACGCCGCCCGGATTTCTCCACACCTCCAGTTCTGATTGAGCCTACACTGGATTGGACCACTTACTGCGGCTCAGGATTGTGAGCTCATCATACACGCCGCTCACATCTCTCTGGAGAGAGCTACAAATTGCGGGGAGCCTGGCTGTCCCTCGCCGGAGAGAGTCTCCTCAATGCCGAGTCCGGTTGTTCACCGCCGGCGAACACTCACTGCCGCATCTTGGGATCGTCACAGCACATTCCAGTGCTCCCGCATGTGCATCAGCACTTCCATCATGCCCTCGGCACCTCCAGCCGCGAGCCAGTCTGTTTCTCCCTCCAGACTGGTGCCGCATCCACTCCTGGAAAAACGACATACTGTGACCGAGAGGTGAGCACACTATACGTGAGACATTATTTTCTTGAGCGGCTTATTCACCATTCAGGTCGTTGACAGTTGTCATTATAGGGTGCTCCCAATTCTTTTTGGTCCATTCATGACTGTCTACCGGTATCAATATCCATAAACAAAAATAATTTTCTGAGACATTGTCTATTCGCATGGACATTCATACAGTTACAATATTGTGTCTATATTGTTGCAGTTGTTTTAGGATATTTTTTCCTTGATTTACTCACTGTCGTAGAGACATTGTTTTACTTGTATCAGTTTTTATTGTTACAATACATTGTTTGCCTAACAGCACTGTTCAACCAATTTTTTGCATTCTATAAAACTATTCATCATTATTAAATTGTTTTCATTCTGATATGTGTATTTAGCGCCATTCCACCTACATCCTTTTCACACAATTGAATTTGTCTGAATCCTAAACAGGTTTTAGTCTCACTATCAGACAGAATGGCCCCAGCTTCAAAGCTGGGGGTCTCCACCCTGTTTGAGAGTGAAGCTCACTGCCCATAACACATTTGCATTGCAGTTTGAAAATGTTAGTAAGAAATTATATAATATATATATTAAATCCATCATAAATAGAATTTCATGCATAAACACCGCACATTACGCACAGTTGCGCTGCTAACATGACGCTCATTAGCGCATGCACAATATCCTGCATGCGAACGCTTTTTATTATCTGCATGCGTGCACATCTGCACCAAATTAGATAAACCTAACTAGCGTCTTTTCCCAAACCCCTAATACTTACATAATGCACACTCACATAAAAGGTTCCATAGCTTTAAAGTATAAGATCCAAGTTTTATTCATTTTTTACAAATGCTGTGAAATAAAGACTATTTTGGTATCTAAGGTTTAATACATGATAAGTAAGCCGTGTATGGTATTATACTGATCTGCACTTTCTCAACAGCTTCCCGGTATCATTGGTGTGAAGTTTGCAACATGTATTCACAACTTATGGACCGTAGAGATATAAAGCACCAAAATGTATTTTGTGAAACCAACAGCCTAGATTTGCATGCAGGGGGAATAGAGGAGGCAACAAGCTGTTAGAGGCTGTTCTGTGTCTATTTGAATCAACCTGTTAAATATCCTGTAACAGATGCATCCGCACTGGGAACCAATGGGATCAGCAACAAACCTTTCTATTGTGTTGTCTGTTTCTGTAAGGGTATAAATGTGTGTGTTGTGACCCCAGTCTAGAGTCTTCTTGCTGATTGCTGATTGACGGAGGTTTCTTGCTGATGCTGGTATCTGGTCCAGAGCGCGTGCGTATGTATGACTGTATCTTGGGTCTGTATAATTCTTTGCACTAAATTGTACTTAAATCACAGCATGTAACTGACTGTACTTTACTTGAATAATACTTTGTGCTTTGGAAACACATGTTCAAGATCTAAAGTCTTTATTTTACTGTATGACTGCGTACGCAAATAGCGTAAATTTTAGAGGTTTACAGGGAGTGTTTTTCGAAGGTATAAGTAGGTGCATATAGAGGTTGAAATCCAGTATCCTTAGAGGTATGCTATAATATTGCTATAACATGGCTGTGTGTTTAAGATAAACCCTCTCTAGTAATTGAGATGGAATACATATGATTGACTGGCAAAAGATCGACAGCCACTCCCCCTCTCCCCCCCTAACCCCTCCCAGATGGTGCCTAACCATAACCCGCCCTCCCTGAAGCCTAACCCTCCCTGGTGGTTACCTCTCTAACCCACCCTGGGAGGTCCCTAAACCTAACCCCCCATCCCCTGGCCCAAACCTAACCGGCACACTTACCATTGGGATGCTGGTGGTTGGGATGCCGATGTCTGTATTTTCATCTCTTCGAGATGGCGGTGTATGCATTCTGATGGGTGTTGAGATGAGTACAGGCTTAAATCATGGGAGGCTTGGTTTACACCCCAGAATAGGTCTAAGACTCTGATTCTGAGTCTGACACAAAATGCCAGTATACATGGACGTCCGCCAGCGTCACTACCATATGTTTATGCAAGTATCTTTCTATGGGAGTATCTGGCCATCTTCATGTGTATGTAATGCACCACGCACTGTATTTCCAGACACAGGGCCTGATTCAGAGCCGGACGCTCTTTCAGAGTGCTCGCTCTGAATCAGTGCCCTCCCTCTCTTTTTTTAGAGCGGCCTCCTGGCCGCTCGTATAGCTGTGGGTGACCACCCACAGCTATAGCGTGCGGCCAAAAAGATGGTCGCGATGGTCAAGACCATCGGGCTTGCGACGAGACACTTGTGGGAGTGTCTCAACTGCCGCAAGCCCTGGAGTGCTTTTGGCTCTATCGCTTGTGATGTCAGTGGGGCCGGCCCCAGACGGTAGGTGTTCCCATGGGAACGCCTCCTTCTGGGCAGCAACGCCCCCAGCACGCCCACCAAAGGGGGTGTGCTGTCACTCAACATTGACAGCACGCCCCCTTTGTAGCGAGACCCATAGTGACGGCTTGCCCGTCACTATGCAGGTCTCGCTCATGCGCACGACGGAGCCGGCTCCCTCGTGCACATGCGCACTTGGCCAACATCGACCCGCTTGCGAGGACTCAGCGCTCGCGAGCGGGTCTGAATCAGGCCCACAGTCCTAATTGCCATCATTAGTTTCAGAACTTAGGCAAACACTTTATCATGTATCGTAAGATAGATTGTTCTGGTGTGGATCAAAGTGATATATCGTGGACATAATGTAGTGTGCACACCCGTCATTCCCATCCATCATTCATTACTTCGTCCCTTCTGCTTTCCTGTACGTACGATGGGGCGATGTAATGGACTATGCAAGTTAGTTACATGCAGCATGAAATGATACCATCGTACCATGGATTGTGTAATGAGTACAGTGTGCGTGATCAGGGGCATCATTAGAGAGGAGGAGGCCCGTGTGCATTCCCCGTCCGGGGCCCCCTCCTCTCTTTCCGGTGGCCGGCAGCTGACTGACATGGCTGGCCGGCCACTGGAGCATTAGTAGACTCTGGGCACTAGAGTGTGCCCTGAGTATACTGCACATGCGCAAAACGATGGTAAAATGGCTGCGGCGCCCATTTTTCTGGCTTTTTGTACAGCGCTGACACCTGATGCGGGACCTCGGAGAGGTAAGTTTTAAGTAATATATGTGCAGGGTGTGCACCCATTATAGATACACCCCTGTGCGTGATGCATTGTTACATCAGTTGCCAAATTGTTGGGTCGCATTGTCTTATGGTGTGCACCCATTTTTACACCCACTCCATGCCCAGTGCAAAAGATCAGTCTGAGAAATGGTGTCCCTGCTCTGTACGCATGCCTGAAATGAGCACTGAAATCTGTCTACATGCCCATGACAATAGCATGATACTCCCATAAGATGGATCTTTTCCTTGTGTCCAATCCCTATCCCTATCACTTCACCACACCTTCATCTACATCACACTAATCTCCCTCCCTTTCCTACAAATGCATCCCACCTCTCTTGCCTATTGATAACTTCTTTCCACTCCTGCCTCCATGATCTTGCCCGTGCTGCTCCTTACCTCTGGTACTCTCTCCCTCTCCAACTCTCCACCTCTCTACAAATCTTCAAATGGGGTCTCAAGATGCACTACTTCAAAGCCTTCCAGCTCTCATCCTAACCTGCTGCTTACTTGCTTCTTCCTGACTGTCTACCCTATCTGTGTCACCCCTGTCTGTCTCCCTCCCCTATTGAATGTAAGCTCTCACGAGCAGGGTCCTCCACCCTTATGTGCTTTTCCTTCCCTCACTCATACGATCGTCTACTCATAACTCTCCACAAGGGCACTTTACACTAGGTAGCTGACGCCCTACTGCTTTTTTGAGTGTTATGATCGCTGCAGCAATGTTTATATACCATGTTCTTGTAACCCCCTTTTATTTCCCCTTGTGAAAGGGACACTAGGTTACCAACCCCACAATGTCTAGTAAATGGTATGACTCTCATTCTGATCAGTGCCTCCACCCAAGTATTTATGATGTGTGTGGGTCTACTTGGGAAAACCCAAATGATAATGCAGTGTACTAAATATAAAACCAACATGTGTTTGTATATCTCCCCAGCAATGTTAGTAACTCACACTTTTCTCGATTTTGTTCCCTCCAGGGTTTGCTTCGTATACCGCAATTCTTCAGAAAAGATAGATAAGTATCAATACACAGATGGTATGTTTTTTTCTTTTTCCTTTTAAGTATAACAATGTATACAGACCTCATACAATAATATACAATAGTGAAACCGACATAGAGAATACAATGTTAACACTGGTATTTCACTGCAATCAGGTTTTGTAGAATAATACAAAGATACTGTTCTCTAATTAAAAGACATTCAGCGGAAGATATGTTCCTTTTCCTTTGTAGGGTATCTCGTATAATGTCACTGTGTGATGGTGGTCACTTGAATGAGTTCTCAACACTAAAAGTCTTTTGAAAGTGAACTGACGATGGTATGTAAATAACCAACTAACATATGTCACTTAGAAAACGATATCAGTTTTGCTGGCATAAACTCCTGGACTGCAAACTGTACTATAGAGTATGTTCTCCTGGTAACTACGGTCGAAGAGTTTTGAATCTGATAGTACTCACATAGTTTATGACTTTGCTAGCTGTTAAAATTCCTGTTCCTGATGTGCTATAATATTTTGGATTATATGATGAACAGTCATGGATGATGGGTTAATAGATTGACCTTTCTTCCCTATTGTAGAAAAATACCTCCAACGCATTTAAATAAGGCATTCCTCAAAAATACTTTAAAATGAAGGCAATCCTCCTGTATGCCAACTGCTCTGTGTTTCTCTCACTTTGGACTATGAGCTTTGTTTCCCCTCAAATTAAGTCTCAGAGGAAATTTAATAGGTGCACTATGTTGATACACAAATGCATATGCACATTTACTGACTTCCAGAGTAGGGGTGATTTATTTAGATATCAGTAGTTTGCTGGTTCATGTTACTCCAATACAAGTGATTTCTCTACCTCACTGAAGTATAAATTATTGCAGACTGGGCTTCGGGGCTTCTTTAATGCTGATGTTACCAGTACTTGGTTTGACTAATATATGCCCCTCTGTTTGAGGAGAATACTAGGTGCTGGGTGTGCTGGGGTCAGCAATAATAATAGGAATGATAATGCTTCAAAAAGGGCTCACCACCTCCTGTAAGCTGGGAACTCACTGACTGCTGGTGAAGCGATACTGCTACAAAGCCCGCCTCCTCCCCAGCTGATCCTCTCAGTCTCTGGGGTGTGTCACAGCAGCCCGCCCCTCTCAGCCGACTGAGGGCTTCCACTGCTTATCAGGCACAGCCACGCTTCCGGAATGCCGTCCGGACCATTGCCGGGACCACACACAGCTACTTCTCCTCTCAGCAGGTACCCTCCTCACCAGGGGTTTCCTGCCTTACTTAGACCTCACTGGCTCCTCTAGTCCAGTCTCACCGCTACTGCCGCCCTCCTTAGGTTACCTAAGCGCAGCGCTGCGGCCGTAGATCAGAGGGCTCACGAAGGGGAACTCCAGTCTGCCAACTGACACTAGCTCTCTCCTATTTATGGCCTTCCCCTCAGCCTGCCACAAGTGTAACACCCTAGTAAAATATGGTACCACGAAGAAGTCTCAGATAATATCGAGGATAGGTTCTTGCTTTTTATACAGAGAGGTAAGGGCTAACATGAGACAAACAAGTAAATAAGATAAGATCATGCAATGTCAACAGATAATAGTTTTACAATAAATTTATAAGTGATGCACACGGTGAGCAAGATTACACTTTTGTAGTAAAAGTTACAAGTTCAATTAAGATAACAGATACAGTTACAGTTCACATGAGAAAAACAACAACAATTCAGGTTTTATTATTCAGGAACACAGCTCCCTCGCAATCTATAGGGATTCCTCTCCTGTTGGTTTTAAGAGGTTAATGTATGCAATACTTTCCCTACCACAGATTATCTTAAACTCTGTAACTAAACAGTAAGACAACAACTAACAGTCCTTAAATTAGTCTCTTAGTTTGCAGATTATTTTCCTAAACTTTACTGGCCAGAAGCTATTAGTTCATGAATTAATACTGTATTAAATATTCCTGAGTGTACATTGCGTTGCCCGGGTTATTAGCTGGAAGGTCTGACTGTATCCTGCTTAAGCAGAAATAGCTCCACTGTGGGTTAATGTAAAGCTGTGTTGCTCCTAAGTGCAATTGTTTCTCTTTTTAATCCAGGCTGACAGACTCTGCGACAATGTTAATGTTAATAGTTCTGCAACCTTGTTGCTACAAATGGATTACTGTGACAGTTAGATGGCTCTGCCTCTCCTACTGCACACAGAGCTGCTTAGATGGGATTTATTATACGCAACTCCTGCAGCTCCTTACGGGGACTCTCCTGCCCACAAGTCCCAAGGACCAAGTCTAAGACTCTGTGCGGCTTATGCAGCTAATAAAGTTTCAGGCTGTAGACACTTATTAATTATAACTCCTTTTCTGCACTGGTGTCTGGGGAAGTTATTGTTGGGCACTATACATAGGGCTGTAGCTGCCAGCTAGCTGCGGGCCACTGTTAGCGGGTAGTTGTAGAAGAGTGTGTGTGGCCAAGCGTCTTACCCCCCACGATAACCACAACTCCTTTCTGTGCCTGCAGGGTCCGATACAGCCTCCAGTCACTGTCATCAAACTGTGGCTCCCCAGGAACACCTCCGGCTGCTGTTCCTCACTAAGGGAGGTGGGTCAGAAGGCTCTAATGGCTGCCAGCACTCAGTTCACTGAGCTCCCGGCACTCTCCAGCAGCTCCATCAGCGGCCCTCTGCAGCGCAGCTTCCCCTTCACCGCTCACCTACCAACTGCACACAACAACTGCAGCCCAACTGTCAGTACAAGCCCCTCTGGTCACGGGGCACTGTTTCTCTATTGCATTGGAGGTCCAGTCTCTCCAGCTGCACGCCAGCTCCTGAAGCTGGCTACCTTGTCCACTGTCACCAATGAATACATTCAAATGTCCAGCAACACATATATAAGGGTACACAACATGAGGTACTCCCAGGTTCTGGGGTACCACTCAAGCCCCTCCCCTCTGTACTTAGTGCATGCCATTTCTGGAACCTTTCAGGATCCTTACTAACTTTGGCACCATAATAACCTATATGGCCGTGTGGTGTCATGAGTAACCATATAGGAGAATTGCCTTCACTCATAGATTTAACAACCCCATATACATTTTCATTATATCAAGGGTGTCCAGGATCACTATTGCCTTCCATAACGGTGTATTAATAAACCTGTCGTAATCACAATCATATATTACATTTCAACACACATAGGTTATTATTACATAAACTTTATAGTATATATGTGTGTGTGTGTGTGGGTCTTCAGTGTTTTGTAAAATAATTAATTATTTAACACAGGGTGTTACATTCTTATTCTGTATTGTCTTGTACTGTAAGTCACTGTTTTAATTTGTTAATGTACTTTGTGAGGTGCTGTGGAACCCCTGTGGTGCCATCTAAATAAAGGATAATAGTAATAATAATTGGTAACCATTCACTTGCCACCCAGAAACGCATGTTTCCTGAACAGAGAGATCTGGCCACGTACGGAGAAAAACATCTGTTCTCGTGAAGGTGCGTTCCCATAGTGCAGTGTTTGCGCAGTCTGAGATTGCTTCTTGCTGTCCATGCTGATAGTCGTGAGAAGCGTTTCCTTTTGTTCTTGTGTCCGTCTCAGAATCAGACCCCATGTGTACCACATTAAACTAAAATGACTCAATCTAATAGAAATGTGATCATACAAATATCATATTTTCATTGTAATTGCTTGAAAATTATTTAATTGCTTCTTTTATATTTAGAGTGTTTTTATTATGTATAATAAAGTTGTGTGTGTGTGCATGTGCGAGCAGCTGTACATTATTCACAGTAAATAGAAATAATGGGCAGAGGAAAAATAAGACCAGGGTTAGAAATGACGAAGTCCAGCACATAAGAATAAGAGCTGGTGATATTTACTTTGGTTATACATTTGGATGAAATCTAACAGAAAATCGCATCAAGTTATTGAACACAACTTGCCACTTCCAGCTGAGATCCCCCCATATAATGGGATACTGAATCGTGTCTAATATTACCCCTTTTCACCAAAATTCCGGGTCTCAGTTGGAACAGGGTTCCTATCCGGATCAGACCCGGAATTTAGCCGGCGCTGGATATTCCCAAGTCGGTGCCGCTCACTCCGCAATTGGGTCTGCATAAACCCAGATTTTCCAACGTGAAAGTGGATGCTTGGAGATGACGTCATCTCCAAGTACCACTGAAGCCGGACTTCGGCCGGCATGTGGCTCACTCCAGGTCATCAAGACCCGGAGTGTGCCGAACACACAGCAGGGTTTCACGGGCTACGCCCGTGTTAAACCCTACTATTTACCAGGGTTGGATTGCCGGGTCACTTGACCCGGCGATCCAACCCTCACCCCTTTTACACCAAGGAGTTTGCCCGGGTTGACACTGCAATAATCCGAGTTTTAGCTCCGGTGTAAAAGGGGTATTAGTAAGATGGACAAAACATAACATAGAACTCCTGCATCTAACCATGGATATCTCTAAAACCTGACCTGTTGGGTAGCCTTGAGGACCGCTTTTGGCACCTTCTGCTGTAGGTAGGTTGTTGTTTAATATAGTGGTTCTCAACTGCAGTCCTCAAGTACCCCCAACAGGTCATGTTTGTGGATTTCTGTCTGTGGAAGCAGTTAGGATAATTACTGACCCAGCAAACTAGTTTAACTCACCTGTGCATGATTAAAGCAATCCAGAAAACATGACCTGTTAGGGTACTTGAGGAGCGCAGTTGGGAACCACTGGTCTAATATTACTACTTATTCAGTTGAGCCAGGAGTATCTCTTCACTGTAAGCATAAATAAATACATCTAAAGTGCTTGCTCACCCCTGTCATATGATAACCATACACTAGTGCGATTTCGGGACGATTACACAATTTTAGACGCATCGTACGATGAATTGTTTGAAAATCGTTAAGTGTTTAGGTCAGAATATGATCCGATGGGTGCTCCTGTCGCTGTTCTATCGTATCTTATGATCAGAAGTGCAGCCCATATTATCCATGGTGCAGATTGTGCCGTGTTTTTGCGCATGCAATGCATCATGCTTTTGACCATCTGAGTGGCATAATTTAAATCTATTATGACAGCATGTTTTTGGTGAGGCACACGATCGATCATATCATGGCCAGTTGTATAGGGGTGAGTGATCGTACGTCAGATCGTATGGTCATCGTGTGTGAAAAAAGCACCAAATCATGCGGCCGGGACTGCCAGGGAGCTGCCGGGGAGTTCAAGAGAAAAGGTATTATGAATCACATCTTATACTGGTCGTACTAGTCTATGGCCAGCATTAGAGGGACAGTCTATTTTGGATTCAGCCATTTCTCTTTGATCTTCAGTCCTGTTCAAAAAGTCACAGCAGGAGGTAATGAAGTAAGAGATACAAAGGATGACTGCTTCCAGCTCTTCTTTTCTCAGCTAGGAAATAAAAACATTGTACACAGTAAATGAAGGGGTTACAAGTATGCTCCTATCATGCACACTACTAGTTTTCAGGTCACTAGAGAATTAGAGCTTATACACATAAATGTGTTTGTCGTCTGGTACATTTTCCAAACAAATCACTTAAAAAAAGGTGATTACTAAGCTGCAAATAAATGTAGGCCTGGCCACAGGTCAAATACCATTGCATAACATGGTGAGCCTATTGTTTCATTTGTGCATTCTGTTTTATGGAAAATTACATTTCTGTGAGGGCATTGACAGGGTTGCAACATTTTGCACCTTCTGAAGATAGCAGTATTATAAGTCAAGAGCAGAGATTTACTAAAGTGCAATTCTAAAAAACTGGCCATTTTTAGGAGGTTTTATGTGTGGTAAAGGCAAAACTACAGCATAATCCATGATTTTAAAGCACGTCTGTTTTTTTCATGAAAAAAATGCAAATCCTTTCCCTTTTTTCTTTGTGAAATCATTCTATGGGCTGGATTCAGAGACGGTCGCAATGCCAATATATTCGCAAATGGGCATTTTCTACTGCTCATGCGTAAAGGTCTCAATGCACATGTGCAGCGATAGTCATGTGACAATGGTCGCAGTGAGAATTTATTCTCAAAGTGATTGACAAGCAGGAACCATATGTGGGTGGCAACTGGGGGCGGTGGCGACACAATCGCAGGCATGTCTCCTCCCCCTGGGACTGCCAGTCCGGGCTGCGATCACAAGAATGCGGCTTCCAGTGGCCTTTCGGGCAGCCCTACAGAGCATCTCGTGGCTGCAAACAATGCAACGAAGAGAAGCTGGTGTTATGCGCATGCGCAGTGCCACCACCGCTTATGCGCATGCGCCTGCCCCTGCCAGATTCAATGAGCAGATGCTGTGACCCTGTCAAGCAGCAACGGCAGCCCCCCTCAGCAGGGGTGTAACCAGAGGTATGGGTGCCCCATAGCAAAATTTACGGGCGCCCCCATAGGTCTATCTAGGCACCCCGTTGCCCCACCAGGTTCTATGACAGGTTGAGCATGGCCAACTTTCAGGCTGCAGAGCTTGAGCAGATGACTCACCTGTGCCAGCAGCTCCTCTAGCTGGTTCCCAGAAAGGTCCAGCTTCCGCATGCCGAGTAGCTGCCCCAAACTGGGGGAGAGGGGGCTCAGCAGCGTGTTCCGGCAGAGGATGAGGCTCTACAGGTAGAAGAGGATGCCCTGGCCGGCCGGAACCTCCCACAGCTCCGCGCAGCCGCTCAACTCCAGGTAGTTGAGGAGGCCGGCCAGTAGTTGTCCCACGCACAGCAGGAGGCACTCAACCACCGCCTGCAGCACCAGGTCCAGCGACCTTTCCTGCTCCACCTGCTGGATCTCCGGCTATTCCACCGCCATCACCACACACAGAACATGCCACGCGTGGTGACCGGCAGCATAGCGCAACCAACCACAGGCCAAGGGGGCATCTTCCTGCAACATGACCAGCCAATCACAAAACAGGGCAGCCTCTTGCTGCACTCCACTGCACACAGCCAGCCAGGGAGCAGGGCAGCCTCTGCCAGGAATGTGACCAGCCAATCACAGAGTGGGGAGGACACTTTCCACCATGTCCAGGCAACAACATTACTGCTGCTGAGGTGAGCTGGCTGCTGTGGAAGGCGGGTCCCAGAGGTGCTGCGGGCCCCATAGCAACCGCACCCCCTGCACCCACGGTAGTTACGCGCCTGCCCCTCAGGTAAGAGGGCAGGTACTCTGCTGGTCTTGTCCATTTTGGGGAAGTGTCACAGCTGGTGACTGCAATCATATATGTAGTAAAAATAAAAATGACTCCTTCTTACTTCTGATGGTCAGTCAACCTAACCATAGAGTTACTCAGAAGTTTGATGATCAACCAATGTGCATCCGATGGTTGTGCCTTTCTGCACAGATCTGAGATGCCTCTCAATACAAATCCTGGCTGCTGCTGCATTTGCATATTTTCGCACATCTTCTGCGGGATCGCAGCTGTGACGGCATTTGTGACCATCTCTGAATCAGGCCCTATGTATGAAGCTGAGGCTTACAAAATCTCACACAAGTAGACACATTTTTAGACCTGGCTCTGATCAGCGAGATTGCTGGAACAGTGGGGAGGCAAATTTGATATTACTTATTGGTGCAATCATTATTTTTTTATTAAGTAGGAAAAGCTAATTTATTTTAAGGGGGCCACTATTATTATATAAATTTCTTAAGTGAGGTTTATTCTTTTTTTTTTCATATGAGGGCATAACCATGTGATTAATAAAATTGGAAATAATAATTTCTGATGTAAATAATATTTAATATTTTGTGGCCCTTGTCTCCCTTGTTAGTCTTTGCATGACGGGACTGCTGCTGCTTCTCTGAACACTGCTGTGTGACTGCAGATGAGCTATTCAACAGTTTAGTCAGGTGGCGAGATGCATCAATGGGAAAAATGCGGTCAAACCCCACAAATGCAAGTTTGACCGCATTTCTCATATACAGTAAAAGGTGCCTACACCTTTGGCGATTTTTTACACAATTTGCCCGATTTAGATAAATTGTGACGACAAATTGTGTAAAATATGGCCAAATCGTGAGTGTCCACTCACGATCACGATGCGCGTCCCTGCAAGTCGTACATCACATCTTCAGATCTGCCATGCTGTAGGGCAGATTTGCCAATCTCGTACACGGTGTTGGGCAGATTGTGAGTATTTTCAATCACGATCTATCGCACAATACATCGTACTATGCAGAATTTGACAGACAGGAGCCTGTACATGCCCAAATCGCCATCTTGTGCTGAATCGTGATTGCAAGGAGAAGGAAGGACGTGACTGAGCCTGCACACCCAAGTCTGGAAATCTATTTGGTGAGTATATTGCTGCTGTTAATGCACCACCACTGTCCACCAATGTGCCACCCACCTATCCACCATATAAATGCATGACCTAGCCACTGCCCACTGAAATGAGGTGGGTGGTGGCTGGGTCATGCATTATACACCCTGTCCACCAATGTGTGCAACCCACCTGCCCACCAATGTATGCCAGCCACCTACCCACCAATGCGTGCCAGCCACCCATCTATCCACCATATAAATGCATGACTCACCCACCACTCACCAAAATGAGGCGGGCGGTGGCTGGGTCATGCATTATACACCTTGTCCACCAATGTGTGTCAGCCACCTACCCACCAATGTGTGCCAGCCACCCACCTACCCACCATATAAATGCATGACCCAGCAACCACCCACCGAAATGAGGTGGGTGGTGGCTGGATAATGCATTATATACCCTGTCCACCAATGGGAGCCACCCACCTACCCACTGACTGCCCACCAATGTCACGGGCCACCTAATAAATAGTTAGAAAATATGAAAATATTCCAAATATATTAAAACAAATATATTTCAACAGCATAAACAATTACATTTCAACAACATAAAACAAATGTAATATATTGGTTTATGTTGCTGTCCTATATTTGTTTATGGTGTTGTGATATAACACCATGAAGAAATATATTGCAACAACATAAACGAATATAATTTTACAGCATAAACAAATACATTTCGACAACATAAAAAAATGTAATTTATTGGTTTATGGTGCTGTCATATATTTGTTTATGGTGTTGTAATATAACACCATGAAGAAATATATTGCAACAACATAAACGAATATATTTTTACAGCATAAACAAATACATTTCAACAACATAAACAAATGTAATACATCAGCATAAACAAACATATTAAAAACCTTTAAAAAATCATTAAAATACCATAACAAACATATTAAAATCCTGTAAAAAAATATATATTAAAATACCATTGCAAACATTAAAATCCTGTAAAAAAAACACATTAAAACAACATTAAAACATTTAACATTAACAACTTTAAAAATCACAAAACAATTTACAATTATAGCTAAAAATGTATTTGTTTATATTTTTCTTCCTAGGAATGTCTATGGATAGCGAGCGAAAGTTTGTGACTGGATTCCTCAAGATCCTACAGTCCAAAGAATGTCTATGGCAGATAAGCTGTAGACAATACCATAATAAGTCTCACATATTGGCAGCTTTGGAGGTGTTGTTGGAGTACACCAAAAAGTTTATTGTGGATGCAACCCTCAAAACAGTCTGCCTGAAAATCCAGAACTTGCGGACAGTGTACATAAAGGAGAAGAAAAAAGTGGATGAGTCCAAAAGGTCCGGAGCGGGCACCAACGATGTGTTTCATCCAATGCTGTGGTACTATAACTTAATAAGCTTCATCAGCGAGCAGGAGCTACAACGCCAGTCTGTTGTCCTGATGGCTGAGCGAGAGGGAGAAGAGGAGGCCGCTGAAGTGAGTGGACCGTCTGAGGAAGTTTTGATAAGTAGAGACAGTTCATCAATTCCAATTGTCCACTATAGTCAGTTATCTCACAGACAGTCCACCTGCACCTGGTCCATATAAATAGGCCACATACTCCTCCCTCACTTCTTTGGCACGTGCAGTTGATGTGGTTTGAATTGGAGGTGCAAACGCTGATGTAAATTGGGCAATCTCCTCCAGAATGGGGTCAGGCATTGTATCTATTACACATGAAGATGTCCTGCATCTTCAGGTCTAGCTGAGACTGGTCCCCGTTGTGTTGTTTTCCTTCTCAGAAAGTTATGTAGCACACAGCACGCCATCACGACCCAGTCTATCTTGTCCACACATAGGTTTATGGTGGTGTGGAAAATGCGGAACCAGTTACTCAGTATCCCAAACGCATTTTCCACAATGCCCCATGCCCGGGATAGACGATAACTGTAGATCTCACTGGTCAGGCCTCACTGGTCAGGCCTCTCTGTGGAAATGGCTTCATCACATGTTCATGCAAAGCAAAAGCCTCATCTGCGAGGAAAATGTAATTTAGGCCGTGCTTTGTCTGGTCCAGTGATGGCAAGTTGAGGGTTTTGTTGGTGAGTTTCTGGTAGAATGCCATATGTTTGAAGGACCCACCATCCAAAGCACGGCCATTCTTGCCAACATCCACAAACACAAATTCGTAGTTGGCATTCACCACTGCCATAACGATGCTGAAGAAGCCTCTGTAGTTGTAGTAATATGTTCCGGTGTTGGCAGGTGGGTTGATACGTATATGTTCTCCATCGATGGCTCCTCCGCAGTTAGGGAAATTCCAACGTTGTTCAAACTCTTCAGTAATGCTCTTCCACTCCTCCATGATGTTTGGAAACTAGAAAAATAGTAAACAATTGGTTCAAACATGACTAGTATTTTTTTTCTCCATTTTTTCCCTATATAGACTACCACCCAAGAGCCGGATTTGTACTCTGGACTTCAGTGTGTTGGGGGACAGCAAGATGGATACTTCATTCCCATTGCCAACGACCATTCAACCCCCCATAATCTTCCGCACTTCCCCAAAGAAAAAGAAAATGGCAGGGGAAAAATTAGCAGCAGCAGGACTACACAGAGCAGGAGGACATCATTCTGGAACAGGCGGAACGTATCCTGCAAAAACAGCCGGACAACATCGATGATTTCACAGCTAATATCAATAGCGCAATGCGTAAAATGGATGACCCAACAAAAAAATAATTTCCAGAGGCTGGTATATGAGCTCTTAATAAGGTCACTTAATTCTAATCTGCATAATTCCACATATATAACAGACCCACTTATGTGCTCAGCTGCCCCAACCACATCTGTGAGGTCCCCCCACAGCCCAGTTGGAGGCCACTCCCCCACCCAGTACCCCATACATATACCAGGCTGTTTACACTTCCATGCTGGAGACAGAAGATGCTATGCCCCATTTTTTTAACATGTAATGTTTTTTTTTTGTATTATTTTTGCCTGTACTAAAAAAAAAACGTTATCACTCCCAATAGGTACTGTGGACCTCATTCAGAGTCGGTCGAAGCGGCCGCACGGTCGTACGCCACCGATGTACGCTATACTGCGCATGCGTACAGTTCGCAATGCGCATGCGCAAACTAGCCGATACGATCAGAAATTTCTCTCTCCTTGAACACAGCCAGGTCGGTAGTTTGAGTGACAGATTGAGGCGTTTGTGGGTGGTAACAGGGGAAGGTGCTTGAAAACGGGGGAGTGGAGATCCGAACGCAGGCGTGCCTAATTATGCGGACGGCGTTTTGTGGGAGTGCATACGGTTTATGGGAGTGCATAATTAACAAAGTAGCATCATGGCACATGTGATATGGGAGGTTTTTACACTGACATGATCATAGAGCTTAAGAGAGGGTATGGTCAACCTTAAGCTCTACGACCAGTTTCGATGGTTGCCGATGGTCTCAATTAATCCTTATATGCCCGGAGATTACGTGCAATGCGTACGAGAAGGGGGCGTATTTTTTGTCTTCCGACTGCTTCCTCCCCTTGGTCGGCCAACTACCAATCCGAACTTAGGGACGCAACTTGCGAGGGAACCATTTGCATATACGGCCCCTTTTCGCATACGACCATGCGGCCGCTTCAACCGACTCTGAATGAGGTCCTGTATGCTATACGGTGGTGATGATGCTGATTGGACAAGGTCACTACACACATGGCGCAAGTACAGATAGATGGAAGCCGGGGCCACAATTTGTACTTGTGCCATGTGTGTATTGGCCTGTTCAATCTGGCGTCTGACCCACCATAGCATACAGCAGCACCTATTGGGATTGATAAAATTTGGTGATAATGGTGTTTTCTACATTTTATATGCATAATTTAAAATTTATATATTAAAAAAAACACAAAAAATGTTATTTAATTCTGTGCAGTGTTGTTGGCACAGTTTTATTAATGCAGTTTTATTGGCTGACAACACAGTTATATAAAGAGTTTAAAAAACACGGAAAAAAAAACTTTTTTTCTTTCACAAGAAATAAATGTGTAGTGTGATTTTTTTTCTTACCTTGCAATACTGGTACTGCAGCACTTTAATGATAGCCTTGCAGGTCTCCGGAATGATGATGCCCAAGGACTGAGGTGAGATGAGGGACCCAAACTTCAGGTCTTCCAGTGACCTTCCTGTAGCCTCAGGGTAGCCACCAGCCTCTCTTCAGCAGAGATTGCCCTCCGCAGCCTTGTGTCCTGCCTCCGGATGTGGGGGGTCTCCATACTCAGCAACTCTTGGAAGGTGGCGTCATCCATGCGCAGGTCGTTGCAGTAGTCGTCGGGGTTGTTCTCTTTGATCTCCATCAGCAGGGACATGTGAGAGCGAGTATCTACTCGGGACTGCATTGATCTAACACTGGTGTACTAGAAGCAGAAGTGACATTTCATTGGAAGTGCTTTCTGCTAATGGCAGTCAGGATTGGCAGTCGCAGGGGAAGAAAACACAGAGGATGGACTGCGGGCTTACTGGAGGTGGTGGATTTTACTGGGGAAGCCCTACCGCTCTTAAGTAAAATCCTCAGATGGTGGTGTATGATGCACCCTGAATTATACTGTATTATATGATGGTCATATAGTTAGAGGGTGACTACTATCTACACAGGGTGGGGGGGATGGGGGTTGTAGTGGAAATTTGTTTGGCGCCAAGCTGAGTCTTGGCCCAAGGTGACAGAAAGCCTAGCTTCACTCCTGATTAATGATATCCTTTTAAAAAAAGTATAAATTAGTATTGTCCCAAAAAGAGTATTAATTAAAATTAGACACGGCAAATAATTAGTTCACCCATAATTAACAAATATGCCTCCCCTCTCTTCCTGCCTCCCATACCTCCTTGCTCACATCATCACTTTCCCGTGGTCCATCTCCATTCCCCTATCAACTCTGCCCTTGCCTCCTGTCCTATCCCCATTCTCTCCACCTCTCACTAACCCCACCACTCCCCTGAACTTTCCCAGAACATCATTAACCATGCTATCCTCATTCTTATTCTCCATCCCCCCTCATCACACCCACCATTCCTCTATTTCTACTGCACCTTCTGGCATGCCAGATTGGACTGTAACAAACTGACTTTCATTCATGACTGTGTTATCTTCCTCACTATTACCGAAAGTTGGCTCTCCCTGTCTGCTACCACATCTCCTGCTCCTCTTAGTTACTGTAAGTGCAGCTTTCTCTCCTACACCCTTCATCCTTGGGACAGACAAGGTGGGGACATGAGAGTCCTTTTCTCCCTTTGCTGCACCGTCTTACCCCTCCTATTTTCAGGCTTTGTCTATCCATCTAACTTTTCAGGTTTAGTCTATCCATTTCTTCCTTTTCACCTACTTTTTGCAGTCATCTGTTGGATAATTTTGCTGCTTGGCTTTCCCACTTCTCCTCCAACCTTCTACTGGACAATCCCATGGATGCTGCTGCTTCCAAGCTGCTTTCCCTCACATACTCCTTTGATCTTTTTTTCAATAGACTGCCTCATCTTCCAACCACTCTTAATGTTATACTTACCAAGAGACTGTCCTACTGTTCACTGTCCTTATCTCCTCCTCACTAGACACTCCCCCACCCTATCTTCACCCTCTCCTGTCCCAAGAAAACTCTCCCACTTTACAACTCCGCCCTTAACTCCATCTCAGAGTTCATTTCCTATTTTTAATAAAGTTAAGGGAGATTGTGAAATCAGCAAACTCCTCCATATGGGAGACTTGTCATAAAATTGACTTATGTCCAACTGCAAATCAGTCTCAAAGTATATATATATATATATATATATATATACACATATACAGGAAGTGAAGTGTCATCAGCCCTCATGCACCACAATATCTATTATCTCTTTAGGAGGTGGCTTCTGTATTTGGCAGTGTTCTGGCTGCATTATCTATTTGTTTTCTATGGATTTACTAGTTTTTTCTCTTGAACATATTATGTATCCTGTTTGATGGGTGATGATGTCATGTCCTGTGGCATCCCATTTGGGTGAGGGCTTTGGTCAGGCCCTGAGTACGTACACTGTGGATATAAATGCAGAACTGGCACTTGTATGATGTACTGAGTAGTACTCATATGATTATGATATGAGTATGCACACTGTGGATCTAGACGCAGAACTGGCACAGGATAATGACACTTAGCAGATAGTACTCGGATGACATAACACACACCGTTGATTAACACTAGGGAGTAAATTTACTAAGATTTGTGTTGGACCAGATTTGCATTATCGGGTGGTAATATCACTTTTTTGCAAATTGGGAATTTACTATCATTAAAGTCGGGTGATTTGTTCAACTTTTCAGGTTGAAATCGGGTGGTTTAATGCTGCAAATTCAGGCGTTTTGAACAATAGAAATTATATCACCGTCGGCTCAATTCGAAAGTACTTTTGACTTATTTCTGGCTAAATCGGGAATTTACCATTTTTTGTTTTGCTCAATTCGGCCATTTACACTCAAATCGGGGACTCAACAGAAGTTTTAAATGCACCACCTCCAGAGCTGCGAGTTGCATTCCAACAATTTGTGTGATTTGTGTATGTTTATGAATGGCTAGTGTGTTGTAAGGGTTAATTTTAAAGAAAAAATTTACGTGAGGTCCACCCCTAAAACAGAACCAACCCTGGACTTTTAATAGCCAGTCCTGGTTGTCTAAGAACAGGGAAAAAAAATGCGTAGGGTTCCACTGTACTTACTTCAACCAGCACTGGGCTCTGGGAACCAGTCCTGGTTCTGGAATTACAGGGGAAAAAAATGCATAGGGTCCCTCTGTAATTCCCAGAACCAGCACCGGACCCTATCTAGCGGGGGACTGATGCCACAGCCAGGGGGGCCCTTTCATCGGGCCCCCCAGCTGCAGCATCAGTCATGACCGCTAGTCAGCCCAGGCCAGGGATCCCCCTCTCCAGGGCACCCCTGGCCTAGGCTAATAGACCGGGACTATCCCCACCAACCCTGGGCGGTGGGTGGTGTGTTTATAATGTATGTGGTGTGTAAAAAATAGAAGTACTGTATCAACATTGTCTTTACAGTTGAACTGCAGGTCCCAGCAAGCATCCCCGCATGCTGGTACTTGGAGAACCACAAGTACCAGCATGCGGGACATTAATGGGTCACTGGTACCTGTAGTTCACCTGTAAAGAAATGTGTAAAAAAAAAAAACACACCGTGAAAGTACAGTTTTATTACATACATACACACACACATACTCACCTACATTACCAGGAGTGGTCCCCTTGTCCAAAGTAGGCATCTAAGGTCTTCTTAAAATAAAAGAATGAAAATCCCGATCCATGCAACAGATACCAACCAGGATGGTTGATACACTACTGTTCAAAAGTTTGGGGTTGCCCAGACAATTTCGTGTTTTACATGAAAACTGACTTTTATTTATCAAATGAGTTGCAAAATTAATAGAAAATATAGTCAAGACATTGGCAAGGCTAGAAATAATGATTTTTATTTGAAATAATAATTTTGTCCTTCAAACTTTGCTTTCGTCAACAGCATTGCAGACCTTTGGCATTCTAGCTGTTAATTTGTTGAGGTAATCTGAAGAAATTTCACCCCACACTTCCTGAATCACCTCCCACAAGTTGGATTGGCTTGATGGGCACTTCTTGCGTACCATACGGTCAAGCTGCTCCCACAACAGCTCAATGGGGTTGAGATTTGGTGACTGCGCTGGCCACTCCATTACAGACAGAATACTAGCTGCCTGCTTCTTCCCTAAATAGTTCTTGCATAATTTGGAGGTGTGCTTTGGGTCATTGTCCTGTTGGAGGAGGATATTGGCTCCAATCAAGCGCTGTCCACAGGGTATGGCATGGCATTGCAAAATGGAGTGATAACCTTCCTTATTCAAAATCCCTTTTACCTTGTGCAAATCTCCTACTTTACCAGCACCAAAGCAGCCCCAGACCATCACTTTACCTCCACCATGCTTGACATATGGCGTCAGGCACTCTTCCAGCATCTTTTCACTTGTACTGCGTCTCGCAAGTGTTCTTCTGTGTGATCCAAACACCTCAAACTTCGATTAGTTTGTCCATAACACTTTTTTCCAATCTTCCTCTGTCCAATATCTGTGTTCTTTTGCCCATATTAATATTTTTCTATTATTGGCCAGTCTCAGATATGGCTTCTTCTTTGTCAATCTGCCTAGAAGCCCAGCATCCCGGAGTTGCCTCTTCACTGTAGACATTGGCACTGGCTTTTTGCAGGTACCATTTAATGAAGCTGCCAGTTGAGGACTTGTGAAGCATCTATTTCTCAAACTCGAGACTCTAATGTACTTGTCTTCTTGCACAGTTGTGCACCAGGGCCTCCCACTTCTCTTTATACTCTGGTTATAGCCTTTGTGCTGGTCTCTGAAGGGAGTAGTACACACCGTTGTAGGAAATGTTCAGTTTCTTGGCAATTTCTCGCATGGAATTTCCTTCATTTCTAAGAACAAGAATAGACTGTCGAGTTTCACATGAAAGTTCTCTTTTTCTGGCCATTTGGAGAGTATAATCGAACCCACAAATGTGATGCTCCAGATACTCAACTAGCTCAAAGGAAGGCCAGTTTTATAGTTTCTCTAACGAGCAAACCCATTTTCATCTGTGCTAACATTACTGCACAAGGGTTTTCAAGGGTTTTCTAATCATCCATTAGTCTTCTAATGCACTTAGCAAACAATGTACCATTAGAACACTGGAGTGATGGTTGCTGGAAATGGGCCTCTATACACCTATATAGATATTCCTTTACAAAACAGACATTTGCAGCTAGTATAGTCATTTACCACATTAACAATCTATAGAGTGTATTTCTGATTCATTTAATGTTATCTTCATTGAAAAAACAGTGATTTTCTTTCAAAAATAAGGAAATTTCGAAGTGACCCCAAACTTTTGAAAGGTAGTGTATCTCCTGAATAAAACGCTCAGATGCAGCTTCTGCCTTTATAGAGCCGTATCAGAGAATTAATTGGCTGAGAGAGGTGAACCCCCGCCTCTCTCATCCAATACACCGCTCTTCCATTGAAGTCAATGGTGGGAACCGCAGAATAAACTTTAGTAAGCTGCGGCTCTCCATTGACTTTCAGCCTAGGCTAGGGGTGCCTTGGAGAGGGGACCCCTTTTTTGAGGGTCCTCAACTCCCCAGAGATCCCTGGCCTGGGCTGACTAGCAGTCCGGACTGATGCTGTGGCTGGGGGGCCCGGTGAAAGGGCTCCCCTTGCTGTGGCTTCAGCCCCCTGCTAGAAAGGGTTCGGTGCTGGTTTTAATTCTAGGGGGACTCCTACGCAATTTTTCCCCCTATAATTAAAACCAGGACTGGCCCTGCAGCCTGGTGCTGGTACCTAAATTACGGTGGAACCCTACTCATTTTGTTCCCCATAATTTTAGGTACCAGGACTGGCTGACAAGATCGGGGCTGGTTAGGCTTTTGGGGGGGACCCCACATCAATTTTTTTTCAATAAAATTAACCCTAAAAATAAAAATAAATAAACAAGCAGTCTGCACATATTTCACTGATATGTGCAGGCTGCTTGTTCGGGAGAGAAATTCGGCCGGTGAAATTGGGACTTCAAAACGGACGGGAGCGACCAAATACACCATCAATCAAAACGATCCTGTCAAAACTGGGACCTTCGTAAATTCTCGATTTTTTTGTTTGAACGATCCTATCCGAGTTGAAAAATGGGACAAATCGGGACCAAATCGAATCTTAGTAAATTTACCCTTGGAATATAGCACTAGAATAAATGAGCTTGGAACCTGAAATGCTGCAACAGCAAGTATTCACTGGAAGTAATGATATTGTACAGGTGACTTATTGTTGTCCACAGCCCGGCTAAATACCCTATGGTAGTATTCCAATGGATGATTATGTCAGCTGACAGCAACCAATGCTACTGTTGGGTAAAGGGTTAATCAGGTGATGTAGGCTGCGTCCATAATGGTAACCGCAGGAATGAAAGGAGCAGCACATGGATGTCCTAGCAGACCCCAGGCATAAACCTCAGAGTCACTCGCAGCTGCACCTGGCGTCTGACCGCTCGAGTGGTCAGGGAAAGCCGGCGCTGAGATGAGTAATGGCCACAACCTGACATGGTTATTTGAAAATAGGGGGAAACCCACACCTCCCCCCCCCCTATTTTTCAATAGCAAATAAGGCTCAAAGGTCCAGGACTGGTTATGTATTGGTGTGGGGGAGACCCCCCAAAAAATTTTTTATTTGTTTTTATCTATTTCTATACTTTTAAACAGAACAAAGCCTGCATAGATATTAGTAATCTGTGTAGTGCTTGTATATTGTTTAGCTTCTATTCCACATTGATCTCGATATAGACCACTGTGGAATAGAACACACCACATTGGGTTGTCATTTAAAAACTGCCGGGGATAGATGGGGGTTTCTGTTAAGGCATAAAAATGACCTTTAGTAAATGAAGCAATTTGACATTGAAATCGCTGTTGACAGCAGTTTCCCCGCGGGTTCTGAATGGCACCAAACGCGTTGCCTATTACATTTATCCCTATGAATCTATTGTGATTCTCTCTGTAAAAGTATTCTATTCCCATCTCCCCCTCACTTAAAAGTAGAATGTGTTCAAGGGGCATAAACTTAAAGTGCATGAGTTTGTGTCCCCTATTTAACAAAATGTCATGCAATGAGAGGATTCCTTTAATTAACGGCTGCATAAGCTTTGCCTATGGAGAAGCGGTGCAACGCAATCTTTTCCTTCCACAACCTTACAGATTTCCATTATAAACTACATTATAAGGACATGTAGGGCCTGATTGAGAGCCGCACGCAATGCTGATGTTCATGTAGTGGGGTGATTATTTGCAACTGCGAATGCGCTAAATTTTCTGAAAACCCTGCAGCACGTGCGTTACACAGAGTGAATGCACAAAGGTGCTGTTGGGATTGATTCAGACGGTATTAGAAAGGTGGCAGACAAGTAATGGACGGTGACTGGGTGGTGGCTAGTCGAGCACGTAAACATGGTCTGTTTACTGGGCGTATTGTGGGAGTGTCAATGCAAGCGGCTGCGTTCACAGAGGCCTGCTTGAGGATCACAAAATATATCATCAGTAATTAAGTTCTGACATTTAATGCAGCCGTTACATTGGATAGCTCCTAGTTTAAGTGCGAGTCATCCCACAGGGTTATTTGGACTGACATCTGAGTACTGTACATCACAACATCCTAAATTTTAAAGCTTCTTTTATAACAAAACATTGGAACCTGCTGGCATATTATGGATGAAATACAGGTCTGTCTGGATTACAGTATGTGCCAATTGAATATATGCTTGTGAAAATCAGTCCGTAAACCTTGGGATTCAACAGCTGTTGTCAATCCAGTTGTAGGCATTTTGTGATGTCTTATTTGATCTCTTGCATACATGTATCCTATCTCCTTGAATTTACTATACATCTCTTCCAGTGCTGTGTCACACATCTGGGTCTGGGTCCCTGTTACCGGGTCCGGCATTGTCCCCTTACTGCCATTTGAGTCTCTGCTGGCCGCCTGCAGTATTCCTGGGACCTGTGGTCACTCATCCCCAAATGTGCAGTTCCTGCTGTTCTGCATCATTGGTGTCTCCATCTTGGACAGTATCTCATGATCCCCCCTGACAAACCAGTGTCCAGCAACTCCAGTGACATGATTCAGCCAGTCTTTCACTTCTAAGGGAACACTATTTAAACCAGAAACTGCTGACAGTATATTGCATGTACAACATCTCTCCCTGAGGATCAGTATTCTGGCTCCTGGTCCTGTTTTGCATTCCTGCAATCTGTTCCAGTTACCTGCTTCAGTATTGCTTCACAGCATTCTGCACCTATTCCAATTACCTGATCCAATATTTTCTTCACAGCATACTGCAGCTGTTCCAATTACATGCTCCGGTATTTGCTTCAAAGCATTTGGCACCTGTTCCAATGCCCCAGTATTTGCTTCACAGCATTCTGCACCTGTTCTAGTTACCTAATCAGTATTGCTTGCAGAATTCTGCTCCAGCCTGTTCCAATTTCCTGCAGTATTGTTTCCCTGCATTCAGTTCTGATACACTCCTGCAACCTGCTTCGATTGTGCTCCCAGAACTTAATTCTAAAGTTTCTGCAGCCTGTTTCCATTGTACTATAGCACCCAGTTCCAGTATGTCTAACAGCCTGCTCCAGTTGTGCTTCAGGCACCTGGCTCCAGTGTGTTATTGCAGTCTGCTCCAGATTTACCAATATACTGTGTCAGAATGTGGCCTGGAATAGGCCGCTACTCACCTCCACACCGGCATCCTTGGGCTTGGGTGTTCGGTTACTGGGAGTGGAAGTAAATGATGACTGAGTTTTCACTCTGGTGTATACTAAGGCTTCCGTGCTTGCGTCCTGGTTCCCAGGGTGCAGAGCATGGGCACAGCCATGTTGGTCCTTATCACCTGACTAGTCTCTCCCAACGGTAGTCCTGTGGTCACTCAGCTGATCCTCTGATCCAGTAACCAGCTACCCAGGGGTTTTAGTCTGACTCCAGGAACAGAAAACTGCTGTTCAACTTCACTGTTACAGTGATTATTTTTCTCCCCGATGTCTTCCATGAAGAATCTACAGTGTGTTGTTTCAGCCCTCACTCTGACCACCAGTGTTACTTATCTTTGCTCTCATGCTAATTCCCAGTGAGTTACTTCAGCTCTCCAGTACTCCAGTCCAGTGTTTTTTGTAAATCCTTGTGCTGTCTTTTAGTGTGCTGCTCAGCTCTCTAACCACCTCCCTGTGTTCCTGTGGTGTCAGCTTTCATGCTGATTACCAGTTAGGCCTCAGCTGGATCTCTAGCAATTCTCAGTACATGCCTGTATCCGCATTTCTCTGTTTCTCTGTGCAAGTCAGCACCTTGATCTCCTGCGGTCAAGTATTCAGTTCATTGCTGATCTCCTGTGTTCAAGTATTCAGTTAATTTGCCGATCTCCTGTGTTCAAGTATTCTGTTCATTTGCTGATCTCCTGTATTCAAGATTGCAGTTCATTTGCTGACCTCCTATGCTCAAGTATTCAGTTATTTTGCTGACCTCCAGTGTTCAAGTATTCAGGTCATTTGCCAATCTCCTGTATTCAAGTATTCAGTTCATTTGCTGATCTCTTGTATTCAAGTATTCAGTTCATACCCTGATCTCCTGTGCTCAATTATTCAGTTCATTTGCTGATCTCCTGTGTTCAATTATTCAGTGCATACCCTAATCTCCTGTGCTCATGTATTTAGTTCATACCCTGATCTCCTGTGCTCAAGTATTCAGTTCATTTGCCGATCTTCTGTGTTCAAGTATTCATTTCATACCCTGATCTCCTGTGCTCAAGTATTCAGTTCACTCTGATCTCCCGTGTTCAAGTATTCATTCTAACATAGTTCTGGTCTTCCTGCCACTCCCAGGTACTGTACCTGTCCAGAGGGCTAGCGACCTGCTCACTTGGTGCATCAAAACCCATATCCCAACTGGAGGGGTCAATGGTGAAGACCACCAAGTGAGTTAGACTCCACACCTTTGGGCAGCCCAAACCTGGGTTTGGCTGCAATAGGGAGACCTAGAACTATCACTCAGCTGCTTGTTCCCTAGCCACCCTAACCCCCTGGGTTTTCCCTTAGGGTTTGTGACATACTGCTGTATTAACCTGCATGAGGAATAAAATTGTTAAGCCTCCCAATTTCATCTACACTCCAGCCAATGCAGCTAGCACAAAGGTCAGTGTAAAAAACAAGATATAACAGCGCTAATACATACAGGTATTAATAAGTAGTCTATAGTGCAGATTGATATTAAGACTTAATTTTTTAACCATAAAACATATATACATAAAAACATGTATCTCAATGGTTGCAAAATAAGAATAATCAAATATAACCATACATATAACAACATTTGGACAATATGAATAAAAATTGCATATACTGTATACCATCAAATTCTAATAAAGTATCTTATTCTGCCATATACAGCATGGAGTAGAGATGGTAAAAATATATTAAGCCAATCCAGATATATAAATTTATACTTAAGGTTATATTATATTACCAGTTCATTGAAAGTTAATCCACACAGTCCTAGTTAGCAAGGAGCCCTCACAGTATCGCTGACTGTTGGTATTCCTTAGATAGTAAAAAGTTCTTCTGCTTATATGGATGAATTTAGGCACATTAGTATACAACCGTTCCAGTGGTGTGGTATGCAGTCGGGAAGCCGGCGGTCCTAATCCCGGCAGCCGGCATCCCGACTGCTTAATCCCGAGGGTTAAATGACAGGCATCTAAATTTAGACGCCTTTCATTTTACTGACGCTGGGAGACCGGCGCCCGGCATCCTGATCGAAGTGATGCCGGGCGCCGACAGCTGCGGGGAAAGGTTTAGGGCTCCCGGGGGGATTTAGGGTTAGGTACCCCCGCGGGAGGTTAGGGTCAGGCTAGGTGGAGGGAGGGTTAGGGTTAGGCACCCCTGGGGGGGACTCTTAGGTTTAGGCAGCGGGGAAGGGGGGGTTAGGTTTATGCACTTAGAGGGGGGATTAGGGTTAGGCACTGGGGAGGAAGGTTAGGGTTAGGCACCCCTAAGTGAGGATTAGGGTTAGGGGGTAGAATATGTTAGTGAATACTTACCTAGGGATGATCAGGATTTTCATCCTTGTCGGGCTGCCATTGTCGGGATTTGAACCACCGGCCAGGGGTCCGGCGGTAAAACATACAAATCATTTCACTAAGGTATACTCTTCAGTTTCTTCAGAAGCAAGTGTGTGCTGCCCTGAATTAACAAGCCCTATAGCCGTGACATGCTTTTGGCAAAAGCTCTGGATCTGATGTTATGTGTGCCACTCTGACCATTTGTGAGTAGGGGAGTTCCTTTTTCAAGGGTTTAGGATGAAATCTGCTTGCAAGCATCAACATGTTCTTATCTGTAAATTTACTGTAAACAATGTTCTAGTATATTTCATCACCTAGATTGACACTTAGGAGTAAATTTACTAAGATTTGAGTTGGTCTCGATTTGATCCATTTTTAGACACAGATAGGATCGATCAAAAACTGCCATTTTTTTTCACACAAAAAAATCTGGAATTTATCAACCTCCCGTGTTGGTCAGGATCGTGTTGTATGATGGTGTATTTTTTCAATCCTGTCTGTGTTAAAGCCCCGAGTTTACTGCCCAAGTTTCCCTCCCGAGAAAGCAGACTGCACATATCAGTGAAATATACTGTAATGCAGGGGGAAAAACTAGTAGGTTTCTCCCGTATTTTAGGAACCAGCACCTGGCTGCTGGCCAGCTGGTTTTAAAAATCGGGAGAAAAAAAATTGTGTAGGGCTCCCCCTATATTTAAAACCAGCTCTGGACCAAAACTGACCGGGGTGTAATGCCACAGCCAGGGGACCCTATCACCAGGTCCCCCCAGCCAAAGCATTATCACCCCAAGCCGATCAGCCTAAGCCAGGGACCTCAGCCTAAGCTGTGGGCCCAATAATGGTATTGTTTTCATTTTATTGCTCCAGTTGCACACGGGACACTGCACCATAGAAGTGACTATTTTCTATCTACACTGTGCAGCCCTTTATTGTAGACTGTTGCATTTTTTGACATACCAAGTTTTGGCAACCACACTATATGTACGCCAAAGGGACAAAAAAAAACAGTTCTTTTTAACTATATTAAACTGGTGGAATTGAATGAGGCTGAACATATAACAGCTGAGACATAGGGCCTGATTCAGACCCACTCGCGAGCGGCTGTCCGCTCGCAAGTGGGTCGATGGTCTGCACTGAGCATGCGCACGACGGAGGGAGCTCCGTCGTGCGCATGCGCCAGACACGACGAGCGAAGGACTTTCCTTCGCTCGTTGTGTCCGATCAAAGGGGGCGTGCTGTCAATGTTGATTGACAGCACGCCCCCTTTGGTGGGCGTGCCGGGGGCGTGCCTCCCTGACGGGGGCGTTCCCACGGGAACGCCTCCCGTCAGAAGCCGGCCCACTGACATCACTAGTGATGTCAGTGGGAGTGATTTTGGCTCTGATAGAGCCAAAATCACTCCGGAGCTTGCGGTTGAAAACCTCAACCGCAGGCTCTGGCTCGCAATTTCGATGGTCGCGATGGTCACGACCATCGCGGCCATCAAAATGCACGCTCGTATAGCCTGTGGGTGGTGACCCACAGCTATACGAGCGTCCAGGAGGACGCTCCATGAAAATGGAGCCCGGCCCTCATGCAGAGCGTGCGCTCTGCTCAGAGCGTACGGCTCTGAATGAGGGCCATAATTGGTTACAATATATGCCATTTGACAACTTTGTAGCAGCAGCTAGAAGTTTTTTAACAAACCTTTTTGTTGTTGTTACATTTGTTCTGTATATTATTTACTGATTAATTCATGCATATTTTTTCTTTGTAGATTTTTATTGCATATTTTGTATTGGTGATATTAAAACTGCAGAATTTTTTATATAAATACCAAAAGCGTCTTCAGACATATGTTATTTGTTGATATATATTTTTCTGATAACATAACCATTAAATTCGGATTGCGCAGCCCTGTTATTTGTATATGTTTTGAAGGTTTATACACATCCTTTTTTAGGGGCAGCGGCAACCAGTAATTTTTTGTTTTGCAGAGAAAGCGCCACTATTGGTTATCTTACTTTCTCTTTTAATGTCCATGGGCATCTGCTTTTGGTCTTTTTTCGATGGACACATTCACCATCTCTTGGGATTTGGTACAACTATATTGCTTCCAACTACTGGTGCATTTTTTTGCAGAATGTCCTGTAACAACATCTTAACTGAGCGAACTTCAATGTTCTTTATTGGAAATTTAGAAATGGCCGGGTGCGTCAGACCCATGGTTAGCTTTCTAGGGTTAAATAGACGGATTTAAGTGTTTTTATAATACAATTGAAAGATTAAAATTGACAGAGGTGACACATGAATGTCAAACAACCTCGTAGTCCTCTGAATTTTGTAACCCCTTTGCACAACAGGATATAACTGCATGTCCTGCTGTGAGGTGCCTTTGTGCACTTGGCAGTACAATGATGTCCTGTTTATTTTTGGGCACTACACTTTGGAAGCTCTGCTTGTACAGGAACCATGCTGTCACTGGCAGCCACTGGTTCCTATGTAACAAATGGGAATCAGAATGAGTGCTTCCCACCAATGAGATTGCACCTGCACATTTTTTCAATATAGAAAATTAGTATGGAAATACAGTATGGAGTTGGACCATAACTCATATTGCTCTAAAGAAATAATTTGTAACATTTTAGTCAAAAGAGCCGTTAATCGACTGTAATTTGGTAAGGCTGCTTTAAATAAGTTCTATGGTAAAGAAAAAGAAGACCAAGAATAAAAAAGAAATATCTACCGTATGCTTCATTTTTCTATACTGTTAAATATGCCTCATAACATATCAGTTAAATTTTGTCTCCTGAAACAGCCCTACATACTAATGATGTAATCAATCAATGGATGATGTAATCAATTCCGGATCAGAACCGGAATTTAGGCTGCGCCAACCCAGGATTTTCTTGAGCTGGCGCCGTTCACACCGGAGCCGGATCTTCATAGACCCGGCTTTTCCGGTATGGAAGTGGACGCTTGGAGATGATGTCATCTCCAAGTGCCACTGAGGCCGGCCAATCAGCAGACATGCGGCATGATCCAGGTCACTGTGACCTGGATCGCGCCATTTACACTGCAGGGTGTCACAGGTTATTCCTGTGTTAAACCCTCTAGTTACCTGGGTGGGATTGCCGGGTCACTCGACCTGGCAATCCAACCCTTTCCCCTTTTACACCAAGGAGCTACCTGGGTTAACCCTGCAATAACCTGGGTTTTAGCTCTGGTGTAAAAGGGGTATAACTGTGATAGCTGGTCCTGTATATGCTGGAATTATGACACACAATACACTTTGTATGACACATATAAAATCTGGTTAACCACTTGCCTGGCATAGAGGTAATTTTCTGTCCACACCAGGCAGCTCTTTATCTGTATTGGATGTAAAATTTCGTCCAGACAGATAAACATGAGGGCGGCTGCAGGAAGAGAATCTTCCCGCAGCTGCTGCTGTCAGAAGGACCTTCCAGTCCCTCTGCTTGCCAGCACCCTCTTCCCCTCTGTCTGCTGTGCTGCTGGTCACTACTGATTGGTCGTCAAAGCAGGACCCCCAACTCAGCGCCTGCAGAACAGAGCAGCCGCTGGGGAAAAGTAAGTTTAACCTCCCCCCTAAAGCCCCTGACATACCTGGTTCCTGTATCCGGTGTCTAATTGAATGTCGCGATGGTCGCAATGCTTCCGATGTTCTGATGGTGGTTACAATGTTCAGTTATTTTAAAAAAACTATTTTTTTTTACAAATCTTTTTTTATTTTATGAAACCATTTTGGATAAGTTAAAATGGATGTTCCTCACCTAATTCACTCATAGAAAAACCCGACAATTTTGGAGCATTTTTTGGGGAAAAAAATCGTCAGTTAAGTGGATAAGTGCTAATTCCTGAATTGGCCACGCTAACTTTTCCAAGCATTTGGAAACATCCCTCTAGAAATCTTGTATTTGCCACTGATTTTCCCTTTACTGTTTTATGCATGTTCAACAGAGAGTTCCACAGCAGCTGGCAAATGTGCAGTCTAATAATCTGATACCCCTTTTACACCAGAGCTAAAACCCGGGTTACTGCAGCGTTAACCCGGGTAGCTCCTTGGTGTAAAAGGGGAAAGGGTTGGATTGCCAGGTCGAGTGACGGCTTCAGTGGTGCTTGGAGATGACATCATCTCCAAGCGGTCACTTCAGTGTCGGAAAAGCCGAGTCTCTGCAGACCCGGCTCCGGTGTGAACGGTGCCAACTCAGCTATATCCTGGGTCGGCGCTGGGGAAATTCCGGGTCTGAGCCGGATAGGAACCCTGTTCCAACCTCCGGGTCAGACCCAGAATTTCGATATAAAAGCAGTATGAGAGATCTATTCTCTGTGACTAATTTTGGTCAAATCACTGGGCTATCCCTATGGTAATACACTGACTAAGTTACCAGCTGCACTAACATTTACGGTCCTATTTGCCCTTGGTGATACAGCAGTTATGTTCTATATCGCTGCATACTGCAGAAATACAGAATGCAGTTTGCCTCCAATCTATTTATCAATCAATCAATCAGTCAATCAATCAATCCCTCTTGGTTTTCTCCCCCTCACTGGCAGTCTAATACTTTTCCACTGCTGCAATAACCCAGATAATTGCTGGGTCTTCCCTGGTAGCAGCTCAGTGGAAAAGAGTCCTTAGAAAATAACATGGGTCAAGTGACCTGGGAATCCAACTCTGGTAGCTACCAGGCTTGGACCCAGGATGAACATGTGTAATGGTACAGTTTAAATGGCATGACCCAGGTTATCCGACCTGGATCATGCCTAAAATGAGCTGATTGGTGGCTGTGGAGCAGTCACCTCCCACTTTTTATGACCTCACAAGTTTAGCAGGGCAGACCGGGGTTCAGTGTGAACGGGGCTGACCCAGGAATAACCCGGATGCTCTAACCCAGGTGGAGTGTAAAAGGGGCCTGACCTGGGTTGGAACCATGGGGCTGATTCAGACCCATTCACTATGATGCGAATGCTCATAGCTGTCTGATAGTCGCTATCTGCGCATGCGTACGCATCGCAATGCGCAGGCGCAAAATAATGCGAGAGATTGAAATGCGTGGGAACATAGAAACCTATGTGAGAGACTGCCCAGTAGAATGATTGACAGGAGAGGCTGTTTGTGTGTGGTGATGGGCTGACCACTGGAAACGGGGGAGTGGAGGTGCGAACGCAGGCATGCCTGAGTGTCTCAATGCCGTTTCAGAGGCGTGCATAATTAAAAGGCAGCATCATAGTACACGTCACTTGGTGGGATTTCACTCTGAAGTGATCGCTGTGCTTGCGGGAGGCTAAAGGCAACCTTAAGTGCTGCAATCGCATCCGATGGTGCTTGAGGTACCAATGTTTTCAAGCACTTTCTGGAGATGATGTAAACTAGTGGGCGTTTTAAGACAGGCTGGTGGGCGTCTACATACACAAAGTGATCGCACACCAAAACATAGTGGGCGTGCTAATGCCTTGCCGTGCAATCACATGCCATGCCGTCACTTAGTGCAATTTGCATACGCTGTGAGCAAGCGCATGCATCTAGTGAGCAGGTCTGAATGAGCTCCCATGTCCGAAAACACAGATCAGATCAGGGTTTTTGGTGAAAAATGGGTATAATACAGTGCTGTAACAGGGTGGCAGTGTCCTCTCTGCCGCTCCCACCCTCTGAGCACATGATGTTGTGCTGAGGGGGTGGGGATGCTAGAATCAGGAAGTACGGCACTGTCCAGAGCGTACTTGGGATGCTCCTTGTAGCTACAGCATGCTCCAGGTGGCACTGCAGCAGCGATACTGACTGCAGGGTGTTGTTCCAGGGGAGGGGGAGGAAGACTGCTGTCACTGAGCAGCAGCAGCAGTCACCTCTACTCTACCTGTATGGGGGAACGATCACACTGATCGTGCTCCCTCATCAGTGCACAGCGCCACTGCGCAGCACTGCAAATTGGCTTTTTGATTACATTTTTTGAAGGGGGCGTGGCCATGCCTCCCACAATTAGACCATGCCCCCCTATAGTAATAGGGCCCGTGCTGGTTCTCTACGGCCCTGTCCAGATGCTGGGGCTCTGGGGTAGAGGTGGTGCTGCAACCAAGGCCCTGCACCCTGATCGATTGCGCTGCTTGCACACCCCTAGTTATGGCCCTGGTCTAATACTGCCGGGCTCCTGGCAAAAAGTTAAGGCATTACAATATGTGCAAACCTAATGCTGCCGGTAAGGAGTTCAGGCAATATATGGTGCACAGCCATGTGCATAGACATTTAAACTGGAGGGGAACCAGAGAAGTATCTCCATCTTCGCAGATCCCTCATACAAGTGTGGAGAGTGTAGGTGAAGCTTTCTGCTGATAGATAAATAAGGCATACATGGCAGTCTCCATAGCAGGCTGTGGAAGAGCAGAAACAAACAAAAATAAGGGGCTACAATAGAATTCCGTGTTTTCTCTGCGGTATGCCTTATGTTAAATAGAAGGAAGTGGTGATAAGCCCTTTCTCTTGCAAAAGCAGAGAAGAGACAGGTTATTTGTGTGCAAATGTAGGAGTTTCACTTTGATTGCTCCTATGCAGCTGTGCCTGGTGGCAGTGGGGTGACTGCTTTGTGACTTGCACATCCTTGAGTGCAATGGAGCAGTGCAGAGGCCAGGTGAGAGCTCGCCAATGGGAGTGAAAAGCCTGCAACGATTAGGGGCAAAGTGCAGTGCAGAGAGGGAAAAGGAGGAGAGCAGTGCAGCAGCAGACTGAAGGAGTACACCTGGGGAGCTGATTGAAAGAAGGAGCTGGCAGAAGAGAAGCTGGGGAGGAGATGGAGGTGTGTGCCACCATTATGTGCAGTTGGAAGGCATGCAAGGAGTTAAACATCCTGCCAGACAGATCCAAGCTTTATCCCTATAAAGTTTTCTAGTATATGGTATGAGAAGACTATTTAGACTGACAAATGACCATTTGGTGTTAGAGAACAAACCCGCTGCACAGAGTGGAAGAAAGTAGAGAGCTGGGCTCGATTGAGCTGGGCATCCCATGCATGAAGTATCCTATGCATAAAGTATCAAAATGAACAGTTAAAAACCAAATTACATTTATCTGGATCTAACCATCTTCTTTTCTCATCTCTCAGGTATGTGATATCCACCCTCCTGCAATCATACTCTGAACTTTATTCATTCATCATATTTAAATCCTCCATTTGGGTCTCCCATCACCCGCTATAGTCCCTAACTTACCTGTCTGGGGATGGACAAATATTTCCCCTCTACGCCACCGGCAAAATCCCAGCAGCCGCGTCAGGAGAAACGCTGCACCGGTCCTAATATGGCCACGGGCGCTGATAAGGATGCTCCCTCCCCGGGTTCAAAGAAAGCAGCGGCTGAGTCACTTCCCTCTGCCTCACGGATTTTGTGTCTGTTGGGAAGAAAAAAGAATGTCTTCATCCCTTCTGTGATGAAAATACACTCCCAGCTAGCAGGCATGGTGCTCAACAATTCCCAAGAAAGACACAACGTTGCAGTGTCTCCAATCAAACAATCCAGGGAGCCTCCAGTCTTGATAATTCCCTGCTTGTATCTACGCCTTGGGGTCTTGGTGACACTTGATCAATAGTCATATATTTCAGTGATGCTAATTCATCTCTTTTAAATGTCTGGCTACTGACTGGTCAGTTATTTGCTGGCAAGTGTCATTCTAATTGATGACCTATAGATTGTAAGCTTGCGAGCAGGGCCTTCCTACCTATATATGTGTCTGTTATTACCCAGTTTTGTTCTATTAATGCATACAATTGTAAAGCGCAACGGAATATTTTGCGCTATATAAGAAACTGTTAATAAATAATAAATAAATAATAATAAATAAGTAGCCATTCACATGTTGTTCAGTAGTCAGGTGGTGGAGAAGAGACATTTGTTGAGAGAGAACCAGGTTAATGAGTGTAAGTAAGCCCATGTGTACAGAAGCTTTAAGGACAAGCTGCCAGAGACAAAGTGTTCCTGAGACCTATAGTACCACCACCAAGTTCCCTTGTTCCAGTGTAAGCTGTATCTACCATAAGGATGAAAAGCCAGACCTTTACTGAGTTCCAGTTTGAGTGCCCCATTTAATAGCGATACATAACCCCTTTAGCACTTGCTAAAGGGGTTATGTCATTGTTTCAATATTTAACAAACAGCGGTCATCTAAGATTACTGCTGTTTGTCACTGCATCACTCTCGCCATCTTTATATGGCGAGAGCGATATGGTCCCCATTGTTGGCAATGGGGACTCGGCAGCAGCTTTTCCAGCTTCAGTGAAGCCTTCCAGGCACTGTTGGGTCCTTTCCGAGTGAAACTGTCATGCAAAAGCGCAGACTGACTGTCACACATGCGCATGACATAGAAGCTCGTTGCTGGCAGTGTTAGGCTGTGAGCAGCTAAGCAGAGGACGCCGGTGATGAGGAAGATCTCACTGGACCTTTCCGGCAAGATAAGTAATGCTGAATACCAGTGGCATATTTGTATCATTTGTATCACTGCAATACTAAGCAAAATATGCCACAGGTGTTTAGGTTCATTCTTAAATGGGGCCCTGGGTGAGATCAAATGATTCCTCATTGTATGTACATTTGCAAACTGCCATTGTGAGATAGACTTTAGTTAAGGAATGTATTAAACAGCTTTGCAACACACAGTTTAAAGTCCAAAAACCCAAATGCATCCGAGGTATGCAAATGTTCAAACCCTCCAGGAGGAACTACCTCTCTAATAATGTGCTGGGCATTTTAAATGGCATGCAGTTAATAGACCGGCGGATGCAATGCTGCCGGTCTAAATCCCGACACTACCGGCCCGACACGGGACTTAAGATAGGTGTCGAAATACCGATGCCTATCATAATCCCAACGCTGGAAGACCAACCCCCGCCATCCCAATCGTCGTGTGCTGGGTAAGTATAACAATTAGCCCGGGGATGGGGAGGTTAGATCTAGGGACCCCCCGGGGGGGACTTATGGTTAGGGACCCCCGGGGGGGACTTATGGTTAGGCATCCCCCGGGGAATGTTAGCGATAGACTAGGGGAAGGGGGGGTTTGGGTCAGGCACCACCGGGGGAAGTTAGGGCTAGGCAACCCCCCCTGGAGGGTTAGGTTTACGGAGCGTGGAGGGGGGGGTTAGCTTTAGGTACCCCTTGAGGGAGGTTAGGGTTAGGCATTAGGGGGGGAGGTTAGGGTTAGGCACCCCTAAGGGAGGGTTAGGGGAAGAGGGAAGGGTTAGGATACTTACCTCCGGACGTCGGGATCTCCTACTGTCGGCCTTCCACTGTCGGGATTTGAACCGGCGGCTGTTGAGCCATCGGTATTTCAATCCCATTCCATTTTGGATGCTAGGGGCGAGATGTAATAGGGTTCGAGTTTTGAAAATGTGCCAGTATAGAGCTATAATCACACAGTTTTAGAACTCACCTTATGTAATAGGGTGCAAGAACTTGTAAACTTGCTTGTTTCTCACACCCCCGTAACTTGCAAGTCAAAAAAATGGCATCAAGATGTTTTGCCATTGTAAGGATACAACTAGGGCAATGTAATAGAGCACAGGTTCTCAAACTCGGTCTTCAGGACCCCAAACAGAGCATGTTTTCCAGGGTTCCTCACAGAATCACAAGTGAAATAATTAGCTCCACCTGTGTATCTTTTAAAATTTGTCAGTGAGTAATGAATACACCCGTGCACCTGCTAGGTAACCTGGAAAACGTGACCTGTGGGGGATCCTGAGGACTGAGTTTGAGAAGCACTGTAATAGAGTGTGATTGTTTCACTTCCACACTATTACTGACTTAAAACTCAACTGTTAAAAAAACAGACATGCTTCAGACTAGCGCATATATCCTGAGCAGGTCTGAGTTACAGGAAACATGCACAGATCTGTCCGTTTAAAGAAATATTTAAATGGAAAAAACAAAATATTACGTGAGGTTCCCCCATAAAAGCACAACCAGAACTAGGCTTATCTGAGCCGGTCCAGTTTGTGGAAATACAGTGGACAGAGGCCCACATATACAATCAAATGCGAATTGTAGTATGATAATTTCACCTAAACCCTGATTAATGCCATCTCCAGATGGCGATATTATAGCAGGGCTCTCACCTGTTATTTTTTCACAATTCCTCCTTAGTAGATTTCAGGCAGATCACATTTCCCATTGCAAGTATGGGAATGTGAATTAAAGGGATTGGAGTCGTTTTTCATGGAAAGTACTCATTGCCATTTAATACATTTCAGTGAAACTAAACTGGTGTGAAAACACCCTTTTTCACATTATTTTTGTAAAAAAAAAGATTGATAAATAGAGCCCAAAATGAGTAGGGGTCCCCTGTAGTTTTCATAACCAGCTACAGACTATCTAGCGGGGGTGTAATGCCACAGCCGGGGTACGCTTTCACCGGGTTCCCCAGCCAAAGCATTCACACCTAATCGCTAGCCAGCCCAGGCCAGGGATCCCTGGGGAGGTGGGGACCCCTCAATAAATGGTTTCCCCCCTCCGGGGCACCCAGGCTTAGGCTGATAGCCCCGGGCTATGCGCAGCATCCCTGGATTGTGGGTGCTGGGTTCATTGTATTAAAAAATAGGTTCAATAATATTGTTTTTCACAGTAGAACTAGTGGTCCCAGCAAGCCTTCCCCTGCATGTTGATACTTGGAGAACCACAAGTACCAGCATGCGGGGCCTTAAGAGCCCACTGGTACCTCTAATTCACCAGCAAAATAAATATTAAAACAAACACAGGACACACACACTGTGACAGTATAATTTTATTAAAACATACATGCACACTCACATTCACACTCACCTATAAACCCTGTAGCCATTCATGTCCACTTGTCAAGTGACATCCATGACACATGTAAAAAAAATCCATACTCACCTTCCCCTTGGTTTTGGTCTTCTTCAGTCCATGTAGACATCCATGTTTTCGGAAGAAAAAAAAAAAAAGGTACCTTGCTATTGAGGACTCAGCCACAGCATTTCACATAGAAATGCATGGACTGAGTGTTCATTGGCAGAGAGAGGCGGGCCTCCGCCTTTCTCAGCCAATGAGCAGTTCCCACCATTGACTTCAAAGGTGGGACCCACTAGATAACTTATTATAACTTAGCAGTTCCCACCATTGAAGTCAATGGTGGCAACCACTCATTGAAATCAGAAAGACATATTTCAGCATGTACTGTACGACAAAAGGTGAAGTCATATAGGAGAAAGACAAATCTAAAAAAAGAAAAGGAAAACAAGGAGAAAGAGAGAAGAAAAGATAAATTAACCTCTGGGGTGGGTTCTAAGGATAGAAACATAAAACATTACTAATTATAGGTGGCTATTACAAGACAAAAGGGGAAGGGGTATTTTGAAAGGCTAACCAAGGGCTCCATACTTTGTCCCATGATTTAGAAGAGCGATTAATAATACTAGTCATGAATTCCATTAGACAGAAATACCGTAATCGGGATATGATAGACTGCATTGATTGTTTCCAGTCAGCCGCCAACTGGCAAGTCGTAGCAGTAATTATGTGGTGCATTCATTTATTTTGATGCCTAGTCAACATAGGCAAGTCTAGAGGGAGATATTTAGGATAGTAGGGAATAGACACATTAAGTATGCGAGTTATAAGACCAATTGCTTCCTTCCAAAGATTTGCTATCTTTGGACAGGACCTCCATATATGAAAAAAGGTGCCCTCATTGGCACATGCTCTCCAGCATCTATCTGGTGTGTCAGGATATAATCTGTGCAGTCAGGAGGGCACATAGTGCAATCTATATAATAGCTTATAGGTATTCTCCTTAATTCTGACACAGTTAGAGCAAGAGGCAGCATTATCCCAGACCTCAGCCCACTCCTCATCTTCTAAAGCGGTACCCAGATCCATCTCCCAGGCCCTTTCATGAGGTTCAATTTGGAGAAGAAGACTCCTCTACAAGCAGCGTTGACAAAAGAGAGATCAAACCTTTAGTTGAGGAATGTCTCATATATAGAGCCTCGAAGGTGGAAAGGGATCTACCTTAGAGGAGATGTTTCACTTCAAAATGAAAATGTCTGAGCTGTAAAAATTGGAAAAAATACCTAGAAGGGAGAGCTGTGTCTTTCTGAATCTGAGAGAATTGAGAAAAATTAGCATCTCTAGTGATGTTATTCAGGTAAAGAGGAGTTATTCCTACCTGGAGGGAAATATGGGTTATAGAGAATCAGGATAACAGGTGAAGGCTAGGGGCCAATTTAAATTTTCTGTTAGTATAATCCCATAAAGATAACGATTGGGAGACTATTGAATGATAAACGACAATTTTGGGGCAGCAGGACCTTGCAAGCCAAAGGAGGGAGGAAAACCATAGATAAACCCAGTTCATCAGCCTTAATAGTAGACCAGACCTTTAGAGCACCATGGTTGCACCACTGTACACAGTGTGAAAGTTGAGCAGCTAGATAATACTATTTAAAGTCAGGCATAGCCAACCCACCACTGTGTTTAGGACGTTGTAGTAGCTTCAAACACAAGAATGTTTATTAGCCCAGACAAATTGTGAAGTAGAAAACTGAATAAAATTTAAAAACATAGGGAGGAACAAAGATCAGAAGGGTCTGGAAAAGACAGAGGATAATTTAAAGACACAGGGGGGAACAAATATCGGAAGGGTCTGGAAAAGATAGAGGAGCTTGAAGATGGAGTTAGCCCATAGTAGCCAAAGGGCTATTGTATGGTGCATATTTTCTCAGAGTGGGATCTCTCCCCCCTCAGCCCTCATTGAGGTGCACGCAACCCGATTAGACTTGCCGCATCCAAACCTGGAAGCAAAGTGATAGCTGTAGCAAGCTCTGCACTGGCACCCAATGTATGATAATTGCAAGCCGTAATTTACATTATCGCATTGCGTTTATGGATGATATTCAACTGCATTAAAACTGCAGAATGTGATAAATATTCCCCATATTTTTTTAGAAATTGGAACTCTAGGCAGCTCTTATGGACTCTGCAGTGCCATATCACACTGCAGAGGAAATATCCAGGCAAAATTATGACAGTTGCAGACAATCTCTCTTTATATATGTATGAGGAGAACATAGTTGCTGTTCCTAAGTTCCAGTCCAAAATTTTGCAGATTTTGTCTCGAAAACTGTCCCTATTTTTCAGTATTGACTGTCATCTGCACAATACAATTCCCTCTATTCTGAATATTTAATGTAATTCTTACCATGTATTATTACTACCTTGGCTTTATGATTCAATTAGAATTAAAAATATGTTTTTAAGATACAAAAAAAGTTATCACATTTAATAAACATGGTACTGTATATTAGGGATTGTAGCGTACTGCAAGGTCTACAGAGGCAATATCGCATACAAACTGAGTGGATATACTGGCCCAGCACAATGTGTCCCTTGAATAGATTTTACAATCTTGGCAGTTATATTCGTATATACGTATGTTATGGAAGGGTCATCCATTAATTGTAAAACATGGCAACTGACTAAAGATACTTGAATTACTTATTTTAACTGATATTAATGAATATGGGCCTGATTCAGAGGTGGACGCATATAATGTTGCAGCTGTGATCTCTCATGGATCGCAATTGCGAATATATGCTAATGACACTCGCCATCCAGTGCTTAGAGATGTCCACTGAAAGCATCTCACATCCGCCGCTCACGTGCAAAACCCGAAACATCAGCCTCCTGTGTAAGTCTAAGCTGTTGCAGACATAGCGGGTCTCCAATCACGCAGAGGGCTCTGCTGCTGTGAGCAAGAACACAGTGGCTAATTTATGGCCGCCCAGAATAAAGTGTTTAAATGGTCTGACATGCCTGCGTTTTTCTAGCCACCCCAGTTACCTCCTACAAATACTGACTATTTGTCACTCACTTTGCCAATGAATCCTCTCTGTGAGCGTGATCGCAAATCAATCGCTGCACGTGGGCAGTGCGGCATAGATGTATGCGCAATGACTAACAATTGTTCAATCTGCTTCAGTATCTATATCTGAATCAGGCCCTATTTTAGTAAAATTGGAAAACTATATATATGTATGATTATGATTTTAATTATCTAACAGAACTTTAAAAACATTATTAATGTAGCATAGCTACAAACGCTTAGTTTCCCATGTGCACTGCATATTGGAGCACTCCCCCATGTCTAACCATTGCTATGACTTCACACCAGAGGCAGCCCTGGAATTTATTTCCCTTGTTGACCTAAAATATGACAAACTTAAAATGTGATATTTAAATGCAATATTAGTAAATTAGCCCCATAGTGACAAAGCAAGGTCTGATTAGTTGCTATGGTGTAGATTTGGCCCATTGAGTAATAATGTTGAATAACTCTCAATATTTATTTACAATATTTACATGTTAGGTTCTCTTGAAATAAGTTTGCTTGTTTAATTTTTTATATTGAACGATTGTGTACACGACACATGGGTTCCAATGTGGGTGGAAAAATGAATGTAATAAAGATGAATCATAACAGAAAACATAAGCAAGGATAGTATAGAGGAAGGGGTAAGTGAGAGTTTTTAGAAGTGAGTTTTAGAAGAGATGTTGCCCATAGCATCAAATCAGATTCTACTTAACATTTAACTAGCACCTTCTAGCAGATAATAGCTAGAATCTGATTGGTTGCTATGGGCAACATCTCTTCTAAAACTCACTTCTAAAAACTCTCACTTTAGTAAATTTACCCCGAAGAGTCAGACATTCAACATGATATTATGCTACATAATAAAATATAACATAGGATGGCGTTTTGTATTATGCTACATAATAATATATAAATATAATGACATGTGATATTATGCTATATAATTATATATAACATAGGATGGCGTGTGAGATTATGCTACATAATAATATATAACATAGGATGGCGTATGATATTATGTTACTGATATAATAAAATATAACATAGGATGACTTGTGCTATTATGCTACATAATAAAACATAACATGGGATGGTGTGTGTTACTACATAATAAATTATAATAAAGGATGATATATAGTATTATGATACATAATAAATTATAACAGGATGGTGTGGGGTATTATGCTACATAAGAATAATATTGGATGGTGTGTACAGTATTATGTTACATTATAAACTTTGTGATACGCTACATAATGTAACATATGATGGTGTGTGATACTGTGCTACATAAAAAAGTATAATTCACGATGATGTTAATATGCTGTATAATAAAATATAATACACGATGGAGTGTTTGTATGCTGCATAATGAAATATAACAGGTTGGTGTGTGGTATTCTGCTACAAAATAAAATGTAACATACTGTATAATGGTTTATGGTACTATGCGACATAATACAATATAATGTATGATGGTGTGTGGTACTATGCTACATAATGAATGATAAAACAGGATTGTGTGTGGTACTATGCTACATAATACAGTATAATATAGGATGGTGTGTGATACTATGCTACATAATGAAATATAACACAGGATGGTGCATGGTACTCTGCTACATAATACAGTATAATATAGGATGGTGTGTGGTACTATGCTTCATAATACAGTATAATATAGGATGGTGTGTGGTACTCTGCTACATAATACAGTATAACACAGGATGGTGTGTGGTACTATGCTGCATAATACAGTATAATATAGGATGGTGTGTGGTACTCTGCTACATAATACAGTATAACACAGGATGGTGTGTGGTACTATGCTGCATAATACAGTATAATATAGGATGGTGTGTGGTACTATGCTACATAATGAAATATAACACAGGATGGTGCATGGTACTCTGCTACATAATACAGTATAACACAGGATGGTGTGTGGTACTATGCTGCATAATACAGTATAATATAGGATGGTGTGTGGTACTATGCTACATAATGAAATATAACACAGGATGGTGCATGGTACTCTGCTACATAATACAGTATAATATAGGATGGTGTGTGGTACTATGCTTCATAATACAGTATAATATAGGATGATGTGTGGTACTCTGCTACATAATACAGTATAACACAGGATGGTGTGTGGTACTATGCTGCATAATACAGTATAATATAGGATGGTGTGTGGTACTATGCTACATAATGAAATATAACACAGGATGGTGCATGGTACTCTGCTACATAATACAGTATAACACAGGATGGTGTGTGGTACTATGCTGCATAATACAGTATAATATAGGATGGTGTGTGGTACTATGCTACATAATGAAATATAACACAGGATGGTGCATGGTACTCTGCTACATAATACAGTATAAAATAGGATGGTGTGTGGTACTATGCTTCATAATACAGTATAATATAGGATGGTGTGTGGTACTCTGCTACATAATACAGTATAACACAGGATGGTGTGTGGTACTATGCTGCATAATACAGTATAATATAGGATGGTGTGTGGTACTCTGCTACATAATACAGTATAACACAGGATGGTGTGTGGTACTATGCTGCATAATACAGTATAATATAGGATGGTGTGTGGTACTCTGCTACATAATACAGTATAACACAGGATGGTGTGTGGTACTATGCTGCATAATACAGTATAATATAGGATGGTGTGTGGTACTATGCTACATAATGAAATATAACACAGGATGGTGCATGGTACTCTGCTACATAATATAGTATAACACAGGAAGGTGTGTGGTACTGTGCTGCATAATACAGTATAATATAGGATGGTGTGTGGTACTATGCTACATAATGAAATATAACACAGGATGGTGCATGGTACTCTGCTACATAATACAGTATAATATAGGATGGTGTGTGGTACTATGCTTCATAATACAGTATAATATAGGATGGTGTGTGGTACTCTGCTACATAATACAGTATAACACAAGATGGTGTGTGGTACTATGCTGCATAATACAGTATAATATAGGATGGTGTGTGGTACTATGCTACAGAATGAAATATAACACAGGATGGTGTGTGTTACTATGCTACATAATGAAATATAACACAGGATGGTGTGTGGTACTATGCTACATAATACAATATAATGTATGATGGTGTGTGGTACTATGCTACGTAATGAATGATAAAACAGGATTGTGTGTGGTACTATGCTACATAATACAGTATAATATAGGATGGTGTGTGATACTATGCTACATAATGAAATATAACACAGGGTGGTGCATGGTACTCTGCTACATAATACAGTATAATATAGGATGTTGTGTGGTACTATGCTTCATAATACAGTATAATATAGGATGGTGTGTGGTACTCTGCTACATAATACAGTATAACACAGGATGGTGTGTGGTACTATGCTGCATAATACAGTATAATATAGGATGGTGTGTGGTACTATGCTACATAATGAAATATAACACAGGATGGTGCATGGTACTCTGCTACATAATACAGTATAACACAGGATGGTGTGTGGTACTATGCTGCATAATACAGTATAATATAGGATGGTGTGTGGTACTATGCTACATAATGAAATATAACACAGGATGGTGCATGGTACTCTGCTACATAATACAGTATAATATAGGATGGTGTGTGGTACTATGCTTCATAATACAGTATAACATAGGATGGTGTGTGGTACTCTGCTACATAATACAGTATAACACAGGATGGTGTGTGGTACTATGCTTCATAATACAGTATAATATAGGATGGTGTGTGGTACTCTGCTACATAATACAGTATAACACAGGATGGTGTGTGGTACTATGCTGCATAATACAGTACAATATAGGATGGTGTGTGGTACTATGCTACAGAATGAAATATAACACAGGATGTGCGTGGTACTATGCTACATAATATAGTATAATATAGGATGGTGTGTGGTACTATGCTACATAATACAGTATAATATAGGATGGTGTGTGGTACTATGCTACTTATTGAAATATAACACAGGATGGTGTGTGGTACTATGCTACATAATGAAATATAACACAGGATGGTGTATGGTACTCTGCTACATAATACAGTATAATATAGGATGCTGTGTGGTACTATGCTTCATAATACAGTATAATATAGGATGGTGTGTGGTACTCTGCTACATAATACAGTATAACACAGGATGGTGTGTGGTACTATGCTGCATAATACAGTATAATATAGGATGGTGTGTGGTACTATGCTACATAAAGAAATATAACACAGGATGGTGCGTGGTATTATGCTACATAATACAGTATAATATAGGATGGTGTGTGGTACTATACTACATAATATAATATAACACAGAATAGTGTGTGGTACTATGCTACATAATACAATATAATGTATGATGGTGTGTGGTACTATGCTACGTAATGAATGATAAAACAGGATTGTGTGTGGTACTATGCTACATAATACAGTATAATATAGGATGGTGTGTGATACTATGCTACATAATGAAATATAACACAGGGTGGTGCATGGTACTCTGCTACATAATACAGTATAATATAGGATGGTGTGTGGTACTATGCTTCATAATACAGTATAGTATAGGATGGTGTGTGGTACTCTGCTACATAATACAGTATAACACAGGATGGTGTGTGGTACTATGCTGCATAATACAGTATAATATAGGATGGTGTGTGGTACTCTGCTACATAATACAGTATAACACAGGATGGTGTGTGGTACTATGCTGCATAATACAGTATAATATAGGATGGTGTGTGGTACTATGCTACATAATGAAATATAACACAGGATGGTGCATGGTACTCTGCTACATAATACAGTATAACACAGGATGGTGTGTGGTACTATGCTGCATAATACAGTATAATATAGGATGGTGTGTGGTACTATGCTACATAATGAAATATAACACAGGATGGTGCATGGTACTCTGCTACATAATACAGTATAATATAGGATGGTGTGTGGTACTATGCTTCATAATACAGTATAATATAGGATGGTGTGTGGTACTCTGCTACATAATACAGTATAACACAGGATGGTGTGTGGTACTATGCTGCATAATACAGTATAATATAGGATGGTGTGTGGTACTCTGCTACATAATACAGTATAACACAGGATGGTGTGTGGTACTATGCTGCATAATACAGTATAATATAGGATGGTGTGTGGAACTATGCTACATAATGAAATATAACACAGGATGGTGCATGGTACTCTGCTACATAATACAGTATAATATAGGATGGTGTGTGGTACTATGCTTCATAATACAGTATAATATAGGATGGTGTGTGGTACTATGCTTCATAATACAGTATAATATAGGATGGTGTGTGGTACTCTACTACATAATACAGTATAACACAGGATGGTGTGTGGTACTATGCTGCATAATACAGTATAATATAAGATGGTGTGTGGTACTATGCTACAGAATGAAATATAACACAGGATGGTGTGTGGTACTATGCTACATAATACAATATAATATAGGATGGTGTGTGGTACTATGCTACATAAAGAAATATAACACAAGATGGTGTGTGGTACTATGCTGCATAATACAGTATAATATAGGATGGTGTGTGGTACTATGCTACAGAATGAAATATAACACAGGATGGTGTGTGTTACTATGCTACATAATGAAATATAACACAGGATGGTGTGTGGTACTATGCTACATAATACAATATAATGTATGATGGTGTGTGGTACTATGCTACGTAATGAATGATAAAACAGGATTGTGTGTGGTACTATGCTACATAATACAGTATAATATAGGATGGTGTGTGATACTATGCTACATAATGAAATATAACACAGGGTGGTGCATGGTACTCTGCTACATAATACAGTATAATATAGGATGTTGTGTGGTACTATGCTTCATAATACAGTATAATATAAGATGGTGTGTGGTACTCTGCTACATAATACAGTATAACACAGGATGGTGTGTGGTACTATGCTGCATAATACAGTATAATATAAGATGGTGTGTGGTACTATGCTACATAATGAAATATAACACAGGATGGTGCATGGTACTCTGCTACATAATACAGTATAACACAGGATGGTGTGTGGTACTATGCTGCATAATACAGTATAATATAGGATGGTGTGTGGTACTATGCTACATAATGAAATATAACACAGGATGGTGCATGGTACTCTGCTACATAATACAGTATAATATAGGATGGTGTGTGGTACTATGCTTCATAATACAGTATAATATAGGATGGTGTGTGGTACTCTGCTACATAATACAGTATAACACAGGATGGTGTGTGGTACTATGCTTCATAATACAGTATAATATAGGATGGTGTGTGGTACTCTGCTACATAATACAGTATAACACAGGATGGTGTGTGGTACTATGCTGCATAATACAGTACAATATAGGATGGTGTGTGGTACTATGCTACAGAATGAAATATAACACAGGATGGTGCGTGGTACTATGCTACATAATATAGTATAATATAGGATGGTGTGTGGTACTATGCTACATAATACAGTATAATATAGGATGGTGTGTGGTACTATGCTACTTATTGAAATATAACACAGGATGGTGTGTGGTACTATGCTACATAATGAAATATAACACAGGATGGTGCATGGTACTCTGCTACATAATACAGTATAATATAGGATGCTGTGTGGTACTATGCTTCATAATACAGTATAATATAGGATGGTGTGTGGTACTCTGCTACATAATACAGTATAACACAGGATGGTGTGTGGTACTATGCTGCATAATACAGTATAATATAGGATGGTGTGTGGTACTATGCTACATAAAGAAATATAACACAGGATGGTGCGTGGTATTATGCTACATAATACAGTATAATATAGGATGGTGTGTGGTACTATACTACATAATATAATATAACACAGAATAGTGTGTGGTACTATGCTACATAATACTATATAATGTATGATGGTGTGTGGTACTATGCTACGTAATGAATGATAAAACAGGATTGTGTGTGGTACTATGCTACATAATACAGTATAATATAGGATGGTGTGTGATACTATGCTACATAATGAAATATAACACAGGGTGGTGCATGGTACTCTGCTACATAATACAGTATAATATAGGATTGTGTGTGGTACTATGCTTCATAATACAGTATAGTATAGGATGGTGTGTGGTACTCTGCTACATAATACAGTATAACACAGGATGGTGTGTGGTACTATGCTGCATAATACAGTATAATATAGGATGGTGTGTGGTACTCTGCTACATAATACAGTATAACACAGGATGGTGTGTGGTACTATGCTGCATAATACAGTATAATATAGGATGGTGTGTGGTACTATGCTACATAATGAAATATAACACAGGATGGTGCATGGTACTCTGCTACATAATACAGTATAACACAGGATGGTGTGTGGTACTATGCTGCATAATACAGTATAATATAGGATGGTGTGTGGTACTATGCTACATAATGAAATATAACACAGGATGGTGCATGGTACTCTGCTACATAATACAGTATAATATAGGATGGTGTGTGGTACTATGCTTCATAATACAGTATAATATAGGATGGTGTGTGGTACTCTGCTACATAATACAGTATAACACAGGATGGTGTGTGGTACTATGCTGCATAATACAGTATAATATAGGATGGTGTGTGGTACTATGCTACATAATGAAATATAACACAGGATGGTGCATGGTACTCTACTACATAATACAGTATAACACAGGATGGTGTGTGGTACTATGCTGCATAATACAGTATAATATAGGATGGTGTGTGGTACTATGCTACATAATGAAATATAACACAGGATGGTGCATGGTACTCTGCTACATAATACAGTATAATATAGGATGGTGTGTGGTACTATGCTTCATAATACAGTATAATATAGGATGGTGTGTGGTACTCTGCTACATAATACAGTATAACACAGGATGGTGTGTGGTACTATGCTGCATAATACAGTATAATATAGGATGGTGTGTGGTACTATGCTACATAATGAAATATAACACAGGATGGTGCATGGTACTCTGCTACATAATACAGTATAACACAGGATGGTGTGTGGTACTATGCTGCATAATACAGTATAATATAGGATGGTGTGTGGTACTATGCTACATAATGAAATATAACACAGGGTGGTGCATGGTACTCTGCTACATAATACAGTATAATATAGGATGGTGTGTGGTACTATGCTTCATAATACAGTATAATATAGGATGGTGTGTGGTACTCTGCTACATAATACAGTATAACACAGGATGGTGTGTGGTACTATGCTGCATAATACAGTATAATATAGGATGGTGTGTGGTACTATGCTACATAATGAAATATAACACAGGATGGTGCATGGTACTCTGCTACATAATACAGTATAACACAGGATGGTGTGTGGTACTATGCTGCATAATACAGTATAATATAGGATGGTGTGTGGTACTATGCTACATAATGAAATATAACACAGGATAGTGCATGGTACTCTGCTACATAATACAGTATAATATAGGATGGTGTGTGGTACTATGCTTCATAATACAGTATAATATAGGATGGTGTGTGGTACTCAGCTACATAATACAGTATAACACAGGATGGTGTGTGGTACTATGCTGCATAATACAGTATAATATAGGATGGTGTGTGGTACTATGCTACATAATGAAATATAACACAGGATGGTGCATGGTACTCTGCTACATAATACAGTATAACACAGGAAGGTGTGTGGTACTATGCTGCATAATACAGTATAATATAGGATGGTGTGTGGTACTATGCTACAGAATGAAATATAACACAGGATGGTGTGTGGTACTATGCTACATAATGAAATATAACACAGGATGGTGTGTGGTACTATGCTACATAATACAATATAATGTATGATGGTGTGTGGTACTATGCTACGTAATGAATGATAAAACAGGATTGTGTGTGGTACTATGCTACATAATACAGTATAATATAGGATGGTGTGTGGTAGTATGCTACATAATACAGTTTAACACAGGATGGTGTGTGGTACTATGCTGCATAATACAGTATAATATAGGATGGTGTGTGGTACTATGCTACATAATGAAATATAACACAGGATGGTGCATGGTACTCTGCTACATAATACAGTATAACACAGGATGGTGTGTGGTACTATGCTGCATAATACAGTATAATATAGGATGGTGTGTGGTACTATGCTACATAATGAAATATAACACAGGATGGTGCATGGTACTCTGCTACATAATACAGTATAATATAGGATGGTGTGTGGTACTATGCTTCATAATATAGTATAATATAGGATGGTGTGTGGTACTCTGCTACATAATACAGTATAACACAGGATGGTGTGTGGTACTATGCTTCATAATACAGTATAATATAGGATGGTGTGTGGTACTCTGCTACATAATACAGTATAACACAGGATGGTGTGTGGTACTATGCTGCATAATACAGTATAATATAGGATGGTGTGTGGTACAATGCTACATAATACAGTATAATATAGGATGGTGTGTGGTACTATGCTACATAATGAAATATAACACAGGATGGTCCATGGTACTCTGCTACATAATACAGTATAATATAGGATGGTGTGTGGTACTATGCTTCATAATACAGTATAATATAGGATGGTGTGTGGTACTCTGCTACATAATACAGTATAACACAGGATGGTGTGTGGTACTATGCTTCATAATACAGTATAATATAGGATGGTGTGTGGTACTATGCTACAGAATGAAATATAACACAGGATGGTGCGTGGTACTATGCTACATAATATAGTATAATATAGGATGGTGTGTGGTACTATGCTACATAATACAGTATAATATAGGATGGTGTGTGGTACTATGCTACTTATTGAAATATAACACAGGATGGTGTGTGGTACGATGCTACATAATGAAATATAACACAGGATGGTGCATGGTACTCTGCTACATAATACAGTATAATATAGGATGGTGTGTGGTACTATGCTTCATAATACAGTATAATATAGGATGGTGTGTGGTACTCTGCTACATAATACAGTATAACACAGGATGGTGTGTGGTACTATGCTGCATAATACAGTATAATATAGGATGGTGTGTGGTACTATGCTACAGAATGAAATATAACACAGGATGGTGTGTGGTACTATGCTACATAATACAATATAATATAGGATGGTGTGTGGTACTATGCTACATAAAGAAATATAACACAGGATGGTGCGTGGTATTATGCTACATAATACAGTATAATATAGGATGGTGTGTGGTACTATACTACATAATATAATATAACACAGAATAGTGTGTGGTACTATGCTACATAATACAATATAATGTATGATGGTGTGTGGTACTATGCTACGTAATGAATGATAAAACAGGATTGTGTGTGGTACTATGCTACATAATACAGTATAATATAGGATGGTGTGTGATACTATGCTACATAATGAAATATAACACAGGGTGGTGCATGGTACTCTGCTACATAATACAGTATAATATAGGATGGTGTGTGGTACTATGCTTCTTAATACAGTATAGTATAGGATGGTGTGTGGTACTCTGCTACATAATACAGTATAACACAGGATGGTGTGTGGTACTATGCTGCATAATACAGTATAATATAGGATAGTGTGTGGTACTCTGCTACATAATACAGTATAACACAGGATGGTGTGTGGTACTATGCTGCATAATACAGTATAATATAGGATGGTGTGTGGTACTATGCTACATAATGAAATATAACACAGGATGGTGCATGGTACTCTGCTACATAATACAGTATAACACAGGATGGTGTGTGGTACTATGCTGCATAATACAGTATAATATAGGATGGTGTGTGGTACTATGCTACATAATGAAATATAACACAGGATGGTGCATGGTACTCTGGCTACATAATACAGAATAATATAGGATGGTGTGTGGTACTATGCTTCATAATACAGTATAATATAGGATGGTGTGTGGTACTATGCTTCATAATACAGTATAATATAGGATGGTGTGTGGTACTCTACTACATAATACAGTATAACACAGGATGGTGTGTGGTACTATGCTGCATAATACAGTATAATATAGGATGGTGTGTGGTACTATGCTACATAATGAAATATAACACAGGATGGTGCATGGTACTCTGCTACATAATACAGTATAATATAGGATGGTGTGTGGTACTATGTTTCATAATACAGTATAATATAGGATGGTGTGTGGTACTATGCTTCATAATACAGTATAATATAGGATGGTGTGTGGTACTCTACTACATAATACAGTATAACACAGGATGGTGTGTGGTACTATGCTGCATAATACAGTATAATATAAGATGGTGTGTGGTACTATGCTACAGAATGAAATATAACACAGGATGGTGTGTGGTACTATGCTACATAATACAATATAATATAGGATGGTGTGTGGTACTATGCTACATAAAGAAATATAACACAGGATGGTGCGTGGTATTATGCTACATAATACAGTATAATATAGGATGGTGTGTGGTACTATACTACATAATATAATATAACACAGAATAGTGTGTGGTACTATACTACATAATACAGTATAATATAGGATGGTGCATGGTACTATGCTACATAATACAATATAATATAGGATGGTGTGTGGTACTATGCTACATAATATAGTATAATATAGGATGGTGTGTGGTACTATGCTACATAATGAAATATAACACAGGGTCGTGTATGGTACTATGCTACATATGAGATATCCAAAAATATACTGGTAGGTTATTTGGCTCCCCACAAAATGAACCATAGTATGTATGTGTGTGAGCATGTGATAGGGAACATAGATTGTAAGCTCCACTGGGGCAGGGACAGATGTGAATAGTAAGATATTCTCTGTATAGCGCTGCAGAATATGTGTGCGTTATATAAATAACTTGTAATAAATAAAATAAATAAATAACACAGGATGGTATGCAGTCACATTGTTGACAATCATAATGCTGACAGCAGAATGTTGACAGTTACATTGTCATTGTTAAAAAATCAACATCATCTATGTCAACATCTGAAAAATGTTGACATGGACAAAATGTTGGCATTTGGGGATAGCGAAAATTTTGACAATATCGTTAAATTTAGGGTTATCAATACTACAGAACATGACTGATGAACATGTTGACATTATGAATGTAGTCATGATTACAACTTAATATACTGAAGTCCACAGGAGGGTGTTTGGTATTATGCTATATAATGAATTATAGCATAGGCTGGGGTGGTGTGATATGTTACTGTACATAATGAAATATAAGTTGGTGTATGTTATTATGCTATATAATAAAATATAACAAAGGATGGTTGTGGAATTCTGCCACATGATGAACTATAACACAGGAAGGTGGGGTATTATGCTACATAATACAATATAACATTATATGGTATGTCTGGGGTACGCATGGGATTTTTTTCAACAAACTGCAATCAGAAGAGGTCAGGGAGCGAGAGTAAAGCTAAGAGATCAGCAAACAATTCCTGGAAGCTTTACATTTAAGAAATTGCTAGGAAGGAGGGAGACAGGAAGAAGAAATATCATTGAGACAAGGAAGCAGCCAGCAAAGATACAGCACTTCCAGAAAGGATACCATTCAGCATTGACCCTAAAGCTGAAATCTGCTGAGTAAGGCAGATTAAATATGTTTTAAGTTCATATTACTAAATATCAAGAACATACAGGGACCAGTCACTCCTCATTCTTTGAGGCCTATTTAAACCATTGCAGCAATTGTGTGCTAGACTGAGAGCAATTAATATATGGTTATTGTGGTTTATATTTATATCTATGCTAATTGCAACATGTTATTCAATAGGCCTCATATTCCTAACACTGAAACTATGCAATTTATGAAAACAATGACAACTGTTGAAATATACTACAGTTCATTATGTGAATGCCTTTGGCAAGATGGGGGGGGGGGGGGGGTCAGACATTACAATATTATTCACAATTCTGCCAGTAATATGGACAGCAACAGTCCTTACCCTGGATACATGTATCATGTGGTCAATATGATTACTGTACCCATACCTGACAACTCTCCCTGATTGTCAGGGAGACTCCCTGAAATAGTAGCAATATCCCTGACCCCCTGAAGAGTCTAGTAGTCTCCCTGATTACACCTTATCCCCATCATGAAGCTGCTACATAAGAAAAAAAAAAAAAGAGATATGTACATTCAAATGGGATTATTGGTATAATTTCCCTGCATTGGGTATAAGGCACAATGATCCCTATGGCTACATGCATTTTCTGAAGAGTATCAGTGTATTTCATCAACAAGTAGATCTTACTAACAGCTTTGGGGTCAATTCTATGACACGCCTCTCAGATGTAGCAGTACACGCCCACTTTACCGCCGTGCTCATAGGTGTTGCTGTCACAATCTCCCTGAAATGTTTTTTCACAAGTAGACAAGTATTACTTTGCGCAGTATTAGGTCTGACACAGTTATATGGACCAGAGACAAAAATTTACATCTCTGTTTTACCAGTGTCTATTTTTTTTTAGCAGTTTTCTTTTTGTTTTTTCTAATTTCAGAGTAGCCTATATTGCAACTATCCCTAGGGTGGGAGCATATTGGGATTTGGGTGTGAGTGGAATTAAAAAAAACTATGGTGATTGCACCTTCGTTTATAGGTTTGGAAAAAATAAATTGTGCTTGAAATTCTGTATGTTTACAAAATAAAAAGAAGTAATAGTTCTTATTAGGTGCCATAAAAATGATCTGCTATATGAACCAATGGATCTTTGAATGATTTTACTAACTCCTAAAAGCATAAAATCAGACATGTAGGGGAAAATTCAATCAGGTACAGGTTTACCCGGCAGCTAATTAAATGCTCTGACTAATTAAATTAGATGCAGGAATCCTGCATGCTTAAGCTGGCCACACACTAGACCAACTTTCATACAACCATCCAACTATTTGGCTGGTTGGAATGAAAATCTGGTAACGTATGGGAGTAACTGATGATCAGCAATTTGCTCCTAAATGCCAGAAAACAGATGAAAATGGTCGTCAGACAAGTTTGTTAAATGTTTGATCTAAACAATTTGTTCAAACAACAGTTTTTGTCCATTTTCTGGCATTTGGGAGCAAATTGCTGATTGTCATTTACTTTCATACATTACCAGATTTTCATTCCAACCAATCATCTAGTTGGCTGGTTGGACAGATAATCTTTAGAAAAATGTGCGTTAATGCAGACTTCTGTATCTAACGCACAGGGAAACCCATAGATTCTGACACTTTGCATTAAGCCAGGGTTTACTATGCGGGGAAAATAATTAATAATTGAATAGCTCTGTACGTGAAACACAGAGCTTTTCACCGTGTGGGAAATCCTGCACCTAATTTAATCCACCCAACCAGAATATTAGTAATAAACTAAATATTATATAAATTTGAACATCCAAATTAGCTAAGTGGCATCGGATATCAGGCCAATATTCATAGGCATTTCACAGAAGTCTGCCAATACAAGAATGACTCCATAGGTAAACCTGTAGTAGATGGAAATGCAGCCACATCTAGTGATTTTTATTAAACTGTGTGTATGCGTTGCAGGCTGCAATCACGTCTTTGCAAACTTACAATTCATTCAGAGTTGTAGGTATATCTGTCTCTTTTTCGTGGCTAATAAATGTGTGTTCCTGGGTGGCAACTGTACAGCAACAATGCAAACACACGTGAAAGAATAGTTTTGTGGGTGTGTGATGGGCATGCAGCCAGTTACTTGCTCGTGCATATGCAAAGAGGACTCAGTATTCAGACATTATTGGGTAGGTGTAATTGCCAATGGTAATGTATACTCTCGCGGACTGAAGAGTGGGGAGGTGCGATCACATTGATAGTATGGTCGCAGTAGCACTCTGTTCACATTCTGTTTGCAGCAGGTGATCAGAGTTGCCTTTGCATTACTTGTGACACAGAATCCACAGATATGAGCAAGTTGAAACTGAAGTGCAGGTGGCACAGTCCAATTTACTCTCTAACCCAGAGAGACAAACACCACTAGGACTTGACACAGAGATGCAAGAGAGATCTCAGACGGAAATGGTTGGAAACAGTCAATACAATTTATCAGATGGAATCTCATCATTCTCACCACATTCCTCAATAACGGGCATCCCACAGTATAACTGGTAGAGTTCTAAATTCCTGGACTCAATGTATCATCCTAATCTCGGGATCTGAACAAATCAAACAGGCCTTTTACTGACACATTTCTGCGGCAGTTCTGATTTCATCAAAGCTATTCCTTTTTTTGATTATGATATTGGTAATTTTTTGTTAATTATTTTACTAGCATCATGGATGGTTACTGGGAAACCTTCAGACCTCATCCTATTGGCTCCTTAGGCTTTATTAGGCTTTCTGTTCTGTACACCTGTGCTGGTGATAGTTTATCTGTTTAAGCTGTGTTTCTGTTCTGTACACCTGTGCTGGTGATAGTTTATCTGTTTAAGCTGTGTTTCTGTTATGTACACCTGTGCTGGTGATAGTTTATCTGTTTAAGGTGTGTTTCTGTTCTGTACACCTGTGCTGGTGATAGTTTATCCTGACCCAGTGTGCTGAAGCTGTGTTTCTGTTCTGTACACCTGTGCTGGTGATAGTTTATCTGTTTAAGCTGTGTTTCTGTTCTGTACACCTGTGCTGGTGATAGTTTATCCTGACCCAGTGTGCTGAAGCTGTGTTTCTGTGAATACTTCCTTGTTGTGATATGGATTGCTTTTTCTGATTGCTGTCTGTCCATGACTTTGCTCTGTTTACTGGATTCTCCTGTTGACTGCTGCCTGTTCTCAGTATCAGACAAAAAGTTAAAAACCTATACAGAAAATCTGAAAGATGGTAAACCTTCAATGTTGTTATTAGTGAATAATGGAAATATGTTTGTAAATGTTGTAAACATTTCATGAATATCTAGCCACATGATGTCAATGATTGCATTGTCAATGTTACTATGTGTTTTAATATTTAAAAATAAACCAGAGATACTGTAAGAATGGGCTCCATTCCTGTGTGTTCTTTTCTCCAACTTCATTACAGTTACCCAATCCTCAGAGACCTATCTGAACAGTGTAACATTGATAATAGGGATGGCCATCGACAACTGCTGATTTAAAGCCATTGATGGTTAATCACCGATGGGCAATGTTTTTTTTCATCAATGGCAGAGATGCAATGGTTCTCCGCCACGATGCTGGGACACGGAGCATAGCCTTGTCCCCAAATCTGATTGACCTGATGCCCAGAGAGTCTACTTGAGCAGGACTGACCATCAGTGGGTAAAACTATCTATGGTTGTCTGCAGATGGTCTCACACCATCGAGGTTAACCACTGATGGTACCATTGAAAATGACTGTTGACGCTTAACCCACTGATGGCCAACCCTAACTGATAATGTTGTGGTTGGTGGCTAGTAGTTATGTAAATTAACTTATGCACTTCATACTTGTGAATCAGTAGTTAGGGTCACAGCACCTGAGGGCACTTAAGGAGGCCACACACGTCATGATATATACGTGCCGATCCAACGGATCAGCACGATATAGGTGCTATATCGTGTATGGGCACGATATCGTACCTGATATTGTACTTGATATTGTGCTGCGCGCTCCCAAGGGATCGTATATCGCATCCCCAGATCTTCCCGCATGTTCATCTGATCTGGGATGCGATATATACGATCCCATTCAGATGGAGGAGGGGGGAGCGATTGCCGGCGGTGACAGCACGATCAGTCTGCTGATGGATCGGCAGTCGCACTACACGGTGCATCGCCACCTTAAGAACAACCAGGGACCTTCCATGGATACTGAGAGCAGTGAAGACTGTATTAAGATTTTATTTAGAATGCATGCCAAGATAGCATTCACATGCTCCTATTTACTACAAGCAGGTACGGCGACAAGTATTGGGCACGAGAGTCAGGTACTGCGACAGGTACCGGGCACGAGAGTCAGAGGGCCCCCGAGGATTAGGAGCGGAAAAAACAGGACCACACACTCTGAATCCTCCTCTTAGTGGTCCAGCTGAAAAGTGTAAGAGGGAGAGAGCCAAGCTTCATGACTGTCTATTCGCACAGCCTCAGCATGAAGGTAAGTAACTTTGCTATTGTAATTTTTTAACGCAGAATTGTGGAAAGAGACATGTTAATGGAAGCATTTACCTAATTATACATTTGCATTACACACCATAGCATTGGTTTGTCATTTTTTTTATCTTTATAAACCCTAAATAGAGACAATGTTTTGATTAATACTACAGGAAACAAAAAGCCATGATCAGACAAAATAAGATAAGCAATAACTGAAAGAAAAATATTTATACAAGTACATTAGGACATCACCTTTAAGACATTCATCAATTACACCTTTTCCTTTTAACTTAAGGAATGTCTCCTCCATTAACATTTTATTGAAATATATTAACGGTTTGCTTTCCTGTACCAAACTGTCATTGCATTGTATTCTATTGTAAAACACTGTGTACGCGTGTTGATCAGGAAAGAAAATAATACCATAGCCTCTGCTCTAACTAAACAGACTGTCTCTTGTTTTTGAACTTTGGACAGAAATTCTCTTTTCTTTTTTTTGCTAGTGTTTCTTGGCAGGACAGGAGAGGTGGGGATTTCCAAGTTTTTAATCTCCATGCCACATATTTAACCCATTCCTGAGGCACAATTTAATGCATGCATACATTATTATGTAATTTATATAGTGTATGTATATATATTGTAGTAAAGCTTCCTCATATTAACAAAAAGATACAGTTGAAGTCAGTTCTTATCCTCACTATCTGTATAAATCTAGAAAAAACAAAAGAATGAGGCATTGATTCTTATTTTGACTAAAACATTTGAGCTTGCAAACCTCACGACTGTTCCTCATTTTACTAATTGATTTTTGATCCTGTGCGGGATATCACATTTTCTCTGTATTGTTCCTCACTATTTGCAAGTTCCTACACTAAAGGCCCCCATACAGCAGCAATTGATTGCAGCAATGGTGCAATTTGCAATCGATTGTGTATAAAAATCTTTCCCTTTTTCAATCGATTGCAGAATGCAGAATTGCCACAATCGATTGAAAAAGGGAAATATTTTTATACACAATCGATTGCACGATTGCTGCAATCAATTGCTGATGTATGGGGGCCTTAACGCTGAAATGCAATTCAAATCATGTACTCACTTCATAGTGTTTGTGCTCATTAGTTGGTCTTAACCCTTAATAGTCAGAGTCCCTATACTGGGTCATCTATTCAACTGTTTTTAAACCATACTTGCCTTAGGTTAGTAATAATAGGTGATGTATGAGAACATTCAGAATATCTAGGAGCAGTGGATGTGACATCACTTTACACCCTGACAGTTCTGCTGCTGAGCCCAGGCTTGGATTTAGGGGGTCATTCAGACCCACTCGCGAGTGGCAGTACGCTCACAAGTGGGTCGATGTTCCCCACTGCGCATGCGCACTACGGAGCTCCGCACGACGGAGGGAGCTCCGTAGTGCGCATGCGCGAGACCCGGTGAGCGAAGGACTTTCCATCGCTCCGGGTCTCGCACCAAAGGGGGCGTGCTGTCGATGTTGATTGACAGCACGCCCCCTTTGGTGGGCATTCCGGGGGCGTGCCTGCCAGACGGAGGCGTTACTATGGGAACGCCTACCGTCTGATGCCGGCCCCACTGACATCACTAGTGATGTCAGTGGGAGTGATTTTGGCTCTGATAGAGCCAAAATCACTCCTGGCCTTGCGGTTGAGAAACCCGACCACAGGGTTTCACTCGCAAGTCCGATGGTCGCGATGGTCAAGACCATCGCGACCATCTTGTTGGACGCTCGTATATGCTGTGGGTGGTGACCCACAGCTATACGAGCGTCCAGGAGGACGCTCCATTTTAATGGAGGTGGGCCCTGATTCAGAGCGAGCGCTCTGGTCAGAGCGTCCGGCTCTGAATCAGGGCCTTAATTTTGATTCCTACCCAGGTAATTTTGACTGTGCACAATCAATCTCCACTTCACATGTGCCTTCCATAGCCCTCAAACCCTACTGCATTATATCTGCATAATATAAATATAAGGAAATAATTCACATTCATTCCCATGAGTCATTGTAAAGTTTGATCTTTTTTTTCAATATTTCCTTTTAAACTAGTCCTGGCCTTTAAGATCTTTCCAGAAATCTTGGTCTTGTTGTGCTGCAATTTGTTGGAGGGTTACGGCAGCTGCACCCAACAAATTGATGGTGAATAAAGAAAAATAGAAAACCAGCGCTAAAATTTAATTGAGAGATGATGGACAGTTAAATCAATAAACAGATATTTATTAAATCATCTAGAATCTGTCATGTCATATATAGAAAATTCTGACATAAACAACACATATCATAAGAAACATCAAAAATACAAATAAATGAATAAAAATGAGTAAAAGACACAATGTAAAACTGCTCCTGCAATAATTGATGTATTGAAAATGGAAATTCTCTCCTTTTATGTCCCCAAATGGTAGTTTTTAGCAGCAATAAAGACTTTACCAAATTGATGGCTGAGGTATCTCTGGCATCCAGTGAATCCACAAGGAGAGCTGAAGCACAATCCACAAGGAGTAATCCAATGCTGCAAAAGATGGCCACAAGAGGGAACAGAGGGCCTGATTCAGACCTGGTCGCAAGCGCTGAGCGCTTGCAACCAGGTCGATGGTGGCCCACAGCGCATGCGCACGACGGAGCCGGCTCCGCCGTGCGCGAGACCAGGCTAGCGACGGGCAATCCGTCGCTCCGCGTCTTGCACCAAAGGGGGCGAGCTGTCGATGTTGAGTGACAGCTTGCCCCTTTTGGTGGGCGGGCCGGGGGGGTGGCTGCCCAAATGGAGGCGTTCCCATGAGAACGCCTGCCATTTGGGGGCAGCCCCACTGATATCACGAGTGATGTCAGTGGAGAGATTCCGGCTCTATTAGAGCCGAAATCTCTCTGGGGCTTGCGGCCACGAGCCCCTACCACAAGGGTCTCGTCGCAAGCCCGATGGTCGCGATGGTCTTGACCATCGCGACCATCATCATGGCCGCTCGCAATAGCTGTGGGTGGTCACCCACAGCTATGCGAGCGGCCAAGAGGCCGATCCAAAAAAAAAAAGCCCGGCCCTGATTCAGAGCGAGCGCTCTGACAGAGCGAGCGGGTCTGAATCAGGCCCAGAGAGTCCGAAGATAAAGTCCAAAGAATTCTAGGAGTCCGGATAGTGTGTCAAAAAGGACTCAATGCGTTTTGCTGAGCTATGGACGCTCAGCTTCCTCAGGAGTATATGGTTCAGAGTCAAAAGAACCCCCTTGATATACCCATGCAGTAACTGAAAAATCGTACACACATGTATCAAATAGAAATAAATAAAAACCGTCCATCGGAGAATATTTAACAAACATACTAATGTTTGAGGCAATCTTGCCAAATCCCAACTAACAGAGAATGCATATGTGCAAAAAATTTTTTAAAAAGTTTTAAAACATAACATACCAAATTCAACGGTGATTTTATTATTATTCACCTACGTTCTCCTGATCACATGACATACATGTCATGTGATACGATGACCGCCAGTGAACATGACATAAACATACCCAGGTAAGGATATAATAGACCCATTCACAATGATCTTGGTGATGTTTACCGGCGTGTACCGCAAGCCAAACTGAGCAGGGCAGTAGCCTACTTCCCTGCTGTCTGCCCTGCACCCAGTGCTGGCTCCGCCCCCTTTTCCCAGAGTATATTTGCAGCAGGTCTGATAGGATGCCGGGGCATATGCAGTGAAGAGCAAGCAAGCTCCCGATATGTCTGTAGCCTCACTGTGTCCAGGGATCGCGGAGGGCTGGGGTGTTTCTAGAGAGGAGGCGGCCGGCAGTGCACTGAGCTGTGCACAGCCAGCGCCGAAGTTATAGACTCTGGGCACTAGAGTGCGCTCAGAGTCTATAGAGGATGCACTGGTCACTGGGAAAATGGCTGCGGCGGCCATTTTCCCTGTACTGCGCATGCGCAAACGATGTGTAAATGGCTGCGGTGGCCATTTTCCAGTCATTTTTACAGCGCTGGACCCCCGCACCGATGTGGGACTCCGTAGAGGTAAGTAATTCTATGGGTGCAGGGTGTGCGGTGCGGGCCCCCCCTGGACCTAGGGGCCCGTGTTCCCCACACACCCTGCACCCATTATAGATACGCGCCTGGCGGAGGGGCCGGATAGCGCCCGAAGACGCTAGACAGGTAAGTGTACATGAATGGCTACTAAAATTTACTATATATCGCCTTGATGTGATGTGATATATAGTGATATCTTTTAGTAGCCATTTCATGTTCTACATGAATAGACCCCTTGGTGTAACAGAAAATGGACTGTAACTTTGCTTCAATTGTAAGTTATTTTTAAACTGAGGGCTCGTCTCTTGGTTGTATTTCACACTGAAGCACTCGCAGTTCTTGCGGTAGAGTATGGTAAGCCACAAGCGCTATGTTCACCTCCGATGGTACTTGATGTCCCGATGGTTGCATACACGTCCTGGAGATGACGTGCGCAAGTGGGCGTCTTAAGACAGGCTGGTGGGCATCTGCATACACAATGCGATTGCACACTAAGACATATTTGGCGTGCTAATGCCTTGCCATGCGATCGCTTGCCTTGCCAAAATTTGCATACGCATCTAGCGAGTTGGTCTGAATCGAGCTCTGAGAGCCAAGTAAAACTTTTGTTATGTTTCCATTAAGCTGGGTACACACTAGACAATATATTGGGCGATTTGTCATTTTGAGGTGAACCGGAACTGTAAATCGCCCACATCGTTAAGTGTGTATGCATTATTGCACACTCCTGTGTGTCGTTCATCACATTTTCAGATCTGCCTGCAGTGCACACAGTTCTGAAGATATTGCATGCAGTGCATATTAATGAAGAGCGGAACAACACATCATTCCTTCGTTCATTAAATCTTCTAATGTGCATGATCCGGGGCAAAGGTAAATCTTCCTGACCATTGGCAAGAATGCTGGGTCTTCTAGTGTGTACCCAGTTTTACTGTATGCTTGCTTTGTATTTATTTCCTCGATAACATTTTACTAAGAATAACTCAATAACATTTTGGACAAAAGACAGCCAGGATAGCACAAAACAACAGCAGGAATTTGGTAACGGTTAATACTAGTAGTAACAGTATGAGACTGATGTAGAGATAAATATAAACTGGGAAACATGCACCAGGACTATGGGATGTGCAAAGATATGCCTACTAACCGCTGTACCTTAAAGAAATGTGTAAGTAAAAATTTTAAGAATATGGATAACTTTCATCTCCATGCACTTACTGCACAGAATTGCTGTTGCCCCTAAACAAGTGTAAGTGCATGATGCAAGTAAAAGGTGCTGAAATCAAAGCAAGTTACATTAAAATGGAAATAAATACTGTATATAAAAATGAAGCAAATCATCCCTTTGCCATCAGTGTAATTTATCAATGTAAATCTGGTTTCTAGCAGTTTCTTTCGAGACAGTTCCATTTTAAATTACAGTATATTTACTTTACATGGAATATTACAATATAACCTATTTTTGTATTCAATTGATTCTCACATCCTCATAAATAGATTTGGCCAAATCATGCGGCATGCTTATATTCTGGGTGCGGACACTGCGGATATCATTTTAATCAGCAGAAGCTGCTTTTGTGTCCTATTCACATCGCTGTATATTTCATCATGGTATGCAAAGATTCCAAAATACGGAAAAATCTGATATCTAAAATACAGATGCGCTCAAGTTCATTGTGGCTGATCGCGCCACAAACATGTGCACGCATCGCACTACGCGCCACGGTATGCTATGTTGTGACCCTGATCGCAGGAGTGTGTCTCCATTCAGTCCTATGGAGACACGAATGCGCCTCTCCCATTACTTTCTTTGGAGACACAAATGCGCGTCTCTGATCGTGGGAGTCCATCTCATGCCATTCATGGCGCGAGACGCTGCGCTACGGACAAGGATGCAGCTGGGCATATCTGTACCTCTGGTCCCAAGCATTTTGGATATGGGAGACTCAACCTATATTGCAAACTAAATACAGCATAGAAATACCCACATTGCGCAGAATATATCCTCCAATCCAGGTTATACCTCTCATATTACTCTCTGGCCCTCATTCAGAGGCGCTCGCAAAATGCGAGCGGTCTCTCTGAATGTGGGCGGCCGCTTGTGTTTTCAAGTGCGGCCTCCTGGTCACCACCCACAGCTTTAGCGACTGACCTGGTCGATGGTCGCGATGGTCAAGACCATCGCAATCATCGGGGCTTGCGACGAGACCCTAAGGTTGGGTCTCGGCAACCGCAAGCCCCAGGGAGCTTCCTGCTCTGATCGAGCAGGAAGCTCCCCACTGACATCACTGCTGATGTCAGTGCGGCCGCCCACAAAATGGCAGGCGTTCCTTAAGGAACGCCTCCGTTTGTGAAAAAAAAAACCCACCACGCCTACAAAATGGGGCGAGTTGTCAATCAACATCGACAGCCGTCCCTTTTGTAGTGAGCTCCGGAGCAAGAGTATTTCTCTCTCACTCCGGGGCTTGCGCACGCGCAGTGTGGCCGCTGCGCTTGTGCCGGGCCTTAACATTGACCCGCTTGCAAGCGCTCAGTGCTTGTGAGTGGGTCTGAATGAGGTCCTCTATCCTTTCCTAATGGACTAGTTTACATTTCTTTCCAGGTTTTTTTGTAAACTCTAAGGGATATATTTACTGAAGTGTAAGTTTTTAGAAATGGAGATGTTGCCCATTGCAACAAATCAGATTTTAGCTATTATATTCTAGAAGGTGCTAGATAAGTGTTAAGTAGAATCTGATTGGTTGCTATGGTCAACATCTCCACTTGTAAAAACCCGCACTTTAGTAAATCTACCCCTAAGTGGGCATACAGAATATACTATGAACTTGTTACATTATTTGCATTTGCGACTGCTCTGCTAAGTACTATAGAATTACTGCAGTCTCTAATAGCACTCAGAGGTGGGCTAAACCATCAGGCTGCACTTTGGTGAATGTAAGTGCAATACTACCTCAGATGATTTGTAAAGACCTGCTGCTTCTACTCCTCAGTGGTTACTGACTGTAGCACAGTTTGGGGGAGATTTATCAAAGTTTGGAGAGAGATAAAGTGAGGAGATTACGTAAGATCTCATTTGTCATGAATGACCCAAAAAGCAATGTGAGAGCTTTGCACTCATAGGTACTAACCACACCATGATTTTGTGGGCTGTCACCTCCACTGCCAAAAGCCAGTGTGCAGATACTTTGACATATGCCCAGATAAACTTCCCTAACATTAAGGGAAGTTTTGTTAAATTAGATTTTAGCATTAGCTGGTTCATTTGAGAAATAACTGGATTCGGCACATTAGGTTTCAGAATTTCAAGCCACTCTCAATACACTTTTCTCCTTTTACAGAGGTTATAAGAAACCTGCTATATGCAAAAGGGTTAACATAATTCTAATTTTGGGGATATGCCAATGTGAGATTATGTGGCCTATGATACTGTAGTTAATGATTTGCAGGTTGAATATAGGAAATGAAGAAGACGAATTAAGGTTTGTTCTGAACTCTTCTTTTTGTCATAAGACTGACACCAATATAAAGCAAAGAGGTAGGGATGAATCAGTTTGTGTATATTTATTCAGGGGACTGTCCGCTAGCATACCAGTGTGTAATTGTCAGCATGAACGTTGCTTATAAAGTATCTGTACTGTGTGAGAGACAATATGGGGAAAATAAGATCTTTCAAACATTACTAACATTATGAATTATGTATCTAAAGGCTCCATTTACAAACAAGTTTCAGCTGTTAAAACTTGTTACATATGATAAACAACACTTCAGCCTATATATTAATGCACATTTAGGGTTTGTGTATAATAGTACTATTTGTTAGCGTGTTATCATGAAAACAGATGGCAACCTGTATTTAATAACAAACGGTAATGATATCTTACCGTTCGTTTATTTAAAATGATTTCCCCAGGCGCTGGCATCTGTTAAATAGCGCTCACAGGCGCTGAGGTCCCTGCAGTAAGCTCCGTCTTCTGGAGGTTTACCCAGAATTCCTAGCGGCTGCTGTGTACCATGTGATCAGCCTGATGTGTAGAGGCTGGCTGTGACAAGCTCCTCCGTGTCCAAGGACTGACACTGCGCATGTGCAATATATTCACTTCAGTGCGCATGTGCCAGACTTAACTTTAACAATATAAAAAGTATCATCAGCGCTAGATACATATGAAAAATAGCGCTTACATGACCTTTATTCTTTAGCGCTCGCACAGAACATAAAGATTGTTAAATAATGAATGTATAATGAAAAACACTGCAGAGAGGGAAATAGATATATATATCACTGTTCTACTGACTTGTTTGTAAATGGAATCCTAAGTATTTTTAATTTTATATAACACAATGTCATGTAATTCATGAGTAAAACTACAAATATGGGTAAAATGACATACAGTATCTACAGTATATAAAACTACATATCTGTGTAAACTGAGTGCATAATGAAAAGTCGCTATTTTAAATCCAAAAGGCAGCACAGACGGTGTAATGGTTAGCATTACTGCCTCACAGCACTGAGGTCGTGGGTTTGATTCCCGCCACGGCTCTAACTGTGTGGAGTTAGTATATTCTCCCTGTGCTGCGTGGGTTTCCTCCGGGTGCTCCGGTTTCCTCCCACATTCCAAAAATATACAGGTAGGTTAATTGGCTCCCTACAAAATTAATCTTAGTGTGTATGTGTGTGAGCATGTGATAGGGAATATAGGTTGTAAGGCCAAATATTCTCTGTAAAGCGCTGCAGAATATGTGTGCGCTATATAAATAACTGGTAATAGTAATAAAAAAAGAGCAGTGGATTAACCATAAATTGCACTGGCCTTCTATGTAAATACAGATGTGACACCTACCTTTGTTATCCAGTATTTCGGGTAGGTTCCTTCAAATGTAACAGGTTCTTTCTTCCTTGGCAGAGAGGTGAAGGTAACCTGACCCCAAACCCCAGAATCACACAGGTTAATAAAGGACAATTCTGTTTTATTTGACCGGATCACTTCCCAAGTAATAAAACCTGTTTGCTTTAAATACAGTTAGGCCAGCATCCAATGTAATGGGTTTGTTAAACATTAAAACACACATTCTAGATGATATCAAAATATGCACAAGAAACAACAGTAAATACAATTTAATATCACAAAGTTAAGCAGTAAATATATGTATTCTCATTATTATTACTATCACCAAAAGCTTCACCTAATGGCTCACACTACACAGCCCTAAATAGGGGTATAGGACATTGCAATTTACATGAAGCAACGAGTTCATTTACTTTCCCACACATTCTAATTGCCCATTATGAGTCTCTATGCGCATGGCCATGCTACGATGGTGCACTTATTCATTACTATGGAGGTGATTGAATAGTAGCATCCAGTAAGCTTATTACAGTAGGTAGTAATTCAGTATTAGGTGACTAGTTGTCAGGTGAGGGAATCCCTGGAGTTACTAGTTAGAGCTGTATATGTGCTGCCTGTATGAATGCATAGCTTGTCAGCCATTACTGTCTGTCCTTAGTGATGTCAGGTGAGTGTATCCCTGTAGTTACTAGTTAGAGCTGTATATGTGCTGCCTGTATGAGTGCATAGCCTGTCAGCCATTATTGTCTATCCTCAGTGATGTCAGGTGAGTGTATCCCTGGTGTTACTAGTTAGAGCTGTTTATGTGCTGCCTGTATGAGTGCATAGCTTGTCAGCCATTACTGTCTGTCCTTAGTGATGTCAGGTGAGGGAATCCCTGTAGTTACTGGTTAGAGCTGTATCTGTGCTTCCTGTATGAGTGCATAGCCTGTCAGCCATTACTGTCTGTCCTTAGTGATGTCAGGTGAGTGTATCCCTGTAGTTACTAGTTAGAGCTGTATATGTGCTGCCTGTATGAGTGCATAGCCTGTCAGCCATTATTGTCTATCCTCAGTGATGTCAGGTGAGTGTATCCCTGGTGTTACTAGTTAGAGCTGTATATGTGCTGCCTGTATGAGTGCATAGCTTGTCAGCCATTACTGTCTGTCCTTAGTGATGTCAGGTGAGTGTATCCCTGTAGTTACTGGTTAGAGCTGTATATGTGCTGCCTGTATGAATGCATAGCTTGTCAGCCATTACTGTCTGTCCTTAGTGATGTCAGGTGAGCGTATACCTGTAGTTACTGGTTAGAGCTGTATCTGTGCTGCCTGTATGAGTGCATAGCCTGTCAGCCATTACTGTCTGTCCTTAGTGATGTCAGGTGAGTGTATCCCTGTAGTTACTAGTTAGAGCTGTATATGTGCTGCCTGTATGAGTGCATAGCCTGTCAGCCATTATTGTCTATCCTCAGTGATGTCAGGTGAGTGTATCCCTGGTGTTACTAGTTAGAGCTGTATATGTGCTGCCTGTATGAATGCATAGCTTGTCAGCCATTACTGTCTGTCCTTAGTGATGTCAGGTGAGTGTATCCCTGTAGTTACTGGTTAGAGCTGTATCTGTGCTGCCTGTATGAGTGCATAGCCTGTCAGCCATTATTGTCTATCCTCAGTGATGTCAGGTGAGGGTATCCCTGGTGTTACTGGTTAGAGCTGTATATGTGCTGCCTGTATGAATGCAAATTTGTGTTAAAATACTGATCAAAATTAATCAGGTTTTTGACTGTCGGGATGTCACTGTCCGTATTCTGACCGTCGAGATTCAGTATCCAATCCTATGGGAAATATGTATGGGAAACTGTGTGGTTCCGCGATTGCATCATCATGGCTCTGACCAGGGCCCGACTGGCCATCGGGCACTTCTGGCATATGCCAGAAGGGCCGATGGCCTAAGGACCGGCTCGAGGAGGGGTGAAGGAAAAGACCCCCACCCTCCACCCAACGGCTCTGAAATCATCAAGATTTCATGGAGACGGAAGTGGTGGATGCATGTATGGGCCGGCGACGGCTGTGCTTGGCCAAAAAGAGACAGGGGCGTGCTGTGAGGCCAAATCGTGGCATACCCCCTTGCATTTACCATGCCCCCCCTCTACACGGAAGTGCAGGGCGGACTGCCGGGGCTGATATACAGCCCCAGTCCGTCCCTGGCTCTGACCCACTGTACAGAGCCACAATTTGCATAATCAAGCACCAAAAGAAGTGGGCGGCATCCGGAAGGTTGGCCTACTTTCCCTGGAGTACCAGAGAGCCACCCGTATTTCAGGAGTCTCATAGACATACCCGGAGAAAAGGTAAGAATGGTTTAGCTCCAAAATAGCAGTGTCCGAGTGATGAGACAGGGAGTTTTTAGAAATTTACTGACTAGTTTTCATAAGCTTTTCACTGAGCAAATATGTATAATCTATCTATATATCTATATCTATATCTATATAAAATTTAGAGGTCTGCCTGGTCATTCGGGCTAATCTCTTGAACCACTGGACGGATTTTGTTGAGGTTTTCACTATTCTATACAGCAGGTCAAGGAAAGTTTAGGTGTATGAACCATTCATCTGTAGCAAAAAAAGGGAGCCGGGCAGTGATGATTTAGTCCAGCAAAGTCACAGAAAAAAAATCTTGCACAAAGCTGCTGTATAAGAGCTGGCCAGGGTGCTGAAACAGCAAGAGACAGTGAGAGCCAATCATAGATAGCAATTTGCCCTGTTGCTTAGCAACAGCCTAGAGAAGGGAGGGAGTCAGAGACTAAGCACGGTCACATTTGAGGCAGACAGAGAGCGAGAGACAGCCTCCAACAATCCCATGAAGATGCCCTAATGCAGACACAGTAGCCAGGAAGGAGCCAAGGGAGGCATAGCTATTACAAATTTTAGAAAAAACAACCATCGGAACACCATCAAGTGTTTTGTAGTTGATGGCGGCTAACAATGGACCGCCACCATCAAATGATAATAACACTACCATCAGAACAAAAACATTGATGGTTAGTAACCATCATATTCCGATGTCCATACCTAAGTTGAACCTGCAGATGGACTCCTTTGCCATGAAGTGCATCCTCTCCAGCATGATGTTCCCACTCAGCCACACTCCCTCGGTGAACAGGAGGCACCTCCCATGGAAGTCAGCACTGTTCTTGGGCAGCACTGTTCTCAATGGGAAACCCAGGAAATATAGGATATTCCTCACCATTGTAGAAATACAATCCCTCCCTCACACCTGTAGTAACACATTACCCTTACTCACACCTGTAATACCTTATTCCCCTCCCTCACCTCTGGAGTAACACATTCCCCTCCCTTACCTCTGTAGTAAGACATTACCCCCACTCACCCCTGTAGTAACACATTCCCCTCTCTCACCTCTGTAGTAACACATTACCCCTGCTCACTCCTGTAGCAACACATTTCCCTCCCTTGCCTGTGTTGTAACACATTCCCTTCCTTCACCTCGTAGTAAAACATTTTGACATTCCCCTTCCTCACCTGTGTAGTAATACATTCCCCTCCCTCACCTGTATAGTACACATTCCCCTCACTCATCCATGTAGTAACACATTCCCCTCCCTCACCTGTATAGTAACACATTCCCCTCCCTCACCTGTGTAGTAACACATTCCCTTCTCATACCTGTGTAGTAATTTAAAATCTGAATTCCAAACTGCTGGAAGATCAAAACCGTGACTCAGATTATCCGGATCCCCTCAGGAGATTAGAACCGCAGCATACATGGGTGTAACTACCGTAGGCGCAAGAGGTGCTACTTTGTCAAAGTTGTATGTGTTCTATTTATTTTTCACCATTGGGTGGTACATAGGGACCCTTATTGGGCCTTCAAATACCTAGTTATGACCCTGGTGACAAGGATCAGTCCAGATTCATGAAATTCAGGTGGATTGGGATTTCTGGAGAACCGAACTGCACACCTCTAAAAGTAATATATATTTTTTAAACAAAGGTCTGGAATGCGCTCTCAATATATTACCTCTGTATGTTTATTTATAGTTGTCATGCACCTAGTAATCTCCCTTAAGTAAGCCATACTTTGATACTTTATTAATAACATGTATTACTATATTTGAGCATGCCTAAAAACACATAGCAGAGATATATTCTGCTGTCCACAAGTGTAATTCTCATTCTGCTCATATTACAGTAACCATCATGTGGCTCCATCTGCTGGTACTCCTCATTCCCATAGTCCTGTACAGATGGTATAGGTACAGCCTGACACTGGAGAATCTATCAAATAAATATGTGTTGATAACAGGATGTGATTCAGGATTTGGGAATCAGCTGGCAAAGCAACTGGACAGACGTGGACTGAGGGTCCTGGCCACTTGCTTCACTGAGAAGGGGGCTGAGAATCTGAAGAAGGAGACCTCCAGCAGACTGCAGACAGTAATCCTTGATATTGCAAACAACCAGAGTGTCATCTCCGTTGCTAAATGGGTCTCTAATATTGTCAGTGACAAAGGTCAGGCTATAACCAGATATAAAGAACTACCATAAAATCTTAGATCTTAAAGATTTTTTTATTCCATTTTGATATTTCCATGTGGAAAGAAGATTCCGGTTTGAATGGAATTGATGTTTGTATTTATCTGTATTTATTTGAAATTAATTTATTAATTATGGTTTGAAATTAATTATATTTTATATGGAAAATACAACTTGCGTATTTATGAATAACTGTCCAAACACTATTCTCTCTTGTGTTTATGACACTTCATTATATTACCCTTTTCTGGCACTGATCACAGCACCTGCTGTCCTGGAGCACTGATGCCGATGTGAGCCTGGGCAGGAGAGGAGGACCTCCTAAAGCTGGCTACACATCTAAAGATTATCTGTCCAACCAGCCAACTAGTTGATTGGTTGGAATAAAAATCTGGTAAGGTATGAAAGCAAATGACAATCAGCAATTTGCTCCCAAACGCCGGAAAATAGACAAAAACTGTTGTTTGAACAAATTTTTTAGATCAAATATTTACCAAACTTGTCCAATGACCATTTTCATCTGTTTTCTGGCTTTTAGGAGCAAATTGCTGATCATCAGTTACTCCCATACCTTACCAGATTTTCATTCCAACCAATCGATTAGTTGGCTGGTTGGACAGATAATTTTAGATGTGTGGCCAGCTTAAGCCTCTGGGCTCCAAAGCAACAGTACGCCTGACACCAACTATAGTTACACCCCTGGATGTAACTATAGCCTCTCGTTGATGTAAACCTGGAGCTTATGCTAGAGACAGGCCCGCCAAGAGCCGTGGCGGGCCCCGGTAATAGGGGGCATGGCCTAATCGTGGGAGGCGTGGCCACGCCCCCTTGCCGAGACAAAAAAAAGATTTGCCGCGGCACTGTGCGCTGGGGAGGGGGGGGCGCTCTGAGCCCCCTCAGCCCAGCGCAAAGCCAGGGGGGGCACGATCAGTGTGATCGCCCCCCCGCACAGGCATAGGAGACTGCTGTGGCTGCTCAGCAGCCACGAGCAGTCTCCAACTGCAGCTCAGCACATGCTGTGTGCTGGGCTGCTGTCTGGGGGGGAGCGGCGCCGGACCCGGGCCCCCGCCGGGCCCCTCAGGAAGCCCGGGTATGGGTAATCTGTACCCACTCCCCCCCCTCTCGGCACCCCTGGCTAGATATATACAGCTGGGCTCCTCTTATGTGCTGAACATATGCACATAAAGGCATTTTTCCTGTGCACGTTCGTGAGAGTAAATGCATTTAACTTTATACGAGGCCCATTGAATCCATCAAAGGGGGGATATTTACCAAAGTGTAAATGTGCAAGTACACAAAGCAGTCACCAATTACCTTTCCCTGAAATGTTTATAGTGGGCAATGAAAGCCAATACTGTTGTTATTGCTGTACAATATTGCATTTTGTTAGTAAGTTATCATGAAGTATTTCTTATTGTTCTGTTAATATTCGGTATATAACACACAAAGGGGGAGATGTACTAAGCCTTGGAGAGATATAAAGTACCAACCAATCAACTCCTAACTGTCAGATTCCAGGCTGTGTTTGAAAATGACAGGAGCTGATTTGTTGGTACATTATCTCCATCCACTTAATCTCTCTCCAAGGCTTGGTACATAGACTCCATAGCCTGTAAAATGACTGTTAGGAGCTGATTGATTGGTACTTTATCTCTCCTCAAGACTTAGTACATCTCCCCCATACTTATTATTGTACTAAAAAGTACAGTCACCATTGTGAAACATTATAACTTATCTATACATTTACTCTACTGTGAAATCAGATTTGAATTACAAAAATATTTATTACTCTTTTTCTTAGGCCTTTGGGGCTTGGTGAATAATGCTGGAACTGGGATGCCTGGAACACCCAACGAATGGCTGTCAAAAGGTGATTTTGCAAGAGTGGTGAACGTGAATCTGCTCGGGACTATCGACGTGACCCTCAATCTTTTGCCATTAATCAGAAAATCCAAAGGACGCATTGTCAACGTGTCCAGTATTGCGGGGAGAGTGACTATCTGTGGGGGAGGATACTGCATTTCTAAGTTTGGAATTGAAGCTTTTTCAGATAGTTTGAGGTAAGAATAGAAAATTATTGTTAAAACCTAAATATGTGGGGGCGTGGCCTAACTGAGCACCGGAGCAGACGTGCCTTTCTCTGGCTCCGTCTGGCCGGCAATAAAAGCGCCATATTCCGGAACCCCTGCCCACTGCTGACGCTCCCCAGAGGGCTCCTACACCTTACCAGCTCCCGGAGACCCTGCTAAGCCGCTCGCGAATCCTCAGACGCCCGACCACCGCTGCGGCCTACTCCGACGGTGAAGCCGCGGCCTCGATTTCGGCCCTGTCCCCAGCGCGACTCTGCCGGCGGCACCGCGGCCGTTAGATACCACTGCCGCTCCCCTCAGGTGGTCTCCCCATGTGTCATTGGACCCTCTGCTGATGTCCACCCATGGCTGACACCTCCCGGGGCCTGAGTGAAGGAATAAATACAGTAAGTGCACACACTGCACACATATCTGGCCGCCATCTTGGAAATCAGGATCCAGACATCCAGCTATATTCTTTAAAGGACGTTGCACACTTGCTGCTTCACCATCCTCCTGCTGCTCCATATTGCCTGCTGCCTACCCCCCATGCATGCACAGCTTGTTATATGTACCAGACTCCTCACTACAGCTTAGATAATTTGCATCCAGCAAATTAATATATCTTGCTCTACTTTTACATTATTGGCAGATGCTGTGCGGATAGGCAACTGACTCTATATTATATTCCTCTTGGCTAGACGAATAACTTTGTCCTTTTTTTTTTCTCATATTCCCACTACTGTTACATGAACTCTCCCTTTATTTCTCAGCTGCTATGGGAGCTATCACCGACTTATCTCGTTCCTTTCATAGGTTTGAGAGCATAATGTAAACCATGGTTTATTAACCTATACATGTGGCTTTTCCTCATTCATCTGTCTCACGGCAACATCATCTCCTTTCACCTCTAGCTCCTACATTCTCTATGAAAAAGTTTCTAGTGAATTACTCCATGACCCCTACCGGCTCTAATTCAGCACAAGAAGAAGACACTTTACATTATAATTCCTTGGAATCTGATTGTTCCGCATCACGTTCTGCCTCTCAACGTAGAGGTAAAACAACCCAACCCCCACAGCAAAAAAAATGAAACCGGCTGATATTGCTGCAGTGCTTAGCCCTCTCTTAGATGAAAAATTGGCGGGTCTAAAGGAAGCCATTGATTCCACCCTAACCCAGTTGAACCAACATTACAAACATGTTGATGATGTGGAACAACGGGTCTCCTCCCTGGAAGATGACTTGCGTTCAGCTAATCAGTTCATTGAGGATCAACTTAAAGAACTATCTGTTTTTGCTGACAAACTTGATGACTTAGAAAATCGTAACCTTCGTCTGGTGGGCATTCCTGAGACAGTAAAGGGTCATGAGTTGCTGGATCTTCTTTCTACCTGGATACCAGAACAGCTAGCTATGGATCTGAAAGGTACACCTTTGGTTATTGAGAGGGCACATAGAGTAGGACCGGATCAATGAAAAGATTCTGACCACCCTCGCCCGGTCATCATGAAAATCTTGAATTATGCTGATAAAATTAAACTTCTCGACCACTACAGGAGAACCGCTAATCTAACTTATAAAGGTGACCGTTTCCTCATCTTTCAAGATTTTTCCAGCCATGTTGCCAACAAGCGCAGAGAATTTGCTCCTGTTTGCAAGCAGCTCTTTGAAAACAAGATCACATTTTCACTATTATTTCCAGCTTGATTGAGAATCATTAAAGATGGAAAACCGTTTTTTTTTATGATCCTACAGCTGCCAGGAATTATTTCTCACGCCAAGATACTTGACTTTTACCATAATAGTAATTCTTTGCCTTTCATATTCTAAAAATCTTTTTTTTGGAATGAGGTACAAGCCACGATAAATTGCTAAAGACGCTCCACATGTTTACAGGATGGCTCTTTAGCATTATTTGTTTTTGCCTACCATTGACTGTTTTTTTATTTGTTTCTGTTTCTGTTAAATACCCAGACACCTAGACTTGGTCTGAAAAGGCTTCCCTACCCTCGCTCACTAGGACGAGAAGAGGCCCTACATTGTCATTCACCTCTCTACACTGCTAATTTCTTCTACTGGAATTGGATAGTCGACCACCTTCACCTCCCTCTTCTTCATCCACCTCGGGAAGAACCCAATTGACCTCTTTTACGATTGTATTCTTCAATGTTGAGGGACTTAACCATCCAATAAAGCGATAAAAAGTTATCTCACATTTTCATCGCCTCTGTCCGCATATTGTATTTCTCCAAGAAACTCACTGAACTGACAATATTAGAAATACTCTTCGTGCACCTTGGATCGGAGAATGTATCTCTGCCCCATACTCCAATAAAACTATGGGGTCTGCCATTCTTTTTCACCGGAATCTGATATACACTATATGTAGTAAATTCTTAGATCCAGATGGACGGTTCATACATAATTATCTCCGACCCTACCGCTATTTGTGAAGAATTTATACATTTCTATAAATCTTTATATACTGCACGCCCTGATAACCCAGATGAAGGTTACAAATTTTTAGAAGAAGCTCGTCTTCCAACACTCTCTCTGGAGGAAAGAGAATTTCTTGATGAACCTATATCTGATGAAGAGGTTCTTAAAGTTATTAAATCCTTACCTAATGGTAAAAGCCCAGATGGTTAGGTGCCGAGTTTTACAAAATACTTGGAGCCGAATTAACACCGACTTTAACAAAACTCTATAATCACATTCTTACTTCTGGAGAGATCCCACTTCGATTTAATGAGGCTAAAATAATTGTGTTAGTGAAACAAGGCAAGATCCATCTCTGGTCGGGTCATACCGCTCTATCTCACTCCTTAACCAGGATTTCAAAATTCTCACTAAATTGATAGCATATAGATTGCAAACTTTTCTGCCCCGCTTGATCTCGCCTGCTCAACTTGATTTTGTTCGGAATAGAAGGTCTGTACAGGGACTCCGTGCGGCTATTGCAGCCATTTCACATACTCATCAACATAAAGGGAGAGATAATATCCTTATTAACCTAGATGCAGAAAAAGCATTTGACAAGATCGCATGGCCCCATCTTTCTAGGGTGCTTCATTCCTAACACTTTGGCCCCGTTTTCCACTCCCTTGTACACACTCTTTATACTACACCTATGGCACAGGTTATGGTTAATAGTATTAACTCTTCTACCTTTTACTTAGAATGAGGCACCAGGCAGGGATGCCCCCCTCCCTCCTCCTTTTTAATTTAGCACTCGAACCTCTTTTTACCATACCTGATGAATCTCCATGGATACCAGGGTATAAAGATAGGGAATAGGGAACTTCGTGTAATAGCCTTTGCTGATGAAATGCTTCTTCTCACATCAAACCCTAGGAGTTCAGTCCCCTTGCTAATCATAACCATCCAGCGGTTCTCTTCGTTTGCTGGATTTTCTATTAACTATGACAAATATGAAGCCCTAGCTATGTTCGGTGGGGTGAGATCGGGTTGGAATAATAGTTTTCCCTTTCAATGGGCACATATTAAATTTTTGGGAATTGCATTACCTTCTCATCTTTATACATATACTATATGTCCCGTTATTCATAAAATTCAATCGGAGCTCAGTCTTTGGCAGACCTTCATCTTAATTTTTTGGGACGTTGCAATTTCGTAAAACTTTTATATGTATTACAGATGACCCCTCTTCTTCTCACATGACAGGATTTATTACACCTAAATGGACTTATTTCCAGATTTTTGTGGAACAATAAAAAACCCAGAATTAGTTTCTGTAAATTAACTCAGCAGCCACAGAGAGGAGGGTTTAAGTTACCTGACATTAAACAATACAATCTGGCCTGTCTCCTCCACTTTGCCATTGACTGTATTCGAGGCTGTAATATTTATACAAATGTTGCACTAGAATCACAACTATGCTCTCCTCTTTCGCTTAAGTACATCTTACATGCACGCCTCTCCACACTCAAGTCACTCCATTTAGGTAATATATTATTAACTTCCACTCTCCAGGCCTGGAAATTGGTTAGGAAAACACAATCTTAAGTACACACATTCCTTGTTTCTTCCTTTGGTAGGAAATATGGAATTTCAAGATGGCACTACATCCTTACCTTTTACAACTTGGCCCTCTTTGGGTATTTCCACTTTTAGACAATTACTGGGTTCCTCGACAACACAACGCTTTCCTGAAGCTATGGAAAAGTACAATCTTAGGCCTCAACATAGGTTTCCTTACATTCAAGCTATATAATACTTGAAATCCATTCTTCCACGGTTAAATCCACAAGACTTATAAATTGTTTTGATGCTCTTGTCCAATTTGGCTCATACTCTATCTCCATTATATATGCTCGAATGAGAATCGAACTTGATCCAGAAAGTGAGCTGCCAGGGATTAGCAAATGGGCTACTCAATTACCATCTCTCTCTCCCACTGATATTCTCAATACTTTTTATTTGAACTTAAAGCTCATTACAGTCAGTTCCTATCAGGAAATGACATATAAAATATTACATAGAGCATATATATCACCTAAAAGATGACATCTGATTGGTTTATCTGAATATGCCAATTGCCCCAAATGCTTAACTCTTGAGGCAGATCTTAAACATTTCTTTTGGGACTGCCAATATATTCAACAATTCTTGAAAGACAACTCTTCTATCCAGACACTCCCATTGTCTACTAAACTAGCTATCCGGAGTTGCTTCCAGCATACCTCCTGGTTCTTTTATCAGCTATTGGCTGATCAAAACCCCATTACTCTTTAGTCCTTCTTTATACAACTTTTCTTTATTGTAGTTTTGTCTTTTCTCTTTTTTTTATACATATCATTTGACTATCCTCTTCACTACCTTTTTCTTCTTTTATTTTGATTTGTCCCATGGATGGATCGATGACTCGTGGGTCTCGGGTAAGCACCTGTTGTCCCAGTTATTTGTTTTTTGTTTTATGTCCACCTTTTTTTATTATTATATTCTATCAATTAAGACAATTTGCCATTTTTGCTATTTTTTTTTGGTTGATATGTTGTAGATTCGATGTTCAATTTCTTCCTTTAATATATTGAACCAACACTGTGTATATCCCATTTAAGATTGTCATATAATTTCTCGGTTCACAAATATATTGATCTATATTATTTTTTACAAAAATAGGAAAACATTTTTGGCTTTACTATAGGGATTATTTCCCTTCATTTATCCCTGTCACAATTTTTTCTTGTTTATACAATACTGTCTATTACATTTATATATACATATTGTATTATGCAAAGCCTTAATAAATATATTTAAGACAAAAAAACAAAAAACTAAATATGTTATAAGAAACTGTTAAAATCTATATTTTTCTAAATACATTCCATTTCCTGACACTTTTCTGTACAGGTGACAGAGACGGTGGGGTACGGAAGGTGCGCTCACCCTGTGGGTGCAATGATGATGGGGGAGTGTTGGATTGTGTATGCAGTTGTTAGTGTGTGTGGTGTGAATGAGTGGGGAGGGGTGGACCAATGGAATGACAGAGGCGGACACAAGGTGGGAGTAAATGGTTTTATTAGAGTAGTCACAATGCTTCTCCTATATAGTCCCGGTCAACAAGGTGGGTGTGGTGGTGGGTGAGAGAGGTGGGGGGGAGAGACTGGGGAGGTGGGTCGACCCTTTCAGGGGGCTCCTTTTCATGTGGTTCAATAGACCGGCACATTACCCCTGCTGGACACTATGGTCGACAGTCTTTGGAGTCTCGGTGGGTGAGGGGGCAAAGCGAGAGGGGTATGGTGTGGTGGGTGGCTGTAGTACACCTGGCGGTGTCCCGTGTATGAATGAAAAGTCTCAAAGTCTTGTACCTACCGGTAGGTAAGGACTGAGGTCGGTAGGCAGTAGGGGTGTTGCGTTGCTGCAGTTCCTTGTTGACTGATCGAAGCTGCTGCGGTGGTAAAGATGAGTAGCTGCTGTTCAAGAGGATCTTCTATTTTGCAGTGGTCAGCGACCGGGTGGTGCTGGTGGTTGTGAATGCAGCAGTGGGGCTGAGTTGCTGATGGGAGCTGCCACTGGGGCTGGGTTACTGGGGTGGGGGTGGGTCCCCCAGTGAGAGCCGGGGGTGTGGTGTGGGTCACCCTTCTGGCAGGTAGATGGACTGCCCGGGATGGGCTTGATGTGTGATGATCTGTGGTCTGTATGGTTAGGGTGGAGGCGCTTGCAGCCGCAAGTGCGGGGGCGATGCAAATGGGATGGCTGAGGCCAACCGGAGGTCCCCATGGTGATGAGGAGCTTCGGTGGGAGTAGGCCATGGGTGTGGAATGTGGGTGTATGGGGTCTCCAACGCATTTCGGCAGGGGTTCTGCCTTCTTCAAGGAGAACCCCTGCCGAAATGCGTTGGATCGAACCTTGTGTCCACATCTGTCATTCCATTGGTTAACCCCTCCCCACTCATTCACACCACACACTAACAACCACATACACAGTCCAACTCTCCCCAATCATCATTGCACCCACAGGGTGAGCGCACCTTCCGTACCCCACCATCTCTATCCAATTTTACGCAGGACCCAGTACGTCTGTGATCAGGAAGTGCAGCACCCCACTCACTCATATAGCACACCTTTCAGCCCACTAACATATCATATCTGCCCACACAGCAGAGCGCAGTCCTACCCAACCATCACCTGTACCGGTGACATTTTGCTGCCATTTGCACAATTCTACTGGTACCTCAAACCAGTCATGGATGCATAAGAGAAAATCCAAGCTTTTCTGGCACTACAAGTTTGATTGCATACCGCATCTTAACACATTTATATTCTTTACATGTGTGAAATTGAGATGAGGCTTCAGATCTTGAAATAATGTGATTGATGTGTGGTTGGGCCTTTAGTAAATTGAATGGTTTACAAACCTCACATTAAAATGCCAGGAAGCATGCAGTTTGGGGTAGCTGCAGATAAATTATTCTCCCTATAAAAGTGGCAAACATGATAATTTTCTAGAGCCAGGCAGCTGCATTTTTCCCTTTAGTACATCCCGGCCTATATGTTTACATATAAACTAGGGGTGTGCACCGGCCACTTTTCGTGTTTTGTGTTTTGGTTTTGGATCTGGATCGTTCTTCGTGTTTTGGATCTGGATTGGTTTTGCCAAAACCACCCTTCCGTGTTTTGGGTTCTGGGTTTTGTGTTTTGGATCTGTATTTTTTTGAAAAAAAGCATAAAAACAGCTAAAATCACAGAATTTGTCATTTTTTCTGCTCCTATGCTATTATTAACCTCAATAACCTTAATTTCCACTCATTTCCAGTCTATTCTGAACACCTCACACCTCACAATATTGTTTTTATGGCCAAAAGGTTGCACCGAGGTAGCTGGATGACTATGCTAAGCGACACGAGTGGGCGGCACAAACACGTGGCCCATCTAGGAGTGGCACTGCAGTGGCAGACAGGTTGGCAGTTTGAAAAACTAGGCCCCAAACTGCACATAATGCAAAGAAAAAAAAGAGGTGCAAGATGGAATTGTCCTTGGGCCCTCCCACCCACCCTTATGTTGTATAAACAGGACATGCACACTTTAACAAACCAATCATTTCAGCGCCAGGGTCTGCCACACAACTGTGGCTGAAATGATTGGTTCGTTTGGGCCCCCACAAAACAAGCTGGCAATTAATCTGTCCCTGCACAAACTGGCTCTACGGAGGCAAGATGTCATCCTCATCCTCCTCATCCACCGATTCCTCACCCTCTTCAGTGTGTACATCCTCATCCTCACAGAGTATTAATTCGTCCCTGCTGGAACCACAGGTCCCTCTGTACGTTCTGGAGGCTGGTCTCCCTGGAAGAGTTGATAATTCATTTTATGAACATCATCTTCTCCACATTTTGTGGAAGCAACCTCCTACGCCTTTCGCTGACAAGGTTCCCGGCTGCACTAAACACTCTTTCGGAGTACACACTGGAGGGGGGGCAACTCAGGTAAAATAGAGCCAGTTTGTACAGGGACCTCCAAATTGCTTCTTTTTCCTGCCAGTACAGGTACGGACTGTCTGACATGCCTACTTGGATGCTGTCACCGATGTAATCCTTTAACAGACAGACGCACGCTTGTCGCTGCTGCTTTGAGGATTCAAGTGCGGCTACAGCCCACACAATTCACAAAGACAGAAAAAAAAAAAGAATATTTTTATTGTTTGTGGAGCACACTTTGAGGGTTACACCACCCTTTAACAGACAGACGCACGCTTGTCGCTGCTGCTTTGAGGATGCAAGTGCGGCTACAGCCCACACAATTCACAAAGACAGAAAAAAGAAGAAGAATATTTTTATTGTTTGTGTAGCACACTTTGAGGGTGTCACCACCCTTTAACAGACAGACGCACGCTTGTCGCTGCTGCTTTAAGGATGCAGGTGCGGCTACAGCCCACACATTTCACAAAGACCGAAAAAAAAAGAACAATATTTTAATTGTTTGTGTAGCACACTTTGAGGGTGTCACCACCCTTTAACAGACAGATGCACGCTTGTCGCTGCTGCTTTAAGGATGCAGGTGCGGCTACAGCCCACACAATTCACAAAGACAGAAAAAAGAAGAATATTTTTATTGTTTGTGTAGCACACTTTGAGGGTGTCACCACCCTTTAACAGACAGACGCACGCTTGTCACTGCTGCTTTGAGGATGCAAGTGCGGCTACATCGCACACAAGTCACAAACACATTAAAAAAATAGTTTTTTATTTTTTGGAGCACTTTGAGAGTTACACCACCCTTTAACACCCCCCATGCATGCACAGCTTGTTATATGTACCAGACTCCTCACTACAGCTTAGATAATTTGCATCCAGCAAATTAATATATCTTGCTCTACTTTTACATTATTGGCAGATGCTGTGCGGATAGGCAACTGACTCTATATTATATTCCTCTTGGCTAGACGAATAACTTTGTCCTTTTTTTTTTCTCATATTCCCACTACTGTTACATGAACTCTCCCTTTATTTCTCAGCTGCTATGGGAGCTATCACCGACTTATCTCGTTCCTTTCATAGGTTTGAGAGCATAATGTAAACCATGGTTTATTAACCTATACATGTGGCTTTTCCTCATTCATCTGTCTCACGGCAACATCATCTCCTTTCACCTCTAGCTCCTACATTCTCTATGAAAAAGTTTCTAGTGAATTACTCCATGACCCCTACCGGCTCTAATTCAGCACAAGAAGAAGACACTTTACATTATAATTCCTCGGAATCTGATTGTTCCGCATCACGTTCTGCCTCTCAACGTAGAGGTAAAACAACCCAACCCCCAAAGCAAAAAAAATGAAACCAGCTGATATTGCTGCAGTGCTTAGCCCTCTCTTAGATGAAAAATTGGCGGGTCTAAAGGAAGCCATTGATTCCACCCTAACCCAGTTGAACCAACATTACAAACATGTTGATGATGTGGAACAACGGGTCTCCTCCCTGGAAGATGACTTGCGTTCAGCTAATCAGTTCATTGAGGATCAACTTAAAGAACTATCTGTTTTTGCTGACAAACTTGATGACTTAGAAAATCGTAACCTTCGTCTGGTGGGCATTCCTGAGACAGTAAAGGGTCATGAGTTGCTGGATCTTCTTTCTACCTGGATACCAGAACAGCTAGCTATGGATCTGAAAGGTACACCTTTGGTTATTGAGAGGGCACATAGAGTAGGACCGGATCAATGAAAAGATTCTGACCACCCTCGCCCGGTCATCATGAAAATCTTGAATTATGCTGATAAAATTAAACTTCTCGACCACTACAGGAGAACCGCTAATCTAACTTATAAAGGTGACCGTTTCCTCATCTTTCAAGATTTTTCCAGCCATGTTGCCAACAAGCGCAGAGAATTTGCTCCTGTTTGCAAGCAGCTCTTTGAAAACAAGATCACATTTTCACTATTATTTCCAGCTTGATTGAGAATCATTAAAGATGGAAAACCGTTTTTTTTTATGATCCTACAGCTGCCAGGAATTATTTCTCACGCCAAGATACTTGACTTTTACCATAATAGTAATTCTTTGCCTTTCATATTCTAAAAATCTTTTTTTTGGAATGAGGTACAAGCCACGATAAATTGCTAAAGACGCTCCACATGTTTACAGGATGGCTCTTTAGCATTATTTGTTTTTGCCTACCATTGACTGTTTTTTTATTTGTTTCTGTTTCTGTTAAATACCCAGACACCTAGACTTGGTCTGAAAAGGCTTCCCTACCCTCGCTCACTAGGACGAGAAGAGGCCCTACATTGTCATTCACCTCTCTACACTGCTAATTTCTTCTACTGGAATTGGATAGTCGACCACCTTCACCTCCCTCTTCTTCATCCACCTCGGGAAGAACCCAATTGACCTCTTTTACGATTGTATTCTTCAATGTTGAGGGACTTAACCATCCAATAAAGCGATAAAAAGTTATCTCACATTTTCATCGCCTCTGTCCGCATATTGTATTTCTCCAAGAAACTCACTGAACTGACAATATTAGAAATACTCTTCGTGCACCTTGGATCGGAGAATGTATCTCTGCCACATACTCCAATAAAACTATGGGGTCTGCCATTCTTTTTCACCGGAATCTGATATACACTATATGTAGTAAATTCTTAGATCCAGATGGACGGTTCATACATAATTATCTCCGACCCTACCGCTATTTGTGAAGAATTTATACATTTCTATAAATCTTTATATACTGCACGCCCTGATAACCCAGATGAAGGTTACAAATTTTTAGAAGAAGCTCGTCTTCCAACACTCTCTCTGGAGGAAAGAGAATTTCTTGATGAACCTATATCTGATGAAGAGGTTCTTAAAGTTATTAAATCCTTACCTAATGGTAAAAGCCCAGATGGTTTAGGTGCCGAGTTTTACAAAATACTTGGAGCCGAATTAACACCGACTTTAACAAAACTCTATAATCACATTCTTACTTCTGGAGAGATCCCACTTCGATTTAATGAGGCTAAAATAATTGTGTTAGTGAAACAAGGCAAGATCCATCTCTGGTCGGGTCATACCGCTCTATCTCACTCCTTAACCAGGATTTCAAAATTCTCACTAAATTGATAGCATATAGATTGCAAACTTTTCTGCCCCGCTTGATCTCGCCTGCTCAACTTGATTTTGTTCGGAATAGAAGGTCTGTACAGGGACTCCGTGCGGCTATTGCAGCCATTTCACATACTCATCAACATAAAGGGAGAGATAATATCCTTATTAACCTAGATGCAGAAAAAGCATTTGACAAGATCGCATGGCCCCATCTTTCTAGGGTGCTTCATTCCTAACACTTTGGCCCCGTTTTCCACTCCCTTGTACACACTCTTTATACTACACCTATGGCACAGGTTATGGTTAATAGTATTAACTCTTCTACCTTTTACTTAGAATGAGGCACCAGGCAGGGATGCCCCCCTCCCTCCTCCTTTTTAATTTAGCACTCGAACCTCTTTTTACCATACCTGATGAATCTCCATGGATACCAGGGTATAAAGATAGGGAATAGGGAACTTCGTGTAATAGCCTTTGCTGATGAAATGCTTCTTCTCACATCAAACCCTAGGAGTTCAGTCCCCTTGCTAATCATAACCATCCAGCGGTTCTCTTCGTTTGCTGGATTTTCTATTAACTATGACAAATATGAAGCCCTAGCTATGTTCGGTGGGGTGAGATCGGGTTGGAATAATAGTTTTCCCTTTCAATGGGCACATATTAAATTTTTGGGAATTGCATTACCTTCTCATCTTTATACATATACTATATGTCCCGTTATTCATAAAATTCAATCGGAGCTCAGTCTTTGGCAGACCTTCATCTTAATTTTTTGGGACGTTGCAATTTCGTAAAACTTTTATATGTATTACAGATGACCCCTCTTCTTCTCACATGACAGGATTTATTACACCTAAATGGACTTATTTCCAGATTTTTGTGGAACAATAAAAAACCCAGAATTAGTTTCTGTAAATTAACTCAGCAGCCACAGAGAGGAGGGTTTAAGTTACCTGACATTAAACAATACAATCTGGCCTGTCTCCTCCACTTTGCCATTGACTGTATTCGAGGCTGTAATATTTATACAAATGTTGCACTAGAATCACAACTATGCTCTCCTCTTTCGCTTAAGTACATCTTACATGCACGCCTCTCCACACTCAAGTCACTCCATTTAGGTAATATATTATTAACTTCCACTCTCCAGGCCTGGAAATTGGTTAGGAAAACACAATCTTAAGTACACACATTCCTTGTTTCTTCCTTTGGTAGGAAATATGGAATTTCAAGATGGCACTACATCCTTACCTTTTACAACTTGGCCCTCTTTGGGTATTTCCACTTTTAGACAATTACTGGGTTCCTCGACAACACAACGCTTTCCTGAAGCTATGGAAAAGTACAATCTTAGGCCTCAACATAGGTTTCCTTACATTCAAGCTATATAATACTTGAAATCCATTCTTCCACGGTTAAATCCACAAGACTTATAAATTGTTTTGATGCTCTTGTCCAATTTGGCTCATACTCTATCTCCATTATATATGCTCGAATGAGAATCGAACTTGATCCAGAAAGTGAGCTGCCAGGGATTAGCAAATGGGCTACTCAATTACCATCTCTCTCTCCCACTGATATTCTCAATACTTTTTATTTGAACTTAAAGCTCATTACAGTCAGTTCCTATCAGGAAATGACATATAAAATATTACATAGAGCATATATATCACCTAAAAGATGACATCTGATTGGTTTATCTGAATATGCCAATTGCCCCAAATGCTTAACTCTTGAGGCAGATCTTAAACATTTCTTTTGGGACTGCCAATATATTCAACAATTCTTGAAAGACAACTCTTCTATCCAGACACTCCCATTGTCTACTAAACTAGCTATCCGGAGTTGCTTCCAGCATACCTCCTGGTTCTTTTATCAGCTATTGGCTGATCAAAACCCCATTACTCTTTAGTCCTTCTTTATACAACTTTTCTTTATTGTAGTTTTGTCTTTTCTCTTTTTTTTATACATATCATTTGACTATCCTCTTCACTACCTTTTTCTTCTTTTATTTTGATTTGTCCCATGGATGGATCGATGACTCGTGGGTCTCGGGTAAGCACCTGTTGTCCCAGTTATTTGTTTTTTGTTTTATGTCCACCTTTTTTTATTATTATATTCTATCAATTAAGACAATTTGCCATTTTTGCTATTTTTTTTTGGTTGATATGTTGTAGATTCGATGTTCAATTTCTTCCTTTAATATATTGAACCAACACTGTGTATATCCCATTTAAGATTGTCATATAATTTCTCGGTTCACAAATATATTGATCTATATTATTTTTTACAAAAATAGGAAAACATTTTTGGCTTTACTATAGGGATTATTTCCCTTCATTTATCCCTGTCACAATTTTTTCTTGTTTATACAATACTGTCTATTACATTTATATATACATATTGTATTATGCAAAGCCTTAATAAATATATTTAAGACAAAAAAACAAAAAACTAAATATGTTATAAGAAACTGTTAAAATCTATATTTTTCTAAATACATTCCATTTCCTGACACTTTTCTGTACAGGTGACAGAGACGGTGGGGTACGGAAGGTGCGCTCACCCTGTGGGTGCAATGATGATGGGGGAGTGTTGGATTGTGTATGCAGTTGTTAGTGTGTGTGGTGTGAATGAGTGGGGAGGGGTGGACCAATGGAATGACAGAGGCGGACACAAGGTGGGAGTAAATGGTTTTATTAGAGTAGTCACAATGCTTCTCCTATATAGTCCCGGTCAACAAGGTGGGTGTGGTGGTGGGTGAGAGAGGTGGGGGGGAGAGACTGGGGAGGTGGGTCGACCCTTTCAGGGGGCTCCTTTTCATGTGGTTCAATAGACCGGCACATTACCCCTGCTGGACACTATGGTCGACAGTCTTTGGAGTCTCGGTGGGTGAGGGGGCAAAGCGAGAGGGGTATGGTGTGGTGGGTGGCTGTAGTACACCTGGCGGTGTCCCGTGTATGAATGAAAAGTCTCAAAGTCTTGTACCTACCGGTAGGTAAGGACTGAGGTCGGTAGGCAGTAGGGGTGTTGCGTTGCTGCAGTTCCTTGTTGACTGATCGAAGCTGCTGCGGTGGTAAAGATGAGTAGCTGCTGTTCAAGAGGATCTTCTATTTTGCAGTGGTCAGCGACCGGGTGGTGCTGGTGGTTGTGAATGCAGCAGTGGGGCTGAGTTGCTGATGGGAGCTGCCACTGGGGCTGGGTTACTGGGGTGGGGGTGGGTCCCCCAGTGAGAGCCGGGGGTGTGGTGTGGGTCACCCTTCTGGCAGGTAGATGGACTGCCCGGGATGGGCTTGATGTGTGATGATCTGTGGTCTGTATGGTTAGGGTGGAGGCGCTTGCAGCCGCAAGTGCGGGGGCGATGCAAATGGGATGGCTGAGGCCAACCGGAGGTCCCCATGGTGATGAGGAGCTTCGGTGGGAGTAGGCCATGGGTGTGGAATGTGGGTGTATGGGGTCTCCAACGCATTTCGGCAGGGGTTCTCCTTGAAGAAGGCAGAACCCCTGCCGAAATGCGTTGGATCGAACCTTGTGTCCACATCTGTCATTCCATTGGTTAACCCCTCCCCACTCATTCACACCACACACTAACAACCACATACACAGTCCAACTCTCCCCAATCATCATTGCACCCACAGGGTGAGCGCACCTTCCGTACCCCACCATCTCTATCCAATTTTACGCAGGACCCAGTACGTCTGTGATCAGGAAGTGCAGCACCCCACTCACTCATATAGCACACCTTTCAGCCCACTAACATATCATATCTGCCCACACAGCAGAGCGCAGTCCTACCCAACCATCACCTGTACCGGTGACATTTTGCTGCCATTTGCACAATTCTACTGGTACCTCAAACCAGTCATGGATGCATAAGAGAAAATCCAAGCTTTTCTGGCACTACAAGTTTGATTGCATACCGCATCTTAACACATTTATATTCTTTACATGTGTGAAATTGAGATGAGGCTTCAGATCTTGAAATAATGTGATTGATGTGTGGTTGGGCCTTTAGTAAATTGAATGGTTTACAAACTTCACATTAAAATGCCAGGAAGCATGCAGTTTGGGGTAGCTGCAGATAAATTATTCTCCCTATAAAAGTGGCAAACATGATAATTTTCTAGAGCCAGGCAGCTGCATTTTTCCCTTTAGTACATCCCGGCCTATATGTTTACATATAAACTAGGGGTGTGCACCGGCCACTTTTCGTGTTTTGTGTTTTGGTTTTGGATCTGGATCGTTCTTCGTGTTTTGGATCTGGATTGGTTTTGCCAAAACCACCCTTCCGTGTTTTGGGTTCTGGGTTTTGTGTTTTGGATCTGTATTTTTTTGAAAAAAAGCATAAAAACAGCTAAAATCACAGAATTTGTCATTTTTTCTGCTCCTATGCTATTATTAACCTCAATAACCTTAATTTCCACTCATTTCCAGTCTATTCTGAACACCTCACACCTCACAATATTGTTTTTATGGCCAAAAGGTTGCACCGAGGTAGCTGGATGACTATGCTAAGCGACACGAGTGGGCGGCACAAACACGTGGCCCATCTAGGAGTGGCACTGCAGTGGCAGACAGGTTGGCAGTTTGAAAAACTAGGCCCCAAACTGCACATAATGCAAAGAAAAAAAAGAGGTGCAAGATGGAATTGTCCTTGGGCCCTCCCACCCACCCTTATGTTGTATAAACAGGACATGCACACTTTAACAAACCAATCATTTCAGCGCCAGGGTCTGCCACACAACTGTGGCTGAAATGATTGGTTCGTTTGGGCCCCCACAAAACAAGCTGGCAATTAATCTGTCCCTGCACAAACTGGCTCTACGGAGGCAAGATGTCATCCTCATCCTCCTCATCCACCGATTCCTCACCCTCTTCAGTGTGTACATCCTCATCCTCACAGAGTATTAATTCGTCCCTGCTGGAACCACAGGTCCCTCTGTACGTTCTGGAGGCTGGTCTCCCTGGAAGAGTTGATAATTCATTTTATGAACATCATCTTCTCCACATTTTGTGGAAGCAACCTCCTACGCCTTTCGCTGACAAGGTTCCCGGCTGCACTAAACACTCTTTCGGAGTACACACTGGAGGGGGGGCAACTCAGGTAAAATAGAGCCAGTTTGTACAGGGACCTCCAAATTGCTTCTTTTTCCTGCCAGTACAGGTACGGACTGTCTGACATGCCTACTTGGATGCTGTCACCGATGTAATCCTTTAACAGACAGACGCACGCTTGTCGCTGCTGCTTTGAGGATTCAAGTGCGGCTACAGCCCACACAATTCACAAAGACAGAAAAAAAAAAAGAATATTTTTATTGTTTGTGGAGCACACTTTGAGGGTTACACCACCCTTTAACAGACAGACGCACGCTTGTCGCTGCTGCTTTGAGGATGCAAGTGCGGCTACAGCCCACACAATTCACAAAGACAGAAAAAAGAAGAAGAATATTTTTATTGTTTGTGTAGCACACTTTGAGGGTGTCACCACCCTTTAACAGACAGACGCACGCTTGTCGCTGCTGCTTTAAGGATGCAGGTGCGGCTACAGCCCACACATTTCACAAAGACCGAAAAAAAAAGAACAATATTTTAATTGTTTGTGTAGCACACTTTGAGGGTGTCACCACCCTTTAACAGACAGATGCACGCTTGTCGCTGCTGCTTTAAGGATGCAGGTGCGGCTACAGCCCACACAATTCACAAAGACAGAAAAAAGAAGAATATTTTTATTGTTTGTGTAGCACACTTTGAGGGTGTCACCACCCTTTAACAGACAGACGCACGCTTGTCGCTGCTGCTTTGAGGATGCAAGTGCGGCTACATCGCACACAAGTCACAAACACATTAAAAAAATAGTTTTTTATTTTTTGGAGCACTTTGAGAGTTACACCACCCTTTAACAGACAGACGCACTATTGTAGCTGCTGCTTTGAGGATGCAAGTGCGGCTACAGCCCACACAATTCACAAAGACAGAAAAAAGAAGAAGAATATTTTTATTGTTTGTGTAGCACACTTTGAGGGTGTCACCACCCTTTAACAGACAGACGCACGCTTGTCGCTGCTGCTTTAAGGATGCAGGTGCGGCTACAGCCCACACATTTCACAAAGACCGAAAAAAAAAGAACAATATTTTAATTGTTTGTGTAGCACACTTTGAGGGTGTCACCACCCTTTAACAGACAGACGCACGCTTGTCGCTGCTGCTTTGAGGATGCAGGTGCGGCTACAGCCCACACAATTCACAAAGACAGAAAAAAGAACAATATTTTAATTGTTTGTGTAGCACACTTTGAGGGTGTCACCACCCTTTAACAGACAGATGCACGCTTGTCGCTGCTGCTTTAAGGATGCAGGTGCGGCTACAGCCCACACATTTCACAAAGACCGAAAAAAAAAGAACAATATTTTAATTGTTTGTGTAGCACAATGTGAGGGTGTCACCACCCTTTAACAGACAGACGCACGCTTGTCGCTGCTGCTTTAAGGATGCAGGTGCGGCTACAGCCCACACAATTCACAAAGACAGAAAAAAGAAGAAGAATATTTTTATTGTTTGTGTAGCACACTTTGAGGGTGTCACCACCCTTTAACAGACAGACGCACGCTTGTCGCTGCTGCTTTGAGGATGCAAGTGTGGCTACATCGCACACAAGTCACAAACACATTAAAAAATTTTTTTTGATTTTTTGGAGCACTTTGAGAGTTACAACACCCTTTAACAGACAGACACACGCTTGTCGCTGCTGCTTTGAGGATGCAAGTGCGGCTACAGCCCACACAATTCACAAAGACAGAAAAAAAAAGAACAATATTTTAATTGTTTGTGTAGCACACTTTGAGGGTGTCACCACCCTTTAACAGACAGACGCACGCTTGTCGCTGCTGCTTTGAGGATGCAGGTGGAATCTAGATGGGATTTGGAACCGAGGACACACTACCTCCATCAATTGTCTAAATCCCACTGCACTAATGTCGGATACCGGACGCACGTCTAACACCAACATAGCAGTCAAGGCCTCAGTTATACGTTTTGCTTCAGGATGACTGCTGTCGTACTTCATCCTCATCGCTAGGGACTGTTGGAGGGTCAATTGTTTAGTAAAAGTTGTGATGTTCCTACTTCCTCTCTGGGATGATGAACAACTCCCAGCAGCAGCAACAGCACTAGGAGGAAGTGGTTCTTGATCTTTCCCTATTTTATTTTTATCGGAGAAAGTTTGGTCCTCCATTTATGTTATATTGATATATATACGTGCGGCTAAAGCGCACACAAACACAGAAAATATTTTTTTATTTTTGCTGGAGAGTAGTGCACTTTGTGGGTTACACCACCCTTTAAGAAATGAGCCAGCCAGCTCTTTACTTATGGGACACAGGCGCACGCTTGGCGCTGCTCCTTTGTTGATGCACGTGCAGCCACAGTGCACACAAGTCACAAACACAGAAAATATATATTTTTTTGGTTTGGAGTGTACTTTGGGGGTTACAGAACCCTTTAACGGTCAAGCCAGCCGGCCCTTTACTTATGACACAGGCGTACACTTGGCACTACTTTGTTGATGCACGTGCGGCTACTGCGCACACAATTCACAAACACAGAAAATAATTTTTTTTTGGGTTTGGACTGGAGTGTACTTTCGGGGGTTACAGCACCCTTTAATGGTCTAGCCAGCCGGCCCTTCACTTATGACACAGGCGCACGCTTGGCACTACTTTGTTGATGCACGTGCGGCTACTGCGCACACAATTCACAAACACAGAAAATATTTTTTTTTTTGGTTTGGACTGGAGTGTACTTTCGGGGGTTACAGCACCCTTTAACGGTCAAGCCAGCCGGCCCTTTACTTATGACACAGGCGCACGCTTGGCACTACTTTATTGATGCACGTGCGGCTACTGCGCACACAATTCACAAACACAGAAAATAATTTTTTTTTTGGTTTGGACTGGAGTGTACTTTCGGGGGTTACAGCACCCTTTAACGGTCAAGCCAGCCGGCCCTTTACTTATGACACAGGCGCACGCTTGGCACTACTTTGTTGATGCACGTGCGGCTACTGCGCACACAATTCACAAACACAGAAAATAATTTTTTTTTGGTTTGGACTGGAGTGTACTTTGGGGGTTACAGCACCCATTAACGGTCAAGCCAGCCGGCCCTTTACTTATGACACAGGCGCACGCTTGGCACTACTTTGTTGATGCACGTGCGGCTACTGCGCACACAATTCACAAACACAGAAAATATTTTTTTTTTTGGTTTGGACTGGAGTGTACTTTCGGCGGTTACAGCACCCTTAATGGTCAAGCCAGCCGGCCCTTTACTTATGACACAGGCGCACGCTTGGCGCTACTTTGTTGATGCACGTGCGGCTACTGCGCACACAATTCACAAACACAGAAAATAATTTTTTTTTTGGTTTGGACTGGAGTGTACTTTCGGGGGTTACAGCACCCTTAACGGTCAAGCCAGCCGGCCCTTTACTTATGACACAGGCGCACGCTTGGCACTACTTTGTTGATGCACGTGCGGCTACTGCGCACACAATTCACAAACACAGAAAATAATTTTTTTTTTGGTTTGGACTGGAGTGTACTTTGGGGGTTACAGCACCCTTTAACGGTCAAGCCAGCCGGCCCTTTACTTATGACACAGGCGCACGCTTGGCACTACTTTGTAGATGCACATGCGGCTACTGTGCACACAATTCACAAACACAGAAAATAATTTTTTTTTTGGTTTGGACTGGAGTGTACTTTGGGGGTTACAGCACCCTTTAACGGTCAAGCCAGCCGGCCCTTTACTTATGACACAGGCACACGCTTGGCACTACTTTGTTGATGCACGTGCGGCTACTGCGCACACAATTCACAAACACAGAAAATAATTTTTTTTTTGGTTTGGACTGGAGTGTACTTTGGGGGTTACAGCACCCTTTAACGGTCAAGCCAGCCGGCCCTTTACTTATGACACAGGCGCACGCTTGGCACTACTTTGTTGATGCACGTGCGGCTACTGCGCACACAATTCACAAACACAGAAAATAATTTTTTTTTTGGTTTGGACTGGAGTGTACTTTCGGGGGTTACAGCACCCTTAACGGTCAAGCCAGCCGGCCCTTTACTTATGACACAGGCGCACGCTTGGCACTACTTTGTTGATGCACGTGCGGCTACTGCGCACACAATTCACAAACACAGAAAATAATTTTTTTTTTGGTTTGGACTGGAGTGCACTTTCGGGGGTTACAGCACCCTTAACGGTCAAGCCAGCCGGCCCTTTACTTATGACACAGGCGCACGCTTGGCACTACTTTGTTGATGCACGTGCGGCTACTGCGCACACAATTCACAAACACAGAAAATAATTTTTTTTTTGGTTTGGACTGGAGTGTACTTTCGGGGGTTACAGCACCCTTAACGGTCAAGCTAGCCGGCCCTTTACTTATGACACAGGCGCACGCTTGGCACTACTTTGTTGATGCACGTGCGGCTACTGCGCACACAAGTCACAAACACAGAAAATAATTTTTTTTTGGTTTGGACTGGAGTGTACTTTGGGGGTTACAGCACCCTTTAACGGTCAAGCCAGCCGGCCCTTTACTTATGACACAGGCGCACGCTTGGCACTACTTTGTTGATGCACGTGCGGCTACTGCGCACACAATTCACAAACACAGAAAATATATTATTTTTTTAGCACTTGGGGGAACACCCCTGATGGACAGAGCACCCCCTGGACAACACTACAGCACCCCTTTAGGACTGGGACACTGCACAGGACTTTGGAGTGGACACAGCCCCTATGGAGAACTGACTGCACAACACAGTCCAGCCAGCCCCTATGGACTTTGAAGTAGTGGACACAGCCCCTATTAACACAGCCAGCCCCTATGGACTTTGAAGTAGTGGACAACAGCAGCACTACACTACACTACACAGCCCTAACTCCCACCCTCCCTCTTCACTGTCCACAGCCGAGTGAGAAAATGGCGCCGACGCGGGTACCTTATATAGGATCCAAAACCCGCGAGACTCGGAAGGCGGGATGATGACGTTTTGCCTCGATTTCAGATCCAAGTCAGGCGGGAAAAGTCGAGCCTGATTCGGATCGGACTCGGATCGGGGGGGCTCGGGGGGGTTCGGATTTCAGAAATCCGAACCCGCTCACCCCTAATATAAACACGTATAAATATTATCATTTTCATTGTTATTTGCTGCTAAAAAACTTTTTAAATATAAATGAATAAAAGTAAAATTTAATTATACATAAGAGTGCCCCAAAAAGGAGAATCATCTTCTTTCTGCATCTGGGAGAAATCAACCTTTTTGATTACTTGTTATTGACTCTGGGAAGCGCCGCCAAGCGCCAACCTTATAATCTTGTGACAGTTATAAAAGCATTACAGTTATAAAAGCATATATACCATATACAGTATATATATATATATATATATATATATTGTGACAAGATTCACATAGACTGGGCAAAATCCAACAGATGTTTATTTTCTCACCACAGGCAGGTATACAGGACAGTGCAGTGTTCACGGGCAAGATGTTACAGGCTGGTACACAGAATCTTCCAAACAGCAATACATTTGTTTTAGTGGACTCACAGGTCCAGGATCCCTAACACTAGTCACCCCGGGCCTATAACCTGGGTGACTACTTCACCGTCAGGATCATCATCCCTGTGCTCAAACACCATTTTTAAAGCTAGCTAAAGGGGCCTATCCATTAGCAGATAAAATGAACGATTGAACAATATATCGTTTGATCGTTCATTATATCTGCAAATGGATAGGCCCCGAATGATGACAGATGCGCACTCCCGCGGCTGATAAATCGCATCTATCATCTCTCCAACATGTTGGTCAATTATCGCATATAGCTGTACCATATTAGCAATATCGTACAGTTTATATGCGGTAAACGACGAAAGATATTTGCAGCAGCTACAGAGCACTGGAGAGAAAAAAATCCACTCCCTGAATGATGTCATGTGATATCGTTCATCGTTCGTCGCTTGCCAAAATCTGTCATGTACATGACATATATCGTTCAGCACAGCCACCAGAATTTTCAAGGGATATCTTTTGTCTTTCATCACTCAGAAATACATCTGCTAATGGATAGGCCCCCTTACAGGTGCTCAGCCTAGCTGCAGTTCATCTCTGACCTTAAAGAAAACCTGTACTGGATCATTGTTCAACTGCTGTTCCATATTTAAATCAGTGAAGTCATGCTGTCCCTGTCACGATAAATATAAAAATAAAAGAATGGTAACAAGCGTACAATAGTGTCAATCGTTTACAATAACGGTAGGATGCAACACACATATAAAAATCTGCGTACCATGTTGTCCTAGTACATAGGCATGTAATAGGGAATATGGATAATCTTGTAAGGATGTCCCTTCTGGTACCTCCAAAAGTTCAATATAAGAGTTGTCACAGGACCCAGTATCAAATGAGATTGCAATAGGCTTATCTGATAGCTGACCACGTCAGTAAACAAAAGGTCACTCTGTACGCAAGCACACAAAGGCTATTAAAGGGTTTATTTAAAGAAAACCCATACTGCTGAGCGAATAACAACAGATATATTTCTGCTACTATGACCTTTTATTGGGATAACAGAAGTTTCCCAGTGTTGACGTTTTCATGATGATGCATCTTTAAATACAGCATGTTAATGAATGTGAGATTACATAACGTTTCATGATTTTTTGTAGACGTGAATTAAGATCCTTTGGGGTAAGTGTCTCTATTATAGCACCTGGTTACTTTAAGACTGGACTGAATAATATGCAGTGGATGAAGGACACTTTGAAGAACATCTGGAGAAATGTCCATCCGGAAATTCAATATAGCTATGGAGAAAAATATTTGAATGACTGTAAGTGGCAATAGTTTATACAAAAATAACTTCCTCTAATAGCAAAGCAATTTCATTTTAGAATTAATTCTAGCTAAACAACTCCTTTGAAAGAACAAATAAAGTCTCTGTTGAACAAGCTGATTGTATAGAGTATACGTAGGTTTAGTAGGTTTGCTATAAATCGACTGATAATAAATGTTGTGGTTTGGCTCTGAAAATCACGTATGATAAAGTGGCATATTTAAATGGGTGCAAGGTGTGTTGTACACAGGGGCCCCAGTGCAGAGCCTGCTCCCACATTCACTACTTACCTCTCCAGAGTCCCTTATTGGCAGTGGCTGCACAAATCATTCTTCCGGTGATTTGCGCATGCACAGTAGAAACTTTATTGGGAACATTGCGGGTGCTCCTGGAGACCTGAACATGTGCAGTAGATTCTGTCATAGTGTCAGAGTCCAACAGTATGGGGATATAAATATGTTAGATTGAGATGGCAGGACTGTGATACAAAGAGGGAGGTACCTGTAGGCTGAAGTTAGAAATAACAACTTTATCTTGGTATACATTCAGAATAATAGTAACATACAGTACATGAATACTCTTCTTTACATGAATATAATCATTTCAGATCATGAGCACACATATACAGTTTCATATGAACAATGACTAACTACATACAGAAATGACCACAATATTGAACTTAATACTCAGAGAGTATTAGTTTGGGAAGTATACAGTAAACTTTTAAATCACTTCCAACAGATAACTGAAATGTAACTCTACTCTCCTGAGTATACTATTGTTTAAATCTACAAAAAGTACCAACAACTTGGGTTTAGTCACACTAAACTGCTTACGTAACAGTAATAATGTACATATGAAGATAGTTCAGCCTAAATCAGTGGTTCCCAAATGTTTTTGAATCAGGGCGCCCTAGTGCATCAGCATTGTTTTCTCGGCACCCCTAAGCCAAAATTTTGTTATTCAGAAATTGGGAAAAAATTTAGCAAATTGTGCTTACCTGTCATTCTTAAGGCGTGTATCCATTAGACGAGAAAAATTAGCAATTGAATGATGATGACATTGTTATTGTTCAATCGCTCATTAATCGTGCAATAATCATGCAGAAAACTGTCAGCAACGACCAGCAATGCGCGTTCCTGCTGGTCGTTGTCGGCATCGCTCATCGCCCGAACATGACGGTCAACCACACGATATCGTCAGGTTGAGCATGTTCGGGGATGAGGGAGGGTGCCGGCAGTGTGGGCACTGCACAGTGTAATGAACGACTGAACGATAACAATATCGTTATCGTTCAGTCCTTCATTGTCGGAAAGTGGATACCTGCCGTTAGGTTCAGTTATATAGTGGTGGACAGGTTTGCTCTTCTGTTTGTCCACTTATTTACATTACATTGACCATAAATAATTTGATTTGGTGCTGGACGACCAACCTGAGGCACCCTTGCAAGTGTCTAGAGGCACCCCAGGGTGACACGGCGCACAGTTTGGGAACCACTGGCCTAGGTAAAAGCCCAGGCTATGAGTTATTGTACTCTTATAAATGGTTTCTGAAGTTGTTACAGTGGCTACAAAAAAAGTTACTTATTCTTTGCTCCTGCTGTATAAGAAACAGTATACATTTAGAATATATACTACAGCTTTTGTTTATGGCTATTATGAGAATCCTGAATAACAGTCTTTGAGATAAAATGTGTGTATATTCCTGTTTTGAGACTATATTGGCTAGAGCTATACTCTAAATTAGTTCTAGAAGTAATCAGCTCTCCTTTTATTAATTACATGTCTTTCTCAGGAGAAGAAATCCTGTGGTATTAGCCTTTTTGTTTGTTTAGATTATTTTGTCCATACTAACTCCCCCAACTTTCTATGACCAGACAGTTATAATGGGAACTAAGCAAAATTTATATCTCTAAATTAGCTGCCCCATGCCACCGCTAACCTTTTTGTAAGGCATCTCATATAAAATACTGCTGGTTGAATGGCTTAGGGCTGGAAACGGGGCATCAGTTTGAATGTATTGTTGTATAATACTACTCATGGCGGGTACAGCACTACTGCTCTTACCCACTCGCCACAAGCTGCTTTCACTATCGCCTCCATGTAATGCTGGGACTCTCTATATACCGCCACCTATCGTTAGCCCCATGCCAAAATCCTGACGCCCGGCATACCGAACTTAGGTAAGCCGGGCGTCGGGAGCTGTTAGCTGCGGTGGGGGAGGGTTAGGCACCCCCTCGGGAGGGTTGGAGTTAGGTTAGAGGAAGGGGGGTTAAGGGTTAGGCACCACCGGGGTGAGTTTAGGGTTAGGAACCCCCCTGGGAGGATTAAGTTTAGGGAGCATGGAGGGGAAGTTATGGTTAGGCACCACGGGGGGGACTTAGGGTTAGGCACCAGCCCCGGAGTCTTAGGGTTAGGCACCTCCATGGGAGGGTTATGGTTGGGGTGGGAGAGGGTGGGGTTAACTATACTTATCAGCTGGCATCGGGATTTTCTGCTGTCGGGCTTCCAGGGTTGGGATTTTAACCAGTGGATTTTAAGCCGTCGGTATTTCATACCCAACCCCACATATATACAGATATTTTACCTCACAAATTGTAAATTTTTTAAACAGTACCTACTGTACATTTATGAGTACAATACATATTTGGACCCTTAACCACGGTTACACATAGAAATACACATCAACTTTTAGGTGGCCCAGGAAGTTGTGTCAGATGTGTCACTATGTGAGCTCTCAGGGGAAGCTTATTTTCAATGCTCCACAATTGAGATCAACAAAACTACTGGCCACAATCTATTAGTAGATTGCCAAGAAATATATGGGCAGTTAAACTGTATTAACAATAAAATGGAGACTAATTTAAAGAGTAACAGCCATTTGGTTAAATCCAAAGTTCATTATAGAATAGATGGATCCCCACAAAATTGAGTCTTGTGTTACAAAGTTTTATAGATTTTATTTGGATACAAGTAGGCAATTTGATTATTGTTGGCCCAATAGGCTGAAACTTGAAATACGATTAGCTGCCTAAATGATCAGCCTATAAAATCAAAATCCTATCAGATTGGATTTAATAAAACAGAACAGACAATATAGTCAGCCAATTGTAACTTATGACATTCATGCCTACAATGGTGGTTGCTAAATCACAAAGAAAAGGTATACTTTTTTCTATAGGGTTGTTGAATAGGACAACCAATTTGCCCTCTACTGTACTTATATCTGCAACTTGTTAACAAATTCATCATGCTATAACTGGGCCAAATGGCATAAACAATTGGCTGTTAGAATAAACGGCTCATTACAGATCACTTGGAGAGAAATCGTTATAGCAGCTACCAGCAAAATCAGATTTGCCAATAAAAAATTGAACGTTTTAAAAATGTATATGAACAAATGAACAAAGTCAGAGAATATTAAAAATTTAACATAAATGTATTGGGAAACAGTAACCAGAAAAATGTCAGTAAAGAAAAAAAATGTATTAGCACCCCAACATCTTCTATAAAAATAAATGTCCTTAATGGAACAATTGTCCGTAGTATTAATAATAACTAAAAATAAAAATTGCTAACCTAAATCCAGAAAATAAATCCAGAAAGTAAATTTATGTTTTGTTTTATTTTCTTGCAGATATGTCTGACTTGGAGAAAAACTTTCAGTTGTTTTGCAATAAAGATATTACACAAGTTACAAACTGCATGGAACATGCACTAACTGCTGTACACCCCAAAACACGCTACTCGGGTGGCTGGGATGCAACATTCTTCTTTATTCCACTCTCTTATGTCCCTACTGTGCTGGCTGATTACCTGCTTACACGGACAGCTCCCACTCCTGCTCATTAAATGGTTTAAATGAAAATTACTTGCAATTGTGAATGGAGTATGTTGTTTATAAGTAGGGAGTCACTGAAAGTGGTTGTGAAAAACATGGTGCAAATATTACTGTGATCTGTCAAAAAAATATTAACCAATAAGACATTTACTTTGATCATTTGAATGCAGAGAAGTGTAATTGAAGATGATTTGTGGCTGTTGGATGTTACAAATAAATTATTTTGCTCCATTTTATACATTCCAACTTTCAATGAAAAATATTGTTACAAACATTGGAAACAGATTTAAACTGCCCATCCATTCCCCAATCCAGAGCCAGCCCTAGGCATAGGCAAACGAAGCAAATGCCTAAGGCATTTAGAATGCGTAGGGGCATCCAAGCGTGCCTAGAGCTGGCAGACGTTTGGGGCAGACACTGAGGCACGTGGCACCTGCTACTGGCTGGGGCAGCTGCTAGTTCCGCTGCGCAGCATCCACTGTTTGTTGCAGACGCGCTTGATTGTAGCTGTCAGGTGAGCTCCAATTGGGCCCGGCAGCAGAAAACAGTGTGCAGGCAGCAGCGGAACAGATGGCAGCAGTTGCGGGGGCGGGGCACCTGGACGGCTCTGTTAGTGGTTGGGCTCTCAGCTTCGATCAGGCAGCAGCTCACAGCCAGCAACAGCAGTCTGCCACTGTGGGAGTAAGCAGGTTCTGGGAGGCTGGAGCAGAGTAGCAGACTCTGCACAGTGGTCTCTGGAGGAAGGCTGCTGTTCATACCCAGCCACAGTAGCTCTATCTCCCATGGGCCTTTGTGGAGTCCAGCAGGCTGACCCTGCAGCCTATCAGCGCCAACCCAACAAGGCCACCCCACAAAGTGCAGTGAGGAGGATTCAGCAAAGTAAGTAACTGTTATAAAAATATTTTGATTATAGTCAGCTCAGCACATAGGGGGTCATTCAGACCCGGTCGTTAGCGCCGATGCGCTCATACCGGGTCGATGAACCCCCACAGAGCATGCGTACGACGGCGCCGGTGCCGTCGTGCGCATGCGTGAGACCCGCTATGACCGACAGCACCGGTCGTAGCGGGTCTCGATCCAAAGGGGGCGAGCTGTCGATGTTGATTGACAGCTCGCCCCGTTTGGAAGGCGGGACGGGGGGGTGGCAGCCCAAACGGGGGCGTTCCCATGGGAATGCCTACCGTTTGGGGCGGCCCCACTGACATCACTAGTGATGTCAGTGGAGAGCTTCCGGCTCAGACAGAGCCGAAAGCTCTCCGGGGCTTACGACAAGGGAGACCCTACCCTTACTACCGCCTAAGGTGATGGTCGCGATGGTCAAGACCATCGCGACCATCACCTTAGGCGGTCGTAAGGCTGTGGGTGTTAACCCACAGCCTTACCACCGCAAAGGAGGACATCTTGAAAATTCAAGACGTCCTCCCCTCATTCAGACCGACTGCACGCTCTGTGCGACCGGCTCTGAATGAGGTCCATAGTGAGGAGTGATGGTGCTATGTGCTGGCTGGGTGAGGGGTGATGGTTGTTGGGTGTGGCTGTGATTTGTACTGCTAAGTGAGGGGTGCTGGATGCGGATTGCTGTGTGTGAGAGCGATCATGCGTTGTTGGCTGCCTCTGATCTGTGCTGCTGGGTGATGGGTGCTGTGCTGTAACACAGACAGAGGAGTGCTGGGTGATGGGTGCTGTGCTGTAAGACAGGCAGAGGAGTGCTGGGTGCTGTGCTGTAAGACAGGCAGAGGAGTGTTGGGTCAGAGGCAGAACTAGCAGCGGTGCAGCCGATACATTGCACTGACCTAGGCCCACCGCAATGAAGGAGCCCACAGCAGGCAGCAATATAATGAGCCTAACTGACTAATTTTACACCATTCACCTCTGCGCCGTAGGGTGTAACAAGGGAGGACGCCTGGATAGTTGTATATTTTTAGCATGTTTTTCTTTAGCAATATAAAATAAGCCATAAACCAATGTGTTATTTTTGAGGTCCGTGTATAAACACTAATGGACAAATATAATAGGTGAGAGTTTAGCAGTAATGCACTTTTTAAACTTGGCCAATGTAATAGACTTCGAGAACATGCAAACACGTATGTTTTTCAGACAAAAACTCTCACGATGTAAAATCTCATCCAGATGTTTTCCTATTTTGAAGATAAAACTCGACCATTGTGAGAGATTACTGCTAAAATCTCACATTTTCTAAACTCTCACCCTATTATATTTGGCCCTAAACTGGGTGGTGGGATTATCTTATAGGGAGCATCAACAAAAATCTTGCCTAGGGCATCAAATTGCTTAGGGCCAGCTCTGCCCCAATCCACAGAGCTGAACCCCATTTTACTTACTCATGGGTAAACCAATCGCCTATGTTTGCCACAAATGTGTTCTGTCCCATAGAAACTGTGGCTGTTTGGGGATATGACATAAACTCTCTATTTCCATTAGGTAAGTTTTATATTTCTACATAAATGAACAGATCCAAAAATGTGCCTCACATTATGGTCTATTTAAATCAAACAAGTGAACAAAATGTTACAGAATCCGGATACTATTGTACTGTACCCAACTACTATGTACAGTATGGAAGTAGTTACCAGCATTTTAGCAGCTCCTACACCTACACATATTCAAAAGATACTGTCATATACAATGTTTTCTACCAGACAACATCATAGCAACGTCATAGCACTTAGAAAAAGCAGAAACATTGACATTTTTGAGGGAGCTCCAGAGTATTGGCAGATAATGTGATAGATTACTCATGCAGCATTGATATTTATTCTAACCAATACAGTTATGTTTGCACACTGTTCATTCATGGTAAAACAGAATATAAAACATAATTTATGTTCATTTTTTGGCTATATGTAACTGAACGGACCTCTCCTTGGATAGATCTGATTTCTGGGTTAGGGTCTAGACCAGTGGTGGCAAATCCTGGCACTCCAGCTTCTGTGGGATTACATATCCCAGCATGCCCTGCCACAGTTTTAGCATTCCCTAATAGCAAAACTCTGGCAGTGCATGCCGGAGTATGTAGTCCCACAGCAGCTGGAGTGCCAGGGTTCACCACCACTGGTCTAGACCTTTGCAGTTCACTTCTATAGGTCTCAGCAGTGCGCACTGAACATGTGGCAAGTAGGCTTACCATGTGTTTGCAAATATATGTAACCGAGATCTCTGCATTAATATTGTTATGTAGGATGAGAACCTCATTTGCTGGTCTTCTGTAGTGTGCTGGGAGATACTGTGTGTTTTTCCTAGCTAGATTAGCCCTTTCCTTGCAAGCACCTGTGATGGAGCAATAAATTGGTCTGAGGCTTGAGCTACGGCCAGTCAGTATTATTTATTCATGCATGTAATATATTGTTTTGGCAAGGATCATATCTGAGCTTTACAGCATTACCATGGATATAAGGAGTTGCAGGAGGCCCTTCTAATGTTGCTATGGAGTCACCTGCAGTTCTTCTTTGACCATCTCCCACCACCATGACAAAGCATTACATAGATATGCCTTAGAGAAATCCTTATTCCTAACAAAACAAGAACTTTTGAACTCTGTAAGAATTCCCTTTTACCACCACTGTTAGTCTGGTATTCCGTGAATACAACACCCTTTCCCTGAAGAAGCACTTCCTTGTATTTCCCTTGAGCCAAATTACCAAACACTTTCAAAGCATGACCCCCTGTATTAGCATTTCCCCTCTAAAACATGTTTCCTCTGCATGCCTCAGTGTTCATTATATGCAATTTTCCATTGCTCATTCAACCTGTATATGCAAAATGGTATAGAAATGGGCTGCTGTATTCTATGGACCATCATTGTCCTAATATAGAATTTACTCACATAGTCCGCAGTACAGTATGAGTTGTAACTGGCATAGAAGATAAGAAGAATAGTGCATGTATATAAGGAATGTTCTATTTGTTAACATTTTTTTATGTATTCATAGTTTGGGGTGAACTTTAGGTCAGGATGGTATTATTTCCCATACATATAATTATAATAATAATAATAATAATAATAATAATAATAATAATAATAATAATAATAATAATAATGTTATCACATGCATGCTTGGCTTCATGCTATATGTTAATTACAGTAGAAGCATATATAACACCTATGTAATTATAGTATTTAAAAATATGGATTTAGAATGTTTTTTTTTTAATTATTATGTATTAGAATATATATATCAGCATTTCCGGGTCTCTTAGTGTAATAAAGTGTATCAGCTGTACAATTTACTTAGAGCACAGGTTCTCAAACTCAGTCCTCAGGACCCCAAACAGTACATGTTTTCCAGGTCTCCATAAAGAATTGCAAGTGAAATAATTAGTTCCATCTGTGGATCTTTTAAAATGTGTCAGTAAGTAATGACTACACCTGTACTCCTGCTGGGTGACCTGCAAAACGTGACCTGTGTGAGGTCCTGAGGACTAAGTTTGAGAACCACTAACCTAGAGCATCAACTTACACGCCTGATACTGATAGTCCTATAGTATGTGGCCCTACAGACAGCAAAAAGAAAGTGAGACGGAGACGACTGGACTGACTGCACGCAATAAGCACATGGGGGAATGCAGCCATCAGTAGACCAGAGATACTGAATGGGATATTTAAAATATTAATAGGAAATGTTATGCCCTCCATTTCTATTACTGCAAAATTACTTATAGTCCATGTAGGGTACCTAGGCAACCCATCCCCAAGTGAATAAAGACGGTGTGAATGGACCTCCTGCTTGAATGGGGTAATTAATGGGGAGGGTACATCATCTGTGTATTGTGATCATACACATGATGGGTGGAGCCAGGATCTCTGGGCTGAACTACAGCTAAGAGGAGCCCCGATGAACTAGGCTAACGCTGGACTGAAGTATTGTAATTGTTATTTTTCCACTTCTCTGCATGATCTCCACCCAAAACTATGTTTTAATTTGTTTTTAAAATCCTTGTTACGACCATTTCTTCTATGAGAACTAAATTACTTCCAACTTTACATCAAATTAAACCAATAGAACATAACACCAAATAAAAAAGAAATAGGATTTAAAGTACAGCAACATAAGGAGGCAATCAGTAAAAATATGCTGTTCAGTTTCTGCAGTGGCATAAGGATATAATTTACAATATATAGGGTTGACTTTAAACAAGCTGTTTTGTTTCATCTCTTTGTATTTCTGGAATCATTGGAAATAAAGTTGGCATTCTGGGCAAAGTGTTCCCTTGTTTCCATTCGTACATTTCCTGCTAGCACAAAGGATCTTTGTCTTCCTACAAACACCTTTGCCAACCAGTCTGTGTCAGAACTGCAATTGCAATACTATTCATCCTTGACATACAAGACACATCTGGAAGCACCAAGCCCAGACTGACACAATAGCAGTACAGTACATCCCCATACAGGAATGAGAGGCCGGGTGTGGTGTCTCCAAGTTATAGAGCTCAGGCAGATGTTGGACCTCTCTGTACGGCTTTTACATTTAAAGGTAATAAGATATATAGCATTTTGGTGAGTATCTCCAGAAATTAAAGACAGCCATTAGGAACACTGGGCTACAGTGGCTTTAATATACGCTTAAAACAGATTTTCTCCCATGTATTACCAGAATTAGGTGGTCTTATACTGAGTGTTTTATAATATAAGCACTAAAGCCACTTGATTCAACAAATAACTAGTCTAACCATGCGATTAACTGATTTGCGATCAACTGATTTTTTATTTCTACATATTATTTGACATAAGTTAAAACAAGCTAAAGACAAGTAAGATTTTTTATTGATCTCTTTTCACTAATCAAGTATATTTCTATAATTCTGGAAGAAAAATTTACCAGCCATTGACATTAAATATTAGATGTCAATTTTCTATAGGTTAAATAAGATTATAAATGATAGCAATTCATATTTTCCCCTGACATGTTGCTGGAAAAGATAGTTATAACATTAATATTTAGTGTATAAAAGCAACAATATTATATTGAATTGAATTAGTTTTACTGTAAGACGTAAACGGGTATCTCCATATATTGGTTACGTAAATACACGTATTTATTTTATAATATGCATGATACATCATAAAATATGCGATTGACACAGTTTTTATCAGTGTCTTAAGAAAATGAGCTGTTTATAGTGTGTACAGTACAAGTTAAATATTTGGATTGTCTGAAAATAATGCTGCCTACTAATTCATTTTGTCTCAAAAATCTTTACATCTGTAAACTATAACATGTGGGATTTCAGATGGTAAAATAGAGCTACATGTATTGTTTATTGCTTGTAGCTACTGCATAGATTGTACTTGAATGCTTTTAAAGATTTTTCTAATTCATTCAGATAAAAAAATATTTAGCTATCAATTTTATACTATATTTCTAATTCAGTGGGTCAAATTATTGAAAATGATCCTGTATTTTAATTACTCTTGAGAAATATCTCAGGGGTCTATTTACTAAGCCTTGGATAGAAATGAAGTGAAGAGATAAAATACCAGCCTATCAGCTACTAACCGCCATGTCACAGGCTATGTTTGAAAAATGACAGGAGCTGGTTGGTTGGTACTTTAACTACGTCGACTTTATCTCCATCCAAGGCTTAGTAAATAGACACCTCAATTCCCTTGTACTTTGGGCAGCCTATATATATTATCTATGCATAGGCAGCATATATGATTTTTTTCTGACACGTTGCCATCAGCATGTGCTTGCTCATCCCTATAGCATGGGCAAAAGATTAAATAGCTTTTGGTTGTTGGGCCTAATGATAACTGGTATAGGTGTGAGATACAGTAATTGACAGATGTAGTAGCACTACCTGTGCTGGGAGGCAGGGGCAGCTCGACCAGTGCGGTTCAACAGGGGCGCCACCCCATAGAGAGCACACCCCTCCTCAACATCCCAATTTCAGCGGGACAGCACTGTCCCGCTGTTCCACACTTGGGCTGAAGTGCCCGCGGGTGGTCTGGTTGGGAGGTTGGGTACCCCCACCGCCGCAGCTGTGCGGCAGTGCCGGACCCTGGAGGCTGAATGGATGCTGAGTGCATGCGCGCGGCATCCTTTCAATGCCGAGAGAGGGCTGGGGGAAGCCCAGCTAGTGACGAGTGTTGGGCTTCCCCCAGCCTGACGTTACATGGGAGAGAAGCATGCAGGCAAGCTTCCCAGACAACGTCACTTAAGGGGGTATGACCAGTGGCGGTTCTAGGGGTGGCTTACAGAGCAGTCGCCCGGGGCGCCGGCCCCTAGAGGGCGCCACTGAGTCCCCAGAAGGTAAAAAAAAAATAAATCCCATAATAAAAAAAAAAACAGCAACGGTCCCCCCCGCGTTGCCGGGCGCCCGCTGATATTTGTTATCAGCGGGCACCCGGCTCTCTCCCTGTAGTGGCAGCTGAAGCTCACTCCAGAGCTCAGGCTCCCGCATAGAGCACTATGGGAGGGATGTCATGACGTCTCTCCCATAGATCCGTGGAGCTGGAGCTCACTCCAGAGCTCCGGATCCAGCAGAGAGCACTATGGGAGGGACGTCATGACTTCTCTCCTATAGATCCGTGGTGGAGCCGTGGTCGGACCGGACGGCAGTGGACGCAGGAGCGGGGCCTATGGTAAGTATTGTGTTTGTGTTTTTTATTTTTCAGAAGGGAGGCATGGGGGCATTACTACTGGGGGCATGTCTATAAGGGGGCATTACTACTGGGGGCATGTCTATAGGGGGGCATTACTACTGGGAGCATGTCTATAAGGGGCATTACTACTGGGGACATGTGTATAGGGGGCATTACTACTGGGGCATGTCTATAAGGGGCATTACTACTGAGGGCATGTCTATAGGGGGGCATTACTACTGGGAGCATGTCTATAGGGTGGCATTACTACTGGGGGCATGTCTACAGGGAGGCATTACTACTGGGGGCATGTCTATAATGGGATATTACTACTGGGGGCATGTCTATAAGGGCCATTTCTACTGGGGGCATGTCTATAAGGGGGCATGTCTATAAGGGGGCATTACTACTGGGGGCATGTCTATAAGGGGGCATTACTACTGGGAACATGTCTATAAGGGGGCATTCCTACTGGGGGCACTACTATAGGGGGCACTAATGGGGGTATTCCAACTTTGGGCACTACTATAGGAGGCATTTCTACTGTGGGCACTACTATAGGGGGCATTATTACTGGGGCACTACTAATGTGGGCACTACTATACGGGGCACTACTCCTGTGAGCATTGTATTAGGGGCACTACTAATCAGTACTGTGGGCCTTGTGTATAAGGGGCACTAATTTGGGCATTGTGTAAAAGGGGCACCACTGTGTGTCATAACATGCATAAGGGACTAATGTGTGGCGTAATTTGAATTGGGGATACTGTATTATACAGGGCATTATTGCATGTGGCATAATGTGTTATACATGGCATTACTGCGTGTGGCATAATGTGTTATACAGGGCATTACTGCATGTGGCATAATGTATTTATAAAGGACATTACTGTGTAAGTCGCATTACTGCACATGGCAATTATTCACCACGAGAGGAGAGGTTGCGCCGCACAGTGTGATGAACTGGGGGTGTTCCGCAAGGACACGCCCCCATTCCGGAAGCGCGCGTGCTTTCAGCGCGTGCAGAGGAACGTCATCTACAAAAAGTTGTTGTTTTTTGGAGGGAGGGGGGGGCGCAACTGTGAACTTTCGCCCTGAGCTCCACAATGTCTAGAACCGGCCCTGGGTATGACCTATGGTAATTGGGCCACATCCCCATTTTCAGTCGCGTGCAGCCGAGCGTGATAAGGAGCGTGGTACACCCGACCAGCACAGGGCGCAACTGACCCTGGAGCCTGCCCTGGTGGGAGGCCTAATGAAGCATACCTCTCAACTGTCTCCTTTTAGTGGAGATGGTGCTGGTTTGAGGGAACTGCCCCATCATTCTTCCAATTGGAGCTTTTGTCCCAATCCTAGCACAGTTGGTTGAATGGGCCCCACACAGTGACATCACAAGGGGGGATGCGGTCGCACCCGGTGTCCCCCGCCGAGGGGTGACACCAAGGTGCAGATTCCCCCTCAGTGACAGGAACTGGGTGCTGCACTGTACTGTGAGAGAGCTTTCACTGCACATACGGTAGGGCAGTCCGCACCTCCTGCACCCCCTGGCCCTCCCAGTTGGGACTACGGGGTACGGACGAGAGACCATGCCCCTTCCCTAAGTGGCTACGTCCCCTTCCCATGAGGTCACACCCCTTCCCATGAGGCCACGCACCCGGCACCGCCGAGAGCACAGCATCCCTCCCCACACCAGGTGACACGGCGGGGAGGGATGCCACTGGCCCCACATAGGGCAGGTGCATTGGGTGGGCAAGGGCTTAGGAAGAGTTGGTCTTGACTCCAGACGATGTGACAAGCCCCATTGTAATGGTTGTTGCACATACAGTACTCAGGGCCTGGTTCAGAGGTATGCAATGGCGAATTTTACGAAGAACGAGCAATTGTTTGTTATTGCGAATGTGTCAAAGTTGCACAACTCAGGTGCTGCAAATGTCTTGCAATTCCGCATGCACAGATCACCCATTCACAAAGTGAGTGACAGGTGGGGGGTTGTGAGAAAAATGCAGACATGTCTGACCGTTTGAACACCGTTCTATGGGCACGCATAAATTAGCCATTGCAATCTAATATGCAGCATGAGAGCTCTCTGTGTGTCAAGAGAGCCGCTGCATTTGAGACAGGCCAGACTTGTTACATATGCTGCATGGCTGCTCGATGTGCGTCAATGTTACCGATATTTATGCAGGTATGCAACGTCGGGCAACATGAGAAGGCAGCAGTGGGCGTCCCTATGCTTGGAGAAGCTTTGGAAATATTAGCATATTCTCACAGCAGCGGCCAGTGCAAAATCGCAGCTGCGATTGTATTAGCATCCATCTCTGAATCAGGCCCTCTGTCTTAATTTGAAATCTGCAAAATTCGGAAGGTATGAATAATGATTTTTACAATGTGTGCGTGTGTGTGTACAGCACTTGTACAATACAGGTTAATTTATTTAGTCAACTAAGTTTGGCACTAGGGAGCTCATTCAGACCCGCTCGTTAGATACGTTCGCTCGCACCCATCGTATGCAAATCCAGAACGGACCCAGCAAGGTAGGCGATGCATGGCAAGGCATCAGCATGCCCACTATGTCTTGGCGTGCGATCGCTTTGTGTATGCAGATGCTCACCAGCCTGTTATGAGACACCCACTTGCATACGTCATCTCCAGGAAGTGTATGAACCCATCGGTACATCGAGGACCATCGGATGCGATTGCAGTGTTTGAGGTTGACCATACCCCACCACAAGCCCTGCTATCACTTCAGTGTGAAATACAACCAGGAGACGTATACAATGACGCTGCCTGCTAATTATGAACGCCTCTGAAACGGCTTTAAGATGCTCAGGCACATCTGCGTTCACACCTCCACTCCCCCATTGTTAATAGCCAGCCCCTGTCACCACCCACAAATGGCTTCTCCTGTTACTCACTCTGCTGGGCTGTCTATGCGCAGCAAGCGAACGCTTCTCGGTCTCTCGCACCGGTTCACGCATGCGCATTGCGATGTGTATGCATGCGCAGATTGCGAAACTTGGCCAGCTACGAGCGAATGCATTCTAGCAAGCGGGTCTGAATCAGTTCCTAGGTTCGGTGTAACCTACAGTGTTTTCCTAGTCATTCAGCCTATTCTGTATCAGTGCAAACAATCATTATTTTCTGCTATTGTGTATCTCTTTGATTGTCTGTAACTGGCTTTGAAGAGAATTTAAAGGTGCATATACACTTATAGACATACAAACGAGAGCACGATTACGACATTGCAATCATGCTGTCGTTTATATGTCTAGTAATGTGCCTAGACTGAACGTTCACACGTTCAGTCCAGCAACATCCATCATCCCCGTACATGCTGAACATGATGGGATCATCAGGTTGACCAGCATGTACGGGCGATGATAGATGGCAAAAACGACCAGCGGGCACGTGCATCGCTGGTCGTTTTTGTAATTTACATGCCCGATTTGCGGGCAATTGCACTATAACAACGTCGTTATCGTACAGTCGCATGTCAAAATCGCCTAGTGGATACACGCCTTAAGAATGAACAGATTTGCATTATTTTAGATTGCACTCTAGTTTTTTGTTACCCTTCAAATCTGAAGAAGCCAATTTGTATTGTAATACCTGGAATAACCAGAAGATGGCAATCTTACACAAACATTCTTGATTTACAGTACAGTAGTCATTATTATAGTAATACTAAAAATGTCTTATAAGTAGGAAATCAGTAGTATTTGAAGCCAGAGGGTTTTTAAGTACATATTAAAGTACCACTCAGTCAAAGTACATGTACTGTATAGTCATTATAATATCTGCCACCATCTGTAGAAAATGGTGGATAAAAGATAACAAATATTTCCGGTTCTTTCAAGGTTTGGGGACTTTTACAAATACAGTGGTTGCTCTTTATAATACAATATTAATTCATAGGCCAATGCTGGGCAATTAAGACAGGAAGACAGGTATTATTAAGAAGATGACATAGCGTGTATTGTATGTAATGATGGAAGTACTTAAGTGAGAGTAACAGTATAAAAGTGAATGATATAAAGATGGAGCATTGTATATATGTAAATGTTCTTAGTATTTCTTTTAAATAAGATACTTTATTCTATATGTTGGCAGCAGGGACGTCGAAAAGATTTTATAGGGGGGCAATATATAATTTAATTTTGTCACCTCCCTCCCTCCCTACCCCACTCACCCCCTCCCTCCTTCCCTCCCTCTCTCCAACTTACCTCTTGCTGGGCCACCAAGCAGCAGGAAGCAGGGACTGGAGCAGCGGCCGCGGATGGTCAGGGGCTGAGCTTTATAGCAATAGGCTGCACGGCCCCTGCACTGCACAGAGGAGGAGGTGTAATATCTGGAGAAAGGCCGCATATTTCACCTTCTCCGTGCAGTTCAGGGCATACTTGCATACTCTCTCAGGACTGCTAGGAGCCTCCCGAAAATAGGGTGACGTTCCCGACACCCTGCAAGAGTAGGCAAGTCCCCCGGAATGGCCGCCCCCCAGTAACCCCCCACACCTGCACGGGAAAATGGGTGGTTCAGAGGGACGATGGAGCAATTTGCACTGAATCGCATCATCGTAGCCCCGCCCACTGCTTTAAAATGATGGTAATATCTGCATTATAAAGCAGGGTGAGGGGGTTGCGATGATGCAATCATGCTGCCATGCTCTGCTCACTAAAGCCACCCCCGCCCTCCCTTCTGCACTAACCTGGCAGCCCCCTCCCAGAAGAAGCTGTCAGGATGTCGGTAAGTACGGTGCAGGGGCCGTGCAGCCCATACTTACCTACTCTCCCGATTTGGAAAGGAGCCTCCTGAAAATTGGGTTGCACTCCCGACCCCCTGGAAAGGTAGAAAAGAGCCCCGGATGGCCACCGAACCCACCGGACCCCCCCTTGCAATTTTCAGACAAACCCCCAGCAGTGGGGGTGATCGATGACATGATTCACGCTGAATCACGTCATCATGACCCTGCCTACTGCTTTACAATGCCGATAATCTCGTAGCCACACCCCCTGTCCGCCCCCATTGCCAGCAATATTCCCAGCCATGCCCCCCTATGCCACGCCAAAAGTACAATAAAATGTGCAGTAAACATAATATTGTTTTACTAACATGAAATATCTACATGAAATTCATCATAAATGTAATTGTTTGTGGAAAGTATGGAAAAAAGGGGGTGAATACAATATTACTAAATGTTAAATGCAAATGACTGTGCATATAAACATATTAACTGAATGCATTTGTGAAGACTGTTAACCTAAAATAATTCCAGAGGAAACTGACCTCACAAATAATTTGGTCTCTTCAGAATGCAATAAGCAAATAGTAAACAACTTCTGTTTCCTGACATATTGCATGTCCTGTCTTGATTCCACTTTTATATCTACTTTTATATTTCCTTATTTTAAAAACTATTATTTGAATCTCCCCATTATGTTACATGCACATTAATAGTACTTTATTTTGTTACTCAGTGATAACATTTGTCTTCACCATGTGGCTCCCTCTGCTGGTGGTGTTGGCTCTCATCCTCCTGTACAGATGGTACAGACAGAGTCAGATACTGGAGAATCTCACAGATAAATATGTCTTCATCACTGGATGTGACACTGGGTTTGGGAACCTGCTGGCGAAGCAGCTGGACAGACGTGGAATGAGAGTTCTGGCTGCTTGTCTGACAGAGACAGGAGCTGAGAACCTGAAGAAGGAGACCTCCAGCAGACTGCAGACTGTTATACTGGATGTTACTGAGAGCGAGAGTGTGATCTCTGCTGTTGAGTGGGTTAAGCACAAAGTCAAAGATGAAGGTAAATATGAAAGCAATGGCAGCTTTGGTTCAGTATTGTACATGAAATGCCTCAGCCACACAATTCAATTAAACATGTTGTTTTGCCTGTTTTCAACTCCAGGTGGTAGTTTATATTAAACACTAGCTGGACTACCCAGCGTTGCTCGGGATTTTACAAATGTTTGTTTACACATCATCCTCCAACAAACCTCTCCTTAGGCAGGCCTCACGAAAAGTGTGACAAACTTCCTCATCAACAGTCCTAAGGTATTCGGAGGAAGTAGGACCTGTAAAAGTGTACAACAAACTTCGGAGATAGAAGCATTCAAAATTTGTTGGATGTACAGTGTAAACACGGCCAAGAGCTTCTGTTGCTCTGATACCAGGATGACCATCTACAGCGACTCCCTGTTTTCTGCACATAAAAACTTTCCGAGAAGCTTTGCATGTGTAATATTTTGGCAGCTCACATACAGCAGGGTCCTTGCAAAGTCATCATTTTGACACAGTTCGAAGAAAGAAGTCAATGTTGTTGCGTCATTTGGTATAGTCAGAGAGCTGAGAATGCTGGCAAAACCTGCTAAAGCTCTCTTCGATAATAAACATTAAGATCATGACAAAACATGACAACACAAAACGCTTGCTCCGAGGCCCTACCCATATGCCGTGAGGCCCCACAATGAGCGTACAGCAAAAATAGTGTTTTTTAATTAATGAAAAATTAACAGTAATTAATTTCGATTTAAATTTTTTTCAGTTGCCTCCGCCGTGTTTTAATACGCTCGTATTTAAAATTTCACGATCTTTGCTTGTAAACTGTGGATTTGTATAGAAAGACAGAAGGATAAATTTTCGCTTTTATATAGTAAGAAGAAGATAGAAAAGAAAAAATAGTAGATAAGCTAAATCCTTTTCTAATTCCGGACCTGACCTGTAGAGGGCGAATGCTATGCAAAAATTGTGGTATTTAATTAATTAAAAAGTAACAGTAATTAATTTCGATTCCAAATTTTTTTAGTTGCCTACGCCATGTTTTAATACGCTCGTATGTAAAAATTCACGATCTTGGCTTGTAAACTGTGGATTTGTATAGAAAGGCAGAAAGACAAATTTTCTCTTTTATATAGTAGATTGTTAGAGCAGTTTTTTAAACGGGGATTTTAAAGACAATGTTGACTTTATATAACATTTTAGCTCAATATAAATCCTCCAAGACAAAGGGGTATATTTACTAAAGTGAGAGTTTTTAGAAGTGGAGATGTTGCTTATAGCAACCGATCAGATTCTAGCTATTATCATTTAGAAGGTGCTAGTTAAATGTGTAGTTGTAGTAGAATCTGATTGGTTGCTATGGGCTACACCTCCATTTCTAAAAACTCTCATTTTAGTATACCCCAAAGTATCTTTTAGATATATACAGTATGTTATATTATCAGCTGAGTTGGTTCTATATCAAGTTCAAAACAGATAAACCAACCACTATAGTAAAATGACACGCATGGCTGTCCAAATTGGACAGATGTGGCCATCCAGTTATCTAGCTGAGGGGGAAAGGTATTGACTTGGGGTGGCATGCATCAAGCATCGCATTTTGGATGTAATGCATCCCGCCATTGATAGCTTGCATACCGGCATTTAGTAACGTTGTATGCATGATGATTTAAACAAAGGACAGCTCTTCCAATAACACCTGTCCTTTGCGGTGTTGGGGCTTCCGAGCGCATGACCCGGAAATCTTTCTGCACATGCGCAGCCTTTGATCAGTACATGTACTGGGAGAGATCCTATTGGATCTCTATAGGGAAAACTATAAAAAAGAAGCCTATATTGAGACCACGCTCCAGAAATTTTCACTTTCCAGAGCTTGGTGCACACATGAGATATTAGATCAAACCTCCAAAAACTGCATTTTCAGAGGATTGACCACATTTTTCAGTATAGTGCATCCTGCTCTTGGAGACAGATAAAGTGGAGAAGTTGCCCAAAGCAACAAATCCATGTTCTAACTGTCATTTATCTAGCACAGTCTTTGAAATGACAGTTATATGGGGTACAGGCTTAGGCATTGTACCGATGGACAGAGGAAGGGGCGGGGACCCGGCGTTAGGGGGCAGGAACCCGGTGTTAGGGGGCGGGGTCTCAGGCAGAGAAAGAAGTGTGCATGTAAAATAGATAGAGGAGGGGCGGGTGACTCCATGGGAGTGGCTGGTCCTCAGGCAGGCTAATGAGTTACAGCCTTTTTAGGGGGAGCTGGAGCGAGGATAAGAAGGGAAGGGTCCCCTTCCTCCTCTAGCCATACAAATTCGGCCCCCAGCCAGCCACAGCGCGGACTCAGAGTACAGTAATAATGAGGCAGTTTGACTCATTATTACTACTGCCCTTAATTGTCACAGGCGATAGGAGCAGCAGGATGCACCTAAGGCATTTAAAATGGCCTAGGTATTTGCCTTGAATGCAAAGGGCCGGCTCTGGTGGCAGCTATGCGATAGGGGCAGGGGTGCTATCGGCCACGGGCCCTTGGAATCCTGGGGCCCTTGGGCAACTGCCCATTTAGCCTATAGGTAGGGACAGCCCTGGATATATTGTTCATTGGGTGTACACACAATATATATATCGCCTAGTGCTGTGGTTCCCAAACTGTGCGCCAAAGCCCCCTGGGGTGCCAAGGTGCTGTCATAGGTGTGCTGCAGTGGCCGCAGACCTAAAGTGGCCAGACAGTGTATTTTAGGGGTTGGCGGCGCAGCTTGGAACAGCTGGGGTAAGGGGATTCTTGTGATGAGCAGGGGGAGAGCTGTCACTGTAAAGCAACAGGCAGTGAATCCTGGGGGTCCTAAAATGAGGGGCATTGTGGGAGATCAGACACCAAGGGCCAAATGTCATAGAGTGAGAGTTTAGAAAATGTTAGAGTTTTCTCGCTATGTAATACAGTCCGAGAAGTCTAAAAAAATTCAAACTCACATGTCTTTAGACTAAAAAAACTCTCACAATTTAAACTCTCATCCAAATGTTTTCACAATGTAATAGTGTGAATGATTAATGCTAAACTCTCACATTTTCTAAACTCTCATTCTATTACATTTGGCCCATAGTGTCTGATCTGATCTGAGGAGCGATGCTGCAAAAAGGCTCTGGTGATCACAACAATGAAGGTAAGTAAGGGGAGGACATGGATAGTGGCAAATGGAGATACATCGAGGTGGCAAAGGGAGAGACATGAAGGGCTAAAGGGAGAAACATGGAGGTGGCAAGGAGAGAGACATGGAAGTAGGGAAATTGAAAGACATGGAGAGAGCAAATGGAGAGATGGGAGGGGGCAAAGGGAGAGACATGAAGGTGGCAAAGGGAGAGACATGGAGGGGGTAAAGAGAGACATGGTAGGGGCAAATGGAGAGACATGGAAGTAGGGAAATTGAAAGTCATGGAGAGGGCAAATGGAGAGACATGGTGGGGCAAAGGGAGAGACATGATGGGGCAAATGGAGAGACATGGAGAGAGCAAATGGAGAGATGTGGGGGGGGCAAATGGAGAGACATGGAGGGGGCAAAGGGAGAGACATGAAGGCGGCAAAGGGATAGACATGGAGGGGGTAAAGAGAGACATGGTAGGGGCAAATGGAGAGACATGGAAGTAGGGAAATTGAAAGTCATGGAGAGGGGCAAGTGGAGAGACATGGTGGGGCAAAAGGGAGAGACATGGAGGAGGCAAAGGTGGAGACATGATGGGGCAAATGGAGAGACATGGAAGTGGGGAAATTGAAAGACATGGGGGTAAATGGATAAACATGGAGGTGGAAAAGGGAGAGACAGAGGGGGCAAATGGAGAGACATGGAGGGGCAAAGGAAGAGACATGGAGGTGGTAAAGGGAGAGATGTTGAGGGGGCAAATGGAGAGACATGGAGGGGCAAAGGGAGAGAAATGGATGGGGAAAAGGGGGCAACATGGAGGTGACAAAAGGAGAGACATGGAGGGGGCAAAGGGGTACAGACAAGGGGGCAATGGGAGAGAAATGGAGGGGGCAATGGGTAAGAATAGCACAATTTTTCTCTTTCTTATTTCTTTTTCTTTTCTAAATACTTATTACGGTGGTGGCAAAGAGAGAGACGTGAAAGTAGGGAAATTGAAAGACATGGAGAGGGCAAATGGAGAGATGTGGAGGGGGCAAATGGAGAGACATGGAGGGGAAAAGGGAGAGACATGAAAGTGGCAAAGGGAGAGGCATGGAGGTGGCAAATGGAGATACATGGAAGGAGTAAAGGGAGAGACATGGAGGGGTCAAAGGGAGAGACATGGATGGGGTAAAAGGAGATATATGGATGGGGTAAAAGGGGAAACATGGAGGGAGCAAAGGGAGACACATGGGGGTCCAAATGTGAAACATGGATGTGGTAAAAGGAGAGACATGTGCGGTTTGCACATGCATAGCCCGATGGCCTATGTATGTGCAATAGGACTCCTGTGTCATAAACCCTAAAGTCTTCGCTGGGACAGCTCTTATCTGAAGAAATCCCAGAAAGTAAGAATTCCTGCATGTCTGCTATAAAAATACTGGTATGCAGGCGAACAAGGCGAAAATTGGTACAGCTAGCCCTAGGTGAGGCACGGTTATTAGCTCAGCCAATGTGTACATACACTCCAGGATTTGCACCGCACCTCTATATATAGCTTGAATAAGTGACATTAAATGGTCATGTCTGCAGACAAATAACTCAGTTGGCTGATCTATACCAATGCCAAAGGTCTATATGGCTGTTTTGGTAATCAAGAAGTGGATTAATAGTCCAAAATATTTTGGTAACATTTAAAGCAACAGTTTGAGACCAAGCTTGGAATAATTTTATGTATAATCAAAAAGTAAGAACTTTCCTTACTTTTCTGTCTATTGTATTTAAATAATTACACACAAAAAAACTATATATACTTTTTATTTACTTAATATTACTTTTATTGCTTACAAATGCTAATGTTTTTATTTAAAAAAAATCCTTTAACTTTTTCTTTCCAAAGAGTTATGGGGACTAATGAATAATGCTGGCATTGGAATACCAACAGCCCCCAATGGCTGGCTGGGCAAAGAGGATTTTGTCAAGGTGCTGAATGTAAATTTACTGGGGATGATTGATGTGACGCTCAGTTTGCTACCCTTTATTATAAGAGCAAGAGGACGTATTATTAACATATCCAGTGTGATGGGAAGATTAGCATTCGTAGGAGGAGGATACAGCATTTCCCGATATGGGGTAGAAGCATTTTCAGACTCCCTAAGGTAAGAGTTTGTACAGTCTGTATATTCTAATGATATGTTCTCTACAATTACAAAACGTATAGCAGTGCCATAGCATAAGCTCCCCCTATGCCCCACCCCTGGCGCACATGATGTCATGACATAACAGATCAAGCACTTAGGGTGGCAGAAACTGAAACTATCTATGTAGTGGGGTGCCTCTCCAGGCACCCTACAGGCTGGAGACAGGTACTGTCAGAGAAGCACTGTGCAGCTGCCTTGGCCTTGAGCCCTTGCTGATGGCACCGGTCACACACCCCTTATTATGGCCCTTGTGGATAGAAATGGTATATACTACAGAGTTATGTAGACACACACCCAGCAGAAGGCACAAATTATGAACAGCCCAGTTACTTAACCAGTGGAGTATAGCTTGAGCGGAGCGGGGTCCTATTCAGCTCACCAGCTGATGAGTGTATGAAGCTTGCAGAAAGTGGTGCAGGATGCTGGAACATCTTTATGCAGTTATACACTGGGGTCTTTCATATGGAGCTAAGCAGGAGACTAAAATGGCTGCAGTCACATGTGCAGAAGCAGATCAGGTTAGAGGACTGACCTCCTGGCAGATTCTGGGTCCTAGTGCCCAGCACAGTGCTTTCTATCACAGAGATTCTGCTTTTACTCAATATTTTTATCATGTATTAGTGTCTGTTTTTACTAGCTAATATTAGTTTTCATCTCTTTTATTTGTTTGTATTTATTTGACACTATTTGTCGATGTAAATGCCATCGAAAAATGTGTTTATATTTTAACATGATATACCAATATAGTATGCTTGATTTTAAGGCCCACAACCCTTTTAGTGAATATACATAAGTTTTATTGTTTTAAGCCATTAAATATTTGCTAAACAACATGCCTAATTATTTAGTGTTATTTGCACACGTTCTAACATTTAAATAGCTACTTCATGTGATGAATACTTGTATGTTACTACTGTGTTTAGCATATAGAGCTGATATCTTTCTTAGGCCTGGGGGCCTACTGCATGTATCAAGCTGATTTTTACAGAGGATCGATATATAAAATTATGCAGAAACTATGTACTAATAGCACAATGCAGGAGATTAGCACTTCAGATCGCAGTCCCCTTTATTATCAGTGGGAACTATGATCTGACCCCTATTTACCAAACTCCAAAAAGCAAAGCTTTTCGGAGTTTAGCATCGGTAGTTTACACCATCTTCAGATGGTGTAAACTAGGGGTGAGCGGGTTCGGATTTCTGAAATCCGAACCCCCCCGAGCCCCCCCGATCCGAGGCAGATCCGAGTCAGGCTCAACTTTTCCCGCCTGACTCGGATCTGAAATCGAGGCAAAACGTCATCATCCCGCCTTCCGAGTCTCGCGGGTTTTGGATCCTATATAAGGTACCCGCGTCGGCGCCATTTTCTCACTCGGCTGTGGACAGTGAAGAGGGAGGGTGGGAGTTAGGGCTGGCTGGGCTGTGTAGTGTAGTGTAGTGTAGTGCAGAGTAGTGTTGTGCTGTGCTGTGCTGTGCTGTGCTGCGCTGTGCTGCTGTTGTCCACTACTTCAAAGTCCATAGGGGCTGGCTGTGTTGTGCTGTGCTGCTGTTGTTAATAGGGGCTGTATCCACTACTTCAAAGTCCATAGGGGCTGGCTGGACTGTGTTGTGCAGTCAGTTCTCCATAGGGGCAGTGTCCACTCCAAAGTCCTGTGCAGTGTACCAGTCCTAAAGGGGTGCTGTAGTGTTGTCCAGGGGGTGCTCTGTCCATCAGGGGTGCTCCCCCCCAGTGCTAAAAAAATAATATTTTTTGTGTGTTTGTGAATTGTGTGCGCAGTAGCCGCACGTGCATCAACAAAGTAGTGCCAAGCGTGCGCCTGTGTCATAAGTAAAAGGGCCGGCTGGCTTGACCGTTAAAGGGTGCTGTAACCCCCGAAAGTACACTCCAGTCCAAACCAAAAAAAAAATTATTTTCTGTGTTTGTGAATTGTGTGCGCAGTAGCCGCACGTGCATCAACAAAGTAGTGCCAAGCGTGCGCCTGAGTCATAAGTAAAGGGCCAGCTGGCTTGACCGTTAAAGGGTGCAGTAACCCCCAAAGTACACTCCAGTCCAAACCAAAAAAAAAATTATTTTCTGTGTTTGTGAATTGTGTCCGCAGTAGCCGCACGTGCATCAACAAAGTAGTGCCAAGCGTGCGCCTGTGTCATAAGTAAAGGGCCGGCTGGCTTGACCATTAAAGGGTGCTGTAACCCCCAAAGTACACTCCAGTCCAAACCCCCAAAAAAAAAGATTTCTGTGTTTGTGAATTGTGTGCGCAGTAGCCGCACGTGCATCAACAAAGTAGTGCCAAGCATGCACCTGTGTCATAAGTAAAGGGCCAGCTGGCTTGACCGTTAAAGGGTGCTGTAACCCCCAAAGTACACTCCAGTCCAAACCAAAAAAAAAAATATTTTCTGTGTTTGTGAATTGTGTGCGCAGTAGCCGCATGTGCATCAACAAAGTAGTGCCAAGCGTGCGCTTGTGTCATAAGTAAAGGGCCGGCTGGCTTGACCGTTAAAGGGTGCTGTAACCCCCAAAGTACACTCCAGTCCAAACCAAAAAAAAAATTATTTTCTGTGTTTGTGAATTGTGTGCGCAGTAGCCGCACGTGCATCAACAAAGTAGTGCCAAGCGTGCGCCTGTGTCATAAGTAAAGGGCCGGCTGGCTTGACCGTTAAAGGGTGCTGTAACCCCCAAAGTACACTCCAGTCCAAACCCCAAAAAAAATTATTTTCTGTGTTTGTGAATTGTGTGCGCAGTAGCCGCACGTGCATCAACAAAGTAGTGCCAAGCGTGCACCTGTGTCATAAGTAAAGGGCCAGCTGGCTTGACCGTTAAAGGGTGCTGTAACCCCCAAAGTACACTCCAGTGCAAACCAAAAAAAAATTATTTTCTGTGTTTGTGACTTGTGTGCACTGTGGCTGCACGTGCATCAGCAAAGGAGCAGCGCCAAGCGTGCGCCTGTGTCCCATAAGTAAAGAGCCGGCTGGCTCATTTCTTAAAGGGTGGTGTAACCCACAAAGTGCACTACTCTCCAGCAAAAATAAAAAAATATTTTCTGTGTTTGTGTGCGCTTTAGCCGCACGTATATATCAATATAACATAAATGGAGGACCAAACTTTCCCCGATAAAAATAAAATAGGGAAAGATCAAGAACCACTTCCTCCTAGTGCTGTTGCTGCTGCTGGGAGTTGTTCATCATCCCAGAGAGGAAGTAGGAACATCACTACTTTTACTAAACAATTGACCCTCCAACAGTCCCTAGCGATGAGGATGAAGTACAACAGCAGTCATCCTGAAGCAAAATGTATAACTGAGGCCTTGACTGCTATGTTGGTGTTAGACGTGCATCCGGTATCCGCCATTAGTGCAGTGGGATTTAGACAATTGATGGAGGTAGTGTGTCCCCGGTTCCAAATCCAGTCTAGATTCCACCTGCATCCTCAAAGCAGCAGCGACAAGCGTGCATCTGTCTGTTAAAGGGTGGTGACACCCTCAAAGTGTGCTACACAAACAATAAAAATATTCTTCTTTTTTTTTCTGTCTTTGTGAATTGTGTGGGCTGTAGCCGCACTTGCATCCTCAAAGCAGCAGCGACAAGCGTGCGTCTGTCTGTTAAAGGGTGGTGACACCCTCAAAGTGTGCTACACAAACAATAAAAATATTCTTCTTTTTTCTGTCTTTGTGAATTGTGTGGGCTGTAGCCGCACTTGCATCCTCAAAGCAGCAGCGACAAGCGTACGTCTGTCTGTTAAAGGGTGGTGTAACTCTCAAAGTGCTCCAAAAAATAAAAAACTATTTTTTTAATGTGTTTGTGACTTGTATGCAATGTAGCCGCACTTGCATCCTCAAAGCAGCAGCGACAAGCGTGCGTCTGTCTGTTAAAGGGTAGTGACACCCTCAAAGTGTGCTACACAAAAAATAAAAATATTCTTCTTCTTTTTTCTGTCTTTGTGAATTGTGTGGGCCGTAGCCGCACCTGCATCCTCAAAGCAGCAGCGACAAGCGTGCATCTGTCTGTTAAAGGGTGGTGACACCCTCAAAGTGTGCTACACAAACAATAAAAATATTCTTCTTTTTTTTTCTGTCTTTGTGAATTGTGTGGGCTGTAGCCGCACTTGCATCCTCAAAGCAGCAGCGACAAGCGTGCGTCTGTCTGTTAAAGGGTGGTGACACCCTCAAAGTGTGCTACACAAACAATAAAAATATTCTTCTTCTTTTTTCTGTCTTTGTGAATTGTGTGGGCTGTAGCCGCACTTGCATCCTCAAAGCAGCAGCGACAAGCGTACGTCTGTCTGTTAAAGGGTGGTGTAACTCTCAAAGTGCTCCAAAAAATAAAAAACTATTTTTTTAATGTGTTTGTGACTTGTATGCAATGTAGCCGCACTTGCATCCTCAAAGCAGCAGCGACAAGCGTGCGTCTGTCTGTTAAAGGGTAGTGACACCCTCAAAGTGTGCTACACAAAAAATAAAAATATTCTTCTTCTTTTTTCTGTCTTTGTGAATTGTGTGGGCCGTAGCCGCACTTGCATCCTCAAAGCAGCAGCGACAAGCGTGTGTCTGTCTGTTAAAGGGTGGTGACACCCTCAAAGTGTGCTACACAAACAATAAAAATATTCTTCTTTTTTTTTCTGTCTTTGTGAATTGTGTGGGCTGTAGCTGCACTTGCATCCTCAAAGCAGCAGCGACAAGCGTGCGTCTGTCTGTTAAAGGGTGGTGACACCCTCAAAGTGTGCTACACAAACAATAAAAATATTCTTCTTCTTTTTTCTGTCTTTGTGAATTGTGTGGGCTGTAGCTGCACTTGCATCCTCAAAGCAGCAGCGACAAGCATGCGTCTGTCTGTTAAAGGGTGGTGTAACCCTCAAAGTGCGCTCCACAAACAATAAAAATATTCTTCTTTTTTTTTGTGTCTTTGTGAAATGTGTGGGCTGTAGCCGCACTTGCATCCTCAAAGCAGCAGCGACAAGCGTGCGTCTGTCTGTTAAAGGGTGGTGTAACTCTCAAAGTGCTCCAAAAAATAAAAAACTATTTTTTTAATGTGTTTGTGACTTGTGTGCAATGTAGCTGCGCTTGCATCCTCAAAGCAGCAGCGACAAGCGTGCATCTGTCCGTTAAAGGGTGGTGACACCCTGAAAGTATGCTACACAAACAATAAAAATATTCTTCTTTTTTTTTCTGTCTTTGTGAATTGTGTGGGCTGTAGCCACACTTGCATCCTCAAAGCAGCAGCGACAAGCGTGTGTCTGTCTGTTAAAGGGTGGTGACACCCTCAAAGTGTGCTACACAAACAATAAAAATATTCTTCTTCTTTTTTCTGTCTTTGTGAATTGTGTGGGCTGTAGCCGCACTTGCATCCTCAAAGCAGCAGCGACAAGCGTGTGTCTGTCTGTTAAAGGGTGGTGTAACCCTCAAAGTGCGCTCCACAAACAATAAAAATATTCTTCTTTTTTTTTCTGTCTTTGTGAATTGTGTTGGCTGTAGCCGCACTTGCATCCTCAAAGCAGCAGCGACAAGCGTGCGTCTGTCTGTTAAAGGATTACATTGGTGACAGCATCCAAGTAGGCATGTCAGACAGTCCGTACCTGTACTGGCAGGAAAAAGAAGCAATTTGGAGGTCCCTGTTCAAACTGGCTCTATTTTACCTGAGTTGCCCCCCCTCCAGTGTGTACTCCGAAAGAGTGTTTAGTGCAGCCGGGAACCTTGTCAGCAAAAGGTGTAGGAGGTTGCTTCCACAAAATGTGGAGAAGATGATGTTCATAAAATGAATTATCAACTCTTCCAGGGAGACCAGCCTCCAGAACGTACAGAGGGACCTGTGGTTGTGGATTCCAGCGGGGACGAATTAATACTCTGTGAGGATGAGGATGTACACAACACTGAAGAGGGTGAGGAATCAGTAGATGAGGGGGATGAGGACGACATCTTGCCTCCGTAGAGCCAGTTTGTGCAGGGACAGATTAATTGCCAGCTTGTTTTGTGGGGGCCCAAATGAACCAATCATTTCAGCCACAGTCGTGTGGCAGACCCTGGCGCTGAAATGTTTGGTTTGTTAAAGTGTGCATGTCCTGTTTATACAACATAAGGGTGGGTGGGAGGGCCCAAGGACAATTCCATCTTGCACCTCTTTTTTTTCTTTGCATTATGTATAGTTTGGGGCCTAGTTTTTCAAACTGCCATCCTGTCTGCCACTGCAGTGTCACTCCTAGATGGACCATGTGTTTGTGCCGCCCACTCGTATCTCTTAGCATAGTCATCCAGCTACCTCGGTGCAACCTTTTGGACATAAAAACACTATTGTGAGGTGTGAGGTGTTCAGAATAGACTGGAAATGAGTGGAAATTAAGGTTATTGAGGTTAATAATAGCATAGGAGCAGAAAAACCCACAAATTCTGTGATTTTAGCTGTTTTTATGCTTTTTTTCAAAAAAATACAGATCCAAAACACAAAACCCAGAACCCAAAACACAGAAGGGTGGTTTTGGCAAAACCAATCCAGATCCAAAACACGAAGAAAGATCCAGATCCAAAACGAAAACACAAAACACGAAAAGTGGCCGGTGCACACCCCTAGTGTAAACTATTGTTTGTCTATGGGTTCTCCAGGGGAAGCAGAGAGATCTTTCGATTTCTCCCCCCACAGAGTGAAGTGTCAGCATGCCCCGGTGAAGTCTTTCATTTCTGTGAAAGACTTCTCCTAAATGTCAGGGTAATAACTCGCGGGGACAGCGTTTACCGCAGCCACTGTCCCTGGTAGAAAAGCAACAACTCATTATTTTATTGCTGCTTTTAGCGTAATATATAACATTTATAAAGAGATATCACAAGCCCAGCTACAGTAAACATTATTTTACAGTACTTTCTAGGCTCAGTACTAATTAAACTGGCCCCTATTTCAGCTTTCAGTTCCGATTAAAAAAAAATGAATAAAGTATTTAAAAAACAACAACAACAAAACAAATGATAGATTTGGGCAGTGATTTATACAGACTCATATATATATATATATATATATATATATATATATATATATATGAGAGCGAGAAAGAGAGAGAGAGAGGATGGCGCCACTCAGAGACAGAAATAAGATGAAGAAGTATGTCTTTAGTCCAACGTCTCATGGAACGGATTTGAGGAAGACACGCTTCCCCACCTAATTTCTGACTCTGCCGCCATTCTGTCTCCATATGATTGTGAGTCTCTGCCTCTAAGTGGAAGGCAACAGAGCAAAGTACCTCCTGATTAACCATGGGAGAGCTTAACTTCTTATATACTCCAATGCTGCATTCTATATTCTGACATCAGAGGAAATTTAGTGATACTAACCCAATTTTTTTGTTTCTCTAGACGGGAACTTAAACCATTTGGTGTGAAAGTTTGCATCATTGAACCCAGCTCCTATAAAACTCCAGCCACAGATCTAGATACCACACTACACAGCCTCCATGATGTCTGGAGCCAAGTGCCGCAGTGGACCAAGGATACTTATGGTCAACAGTATTTCCAAGACTGTGAGTAATATTTTCTTATAAGGCTAAACAATATCAGATTTAACCAACAAGAGATGGAAATTCTCAGCTGATAGCCCTTCTTAAAGGTTTTAGTGCATTCTGAACAATGTTTGGTCTAATAGCTTAAGCATCTATTTTTTTTCACTTTTCTTCACATGCACATCTCCCTTTACACAGTGTTGAAGAGGGTGGCAATATAAAATCCAGTAATAAATGCCCTATCGTCTGATGTCGGACTACCCCCGAGTGCAAGTTAAAAGCAAAACAATAACATTAAACTCATAAATAAAGACACAGAAGCATATTTTGTGGCAAGAGGGAAAGAGATAGACAAAGTATGGTGGCAAAGAAAGCACGCCCCACTAAGCAATATCACCATGTGCACCAACTACATCTATGCCTAGATGAGAGGCCAACTGCCAACCCATCGCCACAACTCAAGGAATCCAACTCCCATCCCAATAACATAAAAGGCTCATCGAGGCTGGTGGTGCCGCTGACTCCAGTAGGGTAAAATCAGTCTAACCCATGTATTGGCAGGGAGAGCAATTCAATATCTAAAGGCAGTGAGTGACTGCTACCATTCTTTCATGCCATGAATAAAGCCTACACCAAAACCAACTAAAAAACACATGGAAGGGTGCATAGGAAAATCCTTGGCAGAAAGAAACATGGCATAATAATGTCACAATGGGGGCACAGTGATGACACAGTGTGCATGACCATGACGGGGTCATCCCTCATGCCTTCCCGTATAATCTACAATGCTTTGACATTGGAGGGAGGGGCGATTAGCAACTGGTTATGCATTTTCGAATCTTTAAGATGTACAGTACTCACAGAAGTCATGTTAAAAACAACATATTGGTCAATAGAATGTTGGAGTTCCACTGGCATTTTGAAAACCCATTCCATTGCATACATTATATATTTTTCACAGGTAACAACAGTACTGAACCAATCTCTGAAAACTTACATTAGGGACTACAACAGAGGAGTCACTTACCGAGAACTGTAGTTTATAAGCATAGAGACGAATACAACTCAAAGAATGAAAGAAGACAGAAAAAGTATTTTGGTGCCATAGTTGGGCTGTCTCTCTTTGTGTGTCTCTTATTGTTTATCATTTATCTTGTTATTGTATAGGAAAAAACCTTAATGGGAAAACATAGGCAGTGGCATAGTGTGTGCAAAGCAGATGGAGCTCAAGCTCTGGGTACCAGCTCTTGTAGAAGGCGGCAGCTGTGGCGGAAAAGCCGTTTTTTCTTTGAACGTTCTAAATCTGGGACTGTTCATTAGTCTTAGAGTTACAAGGCATGAAAATGACAGGTTTGCCCCCTGACCTCCGACTCCCCCCTCTCCATCCTTGGCATTAGCTCCTCTCCCTTCTTCCCTTGCTAACTTACTGTTATTGTAATAGTTGTGGGGCTGTGCTACTAGCCAGGAATTGGCCAAACTGAATAGAAATGTGTAGTGTCTCGGGATAGAGTCAGTATGGTTGCAGGAAGCTGAAAGCCAATGCACTGGAATGTTTGATTTACAGAAATCAGGCTGATCACCTCTATTTATACTGCAATCTATTTCCTGCCCTTAGAGTCCCAACCCTTACTGCTCTGTAATCTCATAAAAAGAAAAAGAAAGAAGAAAAAGAAAAGCATATAAAGCTCTGTAATCTCCCCATATCCATAATGCTGATTTGCTTTCCTCAGATCCAGAATTTTATGTGTCTCCCCAGGTCCAGAACATCTAGGATCTCTCCAAACCTTGTGGTCTCCCCAAATCTAGCACAAATTGGGACATATATGCTCAACTTTATCAGGTCTCCTGAAATCCGCTTTGAAGTCTCCTAAGATCTGCCCCTTGGACCCACTTCTTTCTTCCACTTTCCGGCTACACCCTCTCACCAGACACACCTCTGGGGGGGGGGGTGCCATAGAATGCACTTGTTCCAGGTGCTATGGTTCCACACTTCACCTCTGCACATAGGGCCTCATTTAAAGTTAAGAGGCAATCCAGCTAAAAGGTACAATTTTTCAACTTGGCAAAAACATTTTGCGCTGCAAGGAGGACAAATTTAAAATGTGCAAACAGATTTAGAGTTGGGAGTATCCTTCATCCTAAATCCTCTGGTGTGGCTTAATTTGGGTTTGCACAGTGCTAAATATTTTCTGAAAATACCAAAGTCACATTTTGGAGATGTTCTTCTACATTTACACTTTGACGTGTTCTTGGCTCCTGATGTTAGAGAATATTGTTTTATTAACTGTGTGTTTCTTTCCTTTAAGACTGCAGATTCATCCAATATAAACTGTCTAGGTGCAACCCTCATGTAAGCCAGGTAACAGATTGCATGGAGCATGCCCTGACCGCTGTATACCCATGGACACGCTATTCTGCAGGCTGGATCACCAAACTCTTCTACCTCCCAGTATCATACCTCCCTACTTTTATATCTGATTACCTCCTGGCTCATCCATTGGCAAAGCCACCTTGTTATAGCTCTTCTAACATCAGCAAATGACTCAAAACAATGCTCAGTTTTTAATGATGCAACATTCAAAAAATGCAATCCTATTTTGTTGTGATTATTGTGTATTTATCATGCTTTTTACTGAAATGTTTGCGTTCATCATTGTTGAAGAAAATCTCAACACTTCCAGGAGAAGAGGCATGTATGCCTATATTACAGTATATATTATTTTTAGAGCATATTTTAGTTATTTTTTTCTACTTGCATTCATACAGGAATGAAGGAATATTTTACTGCTCTATCCTACAGGATTATTTATTTTTAAAATCAAATTTGCCCTATCAAAATAAAACTTTTTGTTGTGCAGTCAGTGCTTACTGGCAGTCACAAATATACAGAAGCAATGAAAGAATGAACAAGTACAATCATATTGTGAGTGTATTTTTCAATATAAAGCATCAACAAGAAAAATGAGAAACAAATACACACCAACAAGGAGTGTGTGTGTGTGTGTGTGGCAGGAGGGGGGATTGAGAGAAGAACACCTAGAAGGACGTTGGCATAACTACCATAGGTGCAAGGGTTGCAGCTGCTATGGGGCAGAGAACTGAGGGGGACAATCTAATTGTCAAAATTGCATGTGTTGTATACATTTTAACCATTGGGTGGTACATACAAACTTTTGCTATGGTGCCTTTGAATCCCTAGTTATGCCCCTGAAGAAGGAGAAGGTGGAAGGGAGGAATGGGGGTCAGAGAAAAAATGGGTGTACTGTACAGTACAGGTATGTGGGTGGTAATATTCCAGCTCAAGGGTCATCATTTGGATATAGGAGGTTGCAATAGATCAAACTCAAACCGTTCCACTTCTACAGAAAAGCCCTATACTCGGAAGATTATTTATATTCCAACCAGGCAAACTTCTGGAATCAGTCCTGGCTTGAAAGGGATAGGTCCTCTGTATTCACGTACAGATGTCTCCTCCTACATCTATCCTCAGTACACCACGCAGCGCAACATGTGTGGCATGAGTGAGCCGCCAGGTTCCTTGCAACTCTGGTAGTGAGACAGACAGGAGGGTCAAGTATTAATGCAGCAGTAAGGATAAGAGGTGATTGTCAACCTCACTTGAAAAGACAAAACATGAATTACTGCACTCTAATACTTGTGTGGGGACACTAGTAAACACAAATAATATTAGAAAATTATATTTTTAATAGCAAATAATCATACATATATTAAATGATAAAACTATAAAATTGATAAACATGCAAATATGAAAAATAAAAATACAAAATACAACTTACATGCATCTATTATCAAAAAAACCTAGCCAATAATGCAATAGGAATACATATTCCTTGGAGTAGGGATGTGAATATCCAACATTGAAAAACAATAAAAATAAAAAATAAAAACTACAGCCAACACAGAGAGTTGATCAGGCTCTCTATAGAATGTGAATTGTGGAAAGTAAAAATATAAGTCCCGTATAAAACAGCTGTATCTGAGCTAATGTAGCTATTGGTAATGGATATTCCAAAGGGTGGTCAGATTGTATCCTTATAGCTACTAATGTTGCAATTAATGAACCTTCTAAAGAAAAGCCCTATACTCGGCAGATTCTTTGTATTCCAACCAGGCAAACTTCTGGAATCAGTCCTGGCTTGAAATGGATAGGTCCTCTGTATTCATGTACAGATGTCTCCTCCTACATGTATCCTCAGTATACCACACAGCGCAACATGTCTGGCATGAGTGAGCCGCCAGGTTCCTTGCAACTCTGGTAGTGCTGTGTGCCGATTTTGCCGAAAATGCATCTTAGTCACAATGTGATATGACTAGGATGCACCAGGAGACTGTGTTGATTCATTTGATATGCAACACTTCTATATATGTGTACATCTGAGTCTGTATACGGAGCTTAACATGGTTAACATGGAGCTGTCGATCAACATCGATAGCTGCCCCATCTTGTAGTGAGCCCTGAAGCGATGGAGCTGCCGTCGCTGACTGGGCATGCTCATGCGTACGCCAGAGGCGGCGCATGCGCAGGGGCCAAACATCGACCCACTTGCGAGCGCTATGCGCTTGCGAGCGGGTCTGAATCAGGCCCTTTGCACGGTGCTGTGGAACACTTGTGGCGCCATATAAATAAACTATAATAATAATAGTAGCGTTCTGAGGGGTGTTGGACCAGGAATAGGTTGACACATCCACGGGGACCATGGATGTGACAATCAACTGTTGAAGGTATAGCATGTCTCCATCTAGCACCAGAATCCCTTGTTGTAGTGACTCAAGTAATTCCAAGGTTTTTCTGAAGAACGCCATCCGACCCTGATTTGGGGGATAAAGATTAACAATTTCAAATTCATGTTTATATAGTTTTCACTTTACTAAGGCCAAGCTCAACATCTATGGTATGGTAGGTGACCTCGGAGACAGGAAGCCAACTAAAAAGGATCACCACTTCCTCTGTCTTCCCCTCAAGGATTGTCACTAGTGAATATGTAGAGGTATCAGGAGTTAGAAAATATCGGGGTAGCACCTAATTTAAAGTGGTTCTCTTGTATGAACACTATGTTTCCCTGTATGCAAAAGAAATTATGTCTGTTTGAGATCCACGCTACAAAAGACAGCAAGCAACCCGTGTGATGTACACCACTCACAAAGAAACTATGCAATATTAAATGGTTTCAAGCGCTCTTTTTTAGGGACAGGTTTGATGTTATTTAAGACAATCCAACTGAATGAATGTAATCGATAGTAAACAAAATAAGTTGCAATAAAAAGATTAAAAAGTCATATAGTCACTCTTTTATAGATCAAATGTTCCTTTTTAGATACATCAGCACATCCTGTTTGAGAATCTCCGTGGGAATCTTTAATAACCTGGTCTTTCCGATAATATAGGTTGTAGGTTCACACTTTTACCCCTCTGCATCGATGTACTCAAGGATGTGTTATATAAAAACAAAACTGGGGAAAGCACATATACTGTAAAACCATAACATATATTGAATTAATAACAATCAGTAAAAAATGGTCCCGTACCATCAATAACCTTTATTTGAAAGGCACAGTTTCAAGCATATAAGGGTCTTATGCTTCCCCTATTAAGCCATCCAGACTGATCCCCAAGATCAGTCTGGATGGCAGGACCTCTAGATTCAGCACCACCATATTTTACTTTAAAGTGCGAAAGCTTTCTCTAATTTCATCATTATACTCTCCAAGTTTTCATCTAACAATTCAGTATTATCATTATTCTGATGTTTACCATTAACCATATCAAACACAGCGTTTACAAGGAGTTTCCTCTTATCCCTGTAACCCAGCATGGTCAGCAACTGAACACAGTAAACAAAAACACTAGGGGGTAAATTTACTAAAGGTCGATTTGGCATTTTGAGTGATTTGAGGTGTGATTTTCATCCGATTTTGATTCGATTTTGGTTTTGAGTATTTACTAAAGGCCAAATCGCATGTAAAATCAGACTTCAAATTGACTTTGGACTTAAATTGCCCTCAAATCGACCATCAGAAAAACATTAGTACTTTTACATAGCCAACATACAAAACCCTTATTTACAATAATTCGATTTGAAATCGTCCTCAAAATCGGACTTCAAACCACTCTTCAAATCCCCAATACAATACAATAGACCTGCTTCATGCTTTCGATTTGAGCATGAGCAGGTCGGATTCACACAGATATATGCAGACATCAGTGAGATGCCTGCATGTATCTGTCACTTGAGACTCCTGGGAGGAGGCAGGCCTACTAGGCACAATAAACTGGTGTGGCTTTAGGAATGACCTTTTCATTAAATCTCGATAGCACGGAGTAAAAGTAAATAGAATTTATTCACAGAAGAAATATAATAGCAACGTCTCACATAAAGTCTCGACAACACTGAGGTTCACATAAGCAATAATGAGTAAAGCAGAAAGCCCTCCATACATAGGCCCTGATTCAGACCCACTCGCGAGCGGCTGTCCGCTCGCAAGTGGGTCTATGTTCTGCACTGAGCATGCGCACGACGGAGGGAGCTCCTTCGTGCGCATGCGCCAGACGCGACGAGCGAAGGACTTTCCTTCGCTCGTTTTGTCTGATCAAAGGGGGCGTGCTGTCTATGTTGATTGACAGCACGCCCCCTTTGGTGGGCGTGCCGGGGGCGTGCCTCCCTGACGGGGGCGTTCCTAAGGGAACGCCTCCCATCAGAAGCCGGCCCACTGACATCACTAGTTATGTCAGTGGGAGTGATTTTGGCTCTGATAGAGCCAAAATCACTCCGGGCCTTGCGGTTGAAAACCTCAACCGCAGGCTCTGGCTCGCAGTTTCGATGGTCGCGATGGTCAAGACCATCGCGGCCAACAAACTGCACGCTCGTATAGGCTGTGGGTGGTGACCCACAGCTATACGAGCGTCCAGGAGGACGCTCCATAGTTATGGAGGCTGGCCCTCATTCAGAGCGTGCGCTCTGCTCAGAGCGTACGGCTCTGAATGAGGGCCATAGTCTTTAACACAGAAGAGCTATTATGGTAGGGAATCCCGAGTCCAGTATAAGGCTAACACCTCAGAATGGTATAGAGGAGCTTCACCAGGGTAGAACCCTGTAGTGATGGTGATCCGGAGCAGAGTGAGCCCTGTGATGCGATGAGGTCAGAGCAGGGTTGAGCCCTGTGATGCGGTGAGGTTGGAGCAGAGTTGAGCCCTGTTATGCAATGAGGTCAGAGCAGGGTTGAGCCCTGTGATGCGGTGAGTTTCCGGAACAGGGTTGAGCCCTGCGGTGTAACTAGAATCCGGAGCGGGGTTGAGCCCCGCGATGCAATGAAGGTTGAATCAGGGTTGAGCCCAGTGAAGCGGTGTGGTTCTGGAACAGGGTTGAGCCCTGCGGTGTGACTAGAATCTGGAACGGGGTTGAGCCCTGTGATGCTATGATGAAAACTGTAACAGTGCAGTTGACAACTGTAATAAAGATGGATATGATGTCCACAGGAATGAGAGGCAAATAGGCAAAGTAAATAGTGCAGCAAAAGGTGAAACCACAGCAGTGGAGCAGAAAGCAATACTTAGGCAATGGCTATGCTGAGCTCTGTAGTGCGGCTGGTAACTGGCATCAGAAGTTTAGCTGGAACATGAGCGGAGATATGGTAAAATCCGCAGCAACCCACAGGCACAGCAGGGATCTGGCAGGAGTAAAAGAAAGACCTGAAAGTAACGTTGCACAGACACTGAGACACAGTTAGTAACAGGCTTTATACTAGAGGTCTGTGATCCATACGAAGTTACAGAACATGTGACCCAAATGGAATCAGGTTTGAAATAATGAGCAATCTAGGAATCCCACAACCTGACTACACCTTGGAGACAGATGATCACTTTAACTCTCTATTCCCTGTATGTGAAGAACGCCAGCAAGCAGGATAGCTCCTCCAACAACCACAAAGGAACTTTGGAAAAAGTAATCTATCTTTATGTACTGAAATAGTCGCAGTCCTGACAGTATCTCACTATAAAAAGCAATTAAAGAGTTAAATTTAGAAAAAAATTGACGTGAGGTCACCCCCAAAACACAACCAGCCCTGGACTTTGCCAACCCAGTTCTGCTTGACTAAGCACAGGGAAAAAATGACGTAGGGTATCCCTGTACCTTGGACCTCATTCAGACCCGCTCGCAAGCACTATGCGCTCAGAACCAGCCCTGGACCCTTTCTAACGGTGGACTGATGCCACAGCCAGGGAAGCCCTATCACAGGGCCCCCTGACCATTAATCAGCCCAGCCCAGGGATCCCTGGGGAGTCGGAAACCCCTTCTACAGGGCACCCTAGCCTGGGCTGATAGCCTGGGGCTATCCCCGCCACCCCTGGGCAGTGGGTTGCACGTTGATTGTGACAGTGCAAAAAAAACTGAAGAAAATAGCACTTCCTAGGTGATCTGAAGTGTGAGAAGAGACTGCTGCCAAACATAAGAATTTGTGTGGTTACTTCAAAGACTAATAAAAACAAAATATGGCTGCGCTCAATCAATCACACTTGATATGTATATTATAAACCTTACTTGAGTATGAAATATAAAAATATTTAATGAGACAATCTTATACATAAATACAAAATGTTCAGAGCCTAAGTGGAACATATATGTGTTCCTACTGTATAAATACATACATACATATACACAACATATAATTAATATCAAAGAGAAGAAAAAAATAAAATAATTTTAAATGTAATCAATATTTCTGGTTGAATTGTTACCAGATAAAAGAAAAAAAGGGAAAGTTATATAAAATGTGTCTCTTAAATATAGACACGCTGTATCTGTGGCAATTTCGAGGCTAATGCAACAATTAGATATTATGTTGCTATATCATGCAACACGGAATGTGCTCACCCGATTTTCTGGTTGATATGACAGCCTGTGATATGCAGATCAAAAATCTCAGTGTTCCACGTATAGTGCTTTGTGTATCCCAATGGTTACAGCATATACCTTCATGTGTCCGTCACTGGATAAAGGACTATCTCCCTTTCATCACGGGAACTCTCAGTGCTGTTGCTCCGCTCTGTGTCAGGTAGTGTATGGCTGCTGACGGAGCCGCCGGCCGGCTTGACTGTATAGTCACTGGAGAGCGGGTACCTGCGGTCTCATTGGAAGGACATGACCCCCGATGGAGACTTTATACCAATTCGTTGGTTAGCTGGAATCTCCCTGTAGGAAAGGGTAATGAGAGCGGGTGCTTGCAGTAGCAATGAGGGATATGACACCGATGGAGACTTTGTGCTGGTTTTATGGGTTACTGAAATCTCTCTGTTGGAGAGGGTGATAGGCTGTGTGGTGATTTGGATGATGAGTCCGCTTGGAGGAAAAGATTAAGTTGCTTAAAAAATGAAATGCCACAGGTTCTGCTGTATAAGCTCAACACGTTTCCGTGTGTCTACACACCTTCGTCAGGAGCATGCTGGGAAGAAGAGATTTAACCCTTTTATCCAATTACTCTTGATTAGAATTGCTTTCAGCTGAGGCTACGAACTAGAATATATAATCAGTATAAATAATTTAAGATCTTTTTTATATATATATATATATAAAATAAAATATTATCTTACAAGTCATGATTTTTAAAAAAAAAACTGTTATGGGTACAAAAGACCGTAATTAACCTTTGTAACTGTGCAAGAGACATAAGAGATCAAATTGAATGCACTTGATTGACATTTTTTCGAAAGCCTCAGCTGAAAACGATGTTATATGTTGTGTATATGTATGTATGTATTTATACAGTAGGAAAACATATATGTTCCACTTAGGCTCTGAACATTTTGTATTTATGTATAAGATTGTCTCATTAAATATTTTTATATTTCATTCTCAAGTAAAGTTTATAATATACATATCAAGTGTGATTGATTGAACGCAGCCATATTTTGTTTTGATTGTGACAGTGTGGTGTAAAAAGAGATATAAATAAACATTGTCTTTCCAGTAGAACTGCAGGTCCCAGCAAGCCACCCCCGCATGCTGGTACTTGGAGAACCACAGTACCAGCATGCAGGGCATTAAGGGCCTACTGGGACTGGTAGTTCTGCATGCGGGGCATTAAGGGCCTACTGGGACTTGTAGTTCAACTGTAAAGAAATGTCCCAAGAAACACACACATACACCTTACAAAGTGTAACTTTAATACTTACATACATACACACACTCACACAATACTCACCTATCTTACCTCCAGTGGTCCCCTTCTCCAGTAGGCATCCATGGGTTAAAATGATTAAATGAAAAAAACGGACCCTCGCATTAAATAGTAATCAATCTAACCAGACTGATTACTCCTTCCCGAATGAAGTGCACAGACGCAGCTTCATCCTTTGAAGCTCCATGTCTGTGCATTCATTGGCTGAGAGGTCAGGCTCCGCCTCTCAGCCATTGAACGGCTCCCTCCACTGAAGTCAATGGTGGGAGTCGCAGGATAAAATTTAGTAACCCTGCCGCTCCCACCATTGAGTACTTTTTAATGAATTTTTAATCCTTTTATTGCAACTTATTTTGTTTACTATCGATTACATTCATTCAGTTGGATTGTAACATCAAACCTGTCCCTAAAAAAAAGCAGTTGAAACCATTTAATATTACTCTGTTTCCCTGTGCAACATAAAATAATTGCAACATTATGGACCACTTTTCAGGGATGTTTAGACCCTTTGCATTGATGGAAATAATTTTGAATTTATTAGCAGCGATAAACACAGTAGCGGGAGCACAGTTATACCATGAGGACCCTGCGAGTACAGTACAAACCCAAAACCAACAAGGGAGGTAGACAGCAACCGTGTGGCACTGAGAATGGGAAAAGTAAAGGCACAGAAAGGGGAGGAGGGGTACATACGACATATAACAATTGTTTATACAGTATGTAATAGAAGAAGATGATCAGAATTAGAGATGTGCGATTCACCAGAAATCCGAATCCACCTGAATTTTGTGAATCCAGACCGATCCGCGTTTCGGATCTGATCTTCTCACGGTTCAGAATTCAGATTTTAAATCTGAATTTGGGGTTTTGGATTTGAAAATTTAAATGATATTAGCTATTTTTAAAACTTTTTATCAATTAAAAAAACAACAACTCAGATATAAAACCAAAACACGAAGTTGAATCCAGATCGAAAACCAAAACACGAGGGTCAGCACACATCTCTAGTTACAACATAAAGCAATACTACAATACTAAGACAAGGGAAGCCTGAAGTATCCCACAAAATAATCTCCCTGAGCAATATAAGTGGTTAAGCCATCCCTTGGCCATGCAAAACATTTGTGGCAGGTAGACATCGACAGGGGGTGGTTGGTGACAGCCAGGACCTCTTAAGGAGGTTAAAACTTTTAGCAGAGTAAAATAATAGCATAATACAATGACATAACCTATTAAAAAAACACATCAATAATGAAACAAAGAAGAGCGCTAATATTAACTGTATGTAAATAAACTCAACTAATTAGCGGCAGCATAAGACAAGTGAAAATATATGTTAAAATAAACAATGAAAAATAAGTAATAACAGAGAATAAATAAATAAAGCAAAATAAAATAAAATAAGAGAAAAAAAAATAAGAAAAAAATTATTATAGTAGTAGGTGTAGTATTAAAAAGTCCAGGTAAGTGCAGATCAGCTAGGTTATGTCAAGTGATTTGTAGCAATTGGAACAAATTACAGCATTTTGTGAGGTCCTGCTGTCCCACATTTTGAGGCTACCGTGAGATGGTAAGGGAATAGCCCATTACCAGGGCATACTAGAAGGCAGTCCACTCCTAATATATGGGATGGTTAATCCATGTAGTACACCATCTAACCTGGCAAAGACACTGTATGCCACTGTACTCCTTTGAATGTATCAGCCAGGGAGGAAAATGTGGAGTTACATGTTGAAAAGTAGCAAGTAAAATGCATTCAAGCAGTGGTTAAGCTCCTTGAAACACAAACCCCACAGTAGACTGTTTGGAAGCAGATCTGTCAGGTGAATGGGACAGGGAGCTCTTGACCGGAGTGGTGCTAGATCACATCTACACAGAGGGCCTGATTCAGAGATGGACTCAATGGCGATTTTTTGCCGCACTGCATACACACTTCGATAGTCGTGCGATTCCGCACGCACAGAGGAACCATTCTCAAAGTGAGTGACAAGTAAGTGTTTGGGGGAGGTAACGGGGGGTAGTGGTCAGAAAAATGTTGGTGTGCCTTACTGTTTGAAAACAGTTTCATGGGTGCGCATAAATTAGCCATTACGATCACATCTGCAGCATGAGAGCCCTCTGCATGTCAGGAGCACCGCTGTATTTGAGACAGGTCAGACCTGCTGTAAGGCCTGTATTGCTGTTCGATGTGCATCGAAGTTATCGATATTTACGCTGGTATGCTACGTCGTACGCAGATGAGAAGGCAGCGATGGGTATCATTATGCTCTAGTAAATTTTTAAATGAATAACATATTTTTACTGCTGCGTATCGTGCGCAATTGCAGCTGCAATTGCATTAGCGTCCATCTCAGACCCAGAGCTGCCACCAAGCTCTCAGGGTAATTTAGAGTGCAATCTGATCTTTCACCAGCAGATGGTGCTGTTGTCACAAGGTCTGTGTTTAGTTTTCACAGAGTACCATGATTAATTACACTTCTTATCAGAGATCTGGAAACAAATTATTGCAGATGTGCCTCGGAGGTGAGAATAAAATAACTGTGCTGCATAATAAAGCTGGGTACACATTGTACAATTTTTACTTAAGATGCGGTGAACTTATGGTTTGTGTTTGTGAGGAAAACCCTCCAATATTCAGTCACGTGTACACTGTATACAATTGCTTCTTCCAGTCTTACTATTTATCTGTACTAATGATTGGATGGATAGATCATGTCCTTGTACAAGCTGCACAGATATCGGTTGTTAGCGCATACACACTGCTAAATGTTTACAATACTGTGACCAAATTTATCGTTACTTTTAATTAAGATAATTCCTCTTGATACAATGTGGTCTGTTTATATTTATGTATTGTGTTTTACTGTTCATATGCTATTGTGCTCATACGCTATTGTGCCTAGTGCTCATAACGACTTTTGTAGGAAAACCCCAAGTTGTCCCCCCCGATTTTGCCACTACAGCTTAGGCTCTGCGAACGAGTGCCACTTTGGGTCAGGGGTGTTACTTGCAGTTTTACTTATTCATTATTAAATCACCGAAAGCTCACTGGAATAGGCCAAGGCACCATCGGTGTGTTATGAACACGTTGCACTTCACTGGCAGCCTGGCCTCTCACCCTCCAAACCTTCAGCCATTCCCTTGAATATTATAATGAATGACACAATGTAAATCCTTCACTTAGGAGGACAAGTGGGGCTCATCTGCGCTTATACATTAAGGGCCGTATTCAATTTGGGAGCGAAAAGTCCGTGCTGGACTTTTCGCTCACATCGCATGTTTTCTGGGGCTAAAGTATCAGCGCGTGCCCGCTTTATCCCCGTATTCAATTAGAAATCAACAAAAACGTGAGCCGGCGGAAAGGTAAATATCACCAAAAGACAGGAATTTTCTGCAAATTTTCCAGGGACCCCCTAAAGATATCTAGACATGGGGGATCACTATGGGTACCCCCATTTTTACCTGCTGAATGAAGTCGGGGTTTCTAATAGCCGTGGCAGGTGCATATTTGCGGCTATGAAGAAGGGGTGAAGAATTGCACATAGATTTCTTTTCGTAAAAATTTGGGGTACATGAAAATGGGGGTAAGCATTTTTTAAGTCCCTAAAATGATTTTTAAAAATTCTGCAAAAATACTCCCGCAATGAAGAAAACACCTGCCGCAAACTTGGGAACCTCTGTGAATTTAATTTGGTTATTTAAGAAGTGTGTTCCCTATGTATTTTTTTTACCCCCAAAATTAAAGTTCATTTTTTGGGGTGTCCTGATTTTTTTTTTTACTTTTTTTGACACAGTTTTTTTTAAATGTCATTCCCAGGGGTGCAGGCTTTTTTTTAAGACTGCACCCCTAAACCCCAATTCTGCACTTTTTTTCTCCACCTATTTCAGTGGTGAAAAGTAATCCCCGTTTTTTTTCAAAGACTTTTCGAACCTGCGAAAAGGCTTTGAATTTGAATACGGGGATAATTGAAATAGGTGAAAATGACGTAATCAGTGATAAATTATCGCCGATTCCGACATTTCGCTACAAATTGAATATGGCCCTATGACTGTGGAGGACGAGTGCTACTCTTCCTCCATAGTAACGGGCACCTGAGAAAAAAACTATATTACCTGTTTCCCACTTGTGCCGGATTAACAACAGGGCACTAAACTTATTAAAATAGTGACATAAATGTAACATTCTATTGTAAATACAAACAACATTAAAGAAATGTAACTCCCCTAGCATTTGCTCACTGTGCTGTACTGCTAGCTGCTCCCAAAGAAATTGTAGATGGCCAAATGGTAAAGTTTAATGAGAGCTTAGGTTTGGTGAATTACGATGAATCAGACTGAAAAATATTCGAATGCTTGAATAAGCTTGAGAAGATATAAGCACACTGTTTTTTATTTTGGCACAGTACTAGTTAGAGCTGGTTTTTGTTGATAGTTTGTAATTGGTTGAGGTCAGTTGCCAATCATTATTTTGGTTAGCCTATTAGCTGCCCCGTCGAGGCGGGGTTTAGCATTTCTATTTTAAGGCTGGAGGAGGAGTCAACTGCCTCTTGCCATTTTGAGATCAGAGTGACAAGTAACTTTGCGATCTGAGTGATAAGTACCAGTCTAAGCATTTTATTCATTTTACAGCTTTCACTATCTATATTTTCTTTCCCTTTCACACAGCTTTTGTCTCTTTCCTCCTATTCTTTTTCACCCTCTTTTTTCTTTTCTTCCCACCCCCTTTTTTCCTCATTACTGTCTGCTCTAACCTACCCCCCCCTTATTAACTGAAAATGCCCCATCCCCGCCGTAATGCCCCCCCTCCCCGCCACCTTGCTGAAGCGGCCAGACCATTAACGGTCGCCGCAGCCTCTTCCCTTGCCCGGGGTGCGTGCCTGACTTCCAGGGGTGCGCCCCCTCCTCCTTCCCGCCGCTGCGGCCACAGCGGCGGTGAGCTCCGGCGCTTCTCTCCCACCCGCCCCTTCGCCATCTGGCCTCCGGGCTTGGTTGGCGAGGAGTGCAGAGAGCGCTCCCAGCACCCCCCGCCAGATTGCTCCGCCGGGCATTGGCGGGACCACCCACCCGGCTTCCCCGGCAGCTCCACAGGCACAGCTATCCCCGGCGGCCATTTTGGACCACGCGGGGTCCCGTCTCCCGCCTGCCGCTGCGGCTGCAGTGGCAGGCGAGTTTTATATAATAAACCCGCCAGGCCCGGCGGTTACACCAGGGACCCCCAGTGTAATTTGTCCCAGGTGGCTGGAGGGGCTGTGCAGCGGGCCTCCCCGGCCGACAGCCACGCCCCCTCACCTCCGGCGGCCATTTTAGATGCTGAGGAGGTTTTTACCTCCTCAGATTCCCCCCTCTCTGTCTCAGGGACTGGAGGTTTGGGGTTTGCCACAGCGCCTAGGGCGCAGGGCTATCATATGATCCAAGGTAGTGGGCCCGCAGATTTGTTGCACCGACCCCCTTTCATCCACTTCCCTAGGCCGTTTGCGCAGCAGGATAGAGCTACCCCTTATGGGGGCTCTTGGCCCAGATTGCTGGCTCCAATGTCACCCTCCCCACCCGCTGCGGCCTGCGCAAATGCGGGGCAGCAGTTCTTGAATTATGGGCCTGGCCCCGCCCCCACCCCTCCGTCTGGTTTTTCACCTTATTTTAGCCAAGGTTTATACCAGCAGTCAATCCCAAACCCGTTCATGGGTCCGAGCCGGCAATTTTATGCCACCTCATACGCGCAAGCGCCGGGGTTTTTTCCCCAGCAGTTCATCTCCGCCCCAGGCAATTTTGCACCAGCAGGTTCATTTTAATCCTGAGCAGCATGCAAGCCAGCAGCTGGTGCGTCAATCCCCCCTTCCACAAGCCCCGCCCCTGCCATCTACCCCAGCGGTGCATCCACCTTCCCCTACTCTAGCCCCGCCCCTACCACCTTCCCCAGCATTTCCTCCACCTGCGCAGCCCCCATTATCTCCCCCGCCACGGAGCGCAACCCCCGTGCCTGTTGCTGTATGTCCACCATCGGCTCCCGTTGCTAATGCAAATGTCTCGAGCCCGCAGGTTACATTAATTCAGCCGTTGGCATGCGGGTCATCTTCAAGGGATGTCGTCACTGATGTAAGCGCGGTGGGCGCGCCGCACAACGAGAGTCAAGCCTCCTCCTCTAGGCATGCGCCCGAGGTCCCGTCGGCGTCTGGAACAGGTGAGATGAGTATTGCAGTTCCTTCAATTGCGCAGCTATCACACTCTGATGAGTCTTCAGACTCCTCTAGTTCTGGGAGAGGCCGCGCAAGCTCATGAAATACTTTGTGCAGCAGTTGAAGGGTAAGGGCAAGAGTCCCAAAAAAGCGGGTAGTATAGCGGCCAGCTCGGCTCCAGACGCTTCGGGGGATGCGGTCCATTGCTCAAACACGGCAATATTAAGGGGAGTTAGGTCCAAAATCAGAGAGCAAATTCGTAAAGGTCATTATGTTGACATGTTCGCCATCACTCATGACGCTAAGAAGGCGTTAGATGCAGCAAAAAAGGGGGGAGTGGCAGCTGAGGAGGCCAGGAGGAGCTATCAGAATTGGCTGACTGATATATATGTGTTTGCTGCCTGTTATATCGAGACACGCCCAGCTGAGTTTCTGAATGTGCTGAAGTACCTGCATTTAGTGCAGGGTATGCAGGTCGCAGCTAGGCATAATGTTTGGAGGCAGTATGATGAACTGTTTAGAAAAAAACAGGATGACCAGAAAATTTTTAGTTTTGGGTTCAAGGACGTGGAGGTGTGGCTGGAGGTGACGCAGCAGGCCCGATCAGCTGTCGAGCCTGTGGTGGGACGTAAACATCCCTTTCCAGCCTGCCCCAGATATAATACCGGAGGCAAAGGGAAGTGCTATGCTTTTAATAACGCCCAGTGTAGCAGAGGGGCCAGTTGCCGCTACCGGCACGTGTGCATGCTTTGTGGGGGAAGTCACACTGCAAAGGAATGCAATCGCCCCGGTGGTTCCACAGCAGGAAAAGGGGATCAGCGTACAGGTGCTAAATAAAGCTGTGTCTCCAATTAAGTTGGAGATATTAGAGCGTTGGTTGAGGCGTTATCCTCTTAAGGAGGAAGCGGCCTTCCTATTACAGGGTTTTAAAGAAGGTTTTAGGTTACCGCTAGTTCGTCCAGTTTTAGTTGTAGCTAGAAGAAATCTTAAGTCAGCTAGGGATTTTCCAGAGGTTGTGGCGGAAAAAATAGAGGTGGAGCTGAGTTTGGGGCGCATGTGTGGCCCTTTTGCCTCACCGCCTGTGGAAAATCTTTGCATTTCCCCGCTGGGCGTGGTACCAAAAAAGGAACAGGGAAAGTTCAGGTTAATACAACACTTGTCTTACCCGGAAGGAGGGTCAGTTAATGACGCTTTAGATCCGGTCGATTGCAGTGTCACATACCAGTCATTTGAGGATGCACTTGGTATCGTGAGGGATTTTGGTAAAGGGGCTTGGGCCCTCATTCAGACCCGGACGCAAGTGACCGTTCGTACTTTCGGCGTATGTAAAAGAATATTTAAATTCAAGCACATGCTCGTATTTTCGCTCGCAGCCAAACATCCTCCCCAAACTCAAGCGACCCCTCCTCTAACTAACGAGCGTGCCAAATAGCGAGCGTACATCCCCAAAGTGGCTTGAAGGGAACGCACGCACTAGTACTACCCGGAAGTTGGACTGTCAGATTTCGATTAACTGCTCGTTTATTCTGCCTTCCTCCCTCAATCGTAACATGCCAATCAATATATCAATTAGCTTAATTGTTTTTTTTTTTTTCAACACAATGCAATAAACTTTATTCATGTCCGTGTTTGTGTTTACCTGCAGAATACGTACGGCTTAAACATTCGCTTTTCATTGTCAAAATACATGTTAGCCTTAATTAAATAATTGTTCTATGTGTTTTTCAGGCCGCATATTTCCCAGAGTTCATTTCTTTATGTAAATTTGCTTACGCATGTCACTGCATCAAGCCTATCATAAGTCTCAACAGATTTCTGGCCCTGTCGAACACATGACTCATACACTAACCAATATAATTGCTCCTGTTAATTACCCAAATACATTAGCCAATCATAAAATTTTGGTGCACTTTATCAAAAATGATTTTTATGAAAAACACCATTGCCATCATGAGAGCCTCCGCATTCACCAGGCGCAAGCTGCTGGTGCTTACAGAGGTGATGGATAGGCGGATCACCAGCCAGCCTCCACCCATCACCAACCACGAGAAGCGTTCCGCATATGCGGAGGTACGGGCCCGCCTGCGCTCCTTCGGCTCACACCGCCATATCGGGCAGCTGGAGCGCAGGTGGTCGGACCTGCAACGGCGGACGCCCCGCTTGCTGGCATGCTTTCGCATGCAGATCGCAGAAAGTAAGTTATCTGGATTGTGGTTTTCATGTTTGTCTTTGTGGCCCTAACTGCGTGTGCATGTTTTCCCTGTATTTCATATTTATTCATTCTCCTCATATCTGCATGGCCATGTTTTCCCTGTATTTCATATTTATTCATTCTCCTCATATCTGCATGGCCATGTTTTCCCTGTATTTCATATTTATTCATTCTCCTCATATCTGCATGGCCATGTTTTCCCTGTATTTCATATTTATTCATTCTCCTCATATCTGCATGGCCATGTTTTCCCTGTATTTCATATTTATTCATTCTCCTCATATCTGCATGGCCATGTTTTCCCTGTATTTCATATTTATTCATTCTCCTCATATCTGCAGGGCCATGTTTTCCCTGTATTTCATATTTATTCATTCTCCTCATATCTGCATTTTTTTTTTTTTTTTTGGGTGGATTTGAAATTGTTTTGTGGCGCGGATTTGTGTTGAAAATAACCACAATTTGTTTCACATCTTTTAGGGGCCCAGCGAAGACTACGCCGTCAGCGTCCGGCCAGACGTCGCTCATGGCCACTCTCCCCAACCGCCAGCCAACACTCCAACTCCAGTCATTCCCCTACTCCCCACTCCTCCCCAGCCTTCCTAGACCCTCAGCCTGAAATTTCGGGCCTCCTTCCCCTCCGTCCCAATTCCCCCTCTCCTCCAACCACCCCTCTTAGAATGGCCCCCTCCCCGGAGTCGGTCATTACCCCGCCCCGATCTTTGGGGAATGGCGCCACCTCCGAGGAGGACGATGGAGGGCCTTCCGTAGCTGGTGTTGGATCTTCCGGTATGTTTTTCTTTGCGCTTTTTTATCGACACAAACTGTTTGTATGTAATCATGTGTGGTTCCTTTTTTGGGGGGTTTTGGCTTCACTTTTGGGGATTTTGGCGATTGCCTGTACCTGTTACTGCTGTTTTCCACATACACATATCACACCTGTCGGAATTTGTACATAGGCCTTGTATTTTTGGCCTACACCATTTTTGTTTGATGTCTTTTAATGCTGTTTTTTTTTTTTTATTTGGGTGGAGTTTGGTTTTGGCTTTTTTTTTAATGTGGTTTCACTATTGTTGTATTAATCCCCAAACTTTTCTCACCCACAGAGGAACAGAGGCGTCGGGCCAAATTATCCGCCTGTGTGGCCCAGATGCACAACAATATAATCGGGGTGCTGGTGGTCCTTGACCGTATGTCGGTCCTCCTTAGGGATTAGTTTTTTTTTTTTTGTCCCATTATGTAAATAAATTGTTATTTTTGAAGTAACGTTCTGGCTCCTTCGTTTTTTCTAAAGCACAGATTGTTTACCCCGACATAAGTAGACTGTTCCTGCAAGGATTTCCATTTTTTTACACTAAGAGTGTGTGTTGTATTATTATGTCAAACAGCCACAAGAAACACCTAACAGTAACAATCTGATTTCCCTTTTTTGGTGTAGTCACAATTAGATATTTCTACATTTTACAGGTTCCTAGTTGGTGTGCAAGCTGCTTAGGCCAATCTTATGAACCAAAATGATTGTACAGGCTTCCTTTTGGTGTTGGTTTGGACCCTGAAAAAAAAATACATTTTTGCTCAACTGGCGTCAGTACTGGATTACCCCTTAGTCAAATGTAACGTGTGTGAACCTGGTTACACTTGCTGGTAACGTTCCAAAAAAGGTACAACATTTCACTCTCAAAACATTTATTATCAACATAACTGAAAAATCAAAGTGGTCACTCACAAACAAAACACACAGTGATAATCTCAAATACAACACATACCAAAAAAACCACATCACAAAACAAAAAATCAAGAACTGGTTGACGAAGGACCATGCCAACATGATTCCACAAATATGGCGTTGCAATAAGGGTTCCAGAATATATCTACAAAATGTCCACATACAGGTTTTGTAAGGGTAGCAGGAAGTAGTCATCGTTGGAGTGCCAAAGATTATGTTAAAAAACAGAAGATGGAGAAAAAAATAAACCAAAAATTAGATGTTCTCAAACAAACCCAACCACATTAGGTAGCAACACTGTTTTTTTTCTAATAATTACCTAAAACATCTGGCCACCACATCATCGCGTATGGCCCCCCCAAATACTGACCTCCGACCAACCTCGGGGGGGCCATCCTCAGGTAAGGCATCCTCTGGCTGCATTGGGACACCACTCCTTATGGCGATGTTGTGAAATATCCCACACAGGACCACAATTTTCGAAACCATATCCGGCAAATACATGAGCTCGCCACCAGAGCGGTGGAGGCATCTGAATCGGCCTTTTAAAAGGCCGATACAGCGCTCCACCACTTGCCTGGTGGCTGTAAGTGTGGAATTATACTCACTTTGTGGCCCTGGTGTGGGAGCCAAATAAGGAGTGAGCAGCCAGGGCGTGCAAGGGTAGCCACTGTCTCCTGTGAAAAAGAATAGTCAACATCAGGCTCACTCTGTATGAAGCTTAACATTGTTATGTACTAAAGGTCTCCACTTACCCAGAAGCCACGCATCACCAGTAGGTTGGTTAATTTGTGCCATATCCCTGATAGCCGGATGACGAAGGAGTCATGTGCACTTCCTGGTAATTTTGCATTCAGGGACAGGATCTGGAGGGAGGCATCACATACCACCATTACATTGAGGGAGTGATAGTTTTTCCGGTTTCTAAATATTGCCTCAAGCCGTGCTGGAGGCTGAAGTGGTATGTGAGCACCATCCACAACCCCTATGATGTGTGGGAAGCCAGCTATTTGGTAAAAATTGGCCTTGGCCACACTAAGGGCAACCATATCCAAAGGCATTTGAATAAAATGATGGAGGTGCTTGAAAAGTGCCTCCATCACTGCCCTCAGGATCCGGGAAAAGGAGGATTGTGAGATGCCCGCCACTATTCCCACCGTTGTTTGGAACGATCCTGAGGCACAGAAATGTAACACCGCTATAAATTGCATAAGTGGTGGTATTTGCTGTAGGACTGTCAATTTGCCGCTCAAGATCACTCTCTATTAATGAGAGAGTGTCTATGATGATTTTTGGAGGAAGACGGTATCATCTTAAAACCTCATCATCAGGCATTCCAAAAAGGGTGACACATGTTCGAAATATCTGGGGCCTTGCACGCCTACGATGCCTACGCCTGGGACGAGATTGAGGTTGGTCGGCTTCCGGGAGCAGGGCCAGAACAATCCGACCCATATCAACCTGAAATGGCAACATTGGAATGTCAGGCTTTTTACCCCACCCAAAAATAAAATTTTTGAAAATACCATCCATTGATGCTTACATGCCGGGGTATTGTCATGATATGTTGAAACTGGAAATAATCACAACATAAATATACATCATTTTATGCTGGCCATGTCATTTTCAAAAATTTAAGCATGAAAAAACAGAAAAGGGGACACACACACATTTGGGCAAAGAGCAAAACGACGTGGCGCACACTACGTCAAATTGAGGCCAAATGTAAGCAACCAATGCTCCCGAAAAAACACAAACAATTTTAAGGGATGAATAAACATTTCACAAAGCGCTAATTAGTTCGCAAATACAAGTCACAATAGTAAGTAGTAAAAATGCGCTAATTAGTTCGCAAATACAAGTCACAATAGTAAGTAGTAAAAATGCGCTAATTAGTTCGCAAATACAAGTCACAACAACGCCGCGTAAATAAAAAAAAACAAAACACAGATTTCGAATTTGCAGAAACAAACGTTACATGTGTAAGGCCAACCAAAGTTGCCAAAAGACAAACAAGAACATTTCCAAAACAGTTTAACAAATGAACTTACCAAGAGATAATATATAAGAATCCGGAACAAAATGTCTTTTGGGGCAGAGCCAAAATAAAACCTAAGAGAGATGAAATGACGGAAAAAACTTATTAGAAAAAACATCACCAGAATTAGAGCCAAATTGACCCAAAGTTAGACTTCCCCAAACTTACCAAAACTGGAAACGACCAAAAAAATTAAAAGGGAAAAAAAATGAACGGAAATCAAAAAAAGAATAAATCCAACCAAAAAAATTCTAAAAACGCTAACTCAAACACCAGCCAACAATCAACTCCAACCAACGTCAATAAACGCCACCTCGAATCGAGACGCCCCAAGCCATAAATAGTGTTTCGTTTCCCGCACAAATTAAGGAGGGATCATAGGAACGCACAATCAATGATGCGGGCGCAAAATAAGGACGCATGTATAAATACGTCACGAGACAAAAACACAATTCTGGTGTATTTCTTGTTTGAAGCTCACACATGGCTACAGACCAGGGAAACAATGCACAACAGTCAGGCGGTAAGTATTTCATGCATTTTGACTCAATGATTAAATAAAAACATAATATTGTGCACGTTGTGAAGTTGAGAATTCTGCAAATTTACACAAATAGGTGAGGAGGATGACATGGAAGAGGCTGCTGGGCCCAGTATTACGGGCAAAGCTGCCAAAAAGAAAAGGCAGCCACAATTCACAAGAAAGGAGATGGAGGTTTTGATTCAGAAATGTGTGGTCATCCTGCCACAGACAGACAGGAATATGAGTGCTAGCCAGAAGTGGAGAATGTGGGAAGAGGTAGCCGTGGATGTCAATAGGGTGGGTGATTATGTCCGTCTAGCCCGGGATGTCAAACGGCGGTAAGTAAACACTTGACCACCCTAAAACTAAAAACAAAATCAAATAAAAAGTAATGGTTCCAATTTAACCCACAGATGGCAAGACTTCAAATATCGCCTGAAACAAAAAATGGCGGACAGGGCTAGGCATGCAAGGGGGACAGGTGGAGGTCCCACCCCTGTGTCATTGGAGTTGACTGATTTAGAAGAGCTGGCACAGGGGTGTGTGCAGCCTGTGGAGGTGTTTGGCGTGTCCAATATGGATACGGACATGCCAGACTTTGCGGCTCCTCATGTTGTCCCAGGTAAATGTTGTGATGTCACCAACTGTGAAATGTTATTGTGCCAATATGTAGATTCTAATGTGAGTCTTTTCTCATTTTTCCAACAGAGACACAGGCGGATGAGTCTGCTCCAGAGGGGAGCCTTGGCCGCAGAATTTCTGCTGGCTCTGCAGGGGAGGAACCAGTACATCCGGCTGAGGACCCTGCAGAAGCCAGTCCAGGGCAATCCCCCTCGCAGGCAGTGTCCCTCCTCACAGAACTCAATTTTAAATCGGATTTCCATACGGAGATTCTGCAGAGGATGGACGCCAGTCTGGTATGGGTGGCTGAGGCCATGGAGCAAAATGCTGCGGCCAATGTGACCATTGGTCAGGCCCTGGCGGAAAATACCAGGGCCAACATCCGCATCGCCACTGCCCTGGAGCAGCTCGTTCGCCAGCACATGGTGGAGCTGACCTCCCTTCCTGCCGGAACATCAGGATCCTCCACCTCTGGCACAACATCAGCCAATCCTCCAAATGTGCCTAGCCCTGTGCCTAGTCCAGAGGCCACAACATCTGCCTCTGGACAGGCCAGCCCGATGACATCCCGGACCCGGTCTGGCGCCCTCCCTCCCCCAGCCAAACGGCCGAAAAAACGGTGACACCATTGGCTACTTTTCCCACACTCCTTCTGTGCTTGCCTCATATTCTTTTCTGGCCAAAACCCTCTCCTTTCTTGTGAATTGTTTTTTATTTTTGAATTTTCGTTTACCCAAAAATTATTGTTTGCACAATTAATAAATATTGTGGAATGAACACTGCCACAAATGTTTGAGTTAAATATATGTATTTATTTTTTGTGGGATACCAATAAATTTTACCACAAATGTACGACTTTGTATTCTGACATTATTGTAAAAATGGGTTACATTTAATCCGGGCACACAAGCCAACAATGTTCAAACTAAAAAATTACACATTGAAAAAAAAGGGCTCGTTAAGGAACGTTTAAAACATTACCTAAGGAGGAAAAATCACCTTGCAAACACAAAATGAGGGACCAAACTAGGGATGTGCAGGCTCGGATAGGTTCGAGTTTGCACGTGGAGTTCGGATTTTTCCCTCCAAAAAAACGGAACTCAGAACGAGGCAAAACGTCATCTTACATGGACGAACATCATCATTCCTGGTCTTTTGTCCAGGAATGATGATGTTCGTCCATGTAAGATGACGTTTTGCCTCGTTCTGAGTTCCGTTTTTTTGGAGGGAAAAATCCGAACTCCACGTGCAAACTCGAACCTATCCGAGCCTGCACATCCCTAGACCAAACCTAAACATGATGACATTATTGTTACAATAGTCCAAAAATAACACATTGCGGCCAAAATACACCCCCACAAATGTACGCTAATTGATTGTGTAATCCAGACATTAGCAGCTATGATTTCCACCTGCGTTCGGTTTTGTGCTATCCAAAAAAAATGCTTTCCAAACACATACCAAGCCGGTTTTCAATCCAACACTACTTGAGTTTCTGACAAGCCGTGATTAGTCGATGCAACATCGTGGAGTGCCGGGACGGAGGAGAAGGCCATCACCACTGTGGTTGAGTTATCCAGCCCCTAAGCTGTGCAAGCATTTTGAAGGGAAAGAGAATCATCCAGTGACGTATGAGTTGGTACGAACACATTTGACGTTCGCATTTGGTAATGTATGTACGCCCCAAAAACGCCTCGCCACGCCTGCGCTTTTCAATCTCCTCCCCCGGCAATACCCCAAAACGCCCAGTTCTGTCAATCACATTTGACATGTCACTTCCTGTACGCTATTTGACGAACGAGACAAAAAAAACTTGCAATCTGCCGTACGCACATGCGCAGTGTAACACCGATGCATGCACGGTTACTCAACATCGGAACGCAACGAGCGTACTGCTGTTAACGAACGGCTCTGAATCAGGGCCTTTGTTAGCAAAGATCGATGTTGAATCGGCCTTCAAGTTGCTCCCTTTGCATCCCGAATCATTTAAGTACATGGGTTTTCGGATAGGCGATTCCATTTACATAGATAAGTGTCTACCTATGGGCTGTTCTATTTCTTGTTCCTTTTATGAGTATTTTAGCACCTTTTTGCAGTGGTGTCTGCAAGCAGGCACTGGCCATTCGGGCGTCACTCATTATCTTGACGATTTCCTGTTAGTAGGGCCGGCCGATAGCGCAGTCTGTAGTGACCTGCTATTTTCGGCGAAGGCACTTTTTGGTTCATTGGGCGTTCCCATTGCACACAAAAAAACCGAGGGCCCCGTTACTAGTTTATCTTACCTGGGTATCGAAATCGACACTGATTTGAGTTTATGCAGGCTCCCCTGTGAAAAGGTGCGGAAGATCAGCGAGTTGTTATTGCATTTTACATCAGTTAAGAGAATAACTTTGAAGCAGCTGCAGTCGCTACTAGGCTTGCTAAATTTTGCTTGTCGTGTCATTCCCATGGGTAGGGTTTTTTGCCGCAGGCTGGAGCGTGCCTTTGCAGGCGTCAAAAAAGCTTGCCACATGGTCCGCCTTTCAGCGGACATGAAGGAAGACTTTAAGGTATGGTTAAGATTCCTACGAGAGTTCAATGTGGTTCGCATTTGGCTCGCTTCGTCTGTAGCCAATCGCGAGCTTCAATTGTTCACAGACGCATCAGGGGCATTAGGTTTTGGAGCATTTTTTGGCGGGGAGTGGTGCGCTGCAGCTTGGCCCAAGTCGTGGCATTTGGAGGGTATGACACGTAATTTACTCCTGTTGGAGCTATTTCCAATTGTGGTTTCGGTGGAGCTCTGGGCTTCAAAGTTTAGCAATCAGAGAATAGTTTTTTGGTGCGATAACTTGGGGGTGGTCCAATCCATTAACAATCAGAGGTCGGTCTGCCCCCAAGTGCTCAGGCTGCTTAGGCATTTAGTTTTTGTCTGTCTGTTGAGAAACATTGATTTTAAGGCCAGGCACATTACTGGTGTGGAGAATGAGATAGCGGATGCCTTGTCTCGGTTCCAGTGGGGTAGGTTTAGGTCATTGGCACTGGCTGCCAGTATTCATTGTTTGCCTTGTCCTGATTTTGTCTGGCAGATCATAAATCCGGCATGGAGGGACTCGCTTTGAGGGCACTCGCGCCAGGTATTTTGAGGTCTTACTCCGCAGCTTGGAATGAATGGCTGGTTTTTCTTGCAAATTCCGAGAAGGGTAAGGAGCTGCATGTCAGTATGTCTGAATTTGTGTGGTAGGGGCATGAGAGTGGTCGTTCAAAAGCTTCTATGTCTGGCGCCTTAGCTGGCATTTCATACTTCTCGCGAATGTATGGTTTGAATGATCCTACGAAGTCATTCATCATTACTAAATCAATGAGAGGCTGGGCGAGGGAACAGGCGACCCCGGCCGATTCCCGTAGGCCAATAGATGTGTATGTTGAGGGATTTAGTTTTGGCAGTCTCAGGAGTAGCTAAAGGTGAATTCGAGGCAAATTTGTTTAGTTTGGCTTTTGTGCTGGCATTTTTTGGCGCTTTATGGGTTGGGGAGTTAGTGGCAAAAAATAAAGCATCAGTCAACTCAGGGTTGCTTCTGTGTAATGTTGTAGTTAAAGAAAGTGCCATACTGTTAAAAATACAGAAATCAAAAACGGATCAGATGGGCCGGGGGTGTTGGATTTCTGTTCCCTCGCACCCTGAGCTGAGCATCTGCACGGTCACTCTAGCCAACAAATATAATCAGCAGCGTCCAAAAGGGGGAGCTCAATGGCTTATTCATGAAGATCTTTCCCCCCTATCTAAGTTCCAGTTTGCAAGCGTTTTCGATAGATGCTTGATAGCTTTGGATGTGCTGACTGAAGAGTTTGGCACCCATTTGTTTAGGATTGGGGCGGCAACTTGCGCTGCAGCATCAGGTTCTTCCGCGGAGGCAATCAAGCACTTGGGTAGATGGAAGTCTTCAGCTTGTAAGGGTTATATAAGGGGCGATAAGTTACAGAAGTAGTGGCGCCCCTGGCGAGTTTGTTATTTAGGAAACCCAGTGCCTTATGCTACCCGCCGCTTGGGGGGATTGGAGTTCTTTTCACCTTTGCCCTCAAAGAAAGAGGTTTGGTGTTGTTCACCTCCATCTGGGTCACCTAAGCAACTCAGTTTTTTCCCCTTTCATGTTTTCGTTCTGGTTTTAAGTTTTGTTTAATGGTTAATTCAAAATTATTAATGTTATGTTTTACGGCTTTTTCCCATCACAGGTTTTTTGAAGAAAGATTGCCGGGTGTGGATTGTTGGGCATTCTTTTGTTTACTGGGCTAGCAGGCATAATGGGGCCAGTTTAGCCCCTTTTAAGGTCCGTTGGATAGGGTTGAGAGGTTTTAGGTGGAGCGGACTTTTGGACCTGCTATGGCAGTCAGAGAGCAAGTGGGGGACCCCTGACTGTCTGGTCATGCACTTGGGTGGTAATGACCTTGGCACATGTAAATGAGTTGAATTGATCATTGCCATTAAGCGAGATTTGAAATTAGTAGCAGAACGTTGGCCACTGGTTAAACTTTGCTGGTCTGAGATGATTCCAAGGAGGTTCTGGCGAGGTACACAAGGTGGGGCAGCCCTAGACAGAGTAAGAAGGAAGCTGAATGCTGCAGTCTCTCGGTTTGTGGTTGGCTTTGGCGGGCGTGCTATCAAGCACCCTCGTCTTCGATATGAGGAGGCACATTTATATAGGCCAGATGGAGTGCACCTCACTGAGGAAGGTTTAGGATTTTTTGTTTCTGACCTTCTAGCCTCATTGGAATAGTTAGTAGGGGATGTGTTTTTTCTTTGGTGGCGTTACATGGCCATTTCTTTTTGTCCACATTGTTGGCGGAAAGCAGTGCTCCTCGGCGGCTCAATTTAGCACAGCAGAGCTTGGCTAGTATTCCCCCTTTGAGAAAAGCGAGTCGGTTGCTACCTTAAGGGAGAACCAGGTCTTCATCCTAGGGAGGGGCCAGCACTATGCTAGTTAAGGGGGGGTGGTTCTACCCAGGATAGCTTGCGCAGGGGGTGGAGAAAACTCCACCCCATTTTGGTAAAGTGATCAATTAATTATGAGCTGTGGACCGAGGTAGCACTGCTTTTTCACCACCAGGACTAATTAACAATTCTAATTTCATATAATAAATTTGGCTGTGACCTCTTTTACCAATTCTATACAGTTGTCTGTGTCTTATTTATTAGTTAAGTTATAGCTTAAGAGTGTTGTGTAAAATAATAAAACTATGGGTGACTTATTGCTGATTCAGAAGCAAAATGAAAGAAAACTTTTGTTGTGATTCAGCCAAATTGTGGTGAACAAAATTCCTTTATGTTTCATAAAACCCTACAGAACCTTTAATTTCAGCTGTGGTTTGCCCACATGCCTCTATGAATATATGGGCAGAGAGCACAGCAGTAATGCTGATTGAACAGAAGTCAAAACAGGTTTTTCCTTTAGTATGTAAGTTGTAGATGCAGCCAGCTAGATACATTCTCCTAGTCAGGTAGAACATTCATTAGTAAAAACAAGTGTAAATACTGCAGGTTAGATATAAAAATGTAATTAAGATTAAATTATACATTTTTAAGAAAGTGAGTTAGTGAAGAAATGATCATGTCAAATAAGGTTTGGGGGTCCCCTGTCATTTGCTATGATGGGTACATTTGCTCATTTGTCCAAGTACATGATGAAACGACTACTCATTCTTGAACTAACGCCAAAAACGTATTGCGTGTTATAAAGCAATTACAGCCAGTGTTTGACAAATATATATTTAATAAGCTGTATTTTATTGTATTCAGTTGAATATACCTGAAATAGCTGAAGGGGTTATACTTAATTAGGTTCACCCTGCTCTGTCATTTTTTATTCAGCCGTGTTCAGTGTTAGGAAGAAGCAAACCCTTTCTCTAACTAAATGCCAGCAATTGTGCAGACTTGGGGGTATATTTACTAAAGTGTGGGTTTACAAAAGTGAAGATGTTGCCCATACCAACCAATCAGATTTTAGGGGGTAAATTTACTAAAGTGAGAGTTTTTAGAATTGGAGATGTTGCCCATAGCAACCAATCAGATGCTAGCTATTATCTTCTAGAAGGTGCTAGTTATATGTTAGATAGAATCTGATTGGTTGCTATGGGCGCCATTCCGTGTGTTTCCCCTCTGCCCACTCCTTCCATGTGTCCTCCTCCTCACCTTATAATAATACCTACGATAGATGGGTGAAGGGCGGGGATTATCTCCGGCAGGACCCGGTGCCCCTGTGCGGCCGCACTGACAGAACGTGTCAGGAGCCGGCCCTGGGCAACATCTCCACTTTTGTAAACCCACACTTTAGTAAATATTCCCCTTGCTGTGCACTGTGTGGACTGGTGCATTGTTACACATTATGCTTTGTAAATTAATCTTACTACAAGACTACATTTTCAGATCATTTATACTCTTTTATTTATCAGATTTCATACATAACCGTATGCAGGGCCATAACTAGGGTAGTGCGACCAGTGCCATGGCACAGGGCACTGCACGGCAGGGGGCGCTGTTTGGGCCTGTTAATTTTCCTGTTTATTATTATTCTCACTTGTACCTTCCTCTTCTTTTATCCCCAGCATCTCCTGGCTGCCCTATCTCTTCCCTGGCCCTTCCCCATGAAGCCATGGCCCTTTTTCAGGTGCACTATCTTATGTCCCTATTTAAAAATTAGGGGGGGGTGCCAATGCTCTCTCTGGCACAGGGCACCAAAAAGTCTACAGTAGTTATGGCTCTGACAGTATGTAACACTGAAAATTAGCAACACGTTGGTAAATGGACTGTATGCAGCCATGTTTACTGTATGGCTATTATAGCGAAAGATATATGTGTTTCACTGGTGGTTTTCTACTCTGCTAATAAGTATAGGAGGGTGGGGAAGTTATTACTTTAGATGTGTATGTGTATTATTTAATTCTGTATAAAATGTAAGGTAATATTTATTAATTTTATGAGGAAAAATTTTATGTTTCAGAACTGTATATACTGTGTATGCCATATGAGGCTTTGTAATTGTACTCATAGGATAGAAGCCACAGTGGGACTAACGAGCATCCAGGGTATGGGTTAGTTAGCTTAGAAATGGACCACTAGTGACTAAGGGGCATAAAGAATGTACTAGAATCAGCACCAGCCAGCTAAGCTAGGCTCGTGCTCTGAGCGGGAAGAGAGAGGCTCGAGGCCCCTGGAGAAGGGCTATATAAGGAGGGAGCACTGGCAATATCAGCAGACTGCTGTTCCCCCACGAGAGCTCATACTAGGGACTCGCCGGCACTGCCTAGTCTGAAGGGGGGTATCCACTAGAAGATTAAGTTGAACGATTGAATGATAACTATTGTTCAGTCATTTGCAAATCATTTGGAAATCATTTGCAAAAGTGTCTAAAATGACCAGCGATGCGCGTGACCGCTGGTCGTTTAGACATCTATGATCTTTCAAACATGCTGGTCAACTTGACGATATCGTCAGGTTCAGCATGTTTACAGATGATTGATGACCCTGCACTGAACGTCTGCTCGTTCAGTGCAGGCTCATTACACTACTGACAAACGACCGCAAAATTACAATGTCGTACTCGTGCAGTCGTTTTCAGATCTTGTAGTGGATACCCCCTTTTAGAGCGGTAGTGGCAGTAGCTGGGAGCCCTGGGTGATTGAGGCAGTGGCAGTGAGCAGCGCTGGTTGGAGATCTGGCATTGCTGGCACTGAGTCTTGGCAGAGGAAGCAGTGTCAGAGGTGGGCTGATCCGGAAGTCCTGGCTCCCATCCAAGTGACAGGCAGATCAAGGGAGAGAGAGCTGCAGCTACGGAGGTAGCACCTCTTTAATTGCCTCCTCTCCCTACCCTGTGATTGGCTTTTTGTTAGGGGTGTGCACCGGCCACTTTTCGTGTTTTGTGTTTTGGTTTTGGATCTGGATCTTTCTTCGTGTTTTGGATCTGGATTGGTTTTGCCAAAACCACCCTTCCGTGTTTTGGGTTCTGGGTTTTGTGTTTTGGATCTGTATTTTTTTGAAAAAAAGCATAAAAACAGCTAAAATCACAGAATTTGTAGGTTTTTCTGCTCCTATGCTATTATTAACCTCAATAACCTTAATTTCCACTCATTTCCAGTCTATTCTGAACACCTCACACCTCACAATAGTGTTTTTATGTCCAAAAGGTTGCACCGAGGTAGCTGGATGACTATGCTAAGCGACACGAGTGGGCGGCACAAACACGTGACCCATCTAGGAGTGACACTGCAGTGGCAGACAGGATGGCAGTTAGAAAAACTAGGCCCCAAACTGTACATAATGCAAAGAAAAAAAGAGGTGCAAGATGGAATTGTCCTTGGGCCCTCCCACCCACCCTTATGTTGTATAAACAGGACATGCACACTTTAACAAATCAATCATTTCAGCGCCAGGGTCTGCCACACAACTGTGGCTGAAATGATTGGTTCGTTTGGGCCCCCACAAAACAAGCTGGCAATTAATGTGTCCCTGCACAAACTGGCTCTACGGAGGCAAGATGTCATCCTCATCCTCCTCATCCACCGATTCCTCACCCTCTTCAGTGTGTACATCCTCATCCTCACAAAGTATTAACTCGTCCCCACTTGAATCCACCACCACAGGTCCCTCTGTACGTTCTGGAGGCTGGTCTCCCTGGAAGAGCTGATAATTCATTTTGATGAACATCATCTTCTCCACATTCTGTGGAAGCAACCTCCTACGCCTTTCGCTGACAAGGTTCCCGGCTGCACTAAACACTCTTTCGGAGTACACACTGGAGGGGGGGCAACTCAGGTAAAATAGAGCCAGTTTGTACAGGGGCCTCCAAATTGCCTCTTTTTCCTGCCAGTACAGGTATGGACTGTCTGACATGCCTACTTGGATGCTGTCACCGATGTAATCCTCCACCATTCTGTCAATGGTGACAGTATCATATGCAGTGACAGTAGACATGTCAGAAATTGTTGCCAGGTCCTTCAGTCCGGACCAGATGTCCAAACTTGGTCCTGCCTGCCCTGCATCACCGCCAGCGGGTTGCTTAGGATACCTAAGTTTTTTCCTGGCAGCCCCAGTTGCGGGAGAAAATGAAGAAGGAGCCGTTGACGTGTCACGTTCCGCTTCAGCTGACAGTGTGTTCACCAGCAGGTCTTTGCACCTCTGCAGGCTTGTGTCGGCCGGAAAGAGAGACACCACATAGGCTTTAAACCTAGGATCGAGCACGGTGGCCAAAATGTAGTGGTCTGATTTCAACAGATTGACCACCCTGGAATCCTGGCAAAGCGAATGAAGGGCTTCATCCACAAGTCCCACATGCCGAGCGGAATCGCTCCGTCTTAGCTCCTCCTTCACTTTCTCCAGCTGCTTCTGCAAAAGCCTGATGAGGGGAATGACCTGACTCAAGCTGGCAGTGTCTGAACTGACTTCACGTGTGGCAAGTTCGAAGGGCTGAAGAACCTTGCACAACACGGAAATCATTCTCCACTGCGCTTGAGTCAGGTGCATACCCCCTCCTTTGCCTATGTCATAGGTGGATGTATAGGCTTGTATGGCCTTTTGCTGCTCCTCCATCCTCTGAAGCATATAGAGGGTTGAGTTCCACCGCGTCACAACCTCTTGCTTCAGGTGATGGCGGGGCAGGTTCAAGAGTGTTTGCTGGCGCTCCAGTCTTCGGCACGCAGTCGCTGAATGGCGAAAGTGGCCAGAAATTTTTCGGGCCACCCAAAGCGTCTCCTGCACGCCCCTGTCGCTTTTCAGAAAATTCTGCACCACCAAGTTTATTGTGTGAGCAAAACATGGGACGTGCTGGAATTTGCCCAGATGTAATGCCCGCACAATATTGGTGGCGTTGTCAGATATCACAAATCCCCAGGAGAGTCTAAGTGGGGTAAGCCACTGGGCGATGATTTCCCTCAGTTTCTCTAAGAGGTTGTCGGCGGTGTGCCTCTTACTGAAACCGGTGATACACAGCGTAGCCTGCCTTGTAACGAGCTGGCGTTTCTGAGATGCTGCTACTGGTGACGCTGCTGCTGTTGCTGCGTAAGGTGATACATCTACCCAGTGGGCTGTCACAGTCATATAGTCCTTAGTCTGCCCTGTTCCACTTGTCCACATGTCCGTGGTTAAGTGGACATTGTGTACAACGGCATTTTTCAGGACACTGAGGACACTTTTTCTGACGTTTCTGTACAGTCTCGGTATCGCCTGCCTAGTGAAGTGGAATCTAGACGGGATTTGGAACCGGGGACACACTACCTCCATCAATTGTCTAAATCCCACTGCACTAATGGCGGATACCGGACGCACGTCTAACACCAACATAGCAGTCAAGGCCTCAGTTATACGTTTTGCTTCAGGATGACTGCTGTCGTACTTCATCCTCCTCGCTAAGGACTGTTGGAGGGTCAATTGTTTAGTAAAAGTAGTGGTGTTCCTACTTCCTCTCTGGGATGATGAACGACTCCCAGCAGCAGCAGCAACAGCAGCAGCGGCAGCAGTAGGCGTAGCAATGCAGGATCCTCCGGAGGAATCCCGGATAGGAGAGTCAGTCATGCCAGTGATATGGCCTGCAGGACTACTTCCGATCCTGACTAAGGAGGAAATTGACGAGGAGGGAGTTGACGGTGTGGTTTGCAGGCGCTTGGATACAACAGGACAACGGGATTTAGGTGTCCCTGGACTGCTTACGGTCTGAGCCAAAGTTTCTGAACTTGACAGTAACTTTTTATGAACGCGCTGCAGGTGCCGTATAAGGGAGGATGTTCCTAGGTGGTTGACGTCCCTACCCCTACTTATTTCACCTTTACATATGGTACATATGGCAAGACAGTTGTTGTCCGGATTTGGATAGAAATATTGCCAGACCAAAGAGGTGGAATGTTTGGTCTTCTGCCCAGGCATGACCGTGATGGGCTTTTTCATCCCACGGACAACAACTGTCTCCCCCGGAGCCTGATTTAAACAAACCACATCACCATCAGAATCCTCCTCGCCAACTTCCTCCTCAGCGCCAGCTACACCAGTATCCTCATCCTGTTGTACTTCAACAGTGACATCTTCAATTTGCATATCAGCAAGTGGACTGTGGGTGCTCCTTTCAGCACTTGCAGGGGGCGTGCAAATGGTGGAAAGAGCCACCTCTTCCCGTCCAGTGCTGGGAAGGTCAGGCATCGCAACCACCACCACACTTGGACTCTCCTTGGGGATTTGTGATATCTTCTTAGAAAGCACAGTTCTTCGCTGTGCTTTTGCCAGCTTAACTCTTTTGATTTTTTTAGTGGGAGGAGTGCTTCCATCGTCATGTGAAGCTGAACCACTAGTCATGAACATACTAGGGATCGACCTTAGCCGTTCCTTGCCACTCCGTGTCGTAAATGGCATATTGGCAAGTTTACGTTTCTCTTCAGCTGATTTAAATGTCTTTTTCAAGGTCATTTTCCTGAACTTTGCCATTTGGGATTGTATGTGCCCTCTACTATGACATTGGGCATCGGCCTTGGCAGACGACGTTGATGGCATGTTATCGTCTATGTCATGACTAGTGGCAGCAGCTTCAGCACTAGGAGGAAGTGGTTCTTGATCTTTCTCTATTTTATTTTTATCGGAGAAAGTTTGGTCCTCCATTTATGTTATATCGATTTGATATATACGTGCGGCTAAACACAGAAAATAATTTTTTTTTTGGTTTGGACTGGAGTGTACTTTGTGGGTTACAGCACCCTTTAACGGTCAAGCCAGCCGGCCCTTTACTTATGACACAGGCGCACTCTTGGCACTACTTTGTTGATGCACGTGCGGCTACTGCGCACACAATTCACAAACACAGAAAATAATTTTTTTTTGGTTTGGACTGGAGTGTACTTTGGGGGTTACAGCACCCTTTAACGGTCAAGCCAGCCGGCCCTTTACTTATGACACAGGCGCACGCTTGGCACTACTTTGTTGATGCACGTGCGGCTACTGCGCACACAATTCACAAACACAGAAAATAATTTTTTATTTGGTTTGGACTGGAGTGTACTTTCGGGGGTTACAGCACCCTTAACGGTCAAGCCAGCCGGCCCTTTACTTATGACACAGGCGCACGTTTGGCACTACTTTGTTGATGCACGTGCGGCTACTGCGCACACAATTCACAAACACAGAAAATAATTTTTTTTTTGGTTTGGACTGGAGTGTACTTTCGGGGGTTACAGCACCCTTAACGGTCAAGCCAGCCGGCCCTTTACTTATGACACAGGCGCACGCTTGGCACTACTTTGTTGATGCACGTGCGGCTACTGCGCACACAATTCACAAACACAGAAAATAATTTTTTTTTTGGTTTGGACTGGAGTGTACTTTCGGGGGTTACAGCACCCTTAACGGTCAAGCCAGCCGGCCCTTTACTTATGACACAGGCGCACGCTTGGCACTACTTTGTTGATGCACGTGCGGCTACTGCGCACACACTTCACAAACACAGAAAATAATTTTTTTTTAGGTTTGGACTGGAGTGTACTTTCAGGGGTTACAGCACCCTTAACGGTCAAGCCAGCCGGCCCTTTACTTATGACACAGGCGCACGCTTGGCACTACTTTGTTGATGCACGTGCGGCTACTGCGCACACAATTCACAAACACAGAAAATAAATTTTTTTTGGTTTGGACTGGAGTGTACTTTCGGGGGTTACAGCACCCTTTAACGGTCAAGCCAGCTGGCCCTTTACTTATGACACAGGCGCACGCTTGGCACTACTTTGTTGATGCACGTGCGGCTACTGCGCACACAATTCACAAACACAGAAAATAATTTTTTTTTAGGTTTGGACTGGAGTGTACTTTCGGGGGTTACAGCACCCTTAACGGTCAAGCCAGCCGGCCCTTTACTTATGACACAGGCGCACGCTTGGCACTACTTTGTTGATGCACGTGCGGCTACTGCGCACACAATTCACAAACACAGAAAATAATTTTTTTTTTGGTTTGGACTGGAGTGTACTTTCGGGGGTTACAGCACCCTTAACGGTCAAGCCAGCCGGCCCTTTACTTATGACACAGGCGCACGCTTGGCACTACTTTGTTGATGCACGTGCTGCTACTGCGCACACAATTCACAAACACAGAAAATAATTTTTTTTTGGGTTTGGACTGGAGTGTACTTTCGGGGGTTACAGCACCCTTAACGGTCAAGCCAGCCGGCCCTTTACTTATGACACAGGCGCACGTTTGGCACTACTTTGTTGATGCACGTGCGGCTACTGCGCACACAATTCACAAACACAGAAAATAATTTTTTTTTTTGTTTGGACTGGAGTGTACTTTCGGGGGTTACAGCACCCTTAACGGTCAAGCCAGCCGGCCCTTTACTTATGACACAGGCGCACGTTTGGCACTACTTTGTTGATGCACGTGCGGCTACTGCGCACACAATTCACAAACACAGAAAATAATTTTTTTTTTGGTTTGGACTGGAGTGTACTTTCGGGGGTTACAGCACCCTTAACGATCAAGCCAGCCGGCCCTTTACTTATGACACAGGCGCACGCTTGGCACTACTTTGTTGATGCACGTGCGGCTACTGCGCACACAATTCACAAACACAGAAAATAATTTTTTTTTTGGTTTGGACTGGAGTGTACTTTCGGGGGTTACAGCACCCTTAACGGTCAAGCCAGCCGGCCCTTTACTTATGACACAGGCGCACGCTTGGCACTACTTTGTTGATGCACGTGCGGCTACTGCGCACACAATTCACAAACACAGAAAATAATTTTTTTTTGGTTTGGACTGGAGTGTACTTTCGGGGGTTACAGCACCCTTTAACGGTCAAGCCAGCCGGCCCTTTACTTATGACACAGGCGCACGCTTGGCACTACTTTGTTGATGCACGTGCGGCTACTGCGCACACAATTCACAAACACAGAAAATATATTATTTTTTTAGCACTTGGGGGGAGCACCCCTGATGGACAGAGCACCCCCTGGACAACACTACAGCACCCCTTTAGGACTGGGACACTGCACAGGACTTTGGAGTGGACACAGCCCCTATGGAGAACTGACTGCACAACACAGTCCAGCCAGCCCCTATGGACTTTGAAGTAGTGGACACAGCCCCTATTAACAACAGCAGCACAGCACAACACAGCCAGCCCCTATGGACTTTGAAGTAGTGGACAACAGCAGCACTACACTACACTACACTACACAGCACTAACTCCCACCCTCCCTCTTCACTGTCCACAGCCGAGTGAGAAAATGGCGCCGACGCGGGTACCTTATATAGGATCCAAAACCCGCGAGACTCGGAAGGCGGGATGATGACGTTTTGCCTCGATGTCAGATCCGAGTCAGGCGGGAAAAGTCGAGCCTGACTCGGATCGGACTCGGATCGGGGGGGCTCGGGGGGGTTCGGATTTCAGAAATCCGAACCCGCTCACCCCTACTTTTTGTCCCTCTCCTCTTTCTTACTGGCTTCTGTCACCACCCCTCTCTCCACTCCTTTTCTTATTGGCAGGTAAGAGTTTTAAAAAAAACTCACTGCTTTGCTATATAAAGTAATGAGGTGTTCCTAGGCATGACCACAAAGTGTTATTTGAAAGGTCATTTAAAAAAATACTGTATTAGAAGACCTGACATAATGGTGGTAGACAGAACATGATTAGTAGTACTCACATTAATATAGGTGCAATGTATCTTTGCAAAGTTGGAGAATAGCTGAGAAGGGAGCTTCCCATAGCTGTTCCCACTCCAGTGACAGCTGCTTGGGGCAGTAATCACAGTAATAAGCTGTGTACCCTGTGGAATCTCACTCTAGCACATGTACTCTGTCAATTTAAGTTAAATGAGCAGAATATATAATACAGTCTGCTCTATTAACTGATAACAATGATTCAAAGGAGATAAAAGTCAGATCACAGGTGCTATACATAAATAAAGCAGTGCCAAAGAGCTGCCCCTTAATGTCAGATTCCCCCAATGGGACATCAATGCCCAACGTAATACTGCCACTGTTTGTTGTTTTTCTCTTCATTTCAGTATTCCCCCACAGGCTGGCCATACCCCACTGGCACTGTTGGGTACAGGGTAGGGGGGGCACTATAATGTGCACATTCTCCAGGCGCCATGTTTCCACGCTACTCCTCTGCTGACAGGTGATTGATGACTCTGTCTACCTCCCTGCAAGGCATCATTATCCAGCAGGTGTGAGTATCTTAACTCATGCACCAACACGCTGAAGGCTAATTATTAAGCAGTAAGCTCTTTACATTAACTAGCTGTAAGCCAAAGAGGGGAATTTACCCTACAGGTACTGGACAGATACACTACTATATAGGGAATCTAAACCCTATACCCTTCTATTCAGCATAGTGTTAAGGAGGAAGTCGGGGGAACAATACTTTTAACTAATAAAAGGAAGGTGTAGAGAACAGGCAACATAACACCCTAGACCGCCTCTAATTAACTATAAGCCAAACACAAGGGAAAGTGCATCAGTTGCAGTATAAAGCTGGCCACGCATCTAAAGATTATCTGTCCAACCAGCCAACTAGTCGATTGGTTGGAATGAAAATCTGGTAAGGATTGAAAGCAAATGACAATCAGCAATTTGCTCCCAAATGCCGGAAAATGGACAAAAACTGTTGTTTGAACAAATTGTTTAGATCAAACATTTAACAAACTTGTCTGACGACCATTTTCATCTGTTTTCTGGCATTTAGGAGCAAATTGCTAATCATCATTTACTCCCATACGTTACCAGATTTTCATTCCAACCAATCAACTAGTTGGCTGGTTGGACAGATAATCTTTAGATGTGTGGCCATCTTAAGTCCCTAGACAGCCAATGAGACCTGCAATATCATAAGGCTGGTGTTGGGAAATAGTAACTAAGTCCATACACATAACATCCTGCTCTGGCTTCTGCCTTATGAAATAGCAGTAAAGTAGGAAACACCTAAGTCAAAGTCCATTATAATTTTATATAAACAACAAGCTCCAGGCCAAGAGATACAAATTAAAAGAACTTATATCTCTATCCACATATTAACCGGAGGTCAAGATAGCTACAATTAAACTTCAACTAACAAACTTTTCTCAAAGCCAGAAGACCTAGGGACTTGGACTTTTCACTCTAAGGACATAAGTCTTTTGGATGGCAATATAGGATAAAGTATAAAAGTATAGGTTCCCTCTACTAGTTAATTACAATTTATGTATGGAAGTGTAATGCATTGTATTGAGTGACCTTTACGTGTAATGTATGAGGACTACCTACAATTGCTTAGGATAAAGAGAGGAAAACATATCTATGTGTTTGTGAAGTTTACTTACCAGGAGGAGTGTCAGTAGAAGTCCATTGAGGTCCGGACCTGTGGAGAGAAGATAGAAAGTTGGTAAACAAATAAAAAGGTGTAAAAATATATGTACACATAAGCATTGGGGCAAAACCGAACATCATAGTCATGTAATATATTACTACCAATTATAGGAACATCCATAAGCTAGGCTTACCCAAGCAAGCCTGACTGACTAACACTGCACATATAGCTTTGGTGGAGGCACTATTATACTAAACCCTGAATCAGGGTTACATGTAGTAATACAGAAAAAAGTAAATAACAAAAACAATAGTAAGTATGGCAATATTAGAACTGGAGGTCTGACAGTCCATGTGTAGAGGAGGGCGGGCTGACCCTGAGTCCCCTTCTGGGTGTGGGCACAGATCAACTTGCATCCAAGATTTGCAAAAGAAAGTGTCAGACCCAACACTGAAATGACTGAAGCAAGAGCTGGCATGTGAAAGTGGGGAGTAGGGCCAGACTAACTAAGTTGTGGGGGCCCCCACCAAGCCACTCGGAGCCTACTACCTCACCCCCCTGCCTACGCCTACCCCTCCCCAATTACTTGCCTTGGCTCTGTATTCTGAATGAAGGAGCACAGTCAGCGATGCTGCATAGAGTACAGAGCAGCTCCTGAGGCCCAATATCTGTGATCAACATCATGGACATGATGTGTCACGTGATGGTGATGAGGGGACTCGGACGCATTCTGCGCTCTATGCGGCAGCGCTAACTGTGCTGCTTCATTCAGAACACAGAACTGTTGCAGCTCAGCCCCATCTGGGAACAGGTGCCACCGGACTCCTGGTCTTAGCAGGGACATATATATATATATATATATACATATATATATGTAGCAAACGTATATATTACATACACACTAACATACACATATGAGGTATATCTACTAAATAACGAGACTGATTAAATAACTCATCTTTATTTATTGGTATTACAAATTTAATGTTTGTCCCCTTCAATATACTCCCCATTTGCACTAATACATGGCTGTAGTCTTGTTTTCCACTGGTGGAAGGCATGGAGCAAATCAATTTCTGTTAGTTCTTTCAACATATCTGCAGTTTTCATATTTACAGCATCAACTGATTCAAAATGTGTCCCTTTAAGCACGGATTTAACTTTTGGGAAAAGATAAAAGTCGCAAGGTGCTAAATCAGGCGAATATGGAGGATGTGCAAGTGTAGTAATGTGATTGTCGGTAAAAACTGCTTCACAGTAAGTGCTCTGTGAGCAGGCGCATTGTCCTGGTGAAGAATGAAACCATTTTTCCACAGTTGCGGCCGTTTCTTTCTGATTCTTTCTCTCAGCTTTTTCAAAACTTCCTCATAATAATGCTGGTTACCTGTTGTGCCTTCATGTAAAATTACACCCTTTATATCGAAAAAAACAATGAGCATTGCTTTGAATTTTGACTTGCTTTCACGAGCTTTGTTCATTCATGGTGATGACGGTGTTTTCCAGTACATTGACTGTCTTTTGGTTTCAGGATCGTGCCAGAAGATCCAGGTCTCATCACAAGTGATTACTTTATGAAACAGGTTTGAATCTATGTCAAGTTGCTGCAGAATGTCAACACAACATTCCTTGCGACGTTCTTTTTGCTCTGGTGTGAGAACCCTTGGGACGATTTTTGCATAAACTTTCGTCATGTTAATATCCTCACACAAAATTTTTCATGTGGTGTCTTTGTCAATGTTCACAGATTCAGCTATCATTCGAACACTGAGTCGGTGGTCTTTTCGAACAATCTGACCGATTTTTTCTACATTTTCTTCGGTTCTTGAAGTGCAAGGTCGGCCAGGGCGTTCATCATCTTTGACATTCTCACGTCCCTCGCTGAATCTTTTGTGCCACTCAAACAAACGCGCATGAGACAGGCAGTGATTCCCATAGGCCCTAGTAAGCATTTGAAAATATTCTGTTGGTGTTTTGTGTGCTTTTGATTACTTTGTTTATTATGTGGAATCACAGTCTTGTTATTTTATAGACATACCTCGTATACAGTATACACACACATAAACACATAAATAGACACCATACTTGCCAACTCTCCCGATTGTCAGGGAGACTCCCTGAAATATTAGCAATCTCTCTGACTCCCTGAAGAGTCTAGAAATCTCTGTGATTGTACCTTATTCTCATAATGAAGCTGTAATATATATAAAAACAGAGATATATACATTCAAATGGGATAATTAGTATAATTTCCCTGCATTGGATATAAGGCACAATGGGCCCGATTCAGACCCGCTCGCTAGGCTGCGTTCGCACGCAGCCTGCCGATGTTTGCCATCTGCGCATGCATATAAGTCACAGTGCGCATGCGGGAACTAGTCCATGCGATTGGGAAGCATTTGCTTGCTGCGTATAGGCAGCACGCTAGAATGAGCAACAGGACAAACAGTTTATGGGTGGTGACAGGGGATGGTCAATGAAAACGTGGGTGTGGTGGTGTGAACGCAGGCGTGTCTGAGCGGCTAAACGTCGTTGCAGAGGCGTGCATAATTATGATGCAGCGTCAAAAGTACACATCACATGGTAGTTTTACACACTGAAGCACTCGCAGTGTTTGCGGTAGGGTATGGTCAGCCGCAAGTGCTGCAAATGGGTCCGATGGTACTCAATGTTACTGATTGTTACATACATTTCATAGAGATGACGTGGGAAAGTGGGCGTCTTCAGACAGGCTTGTGGGTGTTTAAATACACACCGCGATCGCACGCCAAGACATAGTGCCTTGGCATGCGATCGCGGAATTTGCATACTTTGGCAGCTGACGTGTGAACGCATCTAGCTAGCGGGTCTGAATCCAGCCCAATGATCCCTATGGCTACATGCATTTTCTGAAAAATATCAGTGTGTTTTCATCAACAAGCAACTGCTTTGGTGCTCATTTACATTTGCATGTAAGTCTCTCAGATGTAGCAGTAAACGCTCACTGTACCACCACGCTCATAGGTGTTGCTTTCACAATCTCCCTGAAATGCCTTTTCAAAAATAGGAAAGTATGATACACACTAACACATATACATACGCAGTATACAAACACTAACACATATATACACACTAACACATACACAGTATATACACAATAACACATACTGTACACATGCACAGTATACACACACTAACACATATATACACACTAACACATACACAGTATACACACACTAACACATACTGTATACATACACAGTATACACACACTAAAACATACACACTAACACAGTATACACACACTAACATAATGTACAGAATATACAATAACACAGACACATGTATAAACACACTAACACATATACATACACAGTATACACACTAACATATACATACACAGTATACGCACACTAACACATATATACACACAGTATACACACACTGACACATACAGTATATACACACTAACCCATACACAGTATACACACACTAGCACATAATGTACAGTATATACAATAACACAAACACATAAATACACACTAACTAGGGGTGTGCACCGGCCACTTTTCGAGTTTTGTGTTTTGGTTTTGGATCTGGATCTTTCTTCGTGTTTTGGATCTGGATTGGTTTTGCCAAAACCACCCTTCCGTGTTTTGGGTTCTGGGTTTTGTGTTTTGGATCTGTATTTTTTTTTAAAAAAGCATAAAAACAGCTAAAATCACAGAATTTGTAGGTTTTTCTGCTCCTATGCTATTATTAACCTCAGTAACCTTAATTTCCACTCATTTCCAGTCTATTCTGAACACCTCACACCTCACAATAGTGTTTTTATGTCCAAAAGGTTGCACCGAGGTAGCTGGATGACTATGCTAAGCGACACGAGTGGGCGGCACAAACACGTGACCCATCTAGGCGTGATACTGCAGTGGCAGACAGGATGGCAGTTTGAAAAACTAGGCCCCAAACTGTACATAATGCAAAGAAAAAAAAGAGGTGCAAGATGGAATTGTCCTTGGGCCCTCCCACCCACCCTTATGTTGTATAAACAGGACATGCACACTTTAACAAAACAATCATTTCAGCGCCAGGGTCTGCCACACAACTGTGGCTGAAATGATTGGTTCGTTTGGGCCCCCACAAAACAAGCTGGCAATTAATCTGTCCCTGCACAAACTGGCTCTACGGAGGCAAGATGTCATCCTCATCCTCCTCATCCACCGATTCCTCACCCTCTTCAGTGTGTACATCCTCATCCTCACAAAGTATTAACTCGTCCCCACTTGAATCCACCACCACAGGTCCCTCTGTACGTTCTGGAGGCTGGTCTCCCTGGAAGAGCTGATAATTCATTTTGATGAACATCATCTTCTCCACATTCTGTGGAAGCAACCTCCTATGCCTTTCGCTGACAAGGTTCCCGGCTGCACTAAACACTCTTTCGGAGTACACACTGGAGGGGGGGCAACTCAGGTAAAATAGAGCCAGTTTGTACAGGGGCCTCCAAATTGCCTCTTTTTCCTGCCAGTACAGGTATGGACTGTCTGACATGTCTACTTGGATGCTGTCACCGATGTAATCCTCCACCATTCTGTCAATGGTGACAGTATCATATGCAGTGACAGTAGACATGTCAGAAATTGTTGCCAGGTCCTTCAGTCCAGACCAGATGTCCAAACTTGGTCCTGCCTGCCCTGCATCACCGCCAGCGGGTTGCTTAGGATACCTAAGTTTTTTCCTGGCAGCCCCAGTTGCGGGAGAAAATGAAGAAGGAGCTGTTGACGTGTCACGTTCCGCTTCAGCTGACAGTGTGTTCACCAGCAGGTCTTTGCACCTCTGCAGGCTTGTGTCGGCCGGAAAGAGAGACACCACATAGGCTTTAAACCTAGGATCGAGCACGGTGGCCAAAATGTAATGGTCTGATTTCAACAGATTGACCACCCTGGAATCCTGGCAAAGCGAATGAAGGGCTTCATCCACAAGTCCCACATGCCGAGCGGAATCGCTCCGTCTTAGCTCCTCCTTCACTTTCTCCAGCTGCTTCTGCAAAAGCCTGATGAGGGGAATGACCTGACTCAAGCTGGCAGTGTCTGAACTGACTTCACGTGTGGCAAGTTCGAAGGGCTGGAGAACCTTGCACAACACGGAAATCATTCTCCACTGTGCTTGAGTCAGGTGCATACCCCCTCCTTTGCCTATGTCATAGGTGGATGTATAGGCTTGGATGGCCTTTTGCTGCTCCTCCATCCTCTGAAGCATATAGAGGGTTGAGTTCCACCGCGTCACAACCTCTTGCTTCAGGAGATGGCAGGGCAGGTTCAAGAGTGTTTGCTGGCGCTCCAGTCTTCGGCATGCAGTCGCTGAATGGCGAAAGTGGCCAGAAATTTTTCGGCCCTCCCAAAGCGTCTCCTGCACGCCCCTGTCGCTTTTCAGAAAATTCTGCACCACCAAGTTTATTGTGTGAGCAAAACATGGGACGTGCTGGAATTTGCCCAGATGTAATGCCCGCACAATATTGGTGGCGTTGTCAGATATCACAAATCCCCAGGAGAGTCTAAGTGGGGTAAGCCACTGGGCGATGATTTCCCTCAGTTTCTCTAAGAGGTTGTCGGCGGTGTGCCTCTTACTGAAACCGGTGATACACAGCGTAGCCTGCCTTGGAACGAGCTGGCGTTTCTGAGATGCTGCGACTGGTGACGCTGCTGCTGTTGCTGCGTAAGGTGATACATCTACCCAGTGGGCTGTCACAGTCATATAGTCCTTAGTCTGCCCTGTTCCACTTGTCCACATGTCCGTGGTTAAGTGGACATTGTGTACAACGGCATTTTTCAGGACACTGAGGACACTTTTTCTGACGTTTCTGTACAGTCTCGGTATCGCCTGCCTAGTGAAGTGGAATCTAGACGGGATTTGGAACCGGGGACACACTACCTCCATCAATTGTCTAAATCCCACTGCACTAATGGCGGATACCGGACGCACGTCTAACACCAACATAGCAGTCAAGGCCTCAGTTATACGTTTTGCTTCAGGATGACTGCTGTCGTACTTCATCCTCCTCGCTAAGGACTGTTGGAGGGTCAATTGTTTAGTAAAAGTAGTGGTGTTCCTACTTCCTCTCTGGGATGATGAACGACTCCCAGCAGCAGCAACAGCAGCAGCGGCAGCAGGAGGCGAAGCAATGCAGGATCCTCCGGAGGAATCCCCGATAGGAGAGTCAGTCATGCCAGTGACATGGCCTGCAGGACTACTTCCGATCCTGACTAAGGAGGAAATTGACGAGGAGGGAGTTGACGGTGTGGTTTGCAGGCGCTTGGATACAACAGGACAATGGGATTTAGGTGTCCCTGGACTGCTTACGGTCTTAGCCAAAGTTTCTGAACTTGACAGTAACTTATTATGAACACGCTGCAGGTGCCGTATAAGGGAGGATGTTCCTAGGTGGTTAACTTCCCTACCCCTACTTATTCCACCTTTACATAAGGTACATATGGCAAGACAGTTGTTGTCCGGATTTGGATAGAAATATTGCCAGACCAAAGAGGTGGAATGTTTGGTCTTCTGCCCAGGCATGACCGTGATGGGCTTTTTCATCCCACGGACAACAACTGTCTCCCCCGGAGCCTGATTTAAACAAACCACATCACCATCAGAATCCTCCTCGCCAACTTCCTCCTCAGCGCCAGCTACACCAGTATCCTCATCCTGTTGTACTTCAACAGTGACATCTTCAATTTGCATATCAGCAAGTGGACTGTGGGTGCTCCTTTCAGCACTTGCAGGGGGCGTGCAAATGGTGGAAAGAGCCACCTCTTCCCGTCCAGTGCTGGGAAGGTCAGGCATCGCAACCACCACCACACTTGGACTCTCCTTGGGGATTTGTGATATCTTCTTAGAAAGCACAGTTCTTCGCTGTGCTTTTGCCAGCTTAACTCTTTAGATTTTTTTAGTGGGAGGAGGGCTTCCATCGTCATGTGAAGCTGAACCACTAGTCATGAACATACTAGGGATCGACCTTAGCCGTTCCTTGCCACTCCGTGTCGTAAATGGCATATTGGCAAGTTTACGTTTCTCTTCAGCTGATTTAAATGTTTTTTTCAAGGTCATTTTCCTGAACTTTGTCATTTGGGATTGTATGTGCCCTCTATTATGACATTGGGCATCGGCCTAGGCAGACGACGTTGATGGCATGTTATCGTCTATGTCATGACTAGTGGCAGCAGCTTCAGCACTAGGAGGAAGTGGTTCTTGATCTTTCTCTATTTTATTTTTATCGGAGAAAGTTTGGTCCTCCATTTATGTTATATCGATTTGATATATACGTGCGCCTAAACACAGAAAATATTTTTTTATTTTTGCTGGAGAGTAGTGCACTTTGTGGGTTACATCAGCCTTTAAGAAATGAGCCAGCCGGCTCTTTACTTATGGGACACAGGCGCACGCTTGGCGCTGCTCCTTTGTTGATGCACGTGCGGCTACTGCGCACACAATTCACAAACACAGAAAATAATTTTTTTTTGGTTTGGACTGGAGTGTACTTTGGGGGTTACAGCACCCTTTAACGGTCAAGCCAGCCGGCCCTTTACTTATGACACAGGCGCACGCTTGGCACTACTTTGTTGATGCACGTGCGGCTACTGCGCACACAATTCACAAACACACAAAAAATATAATTTTTTTGGTTTGAACTGGAGTGTACTTTGGGGGTTACAGCAACCTTTAACGGTCAAGCCAGCCGGCCCTTTACTTATGACACAGGCGCACGCTTGGCACTACTTTGCTGATGCACGTGCGGCTACTGCGCACACAATTCACAAACACAGAAAATATATATTTTTTTGGTTTGGACTGGAGTGTACTTTGGGGGTTACAGCACCCTTTAACGGTCAAGCCAGCTGGCCCTTTACTTATGACACAGGCGCACGCTTGGCACTACTTTGTTGATGCACGTGCGGCTACTGCGCACACAATTCACAAACACACAAAAAATATTATTTTTTTAGCACTTGGGGGGAGCACCCCTGATGGACAGAGCATCCCCTGGACAACACTACAGCACCCCTTTAGGACTGGGACTCTGCACAGGACTTTGGAGTGGACACAGCCCCTATGGACAACTGACTGCACAACACAGTCCAGCCAGCCCCTATGGACTTTGGAGGAGTGGACACAGCTAGTATGGACAACAGCAGCACAGCACAACACAGCCAGGCCCTATGGACTTTGGAGGAGTGGACACAGCCCCTATGGACAAAAGCAGCACAGCACAACACAGCCAGCCCCTATGGACTTTGAAGTAGTGGACAACAGCAGCACAGCGCAGCACAGCACAGCACAACACTACTCTGCACTACACTACACTACACTACACAGCCCAGCCAGCCCTAACTCCCACCCTCCCTCTTCACTGTCCACAGCCGAGTGAGAAAATGGTGCCGACGCGGGGACCGTATATAGGTTCCAAAACCCGCGAGACTCGGAAGGCGGGATGATGACGTTTTGCCTCGATTTCAGATCCGAGTCAGGCGGGAAAAGTCGAGCCTGACTCGGATCGGACTCGGATCGGGAGGCTCGGGGGGGTTCGGATTTCAGAAATCCGAACCCGCTCACCCCTAACACTAACACATACATACACAATAAATTAGTATACATACACTTACATTTTAATGCAGCAGCACCAGGCTGATAATCGCAGGCACCTCACCTCATTAGGCCCCACCCCCTGACGCTGTAATATGCAATTTGCGGGTTATATGGGGCGGTGCTCATCATTTTGGCTCTGCTCCCAGTTTGGCCTGCGTAGGGCTGCGTGCACTAGTGGTAGGGGCCCCTTTGAGGGTGCCCAAACATAAAATAGCTAAAAAAAGCAGGAAATACAATGTTTAGAGGGGCCGACATATGTAACAATACATCTAACAGTGTTAAAGTAAGAAAGCATGGTAACATGACAATAGATGTTATGCAGGAAACCTGTAGCTGACAGCAGTGTATTATGACTAAGAACAGTAATTTCAAAATCTTCTTCCCTTTAAGATGAACAACATGAGAACAATGTAATAATATATACACACGCACACACACGTGCACACACATATGTTATGTATATCAGTATACAGTAAATACATTTTATTCTCCATTTCTCTATAATCTCAGTTGTATGCTCAATACCTATTTTGTTAGGTTCCTGTCTTCGGCTACCGATGAGCAATGGTTGTCTCTGTTGGATATTATTTTGTTCTCATTTAAGAGTCAGACTTAATGAATATGTGTTTCCAGATACTGTCTAGGTCAGCGGTGTTATGTGCAAAGCAGGGACATATCTATAAGAGAGGCAGGATGTGCACTGCACATGGGCCCCTGGGTCCAGGGAAGTCCACACCACACACCATGCACCCATTTATTTTATATTTACCTCTACGGAGTCCCGCTTTGGCAGGAGCAGTGCTGCACAAATCACCGTCAAAATGGCGTGGCGGCCATTTTCCTGGCTTTTTGTGCATGCGCAGTAGGGAAATATCCTGGGAAAATGGCTGCCACGCTATTTCCCTGGTGACCTGTGCATGTGCAGTAAATTCTGGCACAGTGCTAGAGTCTATTAGTGCTCTCCGCTGGGGAGAGAGGAGGGGGTCCTGGGTGGAGACTGCACACGGGCCCCCTCCTTTCTTAATACGCCCCTGATGCAAAAGCTGTACTTATACAATGTTAGGGCCCCCAGAAACCTTAATCCATTCCTGATCACTATAAATACAATCCTTGGTAGTAGCAGTTGCAGTTGTAGTCACTGAGTAGCTCAAAGATGCCATACTTGCCTACTTATAGAATTTCCTCTTCAGTAGAAACCTGAAAAGGAGATGCAGGTGGGTGGTGATGAGAGTGGGGCCAGACTAGTAGCAACATTAGGCCCCGCCCCTCGTGACCATATGTCATGAATCGCGCATATTTAAATAGGGATGAGGCCAAATGACGCAATCATAGAATCATGTCATTAGGCCCCACTCACTCTTCATGGATCAGCTGATTCCCCATTCTGCCCAGGAGTGTCTACTGTTCCAGGAGTGTGGGGGGGATACCCAAAAAATCGTGAGCCTCCCGCAGGATCTGGGAGAGTAGACAATGTGAAATCCATTGGGTGTTTGATGTCCTGAATAAGAGCGGACTTTAACCCCGACAAGTGCAGGTTCTAGAAAAGGTTTAAAGTGGCAGGACCAACACAATTGTAGATGGAGTTAGCAAACTTATCTCTGGAAGGGGAGCTGTATCAAGCCTTGTAGAGATAAAGTGGAGTAGTTGCCCAAAAGCAACCAATCAGCTTCTGTCATTTCAGTTACTGTGCTAGATAAATTAGAGAAGTTGATTGGTTGCTTTGGATAACTTCTCCACTACATCTTTCGCCAAGGCTTGATATATATCCCTTAAGCAACTGATTAATATCCAACAGGGATAGACTTTGCACATTGATTGCAGGAGACAGAAGCAATCACCAAACAGAAATAGGGTTTGAACATACAATTGAGAATATATAGAAATAGAGAATAATATCAATTTATAGTATCACAAATAATTTCCCATTAGCGTATCTCATGCCATATTCAGTGAGTCCAAAAAGTCCCTCTGCTGTGACTGTGGAAGCGCGCCGGACCACTTTTGCTGGTTTTGGTACTAATTTGCAAGCCACTTTTGGTTTTGGTTTTGTCAAACCGCTGTGACTGGTTTCGGTTTTGTATTTTTTTCCAAAAATTGGTAAAAAAAAGCGAAAATCACATATTTGAGTTTTTCTTGTTCCTAGAGTATTATTAACCTCAACAACATTCATTTCCAGTAATTTCCAGTCAAATTTCACCACCTCACACCTCACAATATTGGTTTCATCCAGTTTAGGCCAAAAGGCTGCACCGAGCTAGCTGGCTAACTAAGCTAAGTGTCAGCAGTGGGCAGCACAAACACATGGCAGTTCAACTTCAAGCATGGCACATCTAGGAAACGAGTGGCACTGCCATGGCAGACAGGATGGCAGTGTAATAAACTATAAAAATGTTTGTCGTCTACGCAAAAAGACAGTCAGCAATGCCTCAATCAGCGCATAATGCAAATAAAAATAAGTACAAGATGGAATTGTCCTTGGGCCCTCCCACTGACCTACTATTGTATATATTAAACAGGACATGCACAGTTTAACACACCAATCACTTCAGCAACAGGTACTGCCACTTGTGGCTTAAGTGAGTGGTTTGTTTGGGCCCCACAAAACAAGCTACCAATGGGCTTAAGGCAGCTAATAGTATTGTTTATACTACCCAACTTTGGAAGAGGTCATTCTCCTCATCTGATGCCTCACCCTCATCATTGTGTACATCATCCTCACACAATATGGATTCATCCGCGCTGGAATCCACCATTACAGGTACCTCTGTTTTTTTTTTATGTACTTAGTGTTAAAAGTCTCCATTATGGAATTTCCAGTTCATTTTGATGAACATCATCTTTTCCACATTTTGATGAAGTAGCTTCCAACACCGATCGCTGATAAGGTTCCCGTCTGTGCTGAAAACTCTTTCTGAGTATACACTGGAGGATGGGCAGTTTAAATAATGCAAAGCCAGTCTGTACAAGGGCACCCAAATTGCCTTTTTCTTTCCATTTTTCAAATGGATTCTGCAACATGTTTATTTGTGCAGTGTCATGAAAATAATCTTCAACCATTCTTTGGATGGCGACCCAATCAGATGAAGTCACAGTAGAGGTGTAACTAATTTTCAGCAATTCTTTTAGACCCGACCAGATGGCTCAATGTTGTGTTGGCTCCTCTGCATCACCACTGGGTATTTTGGAAATGCTGAATTTTCTCCTGACAGCTGCTGGAGAAACTGAAGGAGGAGATGTTGTCATGTGGAGTACCACTTGAGCTGCCAACTTGCTCACCAGGAGTTCTTTGCATCACTAAGATCTGGGTCAATTGGAAAGAAAGACATGATGTATAACTTAAACCTAAGATCAAACACGGTCACCAAAATGTAGTGATCAGATTTCAAGTTATTGGCAAGCCTCGGATTCTGGTGAAGTGAACAAAGGACTTGATCTACATGTCCTACATACTTAGTGGAATCGCTTTGTTACATTTCCTCCTTCAACAGCTGATTTTACAAAAGCCTAATTAGGGGAATCACCTGACTCAAGCTAGCAATGTCTGAACTCACTTCACAGGTGGCTACTTTGAAGGGTTTGAGAACGTTGCACAAGGCAAAAAGCATTCTTCACTGTGCTAGACTAAGGAACACCCTCCATCCTCTCCCAATGTCATGGCTTGTTGTATAGCTGTGGATGGCTTTTTGCTGTTCACCCGTTCACTGAAGCATATAAAGGGTGGAATTCCACCTGATTACCACTTCTTGCTTCAGCTGATGGCAGGGCAAATTCAACTGTTCTTGCAGCTGTTGCAATCTCCTGCATGCTGTGGCTGAATAGTGAAAATGTACCAAATTTTTTTGGGCCACAGACAGCATCTCCTGCACGCCCCTGTCATTTAAAAAATAAACCTGTACCACCAAGTTGGTTGTGTGAGCAAAACATGGAACGTATTGTAATTTAACAAGCTATAATGCTCTCACAATATTGGTGTCATTGTCAGAAGTCACAAATCCTGAGGAGAGTTCAAATGGGGTAAGCCATTTTGCTATGACATACCTAATTTTTTCTAAGAGGTTGAAAGCGGTATGCCTCTTAGTGTAGCTGGTGAATCAAAGAGTAGCCAGCATCTGAATGAGCGGGCATTGTTTTTTAGATAGTGCTACTGTTGCTGAAGGCTAATGACCCATCCTGTGTGCTGTCAGAGTTATGTAATCTTTAGTTTGCCCACTAGCGCTTGTCCACATATCTGTGGTTAAGTTTAATTAACTGTGTAAAACCCACTGCATTAATGGCAGATATTGGACACAGATCTAATACTAGCATAGCCATGATAGCATCAGTGAACCGCTGTGCAACTGGGTGAGAGCTGTCATTTTTGCTTTTCTTTGCAAACAATTGTTTCACAGTCAATTATTTTATTAAATAGTAGTCTTCTTGGTCCCCTTCTGGCATAAATATCCATCCCCAGCAGCAGCAGGCCTAGCTCTGAAGGATGCTTCTGTGGAATCCTGGATAGGGAAGTAGACACCTAGCCTAAACAAATTGGATGCAAGACTATCTCAGATCATTACTGAGGATATTGAGGATGAAGGTGTTGGCTGAGATTGCAGGTGTTGGGATCTAGTTGAACTTGAGAGTAGTGAGCTAGCTAATGCTGGATTACTTGTTGTTAATGTTTTAGCACCAGTTTCTGATGTTGTCAAAAACTTTTCATTGCAAATGACAGGGAGAAGGTTCCTAGATGGTTAACATCCCTACCACTTACTGTAGTTTTACAAATGCTACATATGGCTTAGCAATTGTTGCCCGGAAAATAATTCCACACATAAGAGGTACATTTGTTGGTCCTATCCCCAGGCATGACAATGGCCTTCCTCTTATCATGGCATAGAGCTGCTTCCCTGGTGCCTGTCTTACATAAACAACATCCTCCTCCTTAACATACTCTTTAGCGCCCACGTCAACTACAAATATATCCCCCTCATTCTCTTGAACGTCCTCGGTGGCATCCTCAATTTCTATGTCATCAGCAATATTTGTGCTGTTCATCCCCATATTTGCAGAGGGAGCAGAAATAGTGGAAAACGGCTTCTCTGGCAGTACAGTGTCAGAAAGGTCAGGCTCACACATTTTGTGGAAACAGATTCTCCTCAGGGATTTCTGACATTTCTGTTTCTGAATGCATAGTTTATTCTACTGCCTTAGTGGTTTTCATTTTTTTTACACCTCTTCTAGACTCTGAGTGAAAAGGTATTGCGATGTCATGAGAGGCTATGGAATGTGCCTCACTGACACTTGCAGAACCACCACTCATAAATAAAGGCCAAGGCCTTAGTTTATCTTTGCCACTGCGTGTGATTAATGGCATTTTGGCAATTTTATGTTTTTCTGCACCACACTTTCCCTTTATTAGATGTGTTTTTTTCTTTAACATTGTATATTTTTTATTTTAGATACCCTGACTTAGACTTTCTATGCCCTTGAGCATCGGCTTAAGTAGATAATGTTGGTGCCCACCGGAGATTTCCCCTGTACCCCTGTGGGCCAATCCAACCCTGTATAATGTGTTGGAAAACTTGTACAATACGTCATGACAAATAACGATGATCAGTGTTTCCTAGCTTCAGCCCTCAGGAAACCCCAACAGTGGATGTTTTTTCAGGTTTCCTCACAAAATGAAGTGAAGTAATTAGTACCACCTGTGGCTCTTTTAAAAATGTGTCAGTAAGAATGCATGGAGTATGGATAACATGCACTGTCAGGATTCCCTGAGGACTGGAGTTGGGAAACACTGATATATAAAATGGGAAAACATCTGTCTCAAATAGCCATGCTATTTAGGGATTAAATATTGGAGCTGAAAACTGCAAGCAATATATGGTGGGTTTTAAAACCATATAATAAAATGATCGTTGGTACATTTCACCAAAGGTTGCCAATTTTCCCTCACGGATGTATTTTGGTCTCCTCCCACCCTCTTCCTGCTCTATGATTATTTAGTGCCAAAAATTTCTCCTGCAGTCACTTTTTAGTGCCACGTTGCTAAGGATCAGGAGAAATCATTCAACCGTTACTTCAAATTTTACGGTAATACAGGAAAGGTAAGGATTTTATATGCTACATACTGTAAGTACTGTAATGTTAACATTTACAAGTAATATAATGTAGCAATTTTAAGAAAATCACTGTAACAAAACAACAAAATAAAATTAAATACAGGTTGTCTCCCATATCCAAATATTCAGAAATACAGAATATTCCAAAACACAAATTTTTTTAGCATGACTGAAATAGTAAAACCTTTGTTTTTTGATGGCTCAATGTGCACAAACTTTGTTTAGAGCACTACATCATTAAAAATAAAGTATAAAATGACATTGAGGCTGTGTGTATAAGGTGTATATAAAACATAAATACATTCTGTGTTTTGATTTGGGTCCCATTCCCAGGATATTTCATTATGGTATACAAATATTCCAAAATATGGATATTCTGATATACAAAATACTGTACCCCTGGGCACAAGCATTTTGGATAATAACAATGATCTATAAACATTTTACTATGCACTGAAAGATCAACATTTACACAGATGTTTAAGACTGTATGTACGTATTTTTATAAATTGTTTATAGGTGTTTTTTTAAGCATGCCATTCAGCTCAAAGTTTTTTTACTCAGTCATATAGTAGTGATCTACTGTTTTCATACTGCAGTAACCAGGACTGATTACATTAAACATTAATAATGAGGTGTTTTGTATCTGATCTAGCAGTGTCACTTATTTGCAATGTTTTTGTTTTTTATCGAAAGGAGTCATTTAGTAGTGTAAACTGAGCCCCAACTATTGTCAGCTCTGCTAGATTCAGCATCTGGTGTATCTAATACAGTGGCGTTCCACCCGGTGCGGGGAGGTTTACAGTCCGCATGGCTTCACTGCGGCTGCAGAAAGGGGTTGGGGCCTTGCAGGTAGGGGACGGGGCCTTGCGTCCGAACCCCCATTTTGTCACTCCAGGGGTACCGGAGGTGCGGACTGCCCCCGGGGACCACTCTGTGTGAAGTGCTGGCTCCCTCACTGTTTGAGGAGACGAGTGCTACACATAATGCCACAGTGCAGCACCCATCTCCTTTCACTGAGGAGGAATTGGCACCAGTGATGGCTCCAGAAGTGGGGCTGCAGTGAAGTCCAGGATTCAAACAGGGGAGCCACACCAACTGCCACCCCAAACATCGCCGGCTGGGACTCATTGGTAGTTGGTGTGGCTCCCTTATTTAAATTTTGGACTGGGCTGCAGCCCCCTTGTGGCGCCACTGATCTAATAGTAACTTACAAGATAATAACTATGAGATCCAGTTTATATGTATCTATTATTGCAGGCTGTACGAAGACCTAATTCAGGTCTTTCCTATTTCTTCTTAGGCCTTCCTCTTATTAGTGGTTGTCCTAGTGATGTACAAATATAAACCTATTAATCAAATAAATATGCTTAATAATATATTTAATCCTTAAAGACTTTGATACAGTGGGCCTGATTCAGTAAGGATTGCTATTGCATATGCAGCTGCGAATTCACACATAATGCAGCTGCGAATGTATGCTAATGCCTGCCGTAGCTCATCTGTCATAGAGATGCCTACTGCTCGTCACATGTAGTGAGTACACAAGCTGTGTATGCTGTCGCAGTGGCTAATTTATGCACACCCATGTAACAGTGTTCAAACAGACAGGCACGCCTGCGTTTCTCTGACCACTCCTCCGTTACCACCCCCAAATGTTGACATCCCATCCCTCTGTCTGCGATGGCTTTGTATCTGCGTAGGTGAATGCAGAGCGATCGCAATGCTAAATCGCGCATGCACACTGCAATACATGTGCAGTATGCACCATCGACCGATCTGTGTAGGCGGTTGCAATTGCGATCCATAATGAATCAGACCCATTATTAACAAATATGAGATGGTGTAACACTAAGTACAAGTGCAATATGTATTACACCCTGTTGGCCACATTAACATTTATCATAAATGGATGTATTTATTTATTTAACACTTATTTATATTGTGCATACATAGGGCCTGATTTACAGATGTATGTTTATCCGAGGATGAACGCACATCTCCAATGTTGAAGGTTCTGCGCCAAAAAACCCCCGAGCAGTAGCATGACTGACATGATGCAGCGTTTGGGGGGTGGAGCGGGGGCGTTTCGGGGCACCATTCACAGAAACAGAGGCGTGTTACAGACTCCAGATCTCTTACATGACCAGGCACCAGCCAGGCTGCGGGAAGCTTCAGCCTGATCAAAAGAGCAACGTTTGTGACCATCGGTTGTGATGGTCGCGATGGTGATCCTAGTCTGTGACGTCGGTCTGTGACACCTCCTTCTGCATTTGCACGTAAGATGGATGGATGTGCACAGCCGCTTGTGTGTGGCTGTGTAAATCCATCCATCTCAGAATCAGGCCCATATTCTGCGGCACTTTACAGAGAATATTTCAGTCATTCACATCAGATCTCACCCCAGTGGAGCTTACAATTTATTTGCCATATGAAACCAACACACACATACACTTGGGTTAATATTTTGTCAGAATCCAATAAACAGAGGCGGGCTGGCCCGGGGGGCAGGGTACCATATGCCCCCCGGGCCGGTGCACTTTTCCTTCAGGGAGGGCCGCAGTCACACACTGCACATGCAAGACTGACGGCCGGGTGACAGGCAGAAAGTGCTCTGCAAGTCGCTCCGACAATAGAACCATCAGAGCGGCTGGGCAGCATTCTCTGCCTGTTACCGGGCTGTCTGTCACATTCATGCAGCTTGTGACTGCACACTGAGCACTCCTTCCGAGTCCGCTCCGCAGCAGGGGCTGTGTCCGTATCCATTACCATTGTTTTGCCCTGTAACCAGCTCCTGCATGTGCCAGTGTCCGCAGCCTTTATTTTTGATGTGGAGAGATCAGACAAGGCATCGGCATAGAGAGGTTTTGATAAGACACGGCCGCGCTTATCCTTCCATCCAACACTTCCTGTATCCTCTCCGGGCCTGATTATCAGCACTTACCATTTCACCTGCAGCCGGACAGAGAGCTTTACTATCCGACCCGTACAGCCGCGAGACACGGAGGCTGCCTTCCTCTCCGGCTAACAGTCTCCACCGTATAGCCGGACAGAGAGCCGCGCGGCTCACATCAACTGCCGTCTGTGACTTTGAGGTTGGTTAGTGTTCTAAAGTTTATTTCTATATTATGCGCCCGACGGGGTGATACTCTAACTTTTGTTATTTACCAAGCACCTCTCTACAAATATAAACCACAGACAACATATTATTGTGGACACTTAAAAAAGGATATCTTTACTGCAGGCTTGCGGTTACAGTGTTGCAACAAATTATTAACAAGCTATCAACAATCAAGTGGCCAAACACTTTTTATTGATGTTACTGAACTCTTGCTACACAATGGTTGTTGCTTAATAATTTTTTATATAGCAATATTTGCATCATCTATATATATTAGTGAATCTATTTAATATAGATACACATATTGTGTACCACGTGCTTTTTATTGTCAATATATGTTATTCTTTATATGTATTTTATACCAAAATATTGTTGATATTATCACAATTCTCAGATACTTTTGTGGTAATTCTAGTGGTTCACTAATTCCATTCACCACTCATCTGCATATATGTATAATTGTTGACAACTATTTATTTTTTGTTTTTTTAATTTTTATTAATAAATTAATTCATTTTTGTCTGTATATTAGCGCAGTTTTTCCTATTTTGTATACGGTGTTGTGTGGGGTTGCAATTTCCCCTTTATTTTAAACTGCTGCAGCTACAGATATACAAGTGTCATTTAAGCGCCTTGATATCTCTTTGTTTCTTGTTTGCTGTGTGTGTGTAGTCAGTGTGCACAAGTAGCTTCCTGTCTGAGTCTGCCCCTCCCCTCGGGTCCTCCTTGAGTCTCCGCCCCTGCTATCCCCTGTCTGTCACTACTCTAGATCTGACGCTTCACTGTACTACTGGATCTACTGTACTCCCTCCTGTCCCTGGTCAGGACCCCACCCCCTCCTCTCCTCTCTCTGACTGTTTTAAACTCCTTCCTGTCCCCAGCTAAAGCCATGAGGCCCCGCCCCCTCTCTTACCTTGCCGGCCTATTTTATTCTACCTCCTCCTGTCCCTGCCAAAGACCCCGCCCCCTCACCCCGAGTCTCCGCCCCTTCTCTAGTCACTCTATCCTCATATCCTGTCTCTTCTTTTCTTGTACACTGGGCCTCCTCAGGGACCAGAGACACATCCCCCTTCCATAAAGGTAAGTGCCAGTGTAGGTGTGAACATGTTTAAAATTATATTTGAGGGGGGGGTGGGGATGGAATACTTATGCAATGGGGAGGGGTGTAGTTTTTATCTTAAGGAGGGGGTGTTTTAATACTGTCGGTGCTGGCGATGGTGTAATGTGTGTGTATGTGGGGGGGTATTATTATTGTGTGCAGGGCCATTTCTAGGGCCGGGCGACCCGTGCAATCGCACGGGGCGCGCCTCCTCCGACCCCTGCTGTAGAAAGCCTGTGAACTGCCGGGCGCCTGCTGAGATTCAGTTACCAGCGGGCGCCCGGCAGGGCAGGGCAGAGCAGAGCAGCCGGAGACGGAAGCTCCGGCTTCCGGCTCCCCCAGTGTGCACTATGGGAAAGATGTCATGACTCATGACGTCTTTCCCATAGTGCAGAGGAGCAGCCAAGCGGAGCGGACGCCGGAGTGAGGCTTATGGTAAGTATTAGAGTTTTTTTTTTTTTTGTGTGTGTGCACGCGGCTTTTACTAGGGACAATACTTGGAGGGGGGGCATGTCTGCTGGGGGAGGCACTACTACTGGGGACTTTACTCTGGGGGCACTTCTGCTGGGGGAAACACTACCACTGGGGGCACCTGGGCACTACTACTGGGGACATTACTCTGGGGGCACTTCTGCTGGGGGAAACACTACCACTGAGGGCACCTGGGCACTACTACTGGGGACATCACTGTTGGGGACATTACTAATGTGGACATGACTACAGGGGGCACAAGACTATAGGGGGCACTACTAATGGGGTCATGGCATAGGGGGCACCACTCCGGGGGGCACTACTACTGGGTGCACTGCACTACCACTGTGGGCACTGCATAAGGGGCATAAATACAGGGGGCACGTGTGGTTTTAAAACATAGTTTGTGGTTCTGGCTTTTCCAATATATTTTATGTGGAAGTGGTTTGTTGCAGTGTAATCCCTAAGTGGCCTTTTCAGTGTATTTTATGTGGACCTGGCTTATTACAGTATATTTTATGTGGATCTGGCTTGTATCTTCAATGTGCTGGGCTCGACCCCCAACCTTACTAAAAACGGGTGTGATACAAGGTCATACTTCTGCAAATGTCACACCAAAGGCATGCACACACAAGTGCGGCGTGGGTTTGTGACAGCTAGGCCACACCCCGATTTTTGAGCGCGCGCCTTCGGCGCACCCATGATGTCTGTCTTTCTTTTAACTACATATATTTTTCAGCGCTTTGCCTCTGACAGGTTAGCCACCCCTGGGCTCAGTAGTCACAGCAGCTGACATTCTGTGGTCTTTCAAGACAACGCTCCCTTACTGTGGTACCACACCCCCCATGATTAGGCCACGCCCACAATATTACTGCTTCTTGAGGGAAGGGGGGGGGCGCATTTTGACTGCTCGCACTGGGAGCCTCAGACCCTAGAAACTGCCCTGATTGTGTGTGAGGGGTATATTCATAATATCTATGTTATATGTGGGTCTCTGCATTATCTGGTGATTACTGCTATGATCTGCATTATCTCTCATGCCACTGTGACACTCCCTGATGTGTCGGTCACTGCGAACATCTCTGCATTATATACAGCCACTGCAACGCTTCCTGATCTAGCGGTCACTGCGAACATCTCTGCATTATATGGCACATCACTGCGACGCTTCCTGATCTAGCGGTCACTGAGAACCTCTCTGCATTATATGGCAGTCACTGCGACGCTCCCTGATCTGACAGTCGCTGCGAACCTCTCTGCATTATATGGCACATAACTGCAACGCTTCCTGATCTAGCGGTCACTGAGAACCTCTCTGCATTATATGGCACATCACTGCGACGCTTCCTGATCTAGCGGTCACCACGAACCTCTCTGCATTATATGGCACATCACTGCAACGCTTCCTGATCTAGCGGTCACTGAGAACCTCTCTGCATTATATGGCAGTCACTGCGACGCTCCCTGATCTGACAGTTGCTGCGAACCTCTCTGCATTATATGACACATCACTGCAACGCTTCCTGATCTAGCGGTCACTGAGAACCTCTCTGCATTATATGGCACATCACTGCGACGCTTCCTGATCTAGCGGTCACTGAGAACCTCTCTGCATTATATGGCACATCACTGCGACGCTTCGTGATCTAGCGGTCACCACGAACCTCTCTGCATTATATGGCACATCACTGCAACGCTTCCTGATCTAGCGGTCACTGAGAACCTCTCTGCATTATATGGCAGTCACTGCGACGCTCCCTGATCTGACAGTCGCTGCGAACCTCTTTGCATTATATGGCACATCACTGCAACGCTTCCTGATCTAGTGGTCACTGAGAACCTCTCTGCATTATATGGCACATCACTGCGACGCTTCCTGATCTAGCGGTCACTGAGAACCTCTCTGCATTATATGGCACATCACTGCGACGCTTCCTGATCTGGTGGTCACTGAGAACCTCTTTGCATTATCCGGCGGTCACTGTGATGTTCCTTGCTTTATATGGTGGTCACCGTAATATTCTCTGCATTACAATAGTGGACACTGCAACACTCTCTGTATATTATATACCGGTTACTGCCCACTATATGAATAATCTAAAGTCTCTCCGGCTTTATACTAGAAAAGCAAATATGTTACGTGAACTTAAAGAAGACAGGACAGGGTGCCCAGTGTGCAAAAATGTCTAGGTGCAGCTATGCATGTGACAGTGAGACTTGACAAAAGACATAGCTCTGTTAAAGAGCCAGACACAATTCCAGGATCTTGGGTAGGCTGCTGATATTTACTGTACATTGTTTTGCTAAACTATTTTAAGTCAGTGAATGAGTAAAAACATGTATTTAACACTTTCACTGCTGCTGCCATTGTTAGATGCGCTGAACTCTTGCTTGACTGTGGCCTATAAGTTCCCATATGAGGTTTTTAATTAATTGATATTTGCCGTTCCATCGCCTTAATGAAAACAGTACTTGTGCTGCAGCTCCATAGCCTGTGAACATAATGCAGATATTCTACCTGGGATGCTTATTGTTCACTAACAAGCAGTAGAATACATTATTATTATGCCACATTTGTAATGTTTTTATTTATTTTTTACTTATAGAATGGGAATTTATTAACCATACTTTTTTTTTTAATACAAATTATCATAATTACCAGTCACTGCAATAGTCCCTATATTGTATACCTGTTACTAAAATTGTGCCTGTATTATATATCTGTCACAAGAATTGTCCCTGTATTGTATATTGGTCACGTCAATAATCCCTGTATTGTATAATCGTCACAGGAATGGTTCCTGCATTGTATAATGGTGAGTAGAATGGTTCCTGCATTGTATAATGGTGAGTAGAATGGTTCCAGCATTATGTAGGGATCATCACTAGAATGGTTTCTGGTTCGGGATGGGGCTGGTCTTTGTATTTGTTTATAGCTCTTTGACATAACAATTTTTCATATACTGTATTTCATTGGGTAGTTAAAGCACACCTACAGAGGCTATTATCGGGATGTAGTCAGCATCCTGTCACACGGCATGCCGACGGTCGGGATCCCGGGTTCAGAATACCGGGTGACAGCGTCCTGAAGGTAAGTATCAGAATGTTAGGTTTAGGGTTAGAGTTAGGCACTAGGGGGAGGGTTAGGTTAGGCACCGGGAAGGCCTGTGAGATAGTCATGTGAAGCCATCAGTTGGGGCCTGAGTGTCCCCCAATCAGGATTAGGCACTAAGGGGGAAGGTTAGAGTTAGGCACCGGGGAGGGAGGGTTAGGGTAGGGAGAGTGGGAGGGTTTATCGGGATTCTGACAGCCGGGATCCCATACCCTACCCGCTATTATCATGAGTCTTTCCCAATTGCTGGTAGAAAAACCGGGCCACTTACTTGTGTCTGCCCCCCAGGCTAAAAGTTGCCAGTCAGCCCCTGCCAATAAACCTACCAGTTGTATTTTTTGATTGTGGGAGAAAAACAGAGCACCCAGAGGAAACCCACACAAACACATGGAGAAGATGCAAAATCCACACACCTACACCCTAGCTAGGAATCTAACTCAAAACCTCAGTGCTGTGTGGCAATAATGCTAACCACTGATGCCCAATGTCACAACTGTACTGCTCGATATGGAGAAGCAGGAAAATTTGTTGGTGTGACAGAGATCATGGTCTGTGTGGGATGCTCCTGTCATCTCGTGGTCCCTGCACCAATGCCAAGTTGTCTGACACATACGGGCAGATCTGTGGATGCCTGGATAGGCTCCGGGGAGGCAGCTTCAGTCTTTGCACTGCCATCTCAATCCCTGCAGCGCTTCCAACACTGCCCTATACCTGCAAAAAATACCCTAGACAACAGGGTCCATCAGGCCATAGTCCCATTGAAAACAATCCCAGTGAGCTCTATAGTCAATCTGCCCCTGAAGGTAAGCATCTACAGACCTATAGAATAGAATACATTTCCTGCTTCCAGGCACTCCACCAGCAGGGCGTAGGATGATGCATGTGCACCTCTGTCAGTCTGCACTACTAAATTGACACAGTTCTTCTGGGATTTTTGGCTTCGCCTAAGTCCCCTATACATTGTCAGCATCGCAGCTTCAGTCATTGATGCCTGAGATGCTTGAAACTGCAGGGCGCCAGTGGCTTTTGAAGACTAAAGGACAAGGTGAACATGTAGTGGGTCTGACCAGATATAAAGGTGGGCCAGTATGAAGCTAACCATGTGCCCCTTTGGCATATTGATGAATCATATGGATCTCTTATTTGAATAATTTTACATACATAGCATGCTTGCAATTGTCTTGTTTACATTTGTAGCCTATGTGCCTATCCACGTTACAAAAGGCAAAGCCATGTTACCATTACCAGAGGCATAATGAAGGTTCATGGTGACCAAGGCAATCTAAAGAATAGCGCTCCTTGAAACCTGTTCTTTAAAATTCTCGCTGAATGTTAAGATTGGTACTCACACACTGAAACGCAAATTAGAAAAAATCAAGGCACAAAATCAATCCGAAAGTGGAGTAGAGCCGGCAAAATTATTTATTTTTTAGTAAAGAGAGTAGGGGGTAAATTTACTAAGAATCGAGTTTGGTTGTGTTTGCAAACTCATGCGAGTTTAGCCTTTTTTTCAAACTCGCAAATTTACTAAGATCAAACAGGTGCGAGATTGGAAGTGAGTTTTCTCACTGTTAAAACTCATGTGAGTTTGCAAACTCAACTAAACTCACCATCGGCCAAACTAGGTAGTACTTTACATGGAATAGATGAAACTCGCAAATTTACTAAGAATCGAGTTTACAATCTCTGATGAGTTTGTAGCAAACTCACTGTTAAATTGAAGTTTGAAATAGACCATCTCCTGAGCTGCGAGTTTGGCAGAAACATACTTATATCAGTGTGATTTGTGTATGTTTCTGCCTGACTTACCAGCCAGTCCTAGTTCTGAAAATTACGGGGAACAAAATGAATAGGGTACCAATGTAATTTAGGAACCAGCACCTGGCTGCAGGGCCAGTCCTGCTTTTAAATATAAGGGGAAAATAATTGCATAGGGTACCCCCTATATTTAAAACTAGGACTGGCCATGTGCTAGTTCCTAAATTACGGTGGAACCCTACTCGTTTTTTTTCCTCCATAATTTTAGGAACCAGGACTAGCTGACAAGTCTGGGGCTGGTTAAGCTTTTGTGGGGGGCACCCTATGTCATTTTTTTTCTAATATTGAACAATTTTTTTTCAGGTTCAATACACAAGCAGCCTTCACATATTTCATTGATATGTGCAGGCTGCTTGCTCCGGTGAGTTTTGCAGAGAGAAAACACTGCAATCTCGAGTAAGTAATCTAATCTAAACTCTCATCTAAACTCTCATGTAGGGGTAAATTTACAAAGATTCGAGTTTGGTCGATATTTTAGTTTTTAAACTCACTTTGCCTCACCAAAACTCAAGTGAGTTTTCCCTTATCAAACACGCAAATTTACTAAGAAGTGAGTTTAGCTGAAAGTGAGTTTTTTGATGGTGAAACAGATCGAGTTATTTCCCCCAAATTGCGAGTTTAGAGGAGAGTTTAAGGAGAGTTTAGATGAGAGTTTACGGAGAGTTTAAGGAGAGTTTAGATGAGAGTTTAGATGAGATGGCTTACTCGAGATTGCAGTGTTTTCTCTCAGCAAAACTCACCCGAGCAAGCAGCCTGCACATATCAGTGAAATATGTGAAGGCTGCTTGTGTATTGAACCTGTAAAAATTTACTAATGGTCGTGTTTGTGTGAGTTTGTGTGAGTTTGCAAACTCACGCGAGTTTAGCCATTTTATTCATCTTGCAAATTTACTAAAGACAAACTCGAGTGAGTTTGAAGTGAGTTCTATTTTTTCACTGTTAAAACTCATGTGAGATTGCAAATTCGAAAAACCTCACAATCGGCCAAATTAGATAGTACTTTGCATGAAAAAGATGCAACTCACAAATTTACTAAGATTTGAGTTTCCAATCTAGTGTGAGATTGTAGCAAACTAACTTTGAAATTGAAGTTTTAAACACTCACCTCCTGAGCTGCGAGTTTGGCTGGAACATACAGAAATCATTGTGATAGTGTGTGTAGTGCCACTGTAAAATACAATAGTTTACTACTATTTAACAATTTATTACCCCCGTCCAGGGGTGCAGGGAAGAGCCCCGGGATTCAGGACAAGCCTGGGGTTACGGGAGGGGGGGGGCCCTTCTTGGGGGAGCCAACCTCCCCTGCGATCCCCGGCTTGGCTGACCAGCTTGGGGTTGTAATGCCTTGGCTACGGAACCCCGGTGAAAGGGTCTCCAGGCTGTGGCATTACACCCCGGGCGGTTTGGTCTGATGCTGGTTTTAAATATAGGGGGTACCCTATGCAAATTTTTTACACCCTATATTTAAAACCAGGACTGGCCCTGCAGCCTGGTGCTGGTTCCTAAATTACGGTGGAACCCTACTCATTTTGTTCCCCATAATTTTAAAAACCAGGACAGGCTGGCAAGTCCGGGGCTGGTTAGTCTTTTGGGGGGGATTCTCACATAATTTTTTTTCTAACATTTTTTTTTACAGTGCAGACTTCTGGCTGATGGAAAAGCACAATTAGAGATGGGAGCATCTAGCGGCACCTGGCAGTATTGCACTCAGCAGTGACACTGACGGGGCCAGGCAAGCTCATAAGAGCCATCCTCTGGTCGGAGCTGTAGTTAGCATGTCTGCTGGCCAGTACTGAGCAGGGGGAAGTTTCTGGATACTTAGAAACCCCCCCTACATGCACTACTGTAGAGCATATTCTAAGGTCAATATTAAGTACTACAACCCATTCGTTATGATTCTATCACTAAAATAACCTTATTTTAATAACACCCACTTAAAATACTCCACTGATTTTGTTGAAAAATTCACTCACTAAAAAAAAATTTCTTCATGGACCCTCCGGGGTTAGAGGCCCTGAAGCCTAAGCTTCATTGGTTTCACAGTAGATCCACCTCTGGATTTAGATAAAATTGGATTGCATAAATAGATTGGTAAGAGGAGGTTTTGAGGAATAATTAAGTACTTAGATTTAAAATGGCTGTACTGTAGGTGTACACGATTGGCAGGTTGACATTTGTAGAGGCATATAGTGTCAGATATTAGAATTGTGTGGTTCTTTAGAGTAAAGTCAGTTTTGCAATAGACAGTGTAACATTATATCATGTTGTAGACCCATTGTCATGATGCCTGGCTAGATGCATTTGTAACTATTTAGCATCCTTAGCAGAATTTACATAGTTTGGTTTAAAGAGGCATTTATCAGATTCAGCAGTTAGATTGTGTTACTGCATGTCATGCCTCTCATTGTCTATATTGTACAAGTTGGAAAAATGTTTATAGTAATAGAGGCTCCATAATTATTGGAATCTCAATAAGTGATTTTAGATGTTATTTTTCATATGACAATCTTGTTTATATTATATGTCTGTGGCTCAGATATTATTTAGGTTATTTTTCATGAGTATTTTTCTTTATTTTTTTGTTTTTCAATTGTTTTTATTTAGGTAAGGATTATATGTCTGCACAATGTAGCACTTTATTATATTATTGCACTTCTGTTTGGATTATTACAAGTGTAGGTGGGTTAGATGACACACATCTTATGTGGGTGCGTCCAGGTGTCTCCTCCGGAGTCCTGCATCTGACAGGTGTTGCTGTGCCAACGGGGTAGCTCGTGACATCATCCTGCAGCGGCTGATGACACAGCCGGCTCCCCATCACGCAGCAATTATGTCAATTGGGTGATTATAGAGGGCATTATTGGGAGATGGACATGTTCTATAAAGATATGTTACATGATTGTGTTTGTTATGTACTTTAAATATGGAAGGATGGAAACGTCTATCTATCTATCTATCTATCTATCTATCTATCGATGTAGGTGCCCACTAAGAAGGAATTTTTCAAAATTTGAATCCTCAGGGGGTGAAATGGGCTACTAAGTCCTTTCTCATCGTGGCTGTAGCACAGTTCATATTCAAACACCAACTGTCATCCCAAGTTCTGCCAAACATCAATGGCAGTTAGTGCGGCCAGGGGAGGATTGAGCCACCGGGACAGCGGGAAGTTTCCCACTGGGCCGGTCCCCTCTCCTCTCTGCTGGGCTGATTGACACACTGATCGGCGGCTCAATGGCTGCTACCGCTATGAGCAGCTCATCCAGGACATGATATGTAAAAAAATGGCCGTGATTCGGGAGGGCTGCTGCGCATGCCCCCCAAGCAGCAGCTCCTCCCATAGACCATTGCGGAGCCTGTGAGTGACAGCTCACGGCTCCACCTCCAGCAGTGACAAGCACAGGAGCCGGCCAGATAGGGCAGCTGCTGGACTCGGGAGCGACCGCAGCAGGCTGGTTTTAGGTGCGTCGCAAATGTGTACGCTATGTTTAAATTACATGCACTACTTAAATCATTGTCTTCTTCAATGTATTGTATAACATACTGAAGGGGGAGGGAGTGGGGCAAGGAGGAGTCCCATAAGGTGAGCAAAAATGTTAAGTGTGTGCACTCTGCAGCTTCACTTGCATTAAAAAGATTCACATGTGACATCGGACATATATATATATATATGTATCTCACATCCTACCGCACAATTTGTAATAGTATTTAAGGTGATGCTGCTTGAGTGAGGCATGATGTAATCGTATTAAACATATATTTAAGGAGCCCTATGTCATATTAAATATATTACACTGGGGAACAATCAATCTGTTACCAGGGATTTAAGAGTCAATTTCGATAAATTTTGTGCTCCTGATCAAGAATATGCCATGCTTATTTTTCAATTGGCTCTAGTTTTTGAGATATACATATGTCTTTAATATTTATGAAAAATTAAATTAAACAATGTTAAAAATAGTTAAAAAGATATTTTTATTATTCTGATTAAATTTGATTCATAAAATGTTATAAAAAGGCACAGGATCATTACTAGAGATGAGCGGGTTCGGATCTTAGAGATCCGAACCCACCCGAATTTAGAGATCCGGAATGAGAACCGAACATGCGTTCAGTTCCCCCGCCAGCCCCGGATCTGAAACCAAGGCAAAACCTCAGAGACGAAATCTCACGGCACGCGAGCTTTCATCTCTGCTATATAAGGTGTCCTCACAACGGCGCCATTTCACTCCGGCTGTGGAGAGTGAACAGGGAGTGTGGGTAGTGTAAGACTGATGCTGTATGCTGTGTCCATCTGGGCTGGTGCTGTCAGCTGTATCCATCTGGTCTGGTGCTTTCTGCTGTGTCCATCTGGGCTGGTGCTGTCTGCTGTGTCCATCTGGGCTGGTGCTTTCTGCTGTGTCCATCTGGGCAGGTGCTGTCTGCTGTGTCCATCTGGGCTGGTGCTGTATGCTGTGTCCAACTGGGCTGGTGCTGTCTGCTGTGTCCATCTGGGCTGGTGCTGACTGCTGTGCCCATCTGGGCTGGTGCTGACTGCTGTGTCCATCTGGGCTGGTGCTGACTGCTGTGTCCATCTGGGCTGCTGTGCTGTGTCCATCTGGGCTGGTAGCGTGCTGCCTGTGTCATCAATCACTGCTGCCTTCGTCAGGGGTTCTCCGGGCCCCAAGTTCTGGACAAAAAAATCTATATATAATAAAAAGTGTATTTTTTTTCTGTGTGTGCATGTGTGTTAGCCAGCGCTGTATTTGGACGGCAGTGCACCCTGTGCAGCACTGCCGCCCCTCTTGCTGCTGCCTCGGTCAGAGGTGCTCCAGGCCCCATATATATATATAATATATATACGAGGGTTGTTCAAAAAGTAATGCCTTAATGCTCACAACTCAAATTTTATTATAGATATAGATTTGAAAATTTGCAGTAAAATACTTTGAAGTCTTAGCAACAGAATGTCTCTATTCAAAAAATTCACCATCTGCCCTCAAACATTTTCTCCACCTCTCAACCCAAGCTGTGAATCCACTTTGGAAAAATTCCAGTGGTTGGTGTTTGACACAGGAACGTATGACGATTTTAACAACCTCTATGTCTTCAAAATGTTGACCACGGTAACAGTTTTTGAGAGGGCCAAACAGATGAAAGTCAGAAGGGGCCAAATCAAGACTGTATGGTGGATGTGGCATTATTGCCCACCCCATTTTGGCAATGGCCACAGATGTTGCCATCGAAGTGTGAGGTCTGGCATTGTCGTGGTGTAAGATGACATTTGACAGTGGAATTGTTGACCTTTATTTGTGGATGGCTTCTTTCAGCTTCTTAAGTGTAATAATGTATCGATCACTGTTGATTTATTGGTTTTGTTCCAAGTAATCGATGAGAATAACACCTCGGCAATCCCAGAAGAACGTGGTCATGACTTTGTTTACGGATCGCTGTGATTTAAACTTTTTTGGCCTAGGTGAACTTAGGTGTTTCCATTGCTTTGATTGGGCCTTTGTTTCTGTGTCATAAAGGAACACCCAGGTCTCATCTCCTGTAATGACATTTTCCAAAAACGTCTCAGGGTTGGCTTCAAAGTTGGTCAAAAGGTCATTGCACGCTTCCACCCTCTGGGCCTTATGATCCCTGGTTAATTGCTTTGGAACCCATTTAGCACACACTTTACAATATCCCAAATCATTGATTAGTGTTTTTACAGTGCCATGGCTACTTTCAAGTTCATCACTGACATCTCTGATGGTCACACGACGGTCTTTCTGAATCATGGCATCGACTTTGTGTCAGTTCTCTGCTGTCACTGCGGTTGATGGTCTGCCACCACGAGGTTTGTCGCTCACAGACTATTCTCCCAATTGAAAACACTGCATCCACCTTCTGACATTGCTATAGTCAATTGTACACTCACCATACACTTTTTTCAGCGTTCTGTGGATTTCTGTAGCACTGTAGCCTTCTTTTTCCAGAAATTCGATGACGGCTCTTTGTTTTATCTTGGATTCCAAGGTATTTCTTGGACTACCATATATAGTTAGCAGACATATTAAACTACAAACTGACAAAGTTTCAAATAAATGTTGCATATTATTTCAAAGTTATGAGCATTTAGGCATTACTTTTTGAACAACCCTCGTATAATAAAAAGTGTATTTTTTTTTCTGTGTGTGCGTGCGCGTTAGCCGCACTTATCATCAGACAGCAACCTAGTGCTGCCTGTGTCGTCAATCGCTGCTGCATCGGTCAGGGGTGCTAAAGTCTCCAAGTTCTGGACTAAAAATAAACAAAATATATATATATATATATATTAGGGATGTGCAGGCTCGGATAGGTTCGAGTTTGCACGTGGAGTTCGGATTTTTCCCTCCAAAAAAACGGAACTCAGAAAGAGGCAAAACGTCATCTTGCATGGATGAACATCATCATTCCTGGACTTTTGTCCAGGAATGATGATGTTCGTCCATGCAAGATGACGTTTTGCCTCTTTCTGAGTTCCGTTTTTTTGGAGGGAAAAATCCGAACTCCACGTGCAAACTCGAACCTATCCGAGCCTGCACATCCCTAATATATATATATATATATATATATAATAAAAAGTGTTTTATTTTTTTCTGTGTGTGCATGTGCGTTAGCCGCAACTTGGCAACACTATTGCTGCTTGCTTGGTGACTCTGCTGCAAGACCGCAGTCAATATGGAGGGCAATCACATGACAGGAGAGCAAGAACCACATGTTGTAGCTGCCGGCAGCAGTCATGATGGTGCAAGGCCGTCAACGCCCTCTATGAAGACCGATGACCCAGGGCTTAAGTCAGGCCATGGACAAGGAAAAGCAACTTCTTTTACTTTATTAAAAAAAAAAAGTCTAAAGCCAAGTTGAATTTAGATAAGCAAAAAATTGGCAATATGCCATTCACTACACGAAGTGGCAAGGAAAGGATAAGGCCTTGGCCTTTATTTATGACTGGTGGTTCTAGCGATGATAGCCTTCTGCTTGTTGTAGTAGTGGTGGTACTATAAACAAAATGAAAGTTGTTAAGAAGAAGATAAGTAAGACATCTCCTGAAGAACCAACTGTGTGCTCTGAAAAATCAAAATCACAAATCCCTGAGAGTGCAGGTATGTCGGCGGTTGCCATGTGTGAGCCAGACCTTTCAAATAACGGACTTGAGGATCCTCCTTCCAACATTTGTGTGCCCTCTGTAAATGTGGGGAAGGGCAGTCAACATATTGCTGACATAGTCATCGAGGATGCTTCTGTGGAATTGCACTTGGAGGATGAGGAGGATATTTTGGTAGTTGCCACTAAGGATGATGAGGATGTTGATGATGAGGATGTTGATGCCGAGGATGTCACTTGTGTAAGTCAGGCAACAGTTGTTGCCCATGGTATGAAAAAGCCCATTAATGTTGTCATGCCGGGGCAAAAGACAAAAAAATCCACTTCTCACGTGTGGAATTTTTTCCACCCAAATCCGGACAACAGTTGTCAAGCCATCTGTAACCGATGCCAGTAGTGCTGTTTCATTAAACCCAGCTTGATATGGAGAGGCGGCAGTATGATTTTTTTCCTGTCAATTAAGGGCTCATGAATGATGTTGGCTTCTCCTACAGTTATAACTTCTCTTGGAGGCCATACGGTTTGCTGCCATTGCTTTTGTGTTGTATGACTATCCCATAAGCATATGTGACAAGGATACTTAGTATATCCACTTTGCTGCCCAAGAAGAGAGTTTACCATTTTTAAATTGACACAAACAGACCACTGATGCTGAGAATAAGCATTTTTTTTAAAACTAACTTGATATTTTCATACTGTTCTTTAAGTTTGGTTGAATGATCAATAGAAATCGATGCAAATTTATTCCCATTGTGTAGTAATATGCATTTTAAGCTCCTTTTAGAACTATCCAAAAAGAGCAGCTAGTCTTCTGCTCGATATTCTGGTATGACCATCATCTGGAGAAGTTCCGGAATATTGTTGCAATACAAAAGATTGTTATCTTGGCTAAAGAACAGCAGTATGGCATGCTCTCTATTTCGATACAACGTTATAGTAACATTCGGCTGAAGACAGTGCTTCTCTCGAAGTCTGGATGCTAAAAGCTCTGCTCCTTTTTTCGATAAATTTATTTCACGAATTAAATCATTTAGTTTCTTTTGAGAAAATTGTTTGGAGTAGAGAAACTTTCTTCAAACTCACTTTCATCTGTGTTGTCACTTGCACTGGATGAAATTAACATTTCCACATCATCACATTCAACTTTGCACAAAGAACTGAATGATGGTACAGGAAAATCTTCACTCTGTGGTATCGGTTGTTTTGCAGAATTCATACTTGGGAATTCCCATTTGCATTTCTTAAATTGATTCATACCCCTCACATTTACAGCACAAAAATAGCAGTCACTCAAGTGATCTTTTGGCTCACACCACATCATAGGTATGCCGAAATTAAGTCCTTTTCGATCACCTTTAGTCCAATTGCGGAGTGATTCCATGCAGATTTTACACACTTTGTGAAGCACCCAAATCTTGTCTTGCTGGCTTATGTGACGTCCAAAATAAGCCTGATACACTTGTTTTATGAATACAGTTATATATATATTTTTTTTCTTTTGCAACACTATATTTGTGACAAATTTAACAGAAAACATCAGGGTTGTTAGTACACAGTCTCTGAGAAGAACTACAATTTTTTACGGCGAAAAATGTTTTGTTTCACACATTCAGTGCTAACTCCCAACAAAAACTAAGGACTTACTGGACAAAACAAGCCTAAATGGCAGGAAATTGGTTGTGGTGGGACAGAGAGAGGGCCGAACAAAGGAACAGGAGGTGTGCTAACTGCGTCACTCGCTCCTCTCTGCTGCTCCTCTCTGTATGCTGGGAGGAGGCGTGGCTGTGGTCTGAGGATATCCCAGCAGTCTCAGCAGTGCACTGCAATGCCTCCTCCCAGCATTAGTGAGGAGATATGAATGTGTTGTGTTGCTCCTGTCTGTATGCTGGGAGGAGGCGTGGCTGTGGTCTGAGGATATCCCAGCAGGCTCAGCAGTGCACTGCAATGCCTCCTCCCAGCATTAGTGAGGAGATATGAATGTGTTGTGTTGCTCCTGTCTGTATGCTGGGAGGAGGCGTGGCTGTGGTCTGAGGATGTCCCAGCAGGCTCAGCAGTGCCCTGCCACGCCTCCTCCCAGCATTAGTGAGGAGATTTGAATGTGTTATGTTTCTCAAATGTGACTGCCAGCTACATTATCACACATAAAACAAATTCTTGTTATTGTTGAGAGCAGTTGTTAAAAAAGTAAAGCAGGCCCAGACTAGTAAATACTTCAAATGGAGAAAATAATAGAATTTTATAATTTTTCATTAATTTGAAAACTGGAGCCAATTCAGCTATAGCGAAGATCTAATGCGAAAATAGGACCTGCGAGTACTCTCAAACCGATCTTAAATCCTTGGCAAGAAACAAAATATTTTTTTTGGTCCCCAGTGTTACAGTATATTTATAGTATGACATACTGCATAAATATTTGTATAATATGATCACATTACACCCCAATCAGGCAGCATCACCTAAAATACAACTTGTGCGGTGGGATGTGATATATCTATATCTTAAGCATTCTAAGCATCAATCTTAGTATAATGTATCCGGAGAGGACCTAATAGCAACGGCATCATCAATGCTCCAGGACACTCTAAAACACTATCAATATACTATCAATAAGTTAAATGATACATTATTCTATGGTTGATACTTATAATGTTTAGAATAACAGCTATGGAATACATGGGGTCATGTGTTAATAATAATTTCTTATATTTGTAATATTTTTATATATCTGCAAAGAAATGTTTGCATATAATATGTCTCCTAGTGCCGTCATTTTGGACTGGCAGGTATTGTTAATCAGGCACAGGGGCAAATTGTGACTTTGAGTGGGAGTGCCAGTTTTGTGGATTATGGGCCTGATTCAGAGCCGCTCGTAAGCGGCTGCTCGTTCGCTCCGAGCGATATTTGCCCAACTGTGCATGCGTACGGATCGTAATACGCATGCGCGAACCAGTCAGTGCGGCCGAAAATCGTTTGTTCGCTAAATAGCGAATGCCTGCTATTTTGAGTGACAGAATGAGACGTATGTGGGTGGTAACAGGGGAAGGTGCTTGAAAACGGGGAGTGGAGATCTGAACGCAGGCGTGCTTAAAGGTCAAAACGGGCGTTTTATGGGTGTGTATAATTAATACAGCAGCGTCATTGACCACGTCACTGGGTTATTTTATAGCCAGAACTGCTCGCAAGATTGTGGTAGCAAAAACCAACCACAAGAATAGCGAGCAGTTCATATGCTGGTCAATGTACTCGATTAATCTAATAAATAGCGGACATGACGTAGGATGCGAGCGGCCAGGGGCGTATTTTTTAAAAAAACGACCGCAATTTTGGTTCGCTCGTTCAGACATAGAGGCGTGAACAGACCGCAAAGAGCGAACGGTTCATTTGAATAGCCACCCCTATTTTCTGGATGAACGACCGCAAATAGCGTCCGGCTCTGAATCAGGCCCTATATGTATAATCCCCACCATATACTGCCCCCACCATATACTGCTGCAGCATGTTTGATGTAATGGTCACCATAAAGTCACACCAGCTGCTAACCACTAACATGTCAATGAAAGGCAGAATGTTTACTAAATTAATTTTTTTTTTTGTAATTGCTATTTCCTATTGCACCTCTGAGCGTTTTTATAATTATTAAACATATACTGTAAATATCAGCAGATAGAAGGGGAGTGACATTATGTAAATATATATGGTCCTTTTGTAGTTATTTTATACAGCAAGCACCAGTATGGCATAGTAGTATACAACATTGTGGGCCTGATTCTCAGGGGTCTATTTACTAAGCAGTGTTAGGAGACAGAGGGCCTGATTCAGACCCGGTCGCAAGCGCTGAGCATTCGCAACCAGGTCGATGGTGGCCCAGAGCGCATGCGCACAATTGAGCCGGCTCCGTCGGGCGCATGCGCGAGACCCGGATAGCGACAGGCAATCCGTTGCTCCGGGTCTCGCACCAAAGGGGGCATGCTGTCGATGTTGAGTGACAGCACACCCCCTTTGGTGGGCGGGCCAGGGGGGTGGCTGCCCAGAGGGAGGCGTTCCCATGAGAAACAAACAGCTGAAAGCTCTCTGGGGCTTGCGGCCACGAGACCCTTGTTTCAAGCCCGATGGTCGTGATGGTCTTGACCATCGCGACCATCATCCTGGCCGCTCGCATTAGCTGTGGGCGCTCCATAAAAAAAAAAAAGACGCCCTGATTCAGAGCGAGCGCTCTGTCAGAGTGTCCGGCTCTGAATCAGGGCTAGAGTGAAAAGTGAGAAGAAAGTGATAAGGTGCCAGCCAATCAGCTCCCAACTGTCATTTTTCAAACACAAGCTGTGAGGTGACAGTTGGGAGCTGATTGGCTGGCACCTTATCACTTTCTTATCATTTTTCACTCTGTCTCCTAACACTGCTTAGTAAATAGACCCCTGTGTTAGAAACAGTGACAATGTTGGATACAGTGTAGTGATATTTTTCATCTGTGTTGCATTGCGCATACTGTACATCCTGATGCACACACGAAGAAGTGAATTATAAATGTGTTGGGCGTTTCTGGGCAGTTACAGGTAATTGGCTAATCAGACGCAGATGTAATATAGTCTGGGTGTGTTATTGATGTGTCGCGGGTGTGTCACTGCAAGTGGTTGCATACAGAGACTTGGAATCACTCACATCGGAGGCCATACTCAGATGGATGATCTGCACCTAGCATAGGACTGGTGCAAGTTTCACTGATGCACTCTAGATGGAGAAACCCATAAATATACCATATTCCAGGTAAACAAACATTGACCATTTCAGTTTTGAAAAAACTCTTGGAGGGCCCCTTACCTTGGGTGGGGGTGCATTTTGTCAGAGGTGGGCGTTGCTGTGAATATTGTGGGTGGAGGTGTGGCATCAATTGGTGGGTAAACCAGTTTAAAAAAGGATGTGGATGTGAGAGCAGGGCAAGGGTGTGGATGTGAGAGCAGGGTGAGTGTGCATGGTGAGGAGTTGAGTCAGGGGCAGCTGGGCCGGGGGGGCAGGGTGCCAATTGCCCCTTGGGCCGGTATACTCTTAGGCATTTGGGGCCTCACAAGCCAGGAGGCAGGCAGAGATTGCTCCCTGACTAAAACGGATTCGGAATGGCCGGCCAGTATTAAGTTTTCACGCTACAGGCAGTCAGGGACTTACATTTTAAAAATGCAGGACGCGCTGTGTGCAGCCGGCCAATAACATCTTCAGTGTCTCCCTGCGTCCCCAACCAATTACTGTGGCCAACAACATTTCCTCATCCAATAGCAGCCTGAGACCTCCGCTCCCGGTCACATGACGCTGCCGGGCTTGCTCTCATTTATCCCCGAGTCTGGAGACTGTCCCTGGATGTCTCTCCCAAGCACTACCACCGCTCCTCAGAGAGTGGCTCCGCATCTGCGTCCAGAACCAATGCAAGGATGCCGGTAATGAGGGAGATGGGTGTGTGACTGGGATTTGCTGCAGGTTACCAGGTCAGGTGTGGTGACAGATGCTTCCTCCCGGCCTCCTCTTACCAGCCTTCATCCCTGTGCACCGGGCTCTGATAATAGCACAGCTGACACTGCTGCTGCTGTGAGCACAGGGAGGGGAGATGCTGGCAAATGAGTAAGCAGCTGGTGCTGCCACAGATATAAGATTACACACATCATCATGGCAAACCTGCAGCACTGACCCCTTCTTTATATACTGTATGAGATCCCATGTAACCATAATACTATTGCTGTTATACATATATCATCTGGGGAGGTGTTTTTGTGCCATTATACAGCACATTAACAGGACACTGTAATAAAATATACAGCTTTTACCATTGCTTTTTTTATATAGTATAGGTATAAGGGAGTGTCAGTGGTCAGTGATTTCACTAATACACGTAAAGCAGAAACCCTCTCTGACCTGTAATATGGCCGGTGGGGCCCCGCATAACTGCTTACAGTGGTTTGCTGGGTCGGTTGGCAGGATGCCATCTATACTTGCCAGGGCCACTTGCATGCATTTGCCCCCAGGCTAAAAGTTGCCAGCCAGCCCCTGGGGTGAGTGCAGGGAGAGTGAAGCTTGAGGGTGAGGGGGGGAGCGCAGGGTGAGGGAGTGAGCACTGGATGAGAGTGCAGTTTGAGGGTGCTGGGTGAGAGTGCAGGTTGGGGGTGCAGGGTGAGGGGGTGTTGAGGGTGCAGGGTGAGAGCAAATTAAGGGTATAACTACGGGAGTCTCTGTACCTGGTCTGTATCTGGTCTATGTACCAGGAATATATGGATGGGAAGTGGGATCCCCCTTAGCCTCTCCTGCCCGAGAGGGTACTTCCTCTTCACACCACATGGCATGGGCGGCAGCTGTAGGTAGCTTCTCCCCAGCCGCTGCTGCTCCCTGTTCCCCTGGCTGCTCTCTTCCCGGCCAGCCTCTCCTCGCCGGCAGGTGGTTGCATTGCCATACTGCTGCTCCTGCATGCCGCTTACACTCGCCCAGTCCCAGACAGAGAGAGGAGCCCAGGTGTCAGCGGCATTTCAAATTTGGTGCCGGGCGCGAGCCAATAGAAGCTTGCGGGCTAGGAGCCAATCAGGAGCTGCCGCTGCGGCGGCTCCTGATTGGCTGCCGGTTCACCAGCTATGATTTGCTTGTGGCCGGCACCATATTTAAAATGCTGCTGGCCCTTATGCACTTTGCTGCCACCCAGGCCCCCCTGATGGCGGCCCTGAGTATCCCAACCCCCTCAAGAGACCCAACCCCCTCAATAGACCCCACCCCCTTTAGGGCTGCTTCCAGAAATTTCCTGGGCTGGTTTTCCATCCCAATCCGCCCCTTGTTGCGCCTCCCCTATTTAAAAAGTGAAGGAAGGAAATGTGTTATTACAGGGGTGAGAGATGAAAATGTGTAAAGCTGGGTACACACCTGTGAAGATATATCTGCAGATGATGGTTGTTGATACACAATGAACAACCATGACTGCCATCTGGCCTGGGTCCCGCTGGCTGGGAATTGCGTTGCGCCCCCTCCCCGTTGACCTCTGCAGCAAGTCTACGGGAGGTCAGCTGACTGCCAGTAGTAGCGTGATGTGCAGATATAAAAAGAATTTCTCCAGCACCTGAAACTACCAATGTACTGCAACAAACCTGCTACAGTTAGTAATGGAGAAAAATTGCCAACTCCACAAAGATACACATTAAAAAGAAAAAATGCGCTGAATAGAAACAGCCACCAATTGACACAGTATAATAATTAATTGTAACAATAAAGGTATTTTGCTACACAATAAAAACAACTGAGTAGTCACTGGAGGTTTGGTGACTGTTTGATGGTGGGTTCTAAACCCCTGAATTTTGTGGCGGTTTGGCAGCAGTTTCTAAATGACAGGCCTGTTATATTCTGTTCCAAACTTTGTTTTGACTGCAGTTTTCCAGCGGTTTTGAATCGGCTTTGGCCTTAGTAAATTTGTGGATAGCAAAACCGCCACCAAAGCGCCGGGGTTTAGAACCTGCCGCTTAGTAAATTTTACCCTTTGTTAGTGATTTGGTGTTGTTGTAGCTCTCTGCGGCAGCTCTCTGTGTTGGATCCGTCCCGGACCTCAAATGTCCTGTGGTTCACTCTCAACGATGGGTCCCGCCGGCTAAAGTATTGGGACCAAGTGCTGTAGCAGTTAGCACTAGGGCATGCAGTGTGCCAGGATCAGCAGATATGCCACGTCTAAGTGAATCACAAACCTCCATTCACGGCGCTTGGTGGGAAGGAAATGGGATGTAGTCTGGAAGCCGACGGTCTAAATGCCGACCACCGTCTTCCAGACTCTCTAATCCCGGCTTGGTACTAATGACAGGCATCGAAAACTTGACGCCTGTCATTAACCATACTCTGGAAGACCAACGCCCGGCATACCGAACGAAGGTAAGCTGGGCGCCAGGCGCGGACAGCCACAGGAGGGAAGGGTTAGGTTTAGAGCTCCCGGGGGAAGTTAGAGTCAGGCACCCCTTCAGGAGAGTTAGGTTTAGGCTAGGGGAAGGGGGGTTTAGGGTTAGGCACCCCCGGGGGGAGGTTAGGGTTAGGCACCCCTGGGGGACTTAGGTTTAGGCAGCGGGGAAGGGGGGGTTAGGGTTAGGCACTTAGAGTGGGGATTAGGGTTAGGCACCCCTAAGGGAGGGTTAGGGTTAGGGGGTAGAATTAGGTTAGTTATACTTACCTTAGAGACGATCGGGATCTTCACCCTTGCCGGGCTGCCGCTGTCAGGATTTTAACTGCCGGCCATGCCAATACCTACTACACCCGAAGAAGAGCCTCTTGAGCTCAGTCTGGACAATGTGAAGGTAAGCAAGGCAGTAGCTAGTTTTCTCCAATACTTTGGACTTTATTGTGGAATGTGTTAGTACACAGGTGAGGGAGGGTAACATCTTTCTATAGCAGTGAGAGTGGGGATGCATTACTATAGAGGTGAAGGGTAACATCTCATATGTATATATATATATATATATATATATATATACACACATATGCATATGTATATATATATATATATATATATTGTATATAGAAATAAATATCAGGGGTGCACTCTCCAGTCTTCATAGAGAAATCATTTTATTTCATACTAGCATGTAAATCACAGCAGCATCGATGCTTTGGTCCCGTGCGTGGACCTTTCTCAAGATACATCACATAGTGACCTGTAAACAGCTTTATACCCCTGTATACATTAAACACCACCCGCTAATTAATACAAACACCCATCACCAGCCCACAATGCTAAAACCAATATACGTTTCAAAGAATCAATAAATGATCAGCAAAGTCATTAATGTGTAAGGTATATTTAACTCCATCCACAAGGTTATTTGAGGTGAACCTGGTAGTTACATCATTGAATACAAATTTGCAGATCCCACCATAGACTTCAATGTAGATTTCTCACCATTGAAGTCTTTGGGGTACATTCAATTGCCCGCGAGGTTTTGCGAGGAAAAAACCTCTCGCCCCTCGCGGCCAATTTCAAAATCCCGCGGGTATGCGCGCTCCCGATACCCACGGGATTCAATTAAAAAAATAGTGGGCGCGGGGTTTTCATCACTGAAAACCACGCGCCGCGTAAATTTAAAAAAAAAGTCACTTACCTGTCCGGGTCTCCACGGCTCCCGGCGGCCTCCCCTCTCTCTTCTTACTGGAGAGGGGGCTGCTGGGAGTCCGGGGGGCTGATGGGAGGAGCAAGGGCTGCTGGGAGATGTAGATGTAGGGGGGCCACACACACCGCAACGGGTGTCACACACACACTCATGCACTCATACACACACACACACACCACACAGTCACTCATACACACTTACATACAGCACACACACTGACATACTCACCGCTGCAGCAGAAGAGCCGGCTCCCGACGTCGGATGCAGAAGAAGATGAGAAGTCAGCGCTTCGAAAGGTGAGTAATTAAGGACTAATTAAGCTAATTGGATACTTCCAATTGCTTAATTAGTCCTTTGGGGAGGGGGGGGGGTTGTCAGAGCAAGTACACGTGATTATTCCTAAGAACATTGATTTCTGGAAAAATCACGCTTGCTCAGGAGGTGCGCAAAAAAAACACCTCCCGGCGCGTGTTTTTGTAAAAAACACGCACCTAATAGAATAGCAAAAAACCCGCACCTGCAGGAAATACCTCGCAGGTGCGGGTTTTTGGCTTTTCTCGCGGCCAATTGAATATACCCCTTTGGAGGAGACAAGCTGACAGCACACAGCCAATCAACACATACCTTTCCACCTGTCCGGCATGGTTTCGGGAATTTTCGGTTTGTTTTTTTTATCCCCCTGGATGCCTACGTGGAACGAAGAGGACCTGAACTACACATAGGAGAGGTTAGTATGGATTTTTTATTATAGGTACCCCTATGTAATCCTACTGGACAAGAGGACATGATGTCATCAGGGATACCAGGTGAGTATGTGTGAGTGTGAGTGTTGGTGTGCATGTATGTTATAATAAACGTTTACTGACACGGTGTGTGTGTTGTGTTTATTTAAGTATTTTTTTGGCTATGGAACTACAGGTACCAACTGGCCCGTAATGCCCCTCATGCTGGTACTTGTGGTTCTCCGAGTACCAGCATGTGGGGAAGGCTTGCTGGGATGTGTAGTACCACAGCTAAAGAAAATATTTACACCTCAATTTTACACTACACTTTGACACTATCAACCCTGCAATCACCGTCCAAGAGTGATTCAATCATGTACTTTTAGGACTTGTGTGAAAATCTGAGGTCGTTTCAGGACAAATTTCAGCAGAAATATAGAAAATTCTGAAGGGTACACACACTTTCAAGCACCACTGTATATAATATATAATTATACATGCTCTGACTCATAAAGTATTACTAACATTGCCCAGAGATACAAAGATGTGCTCTTACTTCTGTAGGTTCTGTGAGCAGCTGACAGTGTATATGTTGGGAAATCAGCATCTCCAAGGTGTGTCTATAAATCACACCGCACAGCATCTCCTGTATGTAACAGATCACCCCAGGCCAGGTTACTGCAGGGCTGCCGAGACTTGTGTAGTTGTAATAACCTGCCAAGTTGTGCAATGTGTCATAAGGTAAATCAGGTATCTTACCAGGATGAGGTTTAGTCACACTTTGGAACAATGCTGTTATACTGCAAGGGTTACTTGCAACTTGTAATATAGGAGTAAGTATGCTGGTCATTACACAATGTATCAGACCAATTGGTGGCAAGAAACTTTCTCCTTGATGATAATATCAATATCTTAAGCTATTCCAGAGGAAGTCAATATAACATTAATACATTACAACAGCAGAATAAATGCAGTACCAATTGCATTTGAAGAACATACACATGACAATTTATGATTTTAATGTAATGGTACTGCACAGAGGGCCTGATTCAGCAAGTAACACAATGTTGTGTTCGCACGCATATGGTAATCATTCATATGCACGAAAATCACAAGTCACAACAACACACACCCAGCAAAAGTCAATTCTGTCCACCACTCTCTACGTACAGGCTGAGCAGTCCGCAAGTTGGCGGAAGTATCAGTCGCTCCGCGGAGTTGAGAGATTCCTAAATGCAGAGAGACACCCGGCTGCATGCGGCACAGCAGTGGCAAATTTATGCACACCCCTATAACACTGTTGAAACACACTGGCACACCTGCGTTCGCCAAATCGCTCCCCCGTCACCTCCCACAAATGGCACTTGTTGTCAATCACTTTGCCTTGTGTCTGCATAGCCTCTGCTCACGCAGTTCACATCGCAGTTGGTGGTTTGCACATGCACAGTGGGAAACCAATAGCAAAGTGCGTGCGTTCTCTCATTTGTGTTGCTTGCTGAATCAGGCCCAGGATCCATAGCAGTTTTCTGGTTCTGCAGAGTAAAATACAACAAGCAAATAATACAATATCATGTGGTCAACTACATAGCTGTAAGTGCGTAAATTAAATTGGTTTAGCCAAAACCATAGTTAAACACTATAGCACTTTAAGTAACTGCACGTACCTATTGCCAAGTATACTCTGTCTAAGCAGTTTACAGATGTGTCCACATACATCTATCCTCCTTGTGCTACAAGTCATGTTAAACATAATGCATGAGCATCATGTGATTCTGTAGCGTTGTGTCTTTTTGTGCGACTTTTTCCCTTCAAATGCATCTTATTTGCACAGTGATGCAAATAGGATGCACAACCAGCTTTTGCTGATTAAAATGGTGTGTGGCATGTCTGTATTCTGTTTGTGACTACGGGTGTACTGTATCTGCATGCAAAATGCTAAGTTACAGTGTCAATGACAGTTCCTCAGCTGGTTCAGAGACTTTGCACTATGACCCATCCGGGGGGAAATATGATGCTGACAGCCGCTGTGGTAAGACTCCAAGCGCAGGTCCTACCTTTCACAATGCTCCATCAACGGTCCTGTGCTAAGCACTTTTATATAACCTTCCCCCATGTCCCTGCACGCACAGGCTCTCCTCACCCCCATTCTGGGCTCGCATGCGGCTGCACCCCTTTCTTCTATGGTCTATTCTGAGTCCATTGTGAGAGTCCCTGCCACGTGCCCATTAACAGTGCACCGGCCAGCTGGCTGGTGGAAACCATTAATCACTTCAAGGGTGAAGGGGACATAGTACACATATATTAACTAGAGATGTGCGCTTGCCCCGTGTTTTAGTTTTAGATCTGGATTCATCTTCGTGTTTTGGTTTTGGAAAACTACCCTCAAATATTTGGTTTTGGATCTGGTTTTTTATTTTAGACTTTCTATTGCTTAGATACATAAGCAATTGGTACACCGACCACCAAAGACTATTACTTGTACACCACGAGATAGTGACCAATAGATTGTCACACTAATACTGTATGTACTTAGTTTGACACACTGGGCCTGATTCAGACCCGGTCGCAAGCGCTGAGCGCTCGCAACCGGGTCGATGGTGGCCCAGAGCGCATGAATACGATGGAGCCGGGTCCGTCGTGCGCATGCGCGAGATCCGAATAGCAACGGGCAATCCGTCGCTCCGGGTCTCGCACCACAGGGGGTGTGCTGTCGAGTTTGAGTTACAGCACGCCCCCTTTGGTGGGCGGGCCGGGGGGGTGGCTGCCCAGACGGAGGCGTTCCCATGAGAACACCTACCATCTGGGGGCGGCCCCATTGACATCACAAGTGATGTCAGTGGGAGAGATTTTGGCTCTGTTTGAGCCGAAAGCTCTCTGGGACTTGCGGCCACGAGACCCTACCACAAGGGTCTCGTCGCAAGCCCGACAGTTGTGATGGTCTTGACCATCACAACCATCATCATGGCCGCTCGCATTAGCTGTTAGTGGTAACCCACAGCAATGCGAGCGGCCAGGAAGCCGCTCCGTTAAAAAAAAAAAGACGCCCTGATTCAGAGCGAGCGCTCTGTCAGAGCGTCCGGCTCTGAATCAGGGCCTCTGGGCCTGATTCAGAGCCGGACACTCTGACAGAGCACTCGCTCTGAATCAGGGCCGGCCTTCTGTTTTTTTAGAGCGGCCTCCTGGCCGCTCGCATAGCTGTGGGTGACCACCCACAGCTATAGCGAGCGGCCAGGAACAGAGCCGCTCCTAGGCATAGGCATTGCAGGCAAATGCCTAGGGCATTTGCAATGCCTTAGGGGCATCCTGCCGCTAGGAAGCAAGGCCCGCAGCCAGCAGTACTAATAATGAGTCACACTGACTCATTATTACAGTACTCTCTCTGCGCTGCCTGTAGCTGGCCGGCCCGTACCGAGGAAGGAGGAGGAAGGGGAGGGGGCCTTCTTACCCTCACTGTACATGACCAGCCTGTCACTAGACTGCCTAAGACCCAGCCCCGCCCCCCGAGTCCCCGCCCCCTCCTCTTAGTCTATTCTACTTACACAGTCCTTTCTGCCTGAGACTCCGCCCCCTAAACCCGGGTCCTCGTTCCTTCCTGCAGTCTAGCCCTCTCTGTCACAGCCTCTCCTCTCCTGTGACTGTCATCATGTGCCATGGAGACCAGCCCCAGCAGGGACCACACATCCTTTTCCAGGACAGGTAAGTGCCAGTGGCATCTATGGGGTGGTATCTGTATGCAATGGGGAGGGGTGTATTGTTTTTTTTTTTCTGGGGAAAGGAGGTTGGAGTATGTTTTACTGTCTGAGGTGTATTAATGTAGTAGTGTGTTGGTGGGGGGGTGTATTAATTTAAGTGTGTAAGAAGAGTTTATTAATGTAGTGTGTGTGAGTGGGGGGTGTATTAATGTAGTAGTGTGTTGGTGGGGGGTGTATTAATTTAATAGTGTGTTGGAGGAGTTTATTAATGTAGTGTGTGTGAGTGGGGGGGTGTATTAATGTAGTGTGAGTGGGGGTGTATTAATGTAGTGTGAGTGGGGGGTGTATTAATGTAGTGTGTGTGGGGTGGGGGCTGTATTAATGCTATGTGTATGAGAGCGTTTTGTTCATATTAACTGTGCTTTAAGTTATGAGGGTCAGTGATGTTCTCTGTGTTATATGGCTCTCACTGTGGGTCTCTGGGCCTGATTCAGACCCGGTCGCAAGCGCTGAACGCTCGCAACTGGGTCGATGGTGGCCCACAGCACATGCGCACGATGGAGCCGGCTCCGTCGTGCGCATGCGCGAGACCCGGCTATCGACGGGCACTCCGTCGCTCTGGGTCTCGCACCAAAGGGGGCGAGCTGTCGATGTTGAGTGACAGCACGCCCCCTTTGGTGGGCGGGCCGGGGGGGGTGGCTGCCCAAACGGAGGCGTTCCCATGAGAACGCCTGCCATTTGGGGGCTGCCCCACTGACATCACAAGTCAGTCAAGTGATGTCAGTGGAGAACTTCCGGCTCTGTTAGAGCCGAAAGCTCTCTGGGGCTTGCGATCCTACCACAAGGGTCTTGTCGCAAGCCCGATGGTCACGATGGTCTTGACCATCGCGACCATCATCATGGCCGCTCGCTATAGCTGTGGGTAGTCACCCACAGCTATGCGAGCAGAGAGGCCGCTCCAAAAATAACAAAGCCCAGCCCTGATTCAGACCGAGCGCTCTGTTAGAGCGAGCAGCTCTGAATCAGGCCCTCTGTGCATTATATGGCACTCATTGCAACTCTCTGCGTTATATGGCGCTCACTGCGACACTCTCTATATTATATGCCGCTCACTATGACACTCTCTGCATTATATGGCACCTCTGCGTTGCACTCTGAATTATAGGGCGTTACTGATACTCTATGTGCTGTGAGGCCACCACTCAATAGTTCCTCCACTGGGCTGCGGCAAGTAAAATGGACATGGGAGGGCATGCTGCACATGCCCTACCGCAGCCACCCCCCACATCTCACGGCTCCGCCTCCATCCATAGCCCAGCACCCACCAAGTCCAGCAGGGACAGGCCAGAAGCTAGAAGAACAAGCAGGGGTGTGCGCGACTGCCTCCCTGGTCCTGAAGAGAGTGAGTCTAAAGCTGGGTACAAACTTAACGTGTGCACTCAGGGCCTGATTCAGAGCCGGACGCTCTTGAAGAGCGCTCGCTCTGAATCAGAACATTTTTTTTGTTGCGGCCTCCTGGCCGCTCGCTAAGCTGTGGGTGACCACCAACAGCTTTTGCGGGCAGCCAGGTGATGGTCGCGACCATCGCAGCTTGCGATGAGACCCTTGTGGTAGGGTCTCGTCCGTCGCAAGCCCCAGAGAGCTGCCTGCTCTAACAGAGCAGGAAGCTCTCCACTAACATCACTGGTGATGTCAGTGGTGCTTCCCACAAACGGCAGGCGTTCCTCCATTTGTGTAGCCACTCTCCCGCCCCGCCTACAAAACGGGGCGAGCTGTCGATCAACATCGACAGCCGCCCCTTTTGTAGTGAGTTCCGGAGCGAGAGAATATCTCTCTCGCTCCGGGGCTTGCGCATACGCAGTACCCCACCATCGACCCGCTTGCAAGCGTTATGCGCTCGCGAGCTTGTCTGAATCAGGCCCTCAGCGCGATATCACTAGCAGCAGGACCCATCAGGAGTCCCAGTATCGGCAAGTGCATACACATTTGCCGGTGCCGGGAGCGTCAGAGCGACGGCAGGGCCATACTGCATTCTGCAGCATAGCCCCCACTGACAAGATCACCCGTCGGTCTTGCATGCAGGTCCAACTGATGATGCTGCTGTCTTTGCACAGGAGGGCGCTATCTTCAGTGACGTAGCGGGTATACACTGGCTATTGTGGACAATATGTCGCCCGATCCGCCAGCTCGGACGACATAACGTCTAGTATGTAGCCAGCATAAGGGCCCCATTTATTAACAAAGCTAAACACCAGAAGCATTTTTTTATTTAGAGTGGCAGTGACACAAACGAAAATGCCGGTGAGTTGCAGCAAAGTCCTCCTTGTTGGCCACATCCTCCGCTTAGCTGCTGGCAGGGCTGCTGTGCTGAATGGGTAGTGTATAGATCCCCTTCAATATTTGTACCTGGAAGTGACAGGCAGTGAGGGCAGAAGTTACATGCCCATACATTCCACAAAAAGAAAAAATTTATCCACTTGCGGCTTGTTTCGCTCGCCACGCTTCGGACACAGTGGCTCGCTTTGCACAGATTTATATTCCCCCTTTATTCCCACGTGGATAGTAGGGAATGACTTTGGACAGTAACTGATTATCATGTTTGAAGAGGTGGGGGAGAGTGTCTTTAGAGTGAAGTGTGTTGGGCTTATCTGCTAGGGGGCACCAGCCAAAATCTTGCCTAGGGCACCAAATTGGTTAGGGCCGGCTCTGGCCAGGAAGATGGTCGCGATGGTCAAGACCATCGCGACCATCGGGCTTGTGACGAGACCCTTGTGGTAGGGTCTCGTTGCCGCAAGCCCTAGAGTGCTTTCGGCACTAACAGAGCCGAAAGCACTCCCACTGACATCACTTGTGATGTCAGTGGGGCCGTCCCCAGACGGTAGGAGTTCCCATGGGAATGCCTCCGTCTGGGCAGCCACGCCCCTGGCCCGCCCACCAAAGGGGGCGTGCTGTCACTCAACATCAACAGCACGCCCCCTTTGGTACGAGACCCAGAGCGATGGCTTGCCCGTCGTGCGCATGCGCACTGGGCCACCATCGACCCGCTTGCGAACGCATAGTGCTCGCGAGCGGGTCTGAATCAGGCCCTCTGTTTGCAGGGATTGTCATGTTATCAGGGGCATATCTCTAATGGGTGCAGGGTGTGCGGTGCACATGGGCCCCTGGGTCCAGGGGGAGCCCACATCACACACCCTGCACCCATATTTTCTAATACTTACTCCTCTGAAGTCAGCTGTAGTAGCCCTGCAGAAAACGCCTGAAAAATGGCTGCTGTGGCCATTTTCCCAGCGTTTTGTGCATGCACAGTGGGGAAACTGCCAGGAAAATGGGCATGTACAGTAGACTCTGGGCACAGACTAGTGCCGAGAGTCTACTGCTGTGGTCAGTCTGCTGACGTTCGCCGGGGAGAGAGGAGGGGGCCTCAGTTAGGGAATGCAGATGGGCCCCTTCCTCTCTTATGCATGTACACACTGCAGCATTCTTTTCCTATTATTTATCTCTTTTTCAGTAAAAGTTTGATATATTGATTTTGCCTCCAGCATTCACTCTGCCTCAAAAACAACATACTGTACATAAGTGTCAGCGAGTGATATCCTATGTACATTATATACTGCTAGGTTGGGATCACCTATATATTGGCAGCACAGGGAGCCCCCAAGATACTTGTAATTAGAGATGTGCACTGACCCCCATGCTTAGGTTTTGGATTCAATTTCATGTTTAGGCTTTTGATCTGTTTTTTAAAATTGAATAAAGTTTTTAAAAACAGTTAAATATATGTAATTTATGCAATCCAAAACCCAAAATATAAAAGATCAGAACTGCGACTCAGATTTATCCGGATCTCCTCAGGAGATCAGAACTGCGACTCGGATTTATCAAGATTCATGAAATTCTGGTTGATTCGGAATTCTGGAGAACCGTACTGCACATCTTTACTTGTAATACTTTTTGATCAACAAACAAATATAGATAGAGAATACTGGAAAAAAATCTTTGATGTGGTTTGTTGTAGATTATCAATGTTGAATGACAGGGTTAGATAGCATTTTAAAGGGTATATCTACAAAGGTTTGATTTTTATTTTAGTGTGATTTCTCATTAGATTTTAATCCATGCTGATTGCTGGCAGCTCCGTTCACATAGCCCGATGAGACCGACATCTCTACCCAGCGGGGAGCAATGTGCGCCAGGCACGTGTGTCAGCCGGAGATCCCGTAACTCAGATTCATGCATACATCAGTGAGATGCATGCATGTATCTTACTGTAAAATACTTGTTACGTGTTCATTTTATTAAAAAAAATTATGTGGGGCCTCCCTCTAAATACACAACTAGCCCCGGACTTTTTATAGCCAGTCCTGGTTGTGTAAGTACAGGGAAAAAATTGAGTAGGGTTACCCTGTACTTAGCACAACCAGCACCAGGCTCTGATTCGGTCCTGGTTCTGGAATTACAGGGGAAAAATGCGTAGGGTTCCCCTGTAATCTCCACAACCAGCACCGAACCCTTTCTAGCAGGGCAGGGGGGTAATGTTACAGACAGGGAAACCCTATCACTGAGTTCCCCAGCCGAAACATTACTCCTGACTGCTAGTCAGCCCGGGCCAGGGATCCCTGGAGAGTTGGGGAGCCGCCCAATAAAGAAGTCTCCTTCTCCAGAGCACCTCAGGCCTAGGCTGATAGCCTGGGGCTATCCTCGCCACCCATGGTCGGTGGGTAGCAGGTTGATTGTGTAAGTGTAGTGTAAAAAATGTATCGTCAGGTTGTACAACATATTTGCCCAATGATAGATTTCTAAACGACCAGCAGGAGTGCACATCGCTGGTCGTTTTAGACATTTTTAATGATGTGTAAACGATTTTCAAACAATTATTGAACTATTGAACGATAACGATATCGTTATCATTCATTCGCTCAATTTAATCGTCTAGTGGATGTGTGCCTTTAGCCTTCATTGTTCCATATTTTCATAAATTTTCTAGTCCTCACCCGTTTTTTTTCATTTAATTCCCATTTACCACAACTAGCTACCCCCCCTCCCCTCTGGCCACAATGCCCTATCCCCATTGTTCTTCTCTACCACCCGGCTGTTTAGTTGAGGCAGATAGGCCCCTTCCAGCATCTGCCATGCCTACCAAGCACTGGGATCAGTGATGGGGTGTGCGCATCCAGACACATTAGCGCCCATTGCCGGGATTGCATCGTGATGTACTGCTTATCCATCGGGATTAGACAATTGGCTCATAAGGGGTGCCGTTAGTCATCAAGCACCTCACAATCTGTCTCCAACACTCCAGCATCGGTGGTTAGGTCATGCACGGAGATGGATGTTGGCCCCACCCCGTAGCAATGACAGTTATTTTAGCTGCAGCGCAGGATGGCAGCTGCTCCCCTGCTGTCCTCACAGTGCCAGACAATGGGGGAAAGCCCTTGTAAGTCCCACTGCCCACCAATAACGGTTATAGTTGGCAAGGAGATTCTTTAAGGGGGCAAAACATGCAGCCAACTTGTTTACTACAGCAGCCCTAGGCCATCCGTGCAGCAGTTTTAGTTGCCCTAGTGCCCCCTGCATTGGTAGGTGGTCCTCCTTGCTTCTCTCCAATCATAGTCACTTTATTTTCCTGCTTCTGCACCCCTATCTTTTTTTTCCCGCAGACTTTCAGTTACAGCCATGATACCCTGCCTCTGTTTGCTGTCTCTTTATTATAAGCACATTTTTCTGGCCCTTCCCCTGTATTTTCCCATTATGATAGCATGCATGTGGGCAGGTTGCACTGACTTTGTGTGGCCACACCTGGATTTTTTTTCCTTCCCTGGTTGCTAGGTCACCCCCTCCACATTTTCTGTAGCACCCTGTCAATATGTGGCTGTGTTCCCCCCTTTGCCACTCCCACTCTTTCCCCCATCTCCCACAAATGAGCAACCTCACCAGTGCCTCTTTTGTATTTACAAGTTAGGACTTAGCATGTTGAGGATGGGGTCAATCCAATTAGGTGCAAATTGCGAGTAGCGAGTTTGTTTCTTGAAATTCTGCAAACCAATTAAACATGCCTCAGCGGAGGTTTGCAAATTGACTGCCAAATGAGATTTGAGAAAGTGCATGAAAAAGTGGGGAGACCATCCTGAACCCCCCAAAATTGAAGGCTGTTTGTGGGCCTTAGGAAGGTACTGTAAGTTTTTAAATGGTGTCAAATGGCTGATTTGTGCCTTTTTTAAAAAATGCAAGAAAATAATAAAAAATAAACTTTTGTTTGTTTAATCTCAAACGAATTAAATGAAAAATGCCAAAAAAAAATAAAAAAAAAATTGATTTTGGGGTACTTTGAGAGCACCTTGAAAAATAAAAAAACAATTATTTTTCAATTAAAATAAATATTGTAATTAAATTTTGGGTGCCTAAACTAATGAAAAAGTTGAATTTGGGTTAATTTGAGGATAATATTTTTTTTACCCCAAAATATTAGATGTAATTATTGGACTAATTAAGCTACTTGGAAACTTCCAATTGCCTAATTAGTCATTAGTGTACAAGAGGTTCAGCTCAGTGTCTCGACATTTTAACCTTAAAATAAAGATTTTCCTTTCCATCTCTCACCCTCAGGGTGCATGTTTATGGACCATCAAGGGGTTCAAAGCAAGGGCAAGATTGGATTCATTTAGGTTTCACGAGTTTGCGCCTAGAAGGGCATTGAGCTGATTATGTTTTTTTTATTATTATTCTCTCTGGTATTGATATGGTTAGATGCCATGCCATTTGGCATATGGATGGATTGTCGTGGGAGTGCGGTTTTAGTTTGGGTATATGGCAAATTTTAATGTAATCATATTTAGATGCATTGTGAGGTTGGTGGGGGATGCACACAGATGCCCTCATTTACAGTACAAGGCAGTACGGTAAAGGCAAAAGGTGTATCTGGTTAGAGGATGGACAGTTTTTTTGTGGTTGTAGGACTTTTTTACTTTTGGTAGATCATGGTAGGAGGTCAATTTTAGATAGTGGGCCATGGTTCTTTGAATCAAGCTTTTTTGGAAAGCAGTGCTCAATGGGCCTCATGTAACGCAAAAGCGGTTGGGTGGCACTCTCTCTTTGAGATCGGCTGGATTGTCACCTCCTCAGGGGAGTACCTGGTCTCCATCTCAGGGTGGGGCCAGTTTTATACCAACTAAGGGGGAGAGGTACAGCCCAATACTGCTTGTGCTGGGGTGGGCACCACCCCATTTATTTAGATATTTCTTTATGGTGGTGGCCAAGGTTTGCACTGCTTTTCTTGTCACCTTTCATAACTATTTTAATACAATAAATGTGGCTGTGACCTTTTTAATCAATAATACAGTTGTTTGCATGTTTATTTCTAGTTAATTTGATAAATCAGAGTATGGAATAATAAAACCAGTGGGTGACTCAATGACAGGTCTAATTTTGAAGTAGTAATACATTGAAATTTGTGTGACAAATGTAATGCGATTTGAAAATGTCTGCAATTTCTATTGGTGACTGCTAATGTTACTGTGATTTGTTGGCTACATTCATTTAGAAATGAGTAAAAAAAAACAAAGTTCACAAAATCCCAGAAGTGATCTATAGAGCCTAAGTTAAGACCCTTTGCTCAAAGGCCGGGCAGTCAAACGCAACCCTTTCCCGTTCAAGAGTCTGGCCCACCACCCAGTCCTGGATTCCTCTGAAGCTCCGAATACCACTGACCAGACTCTGGAGATAGTAAATTGTCTGCCCGATACTGTGGCCTGGCGACATCATTGCCAGGCCAACCCCCTCGACAGATGCACATGACAGTATGAATGCAGAGTGCATGTGTAAGCTCAGCAGCAGTGAATGGAAAGGCTAAGGGAGACAGGACTCGGACACAGACCAGGAGAGGTAAGTAACATAGGTTGTGCTCTAAGCTGGCACACAAGGTGAGGGCGGCTATGGGCTGGCACACAAAGGAGGGCGCTGAGCTGAAACAAAGTGGGATGTGGGTTGGCACATAATGTGGGGCTCTGGGTTGACATACATGGGGGGAGGGACCTGTGCTGGCACAGAAGTAGGGGCTCAGCAAAGAACCCTTACCTAATTGCCAGGAGGCGAACTGTGAGAAACAATGTTGAGTCATTTTCTTAATATGGCACTCCAAGAAAAAAGTTTGGACACTCCTGCTCTAAGGTCTAGTATAATTGATCAAATACATGTAAGCAACTGTGAATGTGAATGAATGTAGTATACTAAAAAATCAAACACTGTTACAATCTACACATACCTGTACCAATATATAAATGAAAAAATAATCCCAAAAAACAATACAACACATCTAGAAATCAGCTGGTGGCCCCATGTAGCACCACTCCTACTGTGTGACCGCCTACACTGGGGATTCACATCCCTTGCAGAATGCTGTATGTGTGAGCTGGCATTCCTGGATTCCAAAATTATATTCTGTTCAGAGTGGAATTGGTGTTCTATTTTTTTTTATCCTTTGTTGACTAAAATACACATGACAATATAAAATAGAATCTGCACTAATGAAATCACTCATGTTACAGGAGAAAAATGTCTTGCTTCATCATGTGGCTCCCTCTGCTGGTGGTGTTGGCTCTTATACTCCTGTACAGATGGTACAGACAGAGTCAGATACTGGAGAATCTCACAGATAAATATGTCTTCATCACCGGATGTGACACTGGATTTGGGAACTTGCTGGCGAAGCAGCTGGACAGACGTGGAATGAGGGTTCTGGCTTCTTGTTTGACGGAGACAGGAGCTGAGAACCTGAAGAAGGAGACCTCCAGCAGACTGCAAACTGTAATACTGGATGTTACTGACAGCAGAAGTGTGAGCTCTGCTGCCAACTGGGTATCAAGTGCTGTTGGAAATGCAGGTGATTTTTATTTTCTGTTCCTAGTTCTGTTGTTATAATCTTTATGGAATTGTAGGGTAACGTAGAAAGTGAAAATGCACTAGTAACATACTGACACAGGTTACATTTATACATTTGTTTATATATTATAAATGTCTCACATAACCTAATCTTTCTAATATGAAGATATTTTAGGAAATTACATAAAAACTTCTTAGCTCAAATACTGTATCTGTACAATGAAGAAACACTATTGCTGTATACTATGCAGGGGTATTGTTGGGCCATTGTTGTAATGTCTGTGACTCTGTGTATGTGTTCATTCATACATGGAGATCAGGAGCTGTAGTTAGCATGCTTAAACTCCCTAATGGTTAACGTGTGCACTATACCTTATAGACTTAACACAATTAAAAACTTATCTAAAAATAAACACACAGACAACAGGAGTTGGATTAAAATTAAAGGTCAAATTTATTTGACATCAGATTATTAATTATTCATTAAGTATTGAATTAGGGGCTATCGAATTAGATAAGTAGATCTTGCCAATTGAAATTGATTGTGAGCTTAAAGTTAGCATGGTGGCGGACAACAAAGAACGGACACTCCAACAAAAACACATGCAGACCAAACACATCACTCGTTGGTGTTCAACGCTCCAGAAAAAGTACGCCCGGACGGGTTGTGTCATTTCCCTGTAGGGAGGATTTGGCCTATATTTGAACAAGCAGATTGCACCCATCTAACTTGTATAAGAAATAAAAGCACACTACCGTTCTTTCCGCCACAACACACATACCAAACAAACTCGCAAACTAGGGAGGGTGAGCTTTCCAGAATCAAAGAGGCTGACTCTTTGGATATCAGACCTAATATACCAACAAGGCCACACTCCCCAGGAACCCTATAGGCTAATTGTAATGTCTAATGTTATACCCAAGTGTGGTTAGATTCTGTAGTATGGAATTTTTAAATGTTAAGTTGTTCCTAGTTTTCCTTCTTTCCTACGCCACAGCAGAGAGGCAGGTGGTCCCCATTCCCAACACAGCAATTGACAGAGTGTAAACCCACAATCACTTTATTAAATAGGAACTCCTCAACAGTGGGGGTTTTCCTTTTATTTCCTTACTTGAATACGTCTTTAAGTAACACTTAATATGCCACAGCAAACTATTGCAACAAATAGGATATACATGCGTCACATATATACATTTCAGGAATTGTGAATTGAAATGACCATTAAATGTCTAGTCTAACCGTTATGGGAAGACGTTCAATAAAAGTGCAACACTAACTTATGATTATGTACCGTATGCTCTAAGAAACGGTAACCATGCTTCCTATATCTTTACACTAACTCTACACTTTGCTACTATTAATACCCCAGAAATAGAATTATATAAGGCTTACAGTGTATTACAACCTTCAATTGCAAACATTAAATAACCATAGAAACTAGCTTAACTCTATCCATCAATATGCATACAAATACAATTCATTAGTAATACACTATACCCAGGCTAAACCTGGCAGTCCTGCCTGGCCAGGTCTTCGTCGATGCACATTACGGAATAAAGAAACGAAAGATGAACTGGCTGGTGAATAAGGAATCTTTAGCAAAATACGCTTTAAGTGTTCCTGTAAAAGCTGTATCCCGACTTTTTACGTACTGTAGCAGCCCTAGGCTGAGGGTAATTTTGGGAATTATACTGGTAAAACTTGTTGCAGAAGTATAAAATGGCGGTTGACGGCTCCTTTCGTTAAGATGCTTTATTCTGAGCAGTTAAGGTACCGTCTGACGCAGGAGTCTGTCTATCAAAGTTTATACTGACTGTTCTGATATAGCCTCAGTGTGTGTGGTCTGCTGCTGTTAGTGCTGCTGTGAATAAGTCTCCCTCTCCTGAGGTAATATTGGAGCTCAGCACAGCTACATGCAGAACTATCTGTACCACAGCCCTCAGGTATTTCCTGTCATGGTCAGGTTAGCTGAGCGCTTACTTGCTCTCATTAGCCTCTGGTTCAGTAACATATTATTCTGCACCTAGGGGTCCTTAGCTAGCTTCTTGGAGCAGTTTCCTTTAGTCTCTATTTCCTCACTTAATCAATAGTTCTGTCACTATAGAGGTAAGTGTGCTCTGCCACTAACACACTGCAGAGGGGGAACAGTAGGTACAATACTCACAGAGCTTCACTTCTTCAATATTTGTTGAATTATCACTATTGCAGTGGCCGCTCCAGCTATCAGTCCTCATAAGCTGCGGCCTATTTATCCCTCTGCAGGCTGAAGGGCTGGTTTTGGGCTGGTCCACTAAGCAACTCCCCGCCTTCTGGGGCCGTATGCTGCCTCGGCTCACACAGCCGCAGCTTCCTGTCAGGAGCCTTTTACCACCATCGGCAGCGTGCTGCTCTCCAAACATTACCTCAGGCACTCACTGATCAACTGCTGCTCGCTTCCAACTGTCATATGTCTGACCACCTGACACTGGTCATGTGACCTGCTGCTGACCTCTGGAGCAGCTACAGAGATGACTGGGTGTTTGCCTGCGTAATGACAGACATGCGCTGTAGTCCAATTTCCAGTCAGACATAATACCTCACATAGTGGGGTATTACACTAATACTAACATCATAATTCTTAAAGGTATACTGCTACCACAACCTCGGGGTTTAAACTGGCTCAGTCAGATTGCACCTGCCTTACGCTGCCCTTCAACACCTTTACTGAACTGAGGACAAACATAAAGCAACAAATTTTACAGCAGCTGTCAAGTAATACAGTGAAATAACACAGTAAGGAGACCTGGTACTACAGTCATTAAACAACAATGTGAATCTGGCAGAGGCAGATTCCATTATATAACAATTGTGCCGTGAGCCCTCTCACTGTACAGCAGTGGCCCTCCCATCCATACCTGTGCCGGAGAGTAAGGGGTCTATATACTGAGCAGTGTTAGGAGATAGGGTGAAAAGTGATAAGAAAGTGATAAGGTGCCAGCCAATCAGCTCCCAACTGTTATCTCACAGGCTGTGTTTGAAAAATGACAGTTGGGAGCTGATTGTCTGGCACCTTATCACTTTCTTATCACTTTTCACTCTGTCTCCTAACACTGCTTAGTAAATAGACCCCTGAGTGTATCTGTGCAGCGCCCCCCACCCTATACTTGCTGCTGGCAGAGGGGACAGTTTTATGGCAATAGATTTGGAAAGCTTGTGCTTGCGCAGACAAAATAAAAAACTCTGGTGCCAGAGTCTTTGCTATCTGTTGTGTCTGAGCCCTTCATTCTGATTACTGCATATTGCAGGGAATATGGCACCGATAGGAGCAAGTATTGGGGGGCGGGCCTTGCAAGGACACTGACGAATCTCTAATGTACGCATGGGCCACAAGCATTGAGCAACCTATACCCATTATAGATACTATAGATGCAAAGCTGATGGAGGACTGTAAAGTGTGGGGAGACAGGAACACTGCAGGAGGTATACAGAGTGCTTTTTTAGATTTTTTTGATATATAATGTACCTGTAATGATCACAGTTAAACAATGGATTAAACCTTCTGTGCTATTTATGTTAAAACAAAGACCCTACATCAGATCGGGCCTGATTCTGAATCAGAAGCATCTGCGGTTGCTTTTCAGTTTGGCCACGGAACCCTTCATTATGCTAATGCAAGAATCTACCTCTGTATACTAAAAATCTATGTGTCTCTATGTGGAAGGCCATCCAGCCCACTGTTTTTATGTCCGTCTCCAGCCTCTTCCTCCTCTTCTACTGCTCTTTGTCTGCCATGTCTGTGTTGGCTTCCCATTTCCTCAATTCATGCTGCTTACTCTCACTTCATCAAGCGCTTAAGAGCATCTCCCCTTCAGAGTTAGCTTCTCCATTCTGCCTCTGATCTACGTCTCTTTTCCTCTGGTAACCACCTCTCATGCTGAAAAACTTGTCATGCACCACTCCCTACTAATGGAAGCCTACTACTCCCTACTACTGACTAGGCTCTCCCTGAACCTTCAATTTTTCAAGCCCTTTCTCAAAACTCATTCCTCCACCACAGCTTATCCTAGCCGCACCTGAGTCTACTCCTCTATACAACTGTAAATATCCTAAAGCAAACAAGTGATAATAACTGTAAAATCCCTAAAACAAATAAGTTAAAGAGAACCCCGGGAAATACTAATATTCATTCAATTTACCCACCTCACCCCACTTAAAAAAATCAAAATCACAGTAATATACCTGGGACCTCAACAAGGCAATGGAAACCATTGCGTCTCAAGCATTCTATACAACCTTATTTGAATACTGTATGTAACAACTAAGGTGTTTGGGCATCTGATCTGGATTATCTAGTCCACTGCATGGAAAACAGGAGAGGTGTAATAAATAGCTGGAGTTATGAGTGACAAATACTGTAGTAGGTGATTTGTGAAATAAAATGGATAATCAAATATAGGGTTGGGAAAGATGAATAACGGGTTGGATTGACAATGGAATTAATAATGGTTGAGGTGTGATTAATAAATGCTCTGTTACCCATTGGGGATAACACAGTGGAGTAATGAATAATAACAACTGGGGGATGACTAATCTACAATAGCTGAGCACTATTAGTTTAATACAGGTTGAGTCTCCCATATCCAAATATTCCAAAATACGGAATTTTTTTGGCATGACTGAGATAATGAAACCTTTGATTTTTGATGGGTCAATGTACACAAACTTTGTCTAAGGCACAAATTTTTAAAAATATTGTATAAAATGACCTTCAGGCTGTATGTATAAGATGTATATATGAAACATAAATGAATTTCATTTCTGTACACAAACTTTGTTTGAGTCACAAAATTATTGAAAATATTGTGTAAAATTACCTGCAGGCTATGTGTATAAGGTGTATATAACACATAAATGTATTCTGTGTGTATATTTGGGTCCTATTCCCAAGATAGTTCATTATGGTATGCAATTATTCCAAACTACGGAATATTCCATTATCCAAAATACCCTTGGTCCCAAGCATTTTGGATATGGGAGACTCATCCTGTATATTTAAAATCTTAAATAATGTCAAGTCACTTTATTTAATGTATGGGCTAATAATTTAGTGACCTGTCCACTTGAGGTACAGTATGGAGATGTCTTTATTAAATGTGTTTGTTATAGTTGAAATTGTCTGGAGATAAATTGTAGCTAAGTGGGTCCTCAATGTTCCAGGATATTTCCAAGCAACGGCACCAGTAGGAGCAGCAGATAGTCAAAGCTACAAGAGCAGTGAGGAGAGAAGTGGAACTTGGAACATGTGACCAGGGTAGAATGGTAGGGGAGCATATATGACTAGGGGATAGTAGCAAAGTAACACATATCTCCCCCATTCTCTTTTTGGCACATATGAAGGGGGAGGGGAAACTGAAGCCCACTAAACTTTAAAAAATAGAAATAACCTGTTGAGTTTTTATATAGTTGATTCTGTTTTCTAACTCTAATGTTATGTACTACAGGACTCTGGGGCTTGGTGAATAATGCTGGCTATGGTTTTTGCTTAGCTCCTAATGAGTGGCAAAAAGTTGAAGATTTCTCCAAGGTTTTAAGTGTGAATTTGCTCGGTATGATCAATGTGACGCTGCACCTGCTGCATCTTGTCCGAAAGGCCCGGGGACGCATTGTTAATGTATCAAGTGTTTTGGGAAGATTATCTGTAAACGGTGGAGGATATTGCCCATCTAAGTATGGTGTGGAAGCCTTCTCAGACAGCCTAAGGTGAGTTACCATAAACAGAGCCCTGAAGGTTACTGGCTATTGATGGGCATGCATACCAAACACATGATTGTAGTATAAAGTACAGAATGTAGATACATTTTCCAAGAGGAGAGACTGCTATATGTAAATAAAAATATAATTTATATGTTTTGAATTAGGTGCCACCAGGTGTGGACTGGCCCACATGGGAAATTCCCAGTGGGTCCCACTGCCTAGGGGCCCACCCCCCCAGTAGATGTCAGGTTCCATACTGTGCACTCAAATTATACATTGTTACTCTATTAGAGACTCAGGCCCTAATTCAGAGATGGACGCTCTGACAGAGCGCTTGCTCTGAATCAGGGCGTCTTTTTTTTTTTATGAAGCGGCCTCCTGGCCGCTCGCATTGCTGTGGGTTGCCACCCACAGCTAATGCGAGCGGCCAGGATGATGGTCGCGATGGTCAAGACCATCGCGACCATCGAGCTTGTGACGAGACCCTTGTGGTAGGGTCTCGTGGCCGCAAGTCCCCGAGGTCTTTCGGCTCAAACAGATCCGAAAGCTCTCCCACTGACATCACTTGTGATGTCAGTGGGGCTGCCCCCAGATGATAGGCGTTCTCATGGGAACGCCTCCATCTGGGCAGCCACCCCCCGGCCCGTACACCAAAGGGGGCGTGCTGTCACTCAACATCGACAGCACGCCCCCTTTGGTGTGAGACCCGGAGCGAAGGATTGCCCGTTGCTATCCGGGTCTCGCGCATGCGCACGACGGAGCCGGCTCCGTCTTGCGCATGCGCTCTGGGCCACCATCACCCCAGTTGTGAGCGCTCAGCGCTTGCGATCATGTCTGAATCAGGCCCTCAGTTACCTGGTGGAGCAGAAACACTGATGAATATGAGTGCTTGGTTTACTTTTATAGAAACTGCACCAAGATTCATCCTCTGCCAATCAAAGTGGGTGGTCACAACACATCCCTGTCCTTTTGTTGGCTGTGGGCTTTAGAATAATGAACCCAGTTCCTTCTAGTAATTGGAATGACATTGCAACGCTGCATTCATTCACTTACCTAGATTGTCATCCCAGTGGAAAGAGCATAGATAGTTCATTTTCTTTCTTTCAAAATGGCAGGAATTTCACCTTTACTAGATCTGATGGCTGTCAGTACTGGGGTCTACTATCACATATACTACTGTACATTAATGTGGTATATAAAGACAGGATCACCATCATGTGCTTAATTATTATACATCAGTATATTAGATTATACTGAATTTCTAGGACTATGGTGTATTCACTACAGTGTATTGCTGGGAATCAGTATGTAATATTGGCAGCTGTTTAGCCACCGTTTCAAATCCAGACACGAGAAGCCCAACAGCAGGAGATCCCGACGCCGGCTAGTAAATACCCTAACCCTCAAACTCCCGGGTTGGTGCCTAACCCTAAGTCCCCCCCCCCTGGGGTGCCTAAATCTAACCCTCCCGGGGGGGGGGGTGCCTAACTCTAACCCTCCCCCCTAGGGGTGCCTAACCCTAACCTCCCCCCCAAAACCTAAACCTAACCCCGCTACACTAAGGATGCCCCGGACTTACCTCATTTAGGCTGTCGTACTTCAGAGTTTGGCATCGGTTTTCAGATAGGCGACAGTATTTTGATGCCTATCTGAAGTCCCCTGTTGGGCTTCTCGTGTTGGGATATACACCGGCGGCATTTAGTCCACCGGTCTATAAACTGCGCCCCAATTGCTGTCATCAATGCATGCACTATCAGTATTTACTATATATATTGATAAACAGGACCAGATCAGGCATTCTCTACTTGCTAGCCAAGCTTGTGTGGCTGGCCACACTCTTTAAGCATGGGCCCCTACCCATACATTACCCTTCATAACACAGTCTGACACTGGATAACACATAACAAAATCACTTTTTCACTGTACTTTTTTGTTATATTCAGCCAGTGTAAGTTTTAGGAGTATATTTATGAAGCCTTGATAGTATATTTATGAAGCCTCTCCTGAAAATATATGGAGCCCAAATGTTTTTTTTTATTTCCATTTTCACATGGGAGGGTAGGCCCTTTATTTCAACCGTTCCTGCAGAGTAGAGGCGTGACAATCAAAGATGTTTTAAAAGCAACAATTTTATTTCTAATATTGAGTAAACTCCTACCCAGGACAGGTAAGTGGGCTCTGCAATGCAGGGAGGTGCCTGGCTCACTCCTCAGCTCTGCCTCCCAGCTACCACAGTGTGTATAGTAGAGGGAGAGATGTCCTGACATCTCTCCCATAGTGCCGAGTGCGAGGAGTTGTCGGATGGTGGCAGACATAAGAGAGGGGCTTCAGGTGAGTACAGTGCTGTGTCTGTGTGACAATGTGTAAGCGGCATTACTGTGGGAATTCTGTGTCAGGGGCACTACTACTGTGGGTATTATATGTATAAGGGGCACTACTGTGGCATGTGTATAAGTGGCTCTTCAACTGTGTGACTTAACGTGAATAAGAGACACTACCATGTGTGGTGTAATGTGAAGAAGATTGTGCTACTGTGTGGAGTAATTTGAATTGAGGGTACTATTGCATGGTCATGGATGGGAGGGATGGCGCAAATGTATATTTTGCAGGGGGGGTGTTGAGCAACCTACCACTGGCCCTGCTCCTACCAATATTTGCACTACCTACTATAAGAGGAAGTTAAATGCAATACAATATCACAATGGCAAAATGAGACACAGAAATGCACACAGTGCACAATAACAAATAACATTATCCAAACTAGTGATGTGCGCAGACCCCCGTGTTTTGGTTCTAAATCATTGATGTGTTTTGGTAAAATCTACCCAAAAAAGTTCCCGACAGAGGCCGCATCTTAACTGAGCTCCTGCATTAAAAGACAATTTTCAGCATAATCCCTGTGGGAGATCACCCCTTTCTACACCAACACTGTGGGATAAGTGCCAGCAAGAGTGGAAGTTACCCCTGGCCTGGTAGGGCCGTCATCTTGACACACAGCCTAGCACCACTATCCCTTTCCTCCTTAACCTGCTTTACTGGCCAGGGCTGCCACTCCTCAGTGCTGGTGTCCAGCAGCATTGGGGACTTATCTAGAAGGCTCTATTTTCCCACATAACAACACTGCTCTGTGTCAAGCACTTTGGAACAGGGACTCAGGAAATTATTCCCCTTGCTGCCCCCCCCCCCATCCCGGATCCTTCTGTGCTATCGCGGGAGCTGCCGACTTCTATGGCCATACCTCCGCCTCGGTGTGCTCCCTACTCATGGGACCAACAGTCAAGATTGTTGCTTCCATTATCTAAATGGTTTCCTCTGCCTTGTTGCTGTGCTGGGAGGTGTACGGGTGCAGAGGATTAACAGCTACTGGATAGGTGAGTCTGGGGCACCCAATGGGACTGATAGCCTAGCCATTACTGTGACCTTACTGGGTGGGGACTGCATAATACCACGGCCATTCATGGTTGCACCAGGACTGTTGGTCCTTTCAAAGATGGCCCCTTTGCTAACTACATTTCTGGCTCATCTTGGACTGATCCTTTCCACCCCTCCAAGCTTAGGTGTATTGCCCCTCAAGACCAACTCCTCTGCCTTTGCTGAAATACCCTATGCTGTTTTCCCTGTGGTTCTGTCAGCACCTATGATAGTCCTGCTCCTTGGATGATCCCCATTTCCAGTTGCTCTAGGATTTGTTGACCCACCACACATCCACACTGGGTCCTCTGTTTAATTACAGTGGACTGGGTGGTTTCTGCTACATTTATCTCTGGACTTGCAAATCTTCTGATACCCACCTGTCTTTCGGATCCAGCTCTCTGGCTGGTGTAAGTCCTGTTTACTACAGTGCCTTGATTTTGGTGGACCTCGACCTTCAGAGAAATCCATACTGTCAGCCTCTGTCTCAGTTTCATTTAAAAATGTGATAGTTTATTTTTTATGGTTCTAATGCGGCTATTTAAACTGTCTTGTTACTCCACTGGATTATACATAGATTTCTTGAAAGACACCCCTCTATGAAAGTGGCTAAGCCTCAACTGCCTAGGGACGCCAAAGAAAATAACTATAGCTATTCAGTGAAATGCTATAAATCTTGGTACTTGTATAGGTAAAAAAAGAGTACTTAGGAATTATTTAATATTAACAATTCAGCAGTACTGCTAGTATATAGGTCAGTTACCAAGCTGACACTCATACACATCTATAAAGAAAAAAGACTGCGCTAGTGTTAAAGGTGAATATAAATAAATATGGATGCTTAATTAATCTCAATAAATAGACTTCTCTAAATCAAATGAGGTTATTTATTAAAACACAATATACACTGCATATAAATCGATAAAATGTATCTGACAACTTATGAGGTTAACACTATATCCAGCACACTGCTGCACTTCTAGATCTGTAGAGGGCTTGTACTACTTATTAATAATGAAAAAGTCAAAGTCCCATATGACCTGGTTCATAAAAAGTATATTACCTCCACTTTGTATATATTCCTTGCGGGCACTTATTTGTTTTCACCAGTATTTTGGGCAGGTACTCCCAATGATAGTCTCAATACGCTGAGAGACAAACAGCCTTGTATTATGACAGCGGCAGTAAGGTAATTGTAGTGCGCCGGTCCTCCGGTATATCTCTGGACCACGGTGTGCAGCTGGTTGTGAATAGCCTTGAGTTTCAGCAGCGGCGTTAGGGCAGTTAAGGATGCCGGTTCTCTGCAGCAAGCAGAGACCACGGCGTACTGGCCCCCTCGTGTGTCCACTGTACAAGCAGTGTGTATCACACCGCTGTGGGCTTCCACCAACATTGATGCTGCTGTATTGGATTAACTCATGGCCTGAGTCAGATACCGGGATCTCCTAGGTAGCGGGAGGTAATAGTAATCCGCAAGGTATAAAGTCAGTCATTATAGAGGCAACAGGAGCTGGAAATTAACCCTTTTGAACCGTGTTTCGCTCATATCCTGGAGCTTTATCATGACATAGGTACATGGCCAGATTCCTTTAATTTGTATAGGGATTCTAATGGTTTGATGTCTGCCAGTTGGGATTAATTATTTAAATCATTACCTCTGTTGTGTTTTAGCTGTTTTAGAGAAGCCACTCATATTAACAATATAAATCCTGTCTGCATACAGCTATATAAATGTTTATAAAATAATACATAAAATTCAACAATAGATCTATACAATTAGATAAAATAAGAAAATTATATTAAAATTTGTTAAAATTTACATAGATTCACATTCCATTTACAATCCTCTATTCAATTTGGATTCCAATTGTTATCTACATATTCTCTGATTATTTTATTAATGTCTAACTCTAACCCTCCCATTAGTGCCTAATCCTAACCCCTAGCCCTAACCATCCTCCTAATCCTAATAATTATTATTATTATTATCCTTTATTTATATGGCGCCACAAGCGTTCCACAGCGCCTTACAGAAACAAATGAGCACACAAGACAACAGTTATTAACAGTACAGACAATGCAGGACAAGTACATGATTTATAAACAATGCTGCATAACACCTAAATAAGCAGCCAGGTGTCAGTAATCAGTTTTAGGTGCCATTGTAAATGAAAGTAAAAATAGGGCAAGAAGAAGCACGTGAGGAAAGAGGGCCCTGCTCGCGAGAGCTTACATTCTGAGGGGAGGGTCAGACAAACAGGGGTGACACAGATGGGCTAGATAGTGAGGAAGGAGCATAGAGTAGTGGGTTAGGATGAGCACTGGAAAGCATTGAGGAAGAAATGGGTCTTGAGGGCCCATTTGAAGATTAAGAGCCAGGAAGCCAAGTAATGGAGGAATTTTGCAGGAACAGTGGTGTCATAGGGGTAAATCCAGGGTTTGGTGATGGCAAGGAGAATCAAGACATTGTAGATGAAGTGCTCATGAATGGAGACCAGTTATTATAGACAAAACTGGCTTTCCAGAGGGAACAGGAGAGAGGGTCAGAGTTAAGAGGCGAGAGGAGAATAAGATTATTAGGGTTGATGTAGTGTGGAGGTGATTTGATCTAGAGAAGGGGGATAAGGAGTGTGGGGTTATGTGGCTGGCTTCTGAATGAGGAAGGGCGACAGCGGGTGGTGGGTAAGGTGGAGGTTTAGTGTGGTGTGTGGGGGGGGAAAGGATAGGTAACTTGGAGAAAAGAGAGGGTGCAGGGTTTAGTGGTGGTGCAGCAGGACCATGGTGGAAGAGAAGTGAATAATACTGGAGTTGTGGGAGATGCAGTGGAGAGACTTATATGTGATGAAGAGAGACAGAGGAGGGGAAGGAGGGGGAGAACGTAGAGGGGACTATGGATGGAGAAAAGAGGTGAAAACTGGTCGTAGAGGAGAAAATAATGTAGCAGCTGAGTGAGGGAGGAGTAGAAGAAAAGAGACATCGTGTAGATGAGGCAGTTGGGGGGAAAGATCAGTAGTAGTAATGAGTGTGAGATGAGGGAGCAGTACAGGTCAAAGGTCAAAATCAGATAAAAGGAAGAACAGCGCTGGAAGATGTAAAGGCACAACTACAATAGTATATTATAACCAAAAAAGGAGTTTAGAGCTGTTAAAGTAGCAAGACTTGAGAATTAGTATAAAGTATGATTATATATATAAAAAATTAAAGGTATAGGTGTGAAACAGTGGTAGATACTACAGTGGTATAAAGATAAATTGACAGTAGTATTGGAATGATTTAAACAATGTAGAGAAGAAACACAAACATACAAGAATTAAATGTTCGGTAAGCAGGTAGTTGCTTGCAATGCTGAAGCAGGGTGTTGGCAAAAGGTGTGTCCAGGTTATAATGGAAGCTGGTTGCTGAGTAGCAGGGTATCCAGAAGCTCATCAGATCCTTTACTTTTTTTTCCAAGTTATAGAGAGTTCTTTTAAAATGTCATCCTCCTGTTTTCCTCCTGCTGAACTCCCGACTAACTCTTTAAGCTTTGCTGTACATGTAGTTCCACTTAGAAAAAAACCCACTTTGAACTAAAACCTAGCAGCCTTGTACAAGCCTAAAGCCTTGTAACCTACTGATTATATAGTTAAGCATAACATGTGTAGTCACTGATTACACCCACCCCCAATACCATCACCCACACCAGATACAAGTCATAAAGTTCTAATACAAACAGGCGTGTTTGTTATAACTTCTCTCTGCGCAGCAACATGGAATTAAGGGCTCTATTTATTAACATTATTTTATACTAAAATAAAGAGAAAAAGGGTGTTTTCACATCCTTTTCACATTATTTTAGTTTCACCTAAATTTTCTAAAGGGCAATTTGAGTAGAATTCGTAAAATTCTACTCCAAGCTCTAATTATCACATATTTTTTTTTTGTAATCAGATCGCATTTCCCATAATTGTAATGGGAAATGCGATCTGTTTGCAAATAAAAATACCGGGGGAAGCCCTGTGATAATAACGCCACCTGGAGGTGGCGTTATCAAGGGTATCAAGGGTATACCCCAGTTAATGGACTCTAACAGGCAGAGCAGAGCCAGGAGCCGGCCCCAGTGATCAGCTGTGTGGTCTAAACAGACCACACGCTGATCACTGCTAAAAAAATAAATAAAAAAAACTTACCTGAGTCCTGGGCCGGTGATCGGGGCTCTGGTGATGTCCCCTGTGGCTCCGGTCAGCTGGTCTCCCATCATGCACTGAGACCTGGTCACAATGTAGAATGGGAGACCAGCTGACCGGAGCCACGGAGGACATCACAGGAGCCCCAATCACCAGAGGTAAGTGCAATTAAGGGTGGGGGTTGTGCAATCGCGGGGGGCCTAGCGGGGCTGTTCGTCGCGCATGAGTGGGCACTTATTTTCTCTATTTATTTCAAAAAAATACAGTGATAAGGCTGCGGAGGGGTTTCGCCGGGACACAGCTTTCGCAAACTCTGTCCAGGCTTCACAATTTTAATAAATTCATGTGAAAAGAGCATAATTTGCAATGCGAGTGAAATCATTATGATTGCATCACAACCGCTATGTAAATGTGGATTGTGATAAATAGAGCCCTAAATGTATATGGAATTAACATTATTAGAGAATATGTAGATCACAATTAGGGGTAAATTTACTAAAGTGAGAGTTTTTAGAAGTGAGTTTTTAAAAGTGATGTTGCCCATAGCAACCAATCAGAGTCTATTTAACATTTAACTAGCACCTTCTAGAAGATAGTAGCTAGAAACTGATTGGTTGCTATTGGCAACATCACTTTTAAAACTCACTTCTAAAAACTCTCACTTTAGTAAATTTACCCCTTAGAATCAACATTTGAATAGAGGATTGAAAGCAGAATGTAAATGTATGTGAAATTTTAACAAAGTTTAATATAATATATATTTTATCTAATTTTTTTTTTTACGCATTATGTTTTTATTGAAAACCATATCAAAATACAAACATTAATTCTTTCACATATAACAACAAAAAAAAAGAAATCAATTGAAAACACAGCAAAAGAATCAACATTTGGCATATCAATATAAATAATGATATTACACAATATGGTCACATTTTACAACAAAACCTTTATCGGACACAATTACATCAGAATAAATGAATAAAAGAAGAATAAGAAATAAGGGAGGAAGTTAAAGAAAGGTGAAAAGAACACAAAAGAAAAAGAAAAATGCCTCCTTCCATATCGTAGAACTGATACAACCGATCACCTATTTTTAATGAGCTATAAAATATCACCGGAGTCTGTTTGAACTCATCCTTAATCATGACTAAGCATCTTATAGTGGTCCGACTCCTTATACTGCAACCAGGGATGCCAAGTCACAGTAAAATTTTTACCCCTGTCTGAGTTGGGTAAAATTAAGACGTCCATAGTCATATAGTGATTAAGATGTGAACACCACTCAGACATGGAGGGGACCAACTTGGACTTTCAGTGAACAGGGATCACGGCTTTGGAAGCACTTAATATATGACGCAGTAGCAACTTTTTGAAATGTGCAAAGGGTTTTCGAATGAGGTTCAGAAGCCAAAAGCTAGGGCAAGAAGGCAAATCCTCATGGAGAATAAGGCTTGCCTTTTCAATTACTTTGTCCGAAAAAAGGTCTAAGAGAAGAGCAATCCCACCAGATGTGTAAAGTAGTTCCCGGCTCCGTCTCACATCTCCAACACTTGTTAGAGACTCCTGGACACATTTTAGAAAGCTGGCTGGGGCAGAGGTACCAATGTGAGAGGACTTTGTAATGTGTCTCCATAATTAACGCATTTGCAGATGTTGCCAAAGTATTTCTGAAGACCTCCGGCCAATCATCCTCTCCTATTAATCCCTTTAGATCTAATTCCCAATCAAAAATAAATTTGGGTGTACCAGAAAAAAGATGTTCAATTAACATTGTGTAAATAGAGGACAGCGGGTGTGGTGGGGATTCCTGAACTACACACATATTCTCAAACTGAGTATTACCCCTCCCATACCCTTTAAGGGGGCCTAGTGTCTAGAGAAAATGCTTTATCTGCAGGTATTTCCAAATCTCGCTATTAGGCAAGACCCATTTAGCCTGAACAGAGGGGAAACTCATAATTTCTGAACCTTCAAATAGTTGGTTAATCCTGAGGATCCCCTGTGCCCTCCACAATACAAATGAATTTACTGGAGTCCCCGGCTGAAAAGCCAGATTACCAAATAGAGGGGTTAAAGGAGAAGGGACAGGGGAGATAAGGGGATGTGAGTGAAGCCGACCCCAACAGGAAATGATTTTGCTCAGGAGAGGATGGTTAGTCTGGGGTAGGGTCGCATGCCAAGGAAAACCTGAATCAACAGAAGGAAAGGAAGCTGCCTCAATATCAGCCCACTGCTTCCTATCATTTAACCTACTCCATTCCATCCCCCTCATAAGTAGGACTGCATGGTGATAGGTAAGAAAGTGTGGTAATTGTAGATCTCCCTGATGTTTTTTCCTAAAGAGTATATCGTGTTTGAAGCAGGGTTTGCGAGCTGCCCAAAGTCTCTAACAAGTCGTTGAAGTGTGGTAAACCAGGAACGGGGTATTGTGATTGGGAGGGTTTGCAAAAGATAGAGGACCCTGGGAAGTATATTCATCTTAATAACTCCTGTCCTCCCCATCCATGAGATCTTCTTGGGGCACCAAGATAAAAGATCTGTTCGCAGAGAGAGATCTTTATGGAGGAAAACTCCTAAATATTTTATAAATGTGGGGTGCCAGGAGAAGTGGCAAAAAGATTGTATATCCTCCATACATTTCTGATGTACTGTGAGGTTAAGTGCACTAGATTTGGATAAATTTACTTTATAATTGGAAAGGGCTCCAAGACGATTAAATTCATGTAAGATGTTAGGGATTGAAGTCCGTGGGTTTGTAATTACTGCCAAAAGATCGTCCGCAAAAAGGGCTAACTTGTATTCTCTCCCTCCCACAGTCAGCCCCGTTATGTTAGTATTAAGGCGAATGGCCCCCGCCAGGGCCTCCAAACATAAAATAAATACTAGCGGTGAAAGAGGGCAGCCCTGTCGAGTGCCATTAGCAATCAAAGCCGGCTCAGAGAGATCCCCATTAACCTTCACATGTGCAGAAGGAGTGGAGTAAAGCGCTCGAATTCTCTGAATGCCCGTCTGACCCAAGCCCATATGCTCCAGTACCCCCATCAAGAAGTCCCAGCCCACCCTGTCAAATGCCTTTTCAGGGTCTGTAGACAAAAGTATAGTTGTGACCTTCCGAGGAACAGCCTTGTGGATCAGGTCTAAGACCTTAGTAGTATTGTCCCTGGCTTCACGACCAGGGACAAATCCCACCTGGTCTGAATGGAACATACTGTGGAGAAATAGTCTGAGGCGGTTCGACATTAGCTTAGCGAAAAGCTTTAGGTCGACGTTTAACAGTGAGATGGGTCTGTAGCTGGAGCAATGGGCCGGATCCTTACCCTCTTTTGGTATCACTGAAATATGGGCAAACAAAGATTGGGAAGAAAAACAGGAAAGGTCCGAGACCTCATTGAAAGCACTGAGCATAATGGGGGAAAGTACCTCGTTGAACATTTTGTAGTAGGCAATGGAAAACCCATCAGGACCTGGACTTTTGCCGTTAGGTGTAGATTTGATCACTGCTTCTAGTTCCTCTGAGGAAAATGGCTCTTCGAATGACTCTATGTCCATATTTGATAAAGTAGGAAAACCAATTTCCGCTAAGTAGGCCTTAATGGCGGTCCTCCTCGAGGACATGTCATTCCCCTCCCTGGAATCTCTTAAGTTGTACAATTGGGAATAATAAAATTACCTGAGCAATGAATGTGGCTGCGCGTTGGTCACGAAGTGCTTTAGCTAGAAGTCTCCTTGGCTTGTTTCCCCAGAGAAAGTATCTATTGCGACATTTACGGATATCTGATTTAATTTTATTGGACATAAGCATATTAAGGTCCTGACACGCATCAGACAGTGCTTGAAATGTCTCGGGGGAGAGGGAAGATTTATGTGTGAGTTCTAAGGTTTGGATCTTTTGTATTAGAGCGTCTCTTGCTCCTGAGCGTTGCTTTTTTAAATACGATCCCAACTGAATTAATTTCCCCCTTAAGACACATTTATGTGCTTCCCAAACTGTTAACTTGGACATGTCAGAAAGATCATTAGTGGCTATATAATCTTCTAAAGTCGACCAACTTTGTTGTTGACAATAAGAGTCTTGAAGCAGGGATTCGTTCAGCTTCCAAGTGAAAGAAGCCAGGCAAGAAGACGGAATTGTAAGATTTAATGAAACGGGGGCATGATCTGACCAGGAGATGTGACCAATTTTTGTTTCTTTTATTAAATGAAGAAATCTATGTGAGATAAAGAGATAGTCTAATCTAGTGTACAGTTTGTGGGGATGAGAGAAAAAAGAATAGTCTTGTGTATTAGGATGTTGTATGCGCCAGATATCCACTAGTTGATGTGCGTGGAGAATTTTCTTCACCTTACGATGAAACTTGTCTGAGTACCTAGGTGATTGATTAGAGGAGTCTAAATGTGGGTCTAAAGACCAGTTGAGGTCTCCCCCGAAAACCAGTATACCTTCAGCATGGGTCTGGACCAGGTTCAAAGCCATTTCAAAAAAGGCTGGTTGTGCTTTGTTAGGTGTGTATATTTTAGCGAAGGTAAATATTTGGGTAAACACCTTACATTTTATTACTAGGGCCCTGCCTGCAATCAGCGGTAAACAAGTGATGTCAGCGATGGGGATATGTTTAGCAAATAAAACTGCAACCCCTAAAGACTTGCCCTCAGGATTATTTGAAAAGAATCCACTAGGAAAGTCTTTGTTCCTGAGATGTGGTGCAGCACCTTCTTTGAAGTGTGTTTCTTGGAGAAATGCTACCTCCGCACGTTCTGCTTTAAATTCTCTTAATACTCCAGATCTCCTCTCAGGGACATTAAGACCCCTCACGTTAATAGAGACAATTTTTAAAGAAGCCATAGGGAGTGGTAGAAATATGCATTAAAACAGGAGAAAAGTGAGAATGTTCATAAACATCGGCATAAGTAGAAACTTTGGAGACAATCAGACATATTAATCTAATAAAATGACACATCGCTGGTATAGAAGGCAAACGGAAAAAAGGAAAAAAAAAGAACAGAAAAAACAGGTTATAATTTAGAGAGCAAAAATCACAGTGAAAAGGAGAAACATACATATAACACCGCTCCTGGACAACATAGTGGCAAAAAAATAGTTCCGCCACTAGGACCAGGATCTGCCTATGCGGTGTAGGAGGCAACAGGGGACGGACAGGTAGGGGAACCGCATCACTCAATTGAATAATATCAATGAATAGATGAATCTATTAGAAAAATCATATCTAGAATTGCATTTAGACTCAATCCCGTAATGCAAAGAAACATCTTTAAATAACAAAAATTCCCGACTAAATTTCCATTAAATATCCAAGAAAAATAAAGGGGCATGTAAGAAAACACACTAACATAGGAGTAATAATTACAGAGAACAGTCTCATGTATGATTTAAAGTACTAAGTTCTGTTGAACTATATATATCCCTCGGGTAACACCTAGATCCAATTAAAATTTAGATCAAGCGACTCTGGCCATTCTGTACTCACTTGACCTCCAAGAGTTTTATCGGCAGACCACAGACCTTTAAACGGGGACTCTGGCAATGATATATCTCTCATAACTAAAAAAAAGTCAATCAGAGCTCATAAAAGAGAGTCCTAGAGTGTCTGTTGCAGAAGTCCCATAGAGAGTAATATCCAAATCCACAACTTCATGAGCCAACAGCCTGGGACGTCCCAGAGATGGGTGAAGTAGAATAAGGTCTTCTCCGAGAACTAGGGGGGGACCTCACAGTTTGAAAGGGCAACATCTTAGGAGGCGCCGGAGGTGGAAGGAGATTATCACGAGAAGAGTCTGGAACTTGAACAGGGTCAATGTCCAAAGCAGAGCAGAAAGGACCGATGTCATCCGAGAGGTGTAGAGTCACCGTCTTACCTCCATTAGAAGCTGTGAGACTAAAAGGGAAGCCCCATCTGTACCTAATATTACGGGAACGTAGAGCATCTGTTAAGGGTTTAAGATGACGTCTCAGCTGTAGGGTTTGCCAAGAAAGATCCTGGAACACCTGTATTGGATGGTTGTCAAACTTTAAGTTGTCTAAATCCTGTATTTTTCGCAAGATGTCATCTTTCTGCATGAAATAATGTAATTGGCAAATCACGTCCCTTGGCCGTTTGGACTGTAGACCTCTAGGACGTAAGGCTCTGTGCGCCCTATCAAAGATAATAGAATCATTAGGGTCGCAGCCTAGAATTTCATTGAATAATTTTGTTAATACATCCTGCAGCCCTTGATGGGGAATGTCCTCCGTAATGCCGTGGACCCTCTGATTATTACGTCGTCCTCTGTTGTCAAGGTCATCTAGATGGGCTTTCATGTTTTGTATTTCCATTGCTTGCGCTTTAACAGTGTCAACAAGAGCATGTTGGAACTCATCCATAGACTCTCCATGTTCCTCCAGCGACACATATCGCAATCCCAGATGTGATAACTCCGACTTAAGTGAGGCAACTTCAGAGTGCACCACTTCCCGTAATTTATTTTCCAAAGAGGCAAAGTCAGCTTTAGAAGGAATGTCTATTTTAGTGGGCAGGGTTTTAAGGAGTTGCAGGACCTTCTGGAAATCCTGGCGCTCACCTTGGCCAGACATGCTTAAGAAATCCTCAGTCCCAGATGGGGTATCAGAAGCCGCAGAGTTGACTGGTGATGAGGGGCATGGGGAGGCGCACATTGAGGAGTCTTTTTGAGAGTGGAGAAAGCGACGGAGATCCGTTCTGGAGAAATCCTTGGAAGGCTTGGGCATACTTTTCGACCCCCGATCTTTTCGTCGACTCATGAAAACACTACCATCAGTTTCCAGAGAGAAGGGAGCTTTTAGAGAAGATGTAATATCCTCGCCCTTCACGACCAGTAATATATAAAATTTGATTCATCGGATAAATTGCAGTGACATCAGTGAGCAGGAGCAGCGGTTATCCCCACCCGCCAGACCCCATAGAGGAATCAGGCAGCCATCAGAGAGACCTACATTCCTGGCAAGAAATTATATAACACAATTGAGTGTGAGTGCTTGCGTTTGCAGATTCAGGCCACAAGGTGGACGTCTTCACTCGCTTGTGGATTCACATAAAGTTCACAAACAGACTTTCTGCAGAGATGTAGATTTGAATAGAGAAAATTATGTGATAGTCAAAATAATCCCCGTATGATGCTTCCAATGTGGTTGCAAGGCTAATATTAGCTCAGCTCAGTACATGTAGAAAAATTATCTTCATCTCATAGGGCAAAGGAGATCTTGACTGCAGGGACCCCGCTTTGATTTAAAGGACACCCCCAGAGTCTATTCCCACTTTCTAGCCTGTACTTTGGGGAAAAATGCAGATCCAAGATGGCGGATGCCACCGGAAGCCAGCTGCTGTATGTGTTCAGATGCAGTAGGCTAAAGGAGAAAGTGTCAGGTGGAGGGAACTACTGAGCCCCGGCAGCCACAAACCACCCAGCAGTAGATGGAGGGGAACTGGGTGAAGGGGAAGTCCCAGCAGGTACCTCGGGGGGAGCGGGCCACTCTTACCCCCGCGTCTGTGTTCCCAGGCGGCGGGTCCCCGCAGCGCTACCAGTCAGTGCCGTCTATGTCCCTCTCATTCTCCGGGGACAGAGCTTTATCTAATTTTTTGTATATAGATCTATTGTTGGATTTGATGTATTTTTTACAAGCAGTTATATAGCTATATGCAGACATGATTTATATTATTAATTATTAATATGAGTAGGTTTTTCTAAATAAGCTAAACTACAACAGAGGTAATGATTTAAATAATTAACCCCAAATGGTAGACATCAAGCAATTAGTATCCCTATATATGGAAAGGAATCTGTCCAGGTATCCTTGCCATGTTAAAGCTCCAGGACAGGAACGAAGCGCATCAAAAGGGTTAATTTCCAGCTCCTGCTGCCTCTATACTGACTAACTTTGTACCTTGTGGACTACTATTACTTGCCTCTACTTAAGAGATCTCAGCAATTGACTCTGGCCCTGAGTCCATCCAATATAGCAGCATCAAGGTGGGGAGAAGCTCACATTGGGGTGATACACACAGCTTGTACAATGGACACACAGGGGGGGGGGGGGCAGTATGCCATGGTCTCTGCTCACTTTAGAGAACTGGCATCCTTAACTGCCGTACACCGTTCTGCCGCTGCTCAAACTCAAGGCTCTCCATGACCAGTTGCATACCGTGGTCCCCAGATATACTGGGGGACCAGTGCACTACAATTACCATACTGCTGCTGTCATAATACAAGGCTGTTTGTCTACATTGGGTAGGTTCAAGATATGGTCTCCTGGCACATTGAGACTATAATTGGGAGCACCTCCCCAAGACTACCGGTGAGCACACACTGTGAATTTATGCCCGCAATAAATATATACAAAGTGGACGTAATATACTTTTAATGAACCAGGTCATATTGGACTACAAGTGCAGCAGTATGCTGGAAATATTGTTAAATAATATATATCATGAGTTGTCAGATAAATTTTATCTATTTATATGCAATGTATATTGTGTTTTAATCAGGGGAGTAGCAAGGGTGGTTCCGGTGGAGCATGAGCTCCGGGCACCAAAATGGACAGACGGTGCCATCCAAGGTTCCGGAAGTAATGGGCGCTACTCAGTATGACGGCCCTGAATAATTTTTTTCACAAGTAAGTAGCGTTCCTTCCAATTGACCCAGAAATTAACTTAGGGAATCTGGATAAGGATTCAAGCATATAAAAAAGATTCATAGTATAATTCTATCAACAATGTTTAATAACTAATTCCAAATCTCTATATAGTTCGCCTTCCAGATAGAGTGGTCTACATGAATTTGTAGACACTGAGGCACATGCAGGAGCAGATGTAATCACAATCCATCGATCCTTTCCCTTTAGTCCTGTGTTTACTCCTCCATCAAGTGGTTTATGCAAAGACAAAGTTAGAGAATAGCTCCCATAGCATAATACTCTATTTATTGAAACCTATCACATTCCATAGAACATAAAACAAAGAACAAAAACCTGTCAAAAAATAGGGGAAGATGGCTCCTCACCGAATATAATTGTCTACCTGATGGAATAGTAGACAAATAAGGCAGAAAAAGGAAAAGTGTTCCAGGCGTCCCAGGTATACTCCTCCAGCCACAGGTGAGGTCCCACAGTTTCCCAAAGGTAGTTTCTCAAAGTCAGCCAATTTGTTTCGATACATGTATGTGTGTATCTTTATCAAGGTATAAAGGTGAAACCTCCCAGAGTAGGTATTTATTCCCACCTTCCAAATGAAGGAGATATTCCTAATTCCAGACATAGATCATCTAACTGCTAATTTTCACCTTAACAACAATCTGTATTGGTGATATTATTTAAAATTTTTTGGGAGTGTTAGGTGAACACTACTACACCAAGAGATTCTATTGGCTGCTTGTATAGAACGCACTTGTCAGATTCACATCTCTTTTGTGGTCAGTATGACGGCCGCCTGTTCGTTTTATCTCAGTTTGTTTGCTCTATATCCTAAATAAGTTATGGATCTGAGATCTGTTTCTACATTTCATGCTCCCTCATGCTGCCCAGATTGTCCCCCCTCCAGCCCTCCCTCCTCTGTGATCATCTTCTGTCACCTCCCCTTTCCTGTCAGATTGATTACATTCACTTCTCACCTCTTTAATCTCTCCCCTCTCAACCCTGTGTCAGCTCTTTGCCCCTATCCAGTCCTTTCTTATTGGCCTCTGTCACTACCCTTCTTTTCTTATTGGCTTCTGTACCTCCCCTCTCTGATCGGCACTTTACTCTCCCCTCTCTGATCCCCTCCCTCCTTCTCTCCTCATTCATTGTGCTTCAATGAACTTAAAAGTGACACATCTGAGGTAAAGTCCTATTCTTCAATTATAAAGTATTAGATTAAACAAAGTCACTGCTTTGCTATTTAAAGTAATGGAGGTGTTCCCAGGCATGACCACACAGTGTGATTTTAAAAAATATCAGGAGACCTGAAATATTCATAATGGTGGTAGACAGAACATGGTTAGAAATTCTCACATTAATATAGGTGCAATGTATATTAGCTAAGTAGGAGCATAGCTGAGAAGGGAGTTTCCCATAGGTGTTCCCACTCCAGTGACAGCTGCTTGGGGCAGTAATTGCAGTAATAAGTTGTGCACCCTGTGGAATCTCACTCTAGCACATGTACTCTGTCACTTTAAGTTAAGTGATAAGAATATATAATACAATCTCCTCTATTGACTAATAACACTGATTCAAATGATATAAAGGTCAGATCCTAGGTGCTATACATAAATAAAGCAGTGCCAAAGCAGCTACCCCATAATGTCAGATAGTGCATCACAAAGCATTCCATTCCCCCAATGGTACCTTAATGCCAAATGTCATACTACCACTGTTTGCTCTTTTTCTCTTCACCTCAGTATTCCCCTGCAGGTTGGCCATACCCCACTGGCACAGTTCAGTACAGGGATGACATGCACTTTCTCCAGGCGCCATGGTGCCACGCTACTCCACTGGTTTTAATAAATAACTGTGTTTGATTTAAAGAAGCCTATTTATTTAGATCAACAAAAGCATCCATATTTATTTATATTCACCATCAGTACTTGCACAGTCTGCTGCCTAGGGACACTCCCTTCATAATTTCCCTGTAGTACTGACTCTTCCCCTCCTTCACCCTCTGTCTTACTAACTACAGTATGCCTCCTGACCTTGTGCCTTCCACCTCTTTAGCAGCCACTTCTGCCACTGTTGCAGCTCAGCAAATGCTGCTAGTTATGAATCTACCATAGAAAAGCAGTTTCAGGACTTTTGCACCACTCTGTCATTTGTGATGTCTCAGAGTCCAGTACTAAAAGAATTGTTGCCCTTGAGCAGCAGACGAGTGACACTGAAGATGCCATAGTGGCCCTTCAATTCTCATCCGATGATCAGGTCACTACCATTAAATACTTATTTGAAAATATTGACAACAGAAGTTGTCATTGTAACATGAGGTTTATTGGAGTGCCTGCAGCTATAAAGGGTCCAGCTCTGCTATATTACATACAGGCAGATCTGAACCAATCCATTGGAATCATGAATTTTGGCTTCCCAATGATAGTTGAAAGGGCTCATAGATTGGGTCCTGAACAGCCCTCTTCAGATACCAACCCCAGGCAGGTTATAGCAAAATATTTGAACGTTAGAGACAAGAGTTTGTTGAGGGAAGACTGAAGGAAGAGAACTCTCTAACACAGTGGTTCTCAAACTCGTTCCTCAGGACCCCACACAGTGCATGTTTTGCAGGTCTCCTCATAGAAACACAAGTGAAATAATTAGCTCCATGTGTGGATCTTTTAAAACATGTCAGTGAGTAATGAATACACCTGTGCACCTGCTAGGTGAACTGCAAAATATGACCTGTGTGGGGTCCTGAGGACCGAGTTTGAGAACCTGTGCTCTAACACAATACTACAAGCAGATCCAGTCACCTGCATTCAGCCTTTCTTCATTGCAGCTGTGGCCAATCAATCACCTAAGTCAGTGGTTCCCAAACTTTTTTGGATCATGGCGCCCTAGAGTATTAACATAATTTTCATGGAACCACTAAGCCAAAAGGTTTTTATTGAGATATTCAGAAAAAAATGGTTAAGTAAATTGTGCTTACCGGTCATCCTTAGGTTAAGTTATGTGGTGGTGAACAGGGTTGCACTTCTGTTTGTCCACATATTTTTGCCTCTTACACTGACCATAAATAGTTTGATTTGTTGCTGGACCACCAACCTGAGGAACCCCTGAGAGTGTGCCAAGTCACCCAGTTTGGGAACCACTGGCCTAAGCTGTTTCCGTAAAGACCAGGTGAGCATTGCTACTATTACACCACCATTTACATATCTATCTACACAAGATTAGGATTGTGTTTCAGCACTATAACTAAATACTGCTGCACTGCCTGTTATTTTAACCATAGAAGACACCCCGCTGCACCAACGGTTCATTCAACATATCAGGGATTTAGACATGCAGTACAGAAACCAGAAAACCATACATATGGCAAATCCTCCTCTCTAGTTCCCCTATTGAGCCCTTAAACATTTAAATTACAGCAGCTATTGCTAGACAAAAATGGGAAGGAGCATTGTTTATTTTATTTTATATATTTGCTTGATGGCCTATATAGACTTTGTTTATGCAGCATACAATTCAATAACCATTGAATAAAAAATGTTCAATGATGGGCTGCTATAGATTGAATTCCATTTTAAACAAGCTTCTGCAAGTGTGCTGTGCATTTGTGTGATAAACCTGTCTAGGATAGTTCAATACGGAACTGTCTGACTACAGTCTGCTGTTAGGAAACTGTAGCAACAATGTTGCTTATTTTATGCATTGCATGGTTTAATTTGTATTAAATAGTTTTTCTTATCTGAAACCATTTGTCATTTTGTTTAGACCCTCAAACATTGCTTATTTGTTTTTTTGTGGATTAAATGATGTTATAAATCTAAGCGGTTTACTTTGCATAGCTGCATTGGGCTGTGATATTCTATTTGTTATAATTAGCATCAGTTGAGGTTCATTTAGTTACCTTAGAGGCATTTTGAACCTTCAGATGTTGGTAGATGTCGCCACTAAATCACCTTTCACATACAGTACATGCTATTGTGGACAAATATGACATACTATGCTCACGGGCTCTTGCACTATACCAGGTCCAACACTGTTAGTCTAGTGATCAGACACCTTTCCCCCCACAATTGGTCTAATACTTTGGATGTTATACTGCTTCAACCCCTCACGGCAGAAAGGCTATACTGACCCATTATAAGTTTACACAGATTCCTATGGATATGTCTTTGAGGTTACAGACCTTTACCCATATCACCATAGACCAGCTTTTCAAAACATTCTTTTTATTCAACACATACTTTATCTTCTAACATGTACAAAGAATGTTTTAAAATATTTATTACAATAGGTATCTTTCTCCACATCATCGTTTTGTAATGGGCCTGCTAGAATCAGGGGCATCAAATGCTATGTTTCTGCATTGCTGTGGGAATGTCCCCTATTCACTAATTTTGGGTGACATGTTTGCCGATTTGCTGTTACATATCTGTTTAATTATTTACCCTCATCAATGGAATAGGTAGTTATAGGAATTACGTCCTTTTCAACCAGATTGTTGATTGGTAGTAGAAAACTACTCATACTTATTGTATCTGCAGTACCATGTAAATGTATTTTTACACATGTGAATTCATTGTGAATGGTAGTTTAATAAACTTTATGACCCCATAGAATATTTTCATTATTCAAGAATTAAAAGCCTAAAAGTAAAAGCCTAGTATAAAAAAAGATAATATCCTGTATTATAAACACACTTCTTCAAACAGCAAATGACAGGACTCAGCCCAGCAAATGGAGCTGGAGAAACAGGCTAGTAGTCTTTACACCAATACAGCAAGGTGAGGCAAAACTACAATGAAAAGTGATGCATGATGGAATTGTCCACCCACCTTTATGTTGTATATTAAAAAGGACACAAACAGTTTAACAAAACAAGCACTACAGTGACTGGGACTGCCACTTGTGTGGCTGAAGTGCTTGGTTTGTGTGCCCCCCACAATAGAAAACATTTTGGTGTTTGGTTAAACCAAGCTACCAATGGGGTTAAGGTTAACAGTGTGAATCATTCTCATCATCACAATCATCACTGTTGTTAATATCATCATCACACAATATTAGCTCATCCCCCCTGAAATCCACTTTTACAGTCTTTGTTTGTAATTGATGGCAAAGTTATTCTTATGGAATGTGTAGCTCATTTTGATGAACATCAGTTTTTCCACATTTTTGGAAGCCACCTCCTATTCTGATCACTCACAAGGTTTCCAGCTGTGCTAAACACTCTATCCGAGTACACACTATGGGGTGGGCAGCTTACATACACCATAGCTACTTTGTACCAGGGACTCCTGGTAGATGTAAATTTGAAATTTTCATTAATGTAGTTCTCCACCCTTTTATTAATGCTAAATGTATGGGATTGAGTCACGGTAAAGGTGTCAATATATCTGGTAAATTCTTTTAACTGAAAAGAAAAATATTACATAGTAACTCTGCGCTAATGGATAATAAACAAAATATGTGAGATGGCAGAAGGTTACAAATATTATAAGCGCTTCTAAAAAATTGTAAGGACTCGATCACAGTGCATACTTAGATATTAAATTTAATTGGGTAAAAAGACATAAAATAAAGAGCTTATAAATTACCACATGATAAAATGAAACCATCAATCTAGCCCTAAAATTCTTGCATCAATCGACTGAAAATGTGTAGGATAATATAAACCACATTAGCGAATATATCAATTGAGTTGAATTTCTCTCAATTCCTTAGTAATAATATCACATCCAGTTTAGGTATCTTGGTGTATTCCGCAGCTCTTTGAAAAAGCCCCCCTGAAAGCAAAGGGGGCTTTTTCAAAGAGCCCCTCTTGCTTTCAGGGGCGAAACACGTCGGAGGGATCCCCAGCTATTTCAATTTGGCTAAGACACTCAGCTGCTGAACCTTTTGAGTATCCAGAGCACTGCCAGGCCGTTCACTTGACCACTGCCACTGACACATTGTGGTCAATACAGCGCAGCCGTTGCCACATTGTAAGACACTGTCCCAGCGGAGTACAGGCTGGTGCCGCTATACACTTCGTAGGCTCTTGCAGTCCGATTACAGCAGGACACCTTCAGGATACAGAGCTTACCAGTGGCGGAGTGCAGGCAGTTCCCGCTCCATACTTCCAAGGCTCTTCCAAGGCTCTTGTAGCCTGATCACGGCAAGACGCCATCAGGATATAGAACAAGTCAGCAGATGAGCACTATTACAGACTTTGCCATATTCCAAGTTGCTATCAACTATTCCCTCACGGGTCTTCAACCATATACATTATTTTGAAGAGGGCAAATGTTGGGTTGATCTGCAGGATTATTATAAACATCAGCAGTGTATACTACATAATTGATTGACACTTTTAAAAATCTGTGGAATACACCAAGGCCCTGATTCAGAGCCGGACGCTCTGACCAGAGCGCTTGCTCTGAATCAGGGCCCACCTCCATTAATATGGAGCATCCTCCTGGACGCTCGTATAGCTGTGGGTCACCACCCACAGCATATACGAGCGTGCAGGATGATGGTCGCGATGTTCTTGACCATCGCGACCATCGCCACTGTGAGCAACAGCCTGCGGTTGAGGTTTTCAACCGCAAGGCCAGGAGTGATTTTGGCTCTATCAGAGCCAAAATCACTCCCACTGGCATCACTAGTGATGTCAGTGGGGCTGGCTTCAGATGGTAGGCGTTCCCTTGGGAATGCCTCCGTCTGGCAGGCACACCCCCGGCACGCCCACCAAAGGGGGCGTGCTGTCAGTCAACATCGACAGCACGCCCCCTTTGATGAGACACTCCGAGCGAAGGAAAGTCCTTCGCTCGGCGCGTCTCGCGCATGCGCACGACGGAGCTCCCTCCGTCGTGCACATGCGCAGTGCAGACCATCGACCCACTTGCGAGCGGACAGCCGCTCGCGAGTGGGTCTGAATGAGGGCCTAAGACACCTAAACTGGATGTGATATTATTACTAAGGAATTGAGAGATATTCAACTCAATTGATATATTCGCTAATGTGATTTATATTATCCTACACATTTTCAGTTGATTTATGCAAGAATTTTAGGGCTAGATTGATGGTTTCATTTTATCATGTGGTAATTTATAAGCTCTTTATTTTATGTGTCTTTTTACCCAATTAAATGTATAAGTATGCACTTTGATCGAGTCCTTACAATTTTGTTAGAAGCACTTATAATATTTGTAACCTTCTGCCATCTCACATATTTTGTTTATTATCCATTAGCGCAGAGTTACTATGTAATATTTTTCTTTTCAGTTTTTGAATTTGGAATGAGCTTTTCACAGGCTCATTTTTATCGCTACAGCTGAATTACTTGTTAATTTGACTAGACAGTTACTTATTTAAATTCCAACTGACAAGCGCCGGAGCCTTTTGAACTTTTTAAATTCTTTTAATCCTAACCAGATATCATGATGTTTCACTCTGGTTCACACACTTGGCACATCATCGCCAGTGGGTCTCTTGGATAAAGGTAATTTTTTTGCTGGCAGCAGCATTTGCTTGAGAAACTGAAACAAGAGACATTGTGTTGTGCCAATTGAGCTGTGAACTTACTCACTATGTGCTTTTTGTCTTTCTTAAGATCTGTGTCAGTTGGAAAGAAAGACGTACATCTTAACCCTAGGGACAAGCATGTTTGCCAAAATGTAGTAATCCAATTGCAAGATCTTGACAACCCTTTGGTCCTGGTGATGCAACTATAGAACTTGATCTACAAGTCCAACATACTTGGCAGAATTGCTTTGTTTCATCTCCTCATTCAGTTTCTCTAGTTGCTTTTCCAATACCTTAATTAAGGGAATCACCTGACTCAGGCTGGCAGTGTCTGTACTCAGCCTATCTCATGGATTGATGTTAACAGTATGTTTACATAATAATAATAATAATAATAATAATAATAATAATAATTTTATTTATATAGCGCTTTTCTTCCATAGGACTCAAAGTCGCTTTACAGACATCAGAAAACATGGTACATTGTAAAAGGATTTGGTGTTGCAAAAGAATAGAAAACCACACCGAGATAATTCAAATCAACCAAAACCTAGAGAGCACAATAAGCATTTTGTGGGGTTGGTGCAGACATTTTGGGAAATAACTTCCATGGGTTATATATTCTACCCACAAAGGTACCAAATGAGGCAGCCATCTTGGGCGCACTACATAGGATTACCCTGGGTGGAATAGGTTATGCCAGATGGCTTGTTGCTGCTCCTCCAGTCGCTGAAGGATTTTCAAGTTGGAATTCCATGTGATTACTACCTTACTGCAGTTGGTGGCTTGGCAAAGTGATCTGTTCTTTCAGCTGCTGCAATCTTCTACATGTGGTTGCCTAATGTTGAAAATGCCCAGAAATGTTATGGGCCACAGTCAGCATGTCCTGCATGTATCTGTATTTTTTTAAAGAAATTCTGGACCACCAAGTTTATTGTGTGTGCAAAACATGGTATGTGTTGTAATGTGACTTACATTATCAGAAATTACAGATCCTAAGTAGAGTTTTATCAGAGTAAGCCATTTTTCTATCACATCCCTGAGTTTTTTCAACAGATTGACACCGGCATGCATCTACTGCAGAAGACAATATACAGTACAGATGTGCCCAGTTACATTGTGGCTGATAACACCACAAACATGTGCACGCATCATGCCATGCAATTCCCCGTGTTTGCATATGCTTTGCTAAGCTATGGCGCGTACTGCGTTCGCACCATGCATTTTCATGGAGGCACGTCCGCATACATAGTGTGTATATCTGCTCACGGGTGTGTGTCTCGCACTATGCATGGCGCGATTTGCCTCACCAGTGGCAACAATATAGCTGGGCATATCTGTACCCATTCAGTGGGCTGTCACATTAATATAATCTTTGGTTTGATCAGCATTGCTTATCCACATATCTTTAGTTAAGTGTATAGTCAGTACAATTATATTTTCTAGGCAAATAATAACTTTTTGTTTAATTCCCTGGTATAGGTGAGGAATTGCTGTTCTGATAAAATAGAATTGAGATGGAATTGGTAGTGGGGACCATGACCTCAACTAATCTTCTAAAACAGAGGCATTGATGGTGGATATTGGATGCAGATCTAATGCTAACATACTGTGTTGTCATGGCTACAGTAATCCACTGTTCAACAGGATAGTGGCTGTCATAATTGGTTCCTATTGCAAATGATTGTTTCACATATGATAGTTGTGTTAAACTACTACTTGACTTCTTCTTGGTGAAGTTCCTCCACAGCAGCAGCTCTAGTGCACAAGGATTATTATTTTTGGGAATCCTGGATGGGGCGGAGTCATTTTGCTTTTGCAAATTGGATGCAGGACTACATCCAATCATTTGATGATGAAGGTGTTGACAGTGGACATTGTATGTGCTAGGATCTAACCATGCTGCTGATATCTGGGTTGCTTGTTATATATGATTTTCCAGATTTTGAGAAATAACTTGAATGAACTCACTGCAAATGATGGAAAATGGGAATAGGAGTCTAAATGGTTAACATCCCTACCTCTATTTTCTTTGCTTTTACAAATGCTATAGATACCTTGACAAATATTGTCAGGATTTGGGTTAAAAAAATCCACACATAAAGGTGGTATTTATTGTGATCTTATGCCCAAGCATTACAATGGGCTTCTTTTTGTCGCTGGCAAGAACTGCTGCCACTGGTGGCTGACTTTAATACAAACAACATCATCCTTCTGAATTGTATCAACTTGTTCTTGTCCAACACCTTTATCATCAACATCCTCATTAGCATCAGATACACAAATATCCCCCTAAACCTGTTGCATTCCACAGTAGAATCCTCAAATTATATGTCTAAACCATCACCATCATTACTTTTATTGCTATTTTTCCTCACATTTGTTGAGGCTTCTCTAGGATTACAGTGTCAGAAATGTCAGACTCATACAGAGCATCATGTTTTAGTTTTAGAGGTGACATATCTCAATTAATAGCTATTAGGTGGTGCATGCAAGGTTACAGAGAATGCCTAACTGTGTTTGGCCATGGCTTTTCTATTGCATGAAAGAGCAGTAGCAAAGGAAGACCATGGTCTGAATTTTTCCTTGTCACTACATGTGATGTATGGCATGTTGGTAATTTCATATTATTCAACAGTAACTTTTCCCTTCATAGTTAAAGTTGATGTCTTTAAAATTGTGAAATACTTTTAGATTTGAGGTATCCTTTCTTATACCTTCTTTTTCTTTGACCTCTTTTAAAAGTTGATGTTAAAGTAGTGCGGCTGCCAAGACTAGTACTGGGTTGATCTTCTTTTATTGACTGATCCGTGATTTATTTTATTTTTTTCCATCAGGACAGAAGTAAAGCTACTGTAGTTGAACTTAACTTCCACTACACACCAAGTAAACATACAATGACATAGGGAAATTAGGGCCTATTTCCTTTACCATGCAGTTTTTGAAAGACTAGAAATTTTTGTTGACACCAGAAACAAATCTTTTTTTCCACTATAATTACTTTGGGGTGCAGTTAATGGGGACTGGTCCACACACAGTAAGTACAGTAATATACGCTGCCTCTCCAAGACATATACTCTTGAAATAAAATTTAAATTTAATTATAAAAGTCTGCAGATTTTTTTGTGCACCAGAAAAAAAGTATTTTTTCCACTTAATTATTTTGGAGTGCTGCTAACTACACAAAAACCCAATAGTACAGTAATATACGCTGCCTTTCCAAGACATGCGTGCTTGATATATGATTTCAATTGTATTTTAAAAGACAGGAGTTAAAAGAATAGTATTTTTTGCAAATATTTTTTATAACAAGAGGTCTTCTTTGTAGTGCAGCTTATTCAGACACAGTACAGTATTTTTTTTATCAAATAATCTTGAGATTGCACTGTCTCTGCCCTCTTACACAAGTGACAATATAAAACTGCAGTGTAGATAGTTCACTTTATCAAACATATAGAAAAGACTTGTTTGCAGCAATGAATTGCAGGTGCTCCTATATCTGACAAACAAATAGTAGCCTGTTTGCAGTGTACTTTATTGCAGTTGTTAGCTGGTGTGTCTGACAAACAAACACAGTGACCCTTCCCACCTACTCCATCTTCCTATTACAACTCTGTTGTAATGGTGTCCTCATGGTCTCTTTTGAAGAACAACTTCAACCCACATCCTCTCCATACACTCTCCTGTGTGACATGGTACTTGATCACAAGGGATTGAGGAAGGGAGGACTCTTTATAACACATGAAACTTATGGTTTTCCTCCTTTTGAGATCCAAACTTGGTGGGAAAACCTGAGTTGGGACATCGGTTGTTGATTTCCTGTAAAATCAAACTGTAATACAATAGCAAAGTAACATAAAATAACAACAAGAAATAAGAACTGCATACTATACACACAGGAACTCTGTAATGTTTAGGAAAACTCCAGTCACCACCACAGTATGCTAGATAACAGAAGGGAGAAGGTACTAGAATCTCTGTATCACAGGAATGCTGGCAGAAACACATCCAAGTACAGCCATCTACGGGTCAGGCCGGGTCAGCAAACACCAGAGGCAGCTAGGGAGAGTCAGGAAATAGACCAGCTAGCCTGGAAACAGAAAAGAGAAGCAGAGTCTGAGGCAACAGAGGTCATACATGGATTCAAAGCAAAAAAGAATACCTGCACTAAACTTAGTAATATGAGCAATATTTATTATTTTTTATATAGTATACCAACATAACTGAAATTAAGGTAGAGCAATACCAGGTTGTATAAATCTTAATTGATGGTGGTGCTCCCCAGGGCTTATGTTTATAGAGTGTATGAGTAGGTTTTGACAAGCGAGCAAAACAAAAAAGAAAAAACCTCTTTCTGGGGGCACTCTTATTCAGTTTAAATTTAAAATAGTTATATTTAATAGATATGCATTAAATATTGTACTTAAACATATAAAAGACACACATAGAAAAAACACACAGAAAAAATTGTCCTTATAAAGGGACAATAGGGTACAATTGCTTCTTATCAAGTGATAATGGGAAGATATCCCAGAGAAGCGATCCTTAATGGTTGGGCGAAAATATTTATTAACCTCACTGCTTGGATGAAGGTGTTGATAGGCACGAATAGTTAAATTATTGTGTATAATATATAACATAGTATTCACAGGTAACCAAAAGAAAAATGATGCATACCCAGACACCTAAGAAAAACACAGATGACCATAGTCTGAAAATTCAGTCATATTTTCATATGCAGTTCCACAGATATATAAAAATGGCAGGTTCAAAAGACAATATAGACCTGCCTGTATGTATATATCAAAATGCTGTAGCTAGAATATCAGAGACAGACCCAAGGCATCGGACATGTAGTTGCCAGATATGTGCTTTAAACATATTAAGTTGTAATACCAGATTTTCTGGTTTCAGCAATTTCAATGGTCGCAATACCTTTAAATGCAGATTCCAAACACATTAGCAACATTCTTGATGGTCATCTAAACATTTGTCTATGATAGCACACTATATCTCAGGTTTAATAAGTCTGCAGTTTTTGTCAGTACCAGGTTTTCTGGTCTAGACAAGTAATCGCTGTGCCTTTAAATGCAAATTTTGTACATATTAACAACACTTCAGATACAAATGTTGTCTATGATAGCACACTGTATCTCAGGTTTGATAAGTGCAGTTCTTGGCAGTACCAAGTTTTCTGGTCTAGTTAAATAATCGCTGTACCTTTTAGATGCAAATTTTGTACACATTAGCAACAAATTTTGTACATACTGACAACACTCCTGAAATTATCTATCTTTGGTAACAAGCTTGTGTCTCAGATTTTTGCAGTTTAAGCAGTGCCAGGTTTTTTCTGGTCTTGATATTATCACATACAGCCTCCTGTGCATCGCCTAGGTCCTAGGCTATATTCTCATGTGCAACCAATTGCGTGCTGTACATGCCTGATTAACACCTCAAAATTCCAATCGTCGCAATACCTTTAAATGCAAATTTCAAACACATTAGCTACATACTTGATGGTCATCTAAACATTTGTCTATAATAGCACACTGTATCTCAGGTTTGATAAGTCTGCAGTTATTGGCAGTACCACAAGCTTATTACCAAAGATAGATAATTTCAGGAGTGTTGTCAGTATGTACAAAATTTGCATTTGAAGTGTTGCTAATGTGTACGAAATTTGCATCTAAAAGGTACAGCGATTATTTACCTAGACCAGAAAACCTGGTACTGCCAAAAACTGCACTTATCAAACCTGAGATACAGTGTGCTATCATAGACAAAACTTGCATCTGAAGTGTTGTTAATATGTTCAAAATTTGCATTTAAAGGCACAGCGATTACTTATCTAGACCAGAAAACCTGGTACTGCCAAAAACTGCAGACTTATTAAACCTGAGATATAGTGTGCTATCATAGACAAATGTTTAGATGACCATCAAGAATGTTGCTAATGTGTTTGGAATCTGCATTTAAAGGTATTGCGACCATTGAAATTGCTGAAACCAGAAAATCTGGTATTACAACTATATATGTTTAAAGTACATATCTGGCAACTACATGTCCGATGCCTTGGGTCTGTCTCTGATATTCTAGCTACAGCATTTTGATATATACATAGAGGCAGGTCTATATTGTCTTTTGAACCTGCAATTTTTATATATCTGTGGAACTGCATATGAAAATGTGACTGAATTTTCAGACTAAGGTCATCTATGTTTTTCTTAGGTGTCTAGTGTGAATACTATGTTATATATTATACACAATAATTTAACTATTCGTGCCTATTAATATTACATCAACACCTGAATCTGAGCAGCGTGGTTAATAAATATTTTCGGCCAACCATTAAGGATCGCTTCTCTAGGATATCTTCCCATTATCACTTGATAAAAAGCAATTGTACCCTATTGTCCCTTTATAAGGACAATTTTTTCTGTGTTTTTTCTGTTTTTTCTATGTGTGTCTTTTATATATTTAAGTACAATTTTGAATGCCTATCTATTAAATATAACTATTTTAAATTTAAACTGAATAAGAGTGCCCCCAAAAAGAGTTTTTTTTTTTTTTTTTTTGCTCGCTTGTCAAAACCTACCCATACACGTCATACATGGATTCACGGAGACGGAGTATTAGCAAAACTAAACAACTATCACAATGGATGAGACCTGATACTCTGGCATCACACAGGTGAACAACACTCAGTAGTTATAGGGAGTCAGATGGAAACTAAACCAAGCCAGGCTTCTAAATTTCCATGAATTTAGATTGCTTAGAACTAGGGATGTGCAGGCTCGGATAGGTTCGAGTTTGCACGCCGAGTTCGGATTTTTCCCTCCAAAAAAACGGAACTCAGAAAGAGGCAAAACGTCATCTTGCATGGACAAACATCATCATTCCTGGACTTTTGTCGAAACTCGAACCTATCCGAGCCTGCACATCCCTACTTAGAACTAGCAGAACACATGAAATCTATACTAGCACCAGGCACACGTGTACAAAGTGTGACTAGTACCTCTTTTAGATGTAAGATTCTGGAATTTGCCAGGTCTATCAACCCAGCAAATACCGGGTCTCAGTCCAAACCTGGAAAAGAGCAGGGTCGTGGATCCAGGACTTTGTCCTGTTGTTTCTTTTTACACATACTGTACCAAAATCCTTGATTGATGTGCGTTCACAGGCAAAAACAAGAGATTTTGATTTATGTGTGAAAGGAGTATAGATGTAGATCCACAATGATATTGTGAGTGAGTCACACCAGGGAGCAATTGTTTGGAAATCATGCCTACATTATATGTTAGGATGACCAAAGAGTAACAGTGACAGAATTAGCTTCTCAATATCAGGATAGCCACACTTCCATTCATCTACACATTTTAGGGTGATCATTATTGTGGCAATAGATTCTAGACAGTAGAGGAGATAATGTATCAAGATGCTGGTCCTAGACCACATTTGAAGTCTTCTAGCCAAATCCTGGTGGTGGAAGGAGATTGTGATATAAAGATGGAGGCTTCAAGAATATCCTGATATACTTTAGTGCCATCTGTCTCTTCAATTTGTAGCTTGTTTAATCATTACATACTGTATGCAAGGACTCAAATGTTAATCTCCAGAGGTAGCAAGTGTTAAATAGACACTTGGTGCATCGTGATGGCATTTATGTTTTGCAACACAGTGCTTTATGGAGGCACATTGCTCAAGGGCTCTATTTCTGAAGATACAGTATCTGCAATTGGTGGTATCTTTCCATTCTTATAGCTGCTTCCTTCAACTCCAGCTCTAGATATACTGTACTTGGCTTATTTCCAGTAACATAGGGTGTGTATGTATATCATAAAATGGGCACTCCTGTTCAGGTGCCAGACAAAGAGATATGCAGGAACAGTGGAATAGGATTGTAACACAATGTTTCCAGCTCACATAGGGGGAGATGTACTAAGGTCTGGCAAAGTGAAAAATTGGAGAGTGATAAACTACCAGTTAATCAGCTCCTGTCATATTATAGGCTGTGTTTGAAAAATGACAGGAGCTGATTGGCTGGTACTTTATCACTTTGCAATTTATCGGTTTCCACAGCTTAGTACATCTGCCCCATAGACCTTTATCAAGTGAAACAATGAGGAAACTAGAGATGAGTAGTTCAGTTTTCCAGAAATCTGAAAACACCTGAACTTGGGGTTTTCGAGTAGAACTGAGTCCCTGCTCGGGGCTTCCCGCCAAGTTCAGATCTGAAAACAAGGCGAAATTTAATTTTCCCGGAAATCTTGGACCTTGCATGTTTTGGAGTGCATACAATATCAGATTCCCTCCTTCATGATTAGGAGCCATTTTACACAAAAGAGTGTGTGGAGAGAGTGTGGGATGTAGTTGTACTTCAATAGATGGAGTGGGTGAGAAGGGTGTAAAAGACTGCAGGCATTACTGTGTATGTGTTTGTTTGATAGACACTATCTAACAACTGCAAACAGGCTGCTTTCACTGTGTGTTTGTTTGTTAGGCACAAGTAGCATCTGCAATCCAGGGCAAACAGGCTCTATTGTGAATGTTTGTTAGAACTGAACTTGAAGTGAGATTCATTTGCAATCAGGGCGGATTGGGAACTTAAAGTGTCACTGGAAATTTTTTTAGAAGTGGCCTCACGTGGGCAGCACCTAATCAGCTGTAGGCAGAACCAACACCAAAGTAGGCAATATTAATATATCACTAAACTATACCTGCCTACTCTTCCGGGACTATCGGGAGCCTCCCGAAAATCATGTGCCTCTACCAGCCCCGCAAGAGAAAGTGGGCAATTTGGAGGGGCAATGACGCGATTCGTGCTGAATCGCGTCATCATAGCCCCGCCCCTGCTTTGTAATGCCGGTAATATCGCCATTATAAAGCGGGGAACGGGGCTGCTATGACGTGATCATGCGGACACCCCGCCGCTCTGCCCACTTCAGCCACCCCCACCCTCCCTGCTGCACCAAGTCGGCATGTATGTACTACACCTGCGAGAAAGCTGTTGGTATGAATATGCTTGTCAGAGGCATATCTATAATGAGTGTAGAGTGTGTGGTACACATGGGCACCTGGTTCTAGGGGGGCCCACACCGTACAACCTGAACCCATATAGTGTTATACTTGCCTGTCCGTAGTCTCCAGAGTGCTGCTCTGCAGTTGTGGGCCAGCACTGCAGAGCAGCAAACATCACTGGTAAAATGGTGGCGGTCATTTTTCCGATGACTCGCCCATACACAGTACTGATGTCACTGGGAAGAAGGCGCAAGATTATTTTCCCAGAGACCACGCATGCGCAGTAGGCTTTGGCACTAAGCCAGGATTTACTGCACTACCAGAGAGGAGCGGGCCCACACTGAGTCTGCACACGGGCCCTCCCCTCTTCCAAAATGCCTCTGATTCTTGGTAGTCTAGTGGCGCAACACTTACAGACCTTTAAGCTGTTGTGACAACACCAAACCTCCACATTTCAAATACCACCCCCCACTGAGAATGAACACAGACCCAAAACCCTCCAGCAAATAGATACACAACTCCGTACCACAGAGAGACAAAACTCACACCCCAGATATCACCCTCACACCGTAAACTCCTAAATCACCCCCAGATAACACCCCCTTCTGTTTTTTTAACATTTAACAATGATAATTATCCCTCCAATAACACAAACTTAAAGGCCCTACACACTAGACAATTGTTTTAACAATTAGCCCGATTCCAACTTATCATAACGACAAATCCTTAAAATCATCCAGTGTGTGCGCACTATATTGTGCAGTGCGAGCTCCCATGGGGTCGTCAGTCGCAAGGTCTGATCTTCCCTACATGCAGCCCAATTAGACGATGTGGCTGACGACCCCATGCAGCGAAATGCAGCAGAGGCTGACATATTGGGCGGTTGGGCACCGGTTGGTCCAGTGTGTATGGGTAGCCCGATATGTCGGCCCGTTGGAGGGAGGGTTGCGGGTCGCATCGCTGAGTACCCTGTGTGTACCCAGCTTTACAGCAATGTAACCAAACCAAGTTATATTTATCCAAACCAAGCACTCAGCAATAATCAGATGTGCAGTCTTAGCAACTATCTGCTTTGCTGTGGCACTCAGCGAAAATAAGCTCTGCAGTCTGTGACAAACAACTAAAATAAATACTGTGGCACCCAGCAAAATTCACATCTGCATCCTCTAGCACACAGCACAGTGGCATTATTATGGTCTTTGGAGCCGGCACCCCCCTCCCCCCCCCCCCCACACACACACACAAACACAAACATATAAAAATATATATTTAAAATCCTTTGGTCACATATCAAAGGGGCGTGGCCACTGAAAATGGGGTGTGCCAACATGACACGTCACCCATTTCTTGTCACTCTGGGAACATTCCTTTCCATTCTACAGTATATGCACCTTACCTATATGGTAGTTTCTCACAATGGGGAACCCCTGAAGAATGTATCCTCCCTGGGAAGACGGCGCCTTCAGTCGGGATTTACTATTTATGTATGTATGTATGTCACATCGTCCGGAAGATGCCTGCTTGTGTAGGAATATTAAGAAGGTCATCATCATACAACAGCAGTTCAACCAGACTCGTTCCACCTGTGTAAATTCCTTCCCCCTGCATCTCTCAGCCACACAATGTCCCCCTGCATCATCTCTCAGCACACCATCGCCTACCCCCATGTCGTCTCTCAGCCACACCATTGCATACCCCCCATGTTGTCTCTCAGCACACCATTGCCTACCTCCCTGTGTCATCTATCAGACACACCATCGCCTTCCCCCTCTGTGTCATCTCACAGCCACACCATCGCCTCCCACATGTGTCGTCTCTCAGCACACCATCGCTTCCCGTCTGCATCCTCTCTCAGCAAACCATCGTCTCCCCCCCTGCATCGTCTCTCAGACACACCATCGCCTTCCCGAGTCATCTCTCAGCCACACCATCGCCTACCCCCCATGTCATCTCTCAGCATACCATCACAGATACACACACTGACAAAGATACACACAAACACTGACACAGATACACACTCACACAGACAACTGACAGATACACACTGACACAGATATACACACACACACACACACACACACACACACACACTGACAGATACACATACCACTGCCCCATAGCAGTGTGGGCCAACCAGGAATCTTATATGGCTAATCTGCCCCTGTTTTCAATCACAAGGATATCTATCTATACTGCAGTATATATTGTTACTTGTGTATGAGGGGAGAGAGTGTGTGATTTTAAACATAGCTGTTTAAAAAATTCTGTGCTGTGTCTGAATCAGCACCACAAAGTAGACATATTTTACTGTTTTTTTTTAATAATTCAATTTTAATCCTATTTAAAAATTGTATGTCTGCGGGACACGCCGGAAAGAATCAGAAGAAAGTGGCCAGAGTTGTGGAAAAACGGTTTCAACCTCCATTAGGAAAACGCCCCAGCCCACACAGCTCTCTCTGTGAAGCAGTTTTTAGCCGAGAAACAGATTGCAGTGCTAGACCACCCTCCATACTCACCAGACCTAGCATCATGTGACTTCAGTCTTTTCCCTAAAGTCCTATCTGTATTCAAGGGAACCCGTTTTGCATCAGTTACTGAGATAAAGAAAATGACGGAGCTGTTGAGACAGCTGACAGAAAATGAGCTACAGCATGGCTTTGACCAATGGAAGATAAAAATGCAGGAGTGTGTGGATGCAGAAGGAGATTACATAGAAGGGGAATGGAGTTAAAATGTACTTAATATAATTAAACATAAATGATAGCATCAGTCTCATTATTTATTTAGCCACACCTCATATATCACAAACAAACACTAATATCAAAATGTATAAATAAAATCACTTAGTGATTCCAGAACAAACATTGACCAACTGCAGATCAGGATAATTCAAAACATCTTGGCAAAATATACATAGAATTGTTTTTTTTTATAAATATAGTATTAAATACTCCCAAATAATCTGACAACTATTATGTCTTGTTATAACACTGGACCTCATTTAGAGGCGGTCGTTAGATGCAAGCGGTCGCACAGAATCAGGGCGGCCGCTTGCATCCTGAACAGCCGCCTCCTTGTTGATCGTTAAGCTGTGGGTTACCACCCACAGCTTAACGACCGACCAGGTTGATGGTCGCGATGGTGATCACCATCACGACCATTGGGGCTTACGACCAGACCCTATGGTAGGGCACGCATAAGCCCCAGGGAGCTTTCTGCTCTGATGGAGCAGGAAGATCCCCACTGACATCACTGATGATGTCAGTGCAGCCGCCCACAAAACGGCAAGCGTTCCTTAAGGAACGCCTCCGTTTTGGAAACCACCCCCCCGACCCGCCTACCAAACGGGGGCAGCTGTCGATCAACATCAACAGCCGCCCCTTTGGTAATGAGCTCCGGAGCGACAGAGTTTCTCTGTCGCTCCGGGGCTTGCGCACACGCAGTGCAGCCGCTGTGCGTGCGCATGCCAAACCATCGAGTCGTTTACGAGCGCATCGGCGCTCGCGACCGACTCTGAATGAGGTCCACAGTGCTCTTAAATACAGATAGGTAATGCACATAAATACACTGATACAATCACTTAATATCTTGTGTATTTCTTCTATGATTAGATCCAACAAGTTACCTCCTTTTGGATCAAACACAGAAACATGTACATATACTAAGGGGTCTATTCATCAATAGTAAAAATTATAAGGTGTACCTTTTAGTTAAGAATTCTCATTGTGTTTTACCTAAATATCGGAGTAATTCATCATAGCTCCTCTACATAAGTATCTCTTCCGAAAAAACGATCATTTCTGCGGACACAGTTTTTCAGACAGAGATACTTTTCTTCTGCTACCCTTAACCACTTGCCTAGCACGGTCGTATCAGATACGACCATACCAGACTGGGCTTTCCCTGACATGGTTGTGTCTGATACGACCAGTCAGAAACGCCCAGTGGGCGGCTTGCTGGAAGTTAACTTCCAGCAGCCGCCCATCTCAGAGGGACCTACCGGTACCTCTGCTCCCTGAGATTACCCCTGTGCCATCCACAGCTGGAAGCAGTGCTTGGGCAGCCCGATCCCGGCACATCAGACTAACAGCCCGCGGTGCTCTAGGACAGAGCCTCCTCTCCCCTCCGCCACCAGCTAAAGACAGCCTGGCTGATGGTAACACCTTCTCCCCCCCTCCCCCGCCACTGTAGAGATAGCGGCAGCGGGCAAATCCTCCCCCGAGTGAGCCTCTCCCCAGCAGCACCCACACCCAGCAGCTGCAGAGGGAAAGGAGCAGCCGCCGGGCAAATCCTCCTCTCCCGCCGCCTAGCTAGAGATAGCGCGGCTAAAGGCAAAACCTCCCCCCGCTGCCGTTTAAATAGCACAGCAGCCGGGGCCGGACAAATCCTCCCCCCTTTGGCACACATATGGCGGCTGGAGAGGGAATGGAGCAGCCGCCGGGCAGCTGTCCGTCCTCCTTCTCTTTTTTTCCCTCCCCTTTGTCCACCAGCAGGCAGCAGCTGCTCTAGCCACTGTAAATGGGGTCCACCAGGCAGCAAGCAAGATGCTGTCCCTCCCACTCACCCTCCCACCCATGTATATATACACCAGTCCAGAGCCCTGCCTATATATACAGTCAGGTGCATAAATATTGGGACATTGACAGAATTTTTATATTTTGGCCTCTATTCACCACCACAATGGCTTTGAAATGAAACAAACAAGAAGGAGCTCTCATCAAAGCAGCAGCTGCAGTAAGTAGATGCTACATGGAGAGAATAATGCAGTGGGAGGAGGGAGCTGACAGAAACAGGGGGAGATGGAGGAGGAGCTCAAAGCAGAGGCTGAAGTCAGCCATGCATATCTACACACAGTTATTATAGACATGATATGGAACACAGACAGGACAGGTAGACACTGGATATGGAACACTGACAGGACAGGCGAACACTAAGAATATGGAACACAGACAGAACAGACAGATGCAGGCTATAGAACACAGACAGGACAGGTAGACACTAAGAATATGGAACACAGACAGGACAGGCAGGCACTAAGGATATGGAACACACAGAACAGACAGGCGTAGGATATATAACACAGACAGGACAGGCAGACGCAGGATTTAGAACACAGACAGGACAGGCAGACACTAAGGATATGGAACACACAGGACAGGCAACCGCAGGATATAGAACACAGACAGGACAGGCAGATGCAAGATATGTAACACAGACAAGAAAGACAGACACTAAGAATATGGAACACAGACAGGATAGGCAGGCACTAACGATATAGAATACAGACAGGACAGGCAGACACTAAGGATATGAAACACAGACAGGACAGGCAGATGCAGGATATAGAACACAGACAGGACAGGCAGACACTAAGGATATGGAACACAGACAGGACAGGCAGACGTGGGATATTGAACACAGACAAGACTGGCAGACACTGGGTATAAAACACAGACAGGACAAGAATCAAACATCTGACCACTTAGCACTTACATTTGCTGTGCTGCTACAATGGTCACTGGTGCTGGCAGCTGGATGGATCCCTGTGAAGCAGAGGGGAGGGAGGGCTGCTGCTGGAAGAGCAGAGCACATTCCAGATGCTTTCTCCTATTCCATCTGTGTTGAAGCCCTGAAGGACAGCCACAGCATTGCTGTAAGTCAAATCCCCTAGCTGTCATTTCCTACATGAAGACAAGGGGTCCTGAATCCACCACTGCTTACGTTTTGAATTTTTTTCACAAAAGCTGTTGAATAGCAGGGACAGTCCTAGTCCAAGTGGAGCCCAGGGATAGAATAGCCTCACACACACAATCTTCCACCATAGCCGAACACACACATACACACACTGCCTCATAGCCTGACACACACACGCTGCCCCTATAGCCTCATACACTGCCCTCATGGCCTCACACACACACTACCCCCATAGCCTCACACACACTCACACACTGCCTCCATAGCTACACACACACACACACTGCCCCCATAGCCTCACAGACAAACTGACTCCACACACAGGAACCCCCCCGCAGATCACACTGCCCCCACACATAGGAACCCCCTCCCAAATCACACAGCCGCCACCTAACAGATCACACTGCCCCTACACACATGCCCCCACTCAGAGATCACACTATCCCCCCATGCAGGCCCACCTCAGAGATCACACTGCCTCCACACACAGGTTCCTTCACAGATCGCACTATCCCCACACACAGGCCCCCCCTCAGAGATCACACTGCTCCCATACACAGGCCCCCCTCAGAGATCACACTGCCGCCACACACAGGCTCCTTCACAGATCACACTACCCCCCACACACAGGCCCCCACTCAGAGATCACACTGCCTCCACACACAGGCTCTCCCTCACAGATCACACTGATCCCACACACAGGCCCCTCTCAGAGATCACACTGCCTCCACACACAGGCTCCTTCACAGATCACACTACCCCCACACACAGGCCCCCCCCTCAGAGATCACACTGCTCCATACTTGCCTACTCTCCCAGGAACTGTCGGGAGCCTCCCGAAAATCGGGTGCCGCTCCCGACACCTCGCCAGACTAGGCAAGTCCCCCGGAAAGCCCCGCTAACCCCCGCGCCAGCTGCAAAATTGGGCGGTGCGGAGGTGTGATGACGTGATTTGCGTTGAATCGCGTCATCGTAGCACCGCCCCCTGCCTTACAATGCCAGTAACATTGGCATTATAAAGCGGGGGGCGGGGCCACTATGACGCGATTGCGTTGGCACGCCCCCGCTCCGCCTATTTGACCAGCCCCCATCCTCCGTGCTGGACGGACCTGCCAGCCCCCTCCCGGATTCCCCTGCCGAAATGTCGGCAAGTATGCACTGCTCCCACACACAGGCCCCCCTCGGAGATCACACTGTCATCGTCCTCTCAGGGATCACACTGCTCCCACACATAGGCCCCCCTCAGAGATCACACTGTCATCGTCCTCTCAGAGATCACACTGTCCCCAACCACAGGCCCCCCTCAGAGATCACACTGCCTCCACACACAGGCTCCCTCACAGATCACACTGCCCCCTCACACAGACCCCCCCCAGAGATCACACTGCTTCCACACACAGGCTCTCCCCTTTATAGATCATACTGCCCCCATACACTGGCCCTACCTTCACAGATCACACAACCCCCTTCACAGATTGCACTGCCCTAGATCAGTCTGTGACTGGCTGGGAGGGAAGGGGCTGGGAGGGCAGACATACATGCTGGGCAACAACCCCTGATCATGGCCCGCAGACCTGAAATCAGTGGCGCCTACCACGGAATTATCCAACTCCTTGGTGGCCCAGTCTGAGCCTGTCTGCAGCAGAGTTAATGTCAGGCAGCATTCTACAGTATTTAAATATATCTTTTTTCTGATTCAGCAGTTTATCAACAATGTCCTTATTATTTCTATAGACTATATTTAGGAGGCATATTGTAGATGTAATGTGAGCAACCGCAATAGTTTTCAAAAGTTGGCTCCCGTACCCCTACAAAATTCTCTGCTCTGAATCTTCAGTACATAACAGCTTACCCCAAAACATTAACTTTACACCAGAGAATAGGAAATCTATATCATACATCCCTAATGTGTTTGGTATATTAGGTAGATATAAGAATGTCGACATTGACTACTGTATATTGACATGTTCATTAACATTGATGAAATTGTCATCCTAACGCTAACAGCAACCCACACCCTGACACTGTCGACATTTTGAAAATGCTGACATTCATATTTCAACATTTCCAGTTGTAAAAATTTATGATGTTGACATTTTAACTATGTGGATATCATAACTGTCGACATTCTGATGTTGGTAAAAAGAAAAAAGGGGGGAAGGAGAAGGGGTTACTTTACTCAGTGCATATACCCCTCTTTTACATACAGCTATTATAAATGATCGTGAATGTTCAATGGGTTAGTTAACTTAAAACATAACCTTTATTAATTGAATTCCTTAAAATGTTAGCCTTAAAAGCTAAATACATTCTGATATTGACATTACAGTAAGAATGTTGACATACTGTGCTGACTGCATGCCCCCCAAACCATACAGCAAGCTTTCCTAAAAGATTAATTTTCCTCTGCAGAAAAGAACTACGAGACTTTGGGGTAAAAGTCTCCATCATAGAACCTGGCTGTTTTCAAACAATGCTTACTCTCTCATGTGACATTCATGTAAATAATTTGAAGTGTCTGTGGGAAAATCTCCCTACAGCAGTGAAGGAGAGCTATGGCGAGCGCTACTATGAGCAATGTAAGTTGTTAAATGTTGATCTTATTATTCTTTCCTTAATACAAAGTGTAGACAATAGTTGAACATCTATTTTGTGTAAAATGTGTTACAACAGCAGTGAGAGGGGAATGTGTTACTACACAGATGAGGGAGGGAAATGTGGTACTATAAAAGTGAGGGAAGGGAATGTGTTACTGCACAGGTATGGGAGGAGAATGAGTTACTACACAGGTGAGGGAGGAGAATGTTAAATGTGTTACTATCGGGCGATGGAAGGGAAGGTGTTACTATAGAGGTGAGTGAGGATAATGTGTTACTCCAGAGGTGAGGGAGGGGAATGTGTTACTCCAGAGGTGAGGGAGGGTATTAAGTTACTACAGGTGTGAGTGAGGGATTGTATTTCTACACAGGTGATGGTTGGGATGTCGAATGTAGTACAATACGGGCAAGGGAGGGAATGTGTTACTACAGAGACGAGTGAGTATAATGTGTTACTACAGAGGTGAGGGAGTAGTTTTAGTACACAGGTGAGGGAGGGTAATGTCTTATTATATCAGTGATGCATTACTATAGCGGTAAAGGATTAATGTGTTACTGGAGTGGTGAGATGGAAATGGCAACAGTAAATATCTAAAGTCTACCCAGATGAAATCGGGTACATCAGCTATTAATGTATAATGTGTCAACTTTTGTATGTGATGTATTTACTGTATAGATATGAAGGCACTAGAAATATTCATGAAATCAGCCAGCCCAAGAACTCACGAGGTCCCAGACTGCATAGAACATGCTCTGACAGCTGTCTACCCCTGGACAAGATACTCTCCTGGTTGGGACTGCAAACTCTACTACCTCCCTCTGTCCTACCTCCCTACTGTGATATCTGACTATGTGCTGTGTCGCTCTGCACCCAAACCAGCTTGTATGTGATTGTCATCAGAAAACAGTAGATCATTATGATATTGTTAGAGTCTGTGTTTGTTGTGGACCCAGGGTGGTAACAGGAGAAAACACTGGAACAGATTTAGGGGTCTATTTACTAAGCAGTATTAGGAGACAGAATGAAAAGTGATAAGGTGTCAGCCAATCAGCTTCCAACTGTCATTTTTCAAACACAGCCTGTGAGATTGCAGTTAGGAGCGGATTGGCTTACACCTTATCACTTTTCACTCTGTCTTATAACACTGCTTAGTAAATAGACCCCTTAAACTGAAAAATAGGTTGTTTAATGTGAATGTTGGTAGACATGAACAATAAGATAAACTAAAGTCCAGTAATAACAAACGTAGCAGGAGGAAACTGTAGTGAGTGGGAATAAACAAATGTCCAGCACAGTGACAGGGATGAATAAGGTGAATCCAGATAGACTGTTAAGGTGAAATGGATATCCAGGTATGCAGAGTAATGGCTGAGAGGGATATCCGGAAATGCTGTGATGATGGCTGAAAGAGAATCCGGAAATGTTGTGATGATGACTGAAATTAAAATCCGGTAATGCTGTGATGATGGCTGAAAGGAGAATCCGGTAATGCTGTGATGATGGCTGAAAGGAGAATCCGGTAATGCTGTGATGATGGCTGTACAGGAATGGGTTAACTGCAGAACAGGTTCAGGCAGGAGGCAGGCGGAGACACCACTAGACTTACCCCTGTCAGGATGGCCCAACATTGGCAGACCTCTGCGTACACACAATACTAATGTCCACACGCCAGCTACCCTGCCAGAAGGACCGCACCACAGCGCCTTTACCGGTAAGGACCGCGAACCTCCACGCCGCAAAACCCAGGTTGTGACAGTACCCCCCTCCTTACAGATGGCCTCAGGACACCTAGGCTTTTCGGGATGATCTAAGTGGAATTAGCTGATGAGTTTGGGAGCATGGACATCCTCAGCTCTAGTCCAAGTACGCCCCTCCGGACCATAGCCTCTCCAATCAAGCAAGTATTGCAAATGACTATGATGGATATGAGAATCCAGAATCTGAGACACCTCAATTTCCACCCCCCTTTTCAGTTTGGACCCTGGAGGAACAGGGAGAACACTGAGGAATTTATTGAGAACTAGTGGCTTGAGTAGAGAGATATGAAATTAATTGGGAATCTTTAAATAAGACGGGAGCTGAAGATGATAAGAGACTAGATTGATTGATTATCTCTGTAATGGAATATGGACCAATTAATCGGGGAGCGAGCTTCATAGATGGTACCCTGAGGCGAAGATTGCGGGAAGAAAGCCATTCTTGATCCCCGACCCACATCTAAGGAACTTTTCTCTGCTTCCTATCTGTCTGATCTTTGTACCGCAAGGAAGTCTTAACAAGAGCAGCCCGCATTTGAGACCAAATTGAAGCAAAATTCTGTACAATGGTATCCACAGCTGTCACATCAAAGGCAGGCAAACTATGGAACTCAGGGACCCTAGGATGATGTCCATACACGATGTAGAAAGGGGTTTGGTTAGTAGAAGAATGGTATGTATGATGCATTGTGCGCAAATTCAGCCCAGGGAAGGGACTCAGACCAGTTGTCCTGAGATGAAGACATAAAGATTCTCATGAAGTTCTTGAGATCCTGATTCACCCTCTTGGTGGACCCATTACTTTGAGGGTGATAGGCAGTGGAGAAGATAAGTTTAGTTTCACTTGTAGAACAGAGCAGAAGGCTCTCCAGAACTTTGCCACAAATTGGACAACCCAGTCTGAGATGATTTCTGAAGGAAGTCAATGAAGACAAAATATATGGTGAACAAATAGGTGAGCCAGATGAAGTGCTGAAGGTAACTTCTGTAACAGAATGTTTTGGAACATCTTGGAGAAACAATCTACAACAACCCAGATGGTGGTATATCCATTAGAATTTGGCAGTTCTGTCACAAAATCCATGGACAGGTGTGTCCATGGACGAGATGGTAATGGTAAGAGGCATCAATTCACAGGCTGGAGACTGTCAAGGAGATTTATGTTGGGCACACAGGGTACAAGACGAGAAACTCAGTTACCTCGGTTTTCATCAATGGCCACCAGTAGGATCTCTTCAAGAACTTCAAGGTCTTGCGAATGCCTGAATGAGCGGCAAAACGAGACGAGTGGGCCCATGTCCGCAACTGTTTCCTAAACTCTGGGGCCACAAAGTTCTTCCCAACAGGTGGTTGTAGTTGTATAGTGGCAAAAAACCTTTGACTCCAGCACAGTACTTTGCAGTTTCTCTGGACCACTCTCAGTGGACAGTGACTGTGACAAGGTGTCGGCCTTCAGGTTGAGAGCCCCAGAACGATACATCAGGGTAAAACGAAAGGGGGCAAAAAATAGTTGGGCCAGACGAGTACTTACACATTTAATATTTTTTAAAAAAAGAAGATTCCTGTGGTCTGTGAAAATAGTCAAAGGGAACTTAGCGCCCTCTATGAGGTACCGCCATTCCTCTAAAGCCAACTTGACAGCTAATAGCTCCTGCTCGCCTATGGCATAGTTTCTTTCGGCAGGGGAGAATTTCTATGAAAAGAAACCACACGGGTGAATTTGGTTGTCCTCAAAATGCTGGCATAAGACAGCTCCTACTGCTTCAGATGAAGCATCCACTTCCAATAGAAAAGTCCTGTTGATATCCGGTTGTCTCAAAATGGGAGCTGTGATAAAGGCTTGTTTGAGAAGTTGAAAGGCTGTCTCCACCTCAGGGGGCCATAGAGCAGGATTGGCACCTTTTACAAGTCAAGGCCGTGATGGGAGCCATCAAGGAGGAGAATCCCTTAATAAAATGCTGATAATAATTGGAGAAACCGAGATGTCTCCGGATGGCTTTCAAAGACGTGGGACGGGACCAATCCAATATTGCTTGGACTTTCTTGGGATCCATTTCCAACCCTGATCCTGCAATGATATATCCAAGAAATTGAAAACTTGGTACACCAAACACACATTTCTCCAATTTACAATACAGTTGGTTCTTTCTCAGACGAGACAAGACTTATTTGACATGACTATGGTGTTCCTCAGGAGAGGATGAAAAAATCAAAATGTCATCTAAATAGACGACAACTGAGACATATAAGAGATCCCTAAAGATCTCATTAATGAAACCTTGAAAAACAGCAGGTGCGTTACACAGCCCAAACGGCATGACCAAATATTCAAAATGACCGTCCATTGTGTTGAATGCTGTTTTCCACTCGTTACCTGCTCAGATACAGATGAGAGAGATTGTATGCACCTCGGAGATCTAATTTTTAATATATAGTGCATCCGTTGACGCTGTCAAATAACTCGATGATCATTGGTAGTGGGTTCTTCACCATGACATCATTCAGGCCTCTATAATCTATACACGGTCTCAAGCCTCCATAATTTTTGGAAACAAAGAAAAATTCCACTCCAGCAGGTGAAGTAGATGGTTGAATAAATCCCTTTTTGTATTCCGACATGGTGTCGGTTTCTGCTAGGGACAACGGAGAGGTTCAGCCACGGGGAGGCGTCTTCCCGGGTAACAAATCGATAGGACAATCCCATTCCCTATGAGGAGGTAAGACGTTAGCTTGTCTCTCGGAGAAAACATCAGTAAAAGATTGATTTCTTTAGGTATAGATGGAACCTCTAATGCCAGAATTTCTCTCACAGGTCGGATCTTCGGTAGGCAAGACCCCTGGCATTCCTCACTCCTGCATATTGTTCCAATCAATTCTGTGGTTGTGCTTACACAGCCATGGCTGTCCAAGTATAATCTTATGGGAAGCCTTGGGTATAATTAAGGAGCCAATATGTTCAACATGAAGGGCTCCAATACGAACTAAAACATGTTGGGTTTTTTAGATATAGTCCCTTTAGAAATAGGTCTACCATCGATAGAGGTCAAGGAGATAGCATGATCCAAGGTGACGCAAGTAATTTGTAATTTATCTGCCAAACGAAGGGACATGACATTTTCTGCTGTCCCAGAATCCAGGAGGGCAGATAGGAATACAGGACTAGACTTAATGTCCAGAGCTATGGACAAGACAGAATCATTTTGCTTTGGGGATAGAAGTAATACTCCTAACTGAGTATCCCCGGGACTAGTTAGGAATGGTCATTTCATGGCTTGCGGGTACAAGAAGCCACCAGGTGACTCGTGTCTCCACAGTATAGACAAAGGTTTTTTTGAATGCGTCTCTGTCATTCATCTTTAGAAAGACAGATATGATTAACCTGCATGGGTTCTTCATCTGTAAAGGAGGGAGGAGAAGGGGTGGAGCAGGTAGAAGATGAGGCCTAAAATGATCAGCTCTGTGCTTCTCAGCTTGGCGCTCTCTAAAGCGTATATCAACTTTATTGCAGAGAGAAATTAGTTTATTAAGGCTAGAGGGTAAATCACGAGTGGTTAGATCATCCTTTATATGATTTGATAGTCTGTGCCAGAAGGCCGATGTTAGGGCTTCTTCGTTCCATCTGAGCTCTGATGCCAACGTCTGGAACTGAATGACGTACTGACTGACAGAATGGATACCTTGTTTCAGATTCATAATACTGGAAGAAGCAGAATTGGTTATTCTGGGCTCATCAAAAATCCTCCTGAATGATGTTAAAAATTCTGGGTAATTATCCAGTAGCAGATCTGATCGCTCCCAGAGCAGAGAAACCTAATCTAAGGCTGAGCCGGACAATAAAGACACAATATAAGCCACTTTGGTTTTAGGTGTACGGAAATTGGAGGGTCGTAAGGTAAAATGTACATCACACTGGTTGAGAAATCCATGACATAGTTTAGGATTGCCATCAAACTTGCCAGATGTAGGTAAATACAAATGAGGAGGAACTCCAGAGGCAGATTCCACAGAAGTGGAGACAAGAGTAACTGCAGTCATACTTGGAGTAGATAGTGTAGCTTGCCAGGTATCCTGATGGTTGATGGAGTGCCATTTCTTTTACATACTGTGCTAATTGCAGTTGCATAGTTTCCAATCCTTCCAGGCGAGAAGCCATGCCATGAATTAAATCTGTTCTGGACTCCTGTGAAGTGGCCGAATTCATTTGGCAAGAGCAAACTGTTAGAGTCTGTGTTTGTTGTGGACCCGGGTGGTAACAGGAGAAACCAATAGAACAGATTTAAACTGGACTGTAAGTTGTTTAATGTGAATGTTGGTAGACAGGAACAATAAGATAAACTAAAGTCCAGTAGTAACAAACTAATAAATGTAGCACGATTTAACTGTAGTGAGTTAAACAAAACATAAACAAATGTCCAGCACGGTGACAGGGATGAATAAGGTGAATCCAGATAGACTGTAAAGGTGAAATGGATATCCAGGTATACAGAGTAATGGCTGAGAGGGATATCCGGAAATGGTGTGATGATGGCTGAAAGGAGAATCCAGAAATGCTGTGATGATAACTGAAAGGAATATCCGGAAATGGTGTGATGATGGCGGAAAGGAGAATCCGGTAATGCTGTGATGATGGTGAGGTTCAGACAGGAGTGGGTCTGGTGGAAGGTGCAGGGCGATCTCCAGCGGAGTGCAAGGCAAGGCAGAGCGATGCAAGCTGCAGGGAGCCGAAGGCAGAAAAGGAGCTAGACTTACCCCTGTCAGGATGGGCCAACATTGGCAGACCTCTGCGTACACGTAATGCCAATCTCCACATGTCAGCTCCCCTGCCAGAAAGACCGCGTCACAGTGCCCTCACTGGTAAGGACCGCAAACCTCCACACCGTGAAACCCGGGTCGTGACAGATATGATCTCTTATACTGTATCTAAACAGCATTTTTATCACCAAATATGACTACATTTTAATTATTCAATAAAAAATGCATTTTCTGTTTAAGGTCCTCAAAATATGTAGTTATCATGGAAGATATATTTGTAACTAGGAGCCTGGCTGGACCAGTCATCTATGGTCCTCCCCTATAATATTCTACATACTGTATATATGAACTAAATATTTTCCATCAGTAACTCGAGTGTAAATAGCAATAATATCATGCATACAATCTAACTAATGAACAGTCTAAGAAAATTGAAGCAAACAAGGTCAAAGACTGTAATGTAAGAAAGAGATAAACAGTACACAATCAGTATATGAAGATGGCGCTTGTTCTCACAAGCATTCAGCTTGCTGAATATCAGGTGGTCCTGTTCGAACCCCTGATAAGGAATGGCCTAGTAACATAAATATAGCATTTCCGCATGGTTTCTGGGACATTTATTGATAGATGAATAGGCCCCTGATATACTTGTATACAGACAATTTCACAAAAGTAGGAAAATTATTAACTAACGAATTACGGTTGTCACAAGTAAACAATTCTAATTGAATCTTAAAATCTTCATGTAGGACACTGACATGACTCATCCCTCACCAAAGAGATCCAAATTAATTTCTAATTTTGCAGTCTAACGGAATTGATTACACCATCACATGTCTGAGAACCCATAACTAACTTTGGACAGTAGATAGCAGTACCCCTACTTTATGTAATAGTATATTTGATGAAATCAGTAGGGGTAACTTAACTGGTCTTCACTACCATCTTTTAGAAATTATCTAACCCAGGTGATCATCAGAAGAGAACACAGTTTACAGTATATGCATATTACATCTGGAGTCTGTTAGGAGGCCAATTCTATCTATTTTTGGAAGTGTGTGCTCTCGTATAGGCTGTTTTCTCTTTCAGATTGTAAGAACATTTTAATCCATTTGTCTCTGCGTTGGAAGAAGAATTTTGTACAAATATGTTCTATTAAATGTTCTTTCATGTTCCTTTTGGGATCTATACCCTGTGTGCTCTGCTGTTACACAGAAGCTGTATGTTAAGGTCTCCTGAACACCTGCATATATTTATATTTCACAAGGGTGTTTCAATTTGAAATTTAGTATGCCATGTAACTCTCTTCCTTTGCATGTGGATACAAACAAGATGTGAAAGAATTTGGACCCACTATGTGTAAAATAAAGAAAGAAAGAAGGAAAGTAGTCTGGAGTGGTTATATAACTATATTGTAATATTATCACTTTGTGTGTGTGTGTATGTGTATATATATATATATATATATATATATATATATATAGCAATACACATGATGCAGGCACTCCTGTAGCAGTAAGCAAACTCGCCGTGGTGCACACTCGAATGGATGAACAGCAGGAAAGGTAGGTGTCACTCTCCGGACTTCAATGAATCACAGCCAAATACAGGTCACAAGGTCAACATTCCGCGTTTATTATAAACTTGTCATCAGGACATACAGGAAATGTGCTCATAACTCTTACCTTATATACTCATGGTCTCCCACCCGGTGTGTCTGCCATCTCGCAGCTCTGCATCCGGCTCCCGCTCCGTCCCCGGCGCTCACCGATGGCATCATGGGAGCTGTCGCATCGCCTAGGCAACCAGACACACAGCATTTGTGTATTAACAATACGAACAGTGAATAGTACAAAAATTTACAATAAAACCGCGACCGATAACAATATAGGAAATAGCATATCTCAATATAGGAAATAGCAAAGCTTGTGCTTTTATAATAGCAATACAATTGATGCAGGCATTCCTGTAACAGTAAGCAAACTCCCCGTGGTGCACACTCGAATGGATGAACAGCAGGAAAGGTAGGTGTCACTCTCCGGACTTCAATGAATCACAGCCAAATACAGGTGACAAGGTCAACGTTTCGCGTTTATTATAAACTTGTCATCATAACGTACAGGAAATGTGCTCATAACTCTTACCTTGTATACCGTAGAACGTGGGTAGCACTCGCAGCTATACAAGGAATCATTCAGTTGGAGGTCCCGCTCGAAACGTTGACCTCTATACAAGTGACTGCTTTATTACATCCGAATGAAGACCGGAGAGTGACACCATATTGATCCTTTTATATATACAGTATATATATATATATATATATATATATATACACACACAGTATATATATATAATATCCAGGTCCACACTTACGTCATATCCACTTCTGCTGGGGTGACAACCTTAATGAGCACAGTGGCTCAGTGTGCATAGACAAAAAATGAGGTGCACTCACCACACTTGTAGTAAATAGTGTTTTTTTTTTATTCACATGGCAAATAGAAACAGCATCGACGTTTCTGGCCACTCTGGGACCTTTGTCAAGATACACAGTAAGACACTCCACCCCATATTTATACACCTGGAGTTAATCAAGTGAACTACAACCCATTCATCAATAAGCTAAACATACAACCCCATAGTGGAATACAGATGGACAGATCAATTCCAAACATTTATTACATCAAAAACTAGACAAAGCTATATAAAGTTAGCGCTGATTACAAGCTATAACAGTGGCCCAGTATCAGTCAATCTCAATTGTTATTAATAAAGTATATACCTAAATATCCAGCACGGCTCCCTGGCTCATTCCCCCTGCGTGCACCAACTGATGGCATCATTGCTAGTCACCAGGGAGTCAACAAGTTGCCCGGCAACACAGTATGTCACCCGGCAGAGCTGGAACGCAAACCAATCCCTCCTATGGGAGCCTGGATCTTCATATGTTAAATAGTACAAACATTTCTAGACCCATAATGCTATCAGTAAACAAACAATCATACAGCGCTTACAGTCAAGTGTATATACATTTAAAAGAGACTTAAGAACTCTTTATTCTCCTTGTTTTTTCACAAATATTTTTTGTCTATACACTCCCCTGACATCTAAAACTCAGATAAAAAGGTATGGTTATATATTGCGCAGGAGCCAAAACATTTTTTAGAGACAAATGAAAGGTAAAAAGAAAATAAAAATAAAAAATTAATAATGAAGAAAAAGAAAATATGTCATGCAGTAAGATCACCATTACGGATCTTTCCCATCCTAGGTCCATCCATTAGGAGCCAAATCCTAGAATTCAGAAGGTAGTTCACAGTGCCATAGGTAAAGTAGACACTGTATCAGTCCAAAAAGATGCCGTATTGTATAGAGTCAATAGGTCCTCTTGGCCAAATAGTATCCAATTTATAGATCTATCTTGCCTCTCTCTTCAGCAGCAGTCTAGCTCTATTTCCGCCTCTATTTGGAGGTGGCACCCAATCAATTGCCATGCATCTAAGGGGAAATGCAAAACGTTTCTTTGAGGCACATCACCCTTTGGAGACCCTTAGATGCTTGGCAAAAACATAAAAAATTAGGATTTCATACCTCCCAACATGACCCTCTCCAGGAGGGACACAATGCTCTGGTCCTGGACTTCCCTGGTGATTTATGATTGGTGGAGGCTCCAGAGGTGGGGCTTCAATACAGTCCAAAATTCAAATAGGGGAGCTACACCAACTGCCAGTGAGTCCCAGCCAGTGATGTTTGGCAGCATGTGAAATGGCAGTTGGTGTGTCTCCCCTATTTGAAATTTGAACTGCGCTGCAGCCCCGCCTCTTACTAGGGAAGTCCAGGACCAGAGCATTGTGTCCCTCCTGGAGAGGGTCATGTTGGGAGGTATGGGATTTGGGAGTAATCTAAAGCTCCATCAGTTTTTTCTGATGGGATTTTTGGAAAGGCATAAGTCAGGGTACAGGGTGAGGTTTGTTTATTAGGTAGCTATTATTCCAGGGTGGGCGCTTTTGGGGTTCAGGTAAATTAGAAAGTTACAGTTGTTGAACTATTAAGCTCACAATTGCGTCATTATACAGATAGGAAGCTTCAGCTTGTTGTGCAGCCTCAGTAGGTGCATTCAGGAGGTGTAATCACTGTAGCTTCACAGTGCAGGTGGCAGCAGCAGTGCGGGTGGCGGGGGTGCGGGCTGTAGGACCCGGGGGAGGTAGCAGCAGACAGATGCAGGCTCAGATCCGTGATGCCTGCATCTGTGTATAAATAAACAAACACAGAAGCATGGATGGATCAGTGAGATTTGTCTGTGCTTCTGAGTAAAAAAAAATTAAAACCTGTGTAAAACCCCCCCCCAAAAATGGCATGCCCCCCCTTCCCCAAAATAAAAAAACAACACTGGGCTTTAGAGATCCAGGACTGGTTGTGCTAAATACAGGGGACATATTAGGCACAAACAGCACTGGGCTATTCAGAACCAGTCCTGGTTGTCAAAATACAGGGGACATATGAAGTAGGGGTCCCCCGTATTTAGTTCAACCAGCACTGGGCTCTGTGCCGGTCCCGATTATGGAAATACGGGAAAAAATGCGTAGGGTTTCCCAGTATTATCCAGAACCAGCACCAGACCTGTTCTAGCAGGGGGTAATGCCACAGCCAGGGGATCCCTTTTACCAGGCCCCCAACCGAAGCATCACCCCTGACTGCAAGTCAGCCAAGGGCAGGGATCCCTGGGGAGCTGGGGACCCCCCCAATAAAGGGATCCCCCTCTCCAGGACACCCCATCCAGTGGATGCAGAGGATAATAAAAATATTGTCTTTTGCTGTGGAACTACAGTTTGCAGCAAGCCTCTCACACATGCTGGTACTTGGAGAACCACAAGTACCAGCATGCGGGGCATTATGGGCCCGCTGGTACCTGTAGTTCTACAGCAAAAGCAATATTAAGAGACCACAGAACACACACACCGTAGATAGTAAATTTTTATTAACACATATATGCATGCACACAGATACACACTATCTCACTTACTCACCTATGTATCCCTGAAGCCATCATCTCAATTTGCCCAAGTAAATAATCCATAGGGTATCTGTAATACAAAATCCATACTCACCTGCTCCTATGCGTGGATCACATCCTCTTCATTCCAAAGTAGGCATCCAGGGTCTTGGCAAAACAAAAAAAATGCATTTTGCGAGCCACGGACATTAGTGCTGTACTCTAAGAGCAGTACTACCCGAATGATAGCTTCACAGTAGGATTTCACTACGGAAATCCCGGTGCGGAGTGCTCATTGGCTGAGAGAGGCGAGCCTTTCGCCTCTCAGCAAATGAGCGTTTCTCACCATTGACTTCAGTTTTGAGAACCGCGCATGCCCATTTAAAACTGGCGAATCAGTGCCATTTTTGAAATTCAAAGATGGCCGCCGCGAGCCAATCATGGCTCGTGACGTCATCACCCTGCCCCCTCAGTTTGCTTATGTAAGCCAGTGCAGGCAGCAGCGCGGCAGCCATGGTTGGGTGACAGCCATGAAAAAGAGCTTAAAAGGCTGCTGCCTTCCAGGTGAAGCCGCTGTGGAAGTCCTGGGGGAGGCTGCCACCCCCAGGTGAAGGTGCAGAACTATAAAATATTAAAACAAACGCTGTCTGTTTTACTATAGGTACCAGCGGGCCCTTAATGCCCCGCTTGCTGTACTTGTGGTTCTCCAAGTACCAGCATGCGGGGGAGGTTTTCTGGGGCCTATAGTTTTACTTTAAAATACAATATTTTAACTCTTCAATTTGCACTACACTTTTACAGAAATCAACCTGGCACCCACTGGCCAGGGGGGTTGGGGATAGCCCTGGGCTCTCATCCTGGGCCTGGGGTGCCCTTGAGAGGGGGACCCCTTTATTGGGGGGTCTCCAGCTCCCACGGGATCCCTGACCTGGGCTGATTAGCGGTTAGGGTTGATGAGTCAGCTGGGGGACCCGGTGATAGGGCTCCCCTGGCTGTGGCATTAGCTCCCCGCTAGAAAAAGTCTGGTGCTGGTTCTGGATAATACAGGGGAACCCTACACATTTTTTCCCTTGTATTTCCAGAACCAGCTCAGAACCCAAGGCTGGTTGCGCTGAATACGGTGGACCCCTATGTCATTTTAACCCATATTTTGGCAACCAGGACTGGTTTTGAACAGCCCAGTGTTGGCTGTGCTTAAAATGGGGGACCCCTACATTATTTGTCCCCTGTATTTAGCACATCCAGTACTCGGTCTTCAAAGCCTAGTGTTGGTTGTTCTTGGGGGGGAGGGGCACACCATTTTTTAGTTTTTTAACACTTTCATTTCTTTAAACACAGCAGCAAAGATGGATCTCAGTGATCCGTCCATGCATCTGTGTTTATTTTTATCACACACAAATGCAGGCATCACGGATATCCCTGATCCGAGCCTGCATCAGTCTGCCACCGCCCACACTGCCAGTGCCCGCTACCCCCCGGATCCGGGCTGCAGCTAACGCCCGCTTCCTTCCCCCAAGTCCTGCTGCCGCTACCGCCCACACTTGCCAGCCACATTTGTGCACCCAAGTGAAGCCACAGTGAGTACACCTGCTGAAGGCACCAACTGAAGTTGCGCAACAAGTTGAAGCTTCCTGTCTGTATAATGGCACATTTGTGAAGTAATAGTTTAAAAACTGCAACTTTTTAATTTACTCAAACCCCAAAAGCACTACCCTGGAACAATAGCTAACTAATAAACAAACCCCAAGTCTAAATTCACACTGTACTCTGACTTATGCCTTCCCAAAAATCCCCCATAGAGAACAGCAGAAAAGTGGTCCTAATTAAGAGTATCAGAAAAAAACAATGTTTTTGCCCTGAAATTTGGCATGACGCACCAAGCAATAGTTCTGCCCGCACATGACAAATTTAAATTTGGTACCTCCAATAGCTTTTGAAGTGTAGCACCTTATACACCATGCTCTTCCCTCGGGAGTTCTCTATGGGGGACCCTGTATTTTGGCAACCAGAACTGGCTCTGATTATTCTGGTGCTGGTTGTGCTTAATACAGGGGACCCCTACGTCGTTTGTCACCTGTATTTAGCACAACCAGCACTGGGGCTCCAAAGCCCGGTGCTCGTTGTGCTGTGGGGCAATGTTATTTTTGTTATATTACACATTAATTTTATAACAGATACATGGATTGATCTCACTGGTACATCCATTCATCTGTGTCTTAATGATTTGATTTTCTCAGGTGCATGCTCAGTGCCAGTGAGTCCCTCTGTTACCCGCTGATGCTCCTGTGAAGTGCACTGTGCTGCCACTGCTCTGCACCCCCACTGCTGCAATTGCCCCACACACCTGCAGCCTGCCCCCCACAGCAGTCTCTCCCTTTGCACCCCCAAAACACCTCCTGTGTGCTGTCTGCTCCTTCACCCATGCTAGTGTACCTATTTGTTTTACTTCTGCCCTGTAGGTGGACCAGTTTGCTCCCCAAAACCCTCATGGTTACTAAATAGACATAAAAACTTACTGTTTCACATGTCCTATTAAGACTTCTTAAACATGATCTGAAATTTCACAAAACCTATTAAATTTGAGCCACTCAACCTAAAAAAGCAATGAAATTCTGATCATTAAGGCTGACACCTTAATGGACGTGTTCCTTGAGCAATACAGATATTATATGCCATCACACCCTGTGGTTAACTGCAGATTCAGCACTCTCACAGAGTGAGATTGCTGTCACTCGCAAAATGGTGGAGCTGCTACATCACAGAATTGTGTGCTCTTTGGAATACACACATGCCGTCTATGCAACTGAAGTCTGAGCAGAAGATAGAGCTGCATAGAATGGATAAGAGTGGAGTGGATGGGGAAGAGACAGAGCGGTGTGGATGAGGACAGATAGGCATGGAGAGGGGGGGGAGATTAAGCAGCACTGATGGGAAGGAGCCAAAGTGATGCAGATGGGTGGAAAATGGTGGAGCGGTTGCAGGTGAGATAGAGTGGCACAGTTTGGGAGAACAGAGTGACATGGATGGTGGTGCAGAGTGGCATGGATGCGGGAAGACAGAGCAGGGCAGATGTGTAAAGACAGAATGGTATGGATGAGGGAATACAGACTAGCACAATGGGAGAATACACATCAGTAGATATTGGGGAAGACAGATTGGTGTGGATGGGGTCGGGAAGACAGAGTACCACAGTTCAGGGGGTCAGAGTGGTGCAGATGGAGTAAGAAAGAGTTGACAGATGAGAGGAAGACAGAGTGGTGTGGCTGGGTTGAAGGTGGTGGTGCAGATGGAAGGAAACAGAGTAGCACGGATGCAGATAGGGCGGCGCAGATGGGGAAAGATAGATTGGTGCGGATGAGGGAATAAAGAACTAGCACAGTTAAGAGACCACACATCTGTAGGGATTGGGGAAGTTATAGCAGCACGGAGGTGAAGATAGTGTACATACATAGACAGAGCATAATAGTTTTAGAAATTAGGGAGCTGAATGTGTATTATGAATGAGATGGATGTATGGAGTGAGAAGGATGGAACCTACTGGAATTGTTGTGAACGAATGGGAAGATTGTGGGCACTGAGTGGGATGTGCATGCCACATAAGTGCTCAGACCTCAGTTGCATAGACTGCATGTGTGTATTCCAATGAGCACACAATGCTGTAAATTAGCAGCTCCACCATTTTGTGAGTGACAGCAATCTCACTCTGTGAGAGTGCTGAATCTGCAGTTAACCACATGGTGTCATGGCATGCCATACCTGTATTGTGCAAGGAACATGTCCATTAAGGCATCAGCCTTAATGATCGGAATTTGATTGCTTCTTTAAGTTTGAGTGGCACAATATCAGTAGGTTTTGTGAAGTTTCAGATCATGTCTAAGAAGCCTTAATGTACATGTGAAATTAAAAGGTATTTTGTGTATAGAATATATATATATATTTATATATACAAAAACCAGCGGGTGCTATACAGATGAGATATTTAAATATAAGAGTCCTATGATAAGATCAATGGGGCGTCTTTACTGTGTCTACAAGTCCTTTCCACTAGGATCCACCAAGGTGTAGAATTGTGGAGGAAAATATATCCAGGATGTTCCTATAAAATAGCTTATAGCATAAATAAGGTGACAAGGAATCCACAATCACTATACAGTTGAGGTAATGATATATTCCTGCCACCAGCCTTATGGGTGTGTGCTAAATAGGCAGTATCCTCTCGCTTAGCGTATGGACACGGCACCAGAAACCCTATGCACTTCTTCCATAAATTGACTTTTGCAGGGGCAAGAAATCAAAAATTATAATGCAATGTCTTAATCGTTGCACTGGAAATTGTTCATAGATCATTCACAGCAATAAACCCAAATAGAAAAATTTGGTTGGTTGCATCTGGAGAACCAACATTTGTTTGGCTTTCATTGCACCTGGAGAACACACATTTGTTTGGAGGGCACTTTCACATTGTTCCAAATGGGTTGTAGTCAGAATCTCAGCTGACAGGATGCTGACGGTCTAAATAACAGTGCCAGAATCCCGACAGCTGATTTCCAGTACAACAATTACAACATTGCATTATCATTTTTGATTTCTCACCCCTGAAGAAGTCCATTTGTGGATGAGACACGTAGGGTTTCTGGTGCTGTGTCCATATGCTAAGCAGGAAGATCCTGCCAATTGAGCTGACACCCATAAAGGTGGTGGCAGGAATATAACATCAACTCAAATGTATAGTGATTGTGGATACTTTTTCACCTTATTTATGCTGTAAGCTATTTTTTTTATAAATTATTCATTTTTGTTTTATAAAAAAAAAAAAAAAAAATACCATTTATTTATTGATCGGTCATTGTGCCTTTTTCTTGTCGAGTGATCTTTGGTGGGAGGATAATTTTAGGAACACCTCGGACATATCAGCCTCCACAATTCTACACCTTGGGGATCCTAGTGGAAAGGACATGTAGACAGAGTAAAGAAGACCCACTGATCTTCATTGGATTTATTGGTCTTATATTTAAATATTTCTTCTGGGGTTTTGTATTGTGTATTGTGTATGATTGTCTGCTCCTTACTAGAAGGGGATTTACTGAGAAGTTTAGCTTACATTTTTAAAACTGATTGTTAGAGCAAGATAATATATATATTAGGGGTGTGCACCTGCAGTTTCGTGTTTTGTGTTTTGGTTTTGGATCTGGATCTTTCTTCGTGTTTTGGATCTGGATTGGTTTTGCCAAAACCACCCATCCGTGTTTTGGGTTCTGGGTTTTGTGTTTTGGATCTGTATTTTTTTTTTAAAAAGCATAAAAACAGCTAAAATCATAGAATTTGTGGGTTTTTCTGCTCCTATGCTATTTTTAACATCAATAACCTTAATTTCCACTCATTTACAGTCTATTCTGAACACCTCACACCTCACAATAGTGTTTTTATGTCCAAAAGGTTGCACCGAGGTAGCTGGATGACTATGCTAAGCGACACGAGTGGGCGGCACAAACACGTGACCCATCTAGGAGTGATACTGCAGTGGCAGACAGGATGGCAGTTTGAAAAACTAGGCCCCAAACTGTACATACTGCAAAGAAAAAAAAAAGAGGTGCAAGATGGAAATGTCCTTGGGTTGTGTACATCCTCATCCTCACAGAGTATTAACTTGTCCCCACTGGAATCCACCACCACAGGTCCCTCTGTAAGTTCTGGAGGCTGGTCTCCCTGGAAGAGTTGATAATTCATTTTTATGAACATCATCTTCTCCACATTTTGTGGAAGCAACCTCCTACGCCTTTCGCTGACAAGGTTCCTTGCTGCACTAAACACTCTTTCGGAGTACACACTGGAGGGGGGGTAACTCAGGTAAAATAGAGCCAGTTTGTACAGGGGCCTCCAAATTGCCTCTTTTTCCTGCCAGTACAGGTATGGACTGTCTGACATGCCTACTTGGATGCTGTCACCGATGTAATCCTCCACCATATCATATGTAGTGACAGTAGACATGTCAGAAATTGTTGCCAGGTCCTTCAGTCCGGACCAGATGTCCAAACTTGGTCCTGCCTGTCCTTGATGTTTCTGTACAGTCTCGGTATCGCCTGCCTAGTGAAGTGGAATCTAGATGGGATTTGGATAAACAGGATATGCACACTTTAACAAACCAAACATTTCAGCGCCAGGGTCTGCCACACAACTCTGGCTGAAATGATTGGTTCATTTGGGCCCCCACAAAACAAGCTGCCAATTAATCTGTCCCTGCACAAACTGGCTCTACGGAGGCAAGATGTCGTCCTCATCCTCCTCATCCACCAATTCCTCACCCTCTTCAGTGTTGTGTACATCCTCATCCTCACAGAGTATTAACTTGTCCCCGCTGGAATCCACCACCACAGGTCCCTCTGTAAGTTCTGGAGGCTGGTCTCCCTGGAAGAGTTGATAATTCATTTTTATGAACATCATCTTCTCCACATTTTGTGGAAGCAACCTCCTACGCCTTTCGCTGACAAAGTTCCTTGCTGCACTAAACACTCTTTCGGAGTACACACTGGATGGGGGGTAACTCAGGTAAAATAGAGCCAGTTTGTACAGGGGCCTCCAAATTGCCTCTTTTTCCTGCCAGTACAGGTATGGACTGTCTGACATGCCTACTTGGATGCTGTCACCGATGTAATCCTCCACCATATCATATGTAGTGACAGTAGACATGTCAGAAATTGTTGCCAGGTCCTTCAGTCCGGACCAGATGTCCAAACTTGGTCCTGCCTGCCTTGCATCACCGCCAGCGGGTTGCTTAGGATACCTAAGTTTTTTCCTGGCAGCCCCAGTTGCGGGAGAAAATGAAGAAGGAGCTGTTGACGTGTCACGTTCCGCTTCAGCTGACAGTGTTTTCACTAGCAGGTCTTTGCACCTCTGCAGGCTTGTGTCGGCCGGAAAGAGAGACACCACATAGGCTTTAAACCTAGGATTGAGCACGGTGGCCAAAATGTAGTGGTCTGATTTCAACAGATTGACCACCCTGGAATCCTGGCAAAGCGAATGAAGGGCTTCATCCACAAGTCCCACATGCCAAGCGGAATCGCTCCATCTTAGCTCCTCCTTCACTTTCTCCAGCTGCTTCTGCAAAAGCCTGGTCAGGGGAATGACCTGACTCAAGCTGGCAGTGTCTGAACTGACTTCACGTGTGGCAAGTTCGAAGGGCTGGAGAACCTTGCACAACACGAAAAACATTCTCCACTGCGCTTGAGTCAGGTGCATACACCCTCCTTTGCCTATGTCATAGGTGGATGTATAGGCTTGAATGGCCTTTTGCTGCTCCTCCATCCTCTGAAGCATTAAGAGGGTTGAGTTCCACCGTGTCACAACCTCTTGCTTCAGGTGATGGCGGGGCAGGTTCAAGAGTGTTTGCTGGTGCTCCAGTCTTCGGCACGCAGTCGCTGAATGGGGAAAGTGGCCAGAAATTTTTCGGGCCACCCAAAGCGTCTCCTGCACGCCCCTGTCACTTTTCAGAAAATTTTGCACCACCAAGTTTATTGTGTGAGCAAAACATGGGACATGCTGGAATTTGCCCAGATGTAATGCCAGTAACAATATTGGTGGCGTTGTCAGATATCACAAATCCCCAGGAGAGTCTAAGTGGGGTAAGCCACTGGGCGATGATTTCCCTCAGTTTCTCTAAGAGGTTGTCGGCGGTGTTCCTCTTACCGAAAGTGGTGATACACATTGTAGCCTGCCTTGGAATGAGCTGGCGTTTCTGAGATGCTGCTACTGGTGACGCTGCTGCTGTTGCTGCGAAAGGTGATACATCTATCCAGTGGGCTATCACAGTCATATAGTCCTTAGTCTGCCCTGTTCCACTTGTCCACATGTCCGTGGTTAAGTGGACATTGGGTACAACGGCATTTTTCAGGACACTGAGGACACTTTTTCTGATGTTTCTGTACAGTCTCGGTATCGCCTGCCTAGTGAAGTGGAATCTAGACGGGATTTGGAACCGGGGACACACTACTTCCATCAATTGTCTAAATCCCACTGCACTAATGGCGGATACCGGACGCACGTCTAACACCAACAAAGCAGTCAAGGCCTCAGTTATATGTTTTGCTTCAGGATGACTGCTGTCGTACTTCATCCTCCTCGCTAAGGACTGTTGGAGGGTCAATTGTTTAGTAAAAGTAGTGGTGTTCCTACTTCCTCTCTGGGATGATGAACGACTCCCAGCAGCAGCAACAGCAGCAGCGGCAGCAGGAGGCGTAGCAATGCTGGATCCTCCGGAGAAATCCCGGATAGGAGAGTCAGTCATGCCAGTGACATGGCCTGCAGGACTACTTCCGATCCTGACTGAGGAGGAAATTGACGAGGAGGGAGTTGACGGTGTGGTTTGCAGGCGCTTGGATACAACAGGACAACGGGATATAGGTGTCCCTGGACTGCTTACGATCTTAGCCAAAGTTTCTGAACTTGACAGTAACTGTTTATGAATGCGCTGCAGGTGCCGTATAAGGGAGGATGTTCCCAGGTGGTTAACGTCCCTACCCCTACTTATTTCACCTTTACATATGGTACATATGGCAAGGCAGTTGTTGTATGGATTTGGATAGAAATATTGCCAGACCAAAGAGGTGGAATGTTTGGTCTTCTGCCCAGGCATGACCGTGATGGGCTTTTTAATCCCACGGACAACAACTGTCTCCCCCGGAGCCTGATTTAAACAAACCACATCACCATCAGAATCCTCCTCGCCAACTTCCTCCTCAGCGCCAGCTACACCAGTATCCTCATCCTGTTGTACTTCAACAGTGACATCTTGTCAAGTGGACTGTGGGTGCTCCTTTCAGCACTTGCAGGGGGCGTGCAAATGGTGGAAAGAGCTACCTCTTCCCGTCCAGTGCTGGGAAGGTCAGGCATCGCAACCGCCACCACACTTGGACTCTCCTTGGGGATTTGTGATATCTTCTTAGAACGCACAGTTCTTCGCTGTGCTTTTGCCAGCTTAACTCGTTTGATTTTTTTAGCGGGAGGAGGGCTTCCATCATCATGTGAAGCTGAACCACTAGTCATGAACATAGGGAAAGACCTTAGCCATTCCTTGCCACTCCGTGTCGTAAATGGCATATTGGCAAGTTTACGTTTCTCTTCAGATGATTTAAATGTTTTTTTCAAGGTCATTTTCCTGAACTTTGTCATTTGGGATTGTATGTGCCCTCTACTATGACATTGGGCATCGGCCTTGGCAGATGACGTTGATGGCATGTTATCGTCTATGTCATGACTAGTGGCAGCAGCTTCAGCACTAGGAGGAAGTGGTTCTTGATTTTTCCCTATTTTATTTTTATGGGAGAAAGTTTGGTCCTCCATTTATGTTATATTGATAAATACTTGCGGCTACTGCGCACACAAACACAGAAAATATTTTTTTTATTTTTGTTGGATACTAGTGCACTTTGTGGGTTACACCACCCTTTAAGAAATGAGCCAGCTGGACCTTTACCTATGGGACACAGGCGCACGCTTGGCGCTGCTCCTTTGTTGATGCATGTGCAGCCACAGTGCACACAATTCACAAACACAGAAAATATATTTTTCTTTTGTTTGGAGTGTACTTTGGGGGTTACAGCACCCTTTAACGGACAAGCCAGCCAGCCCTTTACTTATGGGACACAGGCGCGCGCTTGGCGCTGCTCCTTTGTTGATGCACGTGCAGCCACAGTGCACACAATTCACAAACACAGAAAATATATATTTTTTTGTTTGGAGTGTACTTTGGGGGTTACAGCACCCTTTAACGGACAAGCCAACCGGCCTTTTACTTATGGGACACAGGCGCACGCTTGACGCTGCTCCTTTGTTGATGCATGTGCAGCCACAGTGCACACAATTCACAAACACAGAAAATATTTTTTTATTTTGTTTTGAGTGCACTTTGGGGGTTACAGCACCCTTTAACGGTCAAGCCAGCCGGCCCTTTACTTATGACACAGGCGCACGCTTGGCGCTACTTTGTTGATGCACATGCGGCTACTGCGCACACAATTCACCAACACAGAAAAAGTATTTATTTTTTTTGCACTTGGGGGGAGCACCCCTGATGGACAGAGCACCCCCTGGACAACACTACAGCACCCCTTTAGAACTGGGACACTACACAGGACTTTGGAGTGGACACAGCCCCTATGGACAACTGACTGCACAACACAGTCCAGCCAGCCCCTATGGACTTTGGAGGAGTGGACACAGCCCCTATGGACAACAGTAGCACAGCACAACACAGCCAGCCCCTATGGACTTTGGAGGAGTGGACACAGCCCCTATGGACAACAGCAGCACAGCACAACACAGCAAGCCCCTATGGACTTTGGAGGAGTGGACACAGCCCCTATGGACAACAGCAGCACAGCACAGCACAACACTACACTACACTACACAGCCAGCCCTAACTCCTACCCTCCCTCTTCACTGTCCACAGCCGAATGAGAAAATGGCACCGACGCGGGTACCTTATATAGAATCCAAAACCCGCGAGACCCGGTAGGCGGGATGATGATGTTTTGCCTCGATTTCAGATCCGAGTTAGGCGGGAAAAGTCGAGCCTGACTCGGATCGGCCTTGGATCGGGGGGGCTCGGGGGGGTTCGGATTTCAGAAATCTGAACCCGCTCACCCCTAATATATATATATATATATATATATATACACAAAACAGAAAAACTTTTACTATCGGCGCTAACAATAATATACTGCAAATTTATGTGTGTGCAGCAAATAAAACAAAGGGGATTTTGTCATGATTTGATCAAAGCATTTAAGCCTGCAGCCCAGCATCAAGGAACCCCATTTTTCTGCAGGTCCCTAACACTAGCATATATGCCTAGAACATCATTACATTGCAGTTAAATGTACTCACCTCCTAGATACAGAGGGACACATCTATACAGGGGCTGGCTGTTAGCCACACCCAACTAGGCTTTTTATAGCCTTAATTGAAAGCTGCCATGATAGCACAAGGCAAAATTTGGAAACAAAACAGAAAAGAAATATGCCCGCGCTTGGTTTTACCCATATCATACATGGTACCAGCAGCATGGCAATATTAATGCCATATATGTATACAAAACAGAAAAACTATTGCTATCGGCGCTAACAATAATATACTGCAAATTTATGTGTGTGCAGCAAATAAAACAAAGGGAATTTTGTCATGATCTGATCAAAGCATTTAAGCCTGCAGCCCAGCATCAAGGGACCCCATTTTTCTGCAGGTCCCTAACACTAGCATATATGCCTAGCACATCATTACATTGCAGTTAAATGTACTCACCTCCTAGATACAGAGGGACACATCTATACAGGGGCTGGCTGTTAGTCACACCCAACCAGTGGCGTAACTAGAGTATTTGGAGCCCAGAGCAAATTTGAAAAGGGAGCCCCCCCACCAATGATGTGCGCGCGCCGAAGGTCGCGCGCGACAAAAAAATGGGCGTGGTCACTTAAAAATGGGACGTGTCAACATGACACACACCTTTATTTTCACACTGAACATTCCTATCCATATGCACCTTAACCCCAGTAGTACCCCTTATACAGTACCCCCAGTATGCAGTTGTGGTCCCTCTTATGCAGGCCCATAGTAGTGCCCCTTGTACAGTATCCCCAGTAGTGGTCCCCCTTATACAACCCCCAATTAGTTCCCCTTACTCAGTAGCCCCAGTAGTGGCCCCCCAAATGCAGTGCCTCATGTAGTGTTCCCCCTTATGTAGTGCCCCCAGTAGCAGTTCCCACAAAGCAGTGTGCCCAGTAGCGGTATCCCCTTATGCAGTGCCCCCAGTAGTAGTCCCCCCCTATGCAGTGCCCTTTATATAGTGCCCCCAGCAGTAGTCCCCCCCATGCAGTTTTCCCAGTAGTGGTCCCCTTATGCAGGCACCCAGTAGTGATCCCCCCTATCCAGTGCCCCCTGTAGTGGTCCTTCCTGTTATTGCCCCCAGTAGTGGTCCCCTTATGCAGGCACCCAGTAGTGATCCCCCCTATCCAGTGCCCCCTGTAGTGGTCCTTCCTGTTATTGCCCCCAGTAGTGGTCCCCTTATGCAGGCACCCAGTAGTGATCCCCCCTATCCAGTGCCCCCTGTAGTGGTCCTTCCTGTTATTGCCCCCAGTAGTGGTCCCCCAAGTGCAGTGCCTCTAGTAGTAGGCCCCTTTTATAAAGCCCCCAGTGGTAGTTCCCCCCCCCAAGTAGTAGTCCCCAGTAGAGGTTCCCCCTCCCAATTAAGTGCCCCCAGTAGTAGCCCCCTCTCCAGTAGAGGTCCACCCAATAATGGTGCCCCCAGTAGTAGCCACCCCTCCCCCGTTGTGCCCCCACACCCAGTAGAGGTCCCCCCATTAGTAGCCACCCCCTCCCCCGTTGTGCCCCCAGTAGTGCAGATAGGTTAAAAAAAAAAATATATATATATATATATAAAAACATACTTACCTGAATCCACGCTGCTGCTCCGGTCCTCCTGGGCTGGCGCGCTCAGCATTATGGGACAGACGTCATGATGTCATGACGTCTGTCCCATTACCCACTGCAGGATGCAGTGGGTGCTACAGCAGCCAATGAGAGTCTATCTGACTCTCATTGGCTGCTGTTTAACACACGCATCGCCGCCAGCGCTGGCGGCGATGCGTGTGTTATGCACAGCCTGAGCCCGCCTCCTGGCGCTATTGGGCAATCGCTCAGGGGGAGGGAACGGGCTCAGGTGTGCAGCACAGGACCGGCACTGGAAGCCTAGCGCCGGTCCTGTGTAAATGTGTAGCGCTGACCGCACTCATTACGGTCGGCGCTACACTGGCTAACTAGGACGGGCGGGCCGGTACCGTGACCGGTGGCGCCCCCCGTGCCGCCGGTCCAACGGCGCCCAGGGCACGCACCCCGCTCGCCCTGCCCTAGTTACGCCACTGCACCCAACTAGGCTTTTTACAGCCTTAATTGAAAGCTGCCATGATATCACAAGGCAAAATTTTTAAACAAAACAGAAAAGAAATATGCCCGGGCTCGGTTTTATCCATATCATACATGGTACCAGCATATATATATACACACACATTTAGGAGGATATCCTGACTATATATACTCATTTCTTGTATACATGTTTGTTACGGTGCATACACATGATATGTGTAAAAAGAGCTGTGCCTTGAGGTATATTTATTTAATTTACTCTTAGGGGCGTATTTGTAGTGTCAATATTTCTCAGCTGACAGAATGTGAACACTGAGAGTTTGGACAGCGGAAAGTTGAACACAGAATGCAGATACTTTAGTAATGTGATTTAAAGCATTGGTAAAGTATCATGTTTAAAGATCTAATGCTAACACAGTAAAAATGCTTTCATTCAAATTACTACTGTGTCTGCATTCTTTGTTCGACATTGCACTGTCCACATTCTCAGTGTCATCATTCTGACTGTCAGCTAACTATGGCCCTGATTCAGAGCCGTTCGCTATTTGCGGTCGTTCGTTCAAAAACAAGGGGTGGCTATTCAAATGATCCGTTCGCAAATTGCAGTCTGTTCACACCTCTAAGTCTGAACGAGCGAGCAAAACATACGCTCGTTTATTTGTTAAAAACGCCCCCTGGCCGCTCGCACCATACGTCATGTCCGCTATTTATTAGATTAATCGAGTACATCGACCAGCGTATGAACTGCTCGCTATTCTTGTGGTTGGTGTTTGCTACCACAAATTTGCGAGCAGTTCTGGCTATAAAATAACCCAGTGACGTGGTCAATGACGCTGCTGTATTAATTATGCACACCCATAATACGCCCGTTTTGACCTTTAAGCACGCCTGCGTTCGGATCTCCACTCCCCATTTTCAAGCACCTTCCCCTGTTACCACCCACATACGCCTCATTCTGTCACTCAAAATAGAAGGCACTCGCTATATAGCGTACAAACGATTTTTGGCCGCACTGACTGGTTCGCGCATGCGTACTAAAAACCGTACGCATGCGCAGATGTGCAAACATCGCTCGGAACGAGCGTACTGCCGCTAACGAGCGGCTCTGAATGAGGGCCTATGTCCCGTATTTATCACCAATCGCTTTTGTTTGCAAACTAACTCTGGAACATATGGGGCTAAGGGCCTGATTCAGAGGCGCTCGCAAATAGCGAGTGCTCGATCTGACTCAGGGCGGCTGCTTTTTTAAAAAAAAAAATGGCCTCCTGGCCGATCGCTTAGCTGTGGGTGTCCACCCACAACTTTAGCGGGCGACCAGATGATGGTCGCGACCATCATGACCATCAGGCTTGCGACAAGACCATTGTGGTAGGGTCTCGTTCCCGCAAGCCCCTGTGAGCTTCCTGCTCTAATAGCGCTTGTAAGTGGGTCTGAATCAGGCCCTAAGGGCCTGATTCAGAGCCGGTCGCTATTTGCGCTCGCTCGTCCAGAAAATAGGGGTGGCTATTCAAATGAACCGTTCGCTGTTTGCGGTCTGTTCACGCCTCTAGGTCTGAACGAGCGAACAAAACTTGCGGTCGCTTTTTGGGAAACTACACCCCCTGGCCGCTCGCATCCTACGTCATGTCCGCTATTTATTAGATTAATCGAGTACATCGACCAGCGTATGAACTGCTCGCTATTCTTGGGGTTGGTTTTTGCTACCACAATTTTGCGAGCAGTTCTGACTATAAAATAACCCAGTGACGTGGTCAATGACGCTGCTGTTTTAATTATGCACACCCATAAAACGCCCGTTTTGACCTTTAAGCACGCCTGCGTTCGGATCTCCACTCCCCGTTTTCAAGCACCTTCCCCTGTTACCACCCACATACGCCTCCTCCTGTCACTCAAATTAGCAGGCATTCGCTATTTTGCGAGCACATGAATTTCGGCCGCACTGACTGGTTCGCGCATGCGTATAACGATCCGTACGCATGCGCAGTTGGGCAAACATCGCTCGGAGCGAACGAGCTGCCACTTACGAGTGGCTCTGAATCAGGCCCTAAGTCAGCAGTGCATGCAAGTGCACTGCTGAACGTAGATTCCCGATTATCGGGAATCTGCGCATGCGCAGGAACCATTCTACGAGTGTGCAGACTGGGTCCTGCTAACATGCATGCTAGACCTTGAACGCCTCTGCCTGATTGACAGGGTGCGGTGCGGTGGCGGTCGATGTTTCTGCCCCGTTTTCTGGGAATGGCCAGCCCAGGGAGTGCGTGGACATACACAGTCTGCTGGGCTCGCAAAAGCCAGCCATTCTGGGTAAGCTGAGGCTTACTCAGTTGGCCGGCCGCCCAGCGCCATCCACCATTGCGGCCATCAACCACTGATGGTCGCGATAGTGATCCCAGCACTGCAACCTTCGATGCAGTGCTGGGATCGCAAATGTAGCAGAAGGTTTCATACACCTCCTGCTGCAATTGCATGATTGCAAGGATCGCATTGCAAAGCTGCCTGCGTGCAGCTTTGCAATTGCGATCCTTGCTGAATCAGGCCCTATGTCCCTTAATCTGGTCCATTACATCTACAATATGAAGTAAATCACATCTACAATACAAAGTAGGATTATGCAATAGTATATATACAATGAGCGACAAAGCATAAAAGTTCTATAAAATAAAATCTTGCGTAATAAACCTGATGTCTTACCTGGTAGAGTTGCACAGACAGGTTTGTCATATTTTTTTCTGTAAAATACTAATTTGTTCTCCTCCCTCTCTTGCTCAATGTTGCACGTTCTGTTTTAATAGCTCACACTCTCTCTAGAGTGGATTTGGACTATACAGTACCTGTGCTGCACGGGATTTGAGGTGAGTTTCAGGAAAGTTATTGCCCTGGTACTCACAGATTTCTACTAGCTTGGTGTGTGGATTGTTGCGTAAATATTAGTTATTTATTACATAGTATACTACAGTATATAACTGTTAACTATGTTGAAAGCTGTAATAATGCTACAAATATAAATTATAAATTTGATGGATGAGAATGAACACTCCTAATATTTTGTGAGCCCTTTAGAGTACAAAGGTTTAATAACCAGTAAGAACTGAAAGCTACTGTAGTCAGATACATTTAATAATTTACCATTTTATAAATATAACACTTTCATTTGTTATGTGAAAGACAGCTTAACATACTGTAGTAGGCTAGCATGCACACTTATTTTTTCTTATAATAGTACAATCAAGTGAAAGCCAGATATTTGTACTACACTCCCCAAGATACCATGAAATACTTACCAGGCACTCAAAAGTTTTATATTTCAGCAAAGTGTGGACTTTCATTTACCACTTGACTACACCTGTCATACTGTACATGGATTTTTATTATTAAGACATACAGAACTGTATGTTACAAAGGGTAAGTCTGGCTTTTTACCAGTTAGAATTAGAGATGTTTTCACTTCGTAGCTCAACTCTTACTGCGGCAATTCAATGGGGTTTTATTTTATTATGTATGTGAACAATAATAACACATAGGGGTACAGGGCACACAAGTTGTGCAAATTTAAAGTTAAAATAATACAGTTTTTTTTTACTTTTATTTTAAAAATTTTAACATTTAAAATAGTTTTTATGACTTTTTTCACAACTGACAGTGACAATACCCAATGCAGTTCTGCTTGTGGATGGCCAGTTTAGATGGACACAGCACAGCCAAAGTACAGCACAGCATACAGCAGCGTGCCCCTGTACACACTGACTATACAGAGCACAGCCACTTGTTAATGAGTCTGGAACCTGGACAGAGCAGAGCCAATTGAATTTACAGTAGAGTATAGTGCAGCATACAGCAGCGTGCCCCAATACACATTGACTATACAGAGCACAGTTTGTGAGTCTGCATACAGCACAGCCAATACAACAGAGTACAGCACAGCATACAGCAGCATGCCCTCATACATGCACAGTTTGTGTCTGCATACAGCACAGCCAATACAACAGAGTACAGCACCGCATGCCCCTATTCACGCTGACTATACAGAGCACAGTTTGTGAGTCTGGACACAACACAGCCATTACAGCAGAGTACAGGGCAGCATACAGCAGCGTCCCCCCCTATACACATTGCCTATATAGAGCATTATATATGAGAGAGATAAGTGTGTAGCTAAGACGAAGCTGCATGATTCATATACGGATGTACTATCCAATCAAATATATTCAATATACCCTGAACCACACTCTGAACATATGTTAATAAATTAGACACTGAACCAGTGAGAAGGGATTGTTACAGTATTGTGACATAGTTTCATATTATTAGGATACTAAACAACTAAATATCAATGAGCTACAGGTTTTTCTGTGATCAGAGATAACAGTGAATTTCAGTGTCAATTATAACACAGTACTGCCATAATCGGGATGCAATCTGGAAACCGGCTGCCTTAATTCCGACAGCTGGCTTCCCAAATGCTTTATCCCAGCGAGGGTTAAATGACAGGCGTCTATATCTAGACGCCTGTCATTTTCCCGACTACGGGCGCCGCAATCGGACAGCCGTGGGGGGGGGTTAGGTTTAGGGCACCCGGGGGGGAATTAGGGTGAGGCACCCCTCCGGGAGGGTTAGTGTTAGGCACCCCCGGGGGGGGGACTTAGGGGTAGGCACCCCCCTTGGGGACTTAGGTTTAAGCAGCGGGGAAGGCACTTGCAGGGGGGATTAGGTTTAGGCACCTGGGGGGAGGTTAGGGTTAGGCACCCCTAAGGAGGGTTAGGGTTAGGGGGTTAGGTTAGGTTAGTTTTTACTTACCTGCGGACAATCGGGATTTCCAGCGCTGATGGGCTTCTGCTGCCGGAATCTCTGCTTCTGTCGGCCTGCTGCGCCTGGGATTTGAACTGCCAGCCTGAGGGATGGTGGTATTTCATACCGATTCCCCATAATCTACTATGCTGGGAACAACAGACAATAATGTCCCAGGCTGATATTAGATAAGTAGGCTCATGGTATGCTAAATGTGGCTATATGTGTACTCCACGGGATGGATTGACACGGTCTGAATAAGGGCCGTCCCTGCTCCTTTTTGGAGCGGCCTCCTGGCCGCTCGCATAGCTGTGGGGGACCATCGGGCTTGCGACGAGACCCTGCGTTAGGGTCTCGCTGCCGCAAGGCCAGGAGTGCTTTTGGCTCTATCACTAGTGATGTCAGTGGGGCCTCCGTCTGGGCAGCCACGCCCCAGGCACACCCACCAAAGGGGGTGTGCTGTCAATCACCATCGACAGCACGCCCCCTTTGGTGCGAGACCCTTAATGACAGCTTGGCCGTCGTTATTCGGGTCTCGCGCATGCGCACGACGGAGGTGCCTTCGTCGTGTGCATGCGCACTTGGGCACCATCGACCCGCTTGCGAGCACTCAGAGCTCGCGAGCGGGTCTGAATCAGGCCCAAAGTGCATAAGTGTGACTCTATGAACATCAAAGCATGCTAACTAATACTACAAAACTAAAAATAACTGATCTATATAAAGGACAACATACCTAAATGTTGAATTAAATACAGGGTTAGTAGTTGTCCTATTATATCCCCCTCCTGAGGGAAAATAACAATATTATTATACAATATATACTATAATCAGTGTATTAATAGAACAGTAATTTATCCGATTTATGTTTGAGTGGTGTTAAGTATATGTTTTGGAGTTTAGTGATCCGTATTCACTAACCTATAGATTTCATTGAAGGACTAATGAATGTATTGGATCCCAGTCATCTTATACTATCTTTTCTTTTTTGAAGAAATTATCACAAAACCACATAGTAAGCAATATTTTGATACATGATAATATTTAATGTTTAGAAAGATGAACATAATTAGAAAAACATGAGGTAGAATCTTTGGAGACAATTCAAATATTTATTTGTAGATTATCCACTTTCACATTTTAATTTGTGATTTATATTTTGCTTGCTTGGAGTTTTAAAGAAGAAATGAAGGTTATATTATATTTATTTTGGACAGATTGCCTTTACTCCTGTTCACCAGATCATGATTGTATAATATGTTGATAATTGTAAATGTGTAATCCTGTGAGTTCCCCATGTTAGGAATACTCATTTTTCTTTTTGTTTTATCACAACACAGCCTAAACAGCAGAGTACAGCAGAGCATAGAGCAGTATCCCCCCCCCCCCCCAATACACATTGACAATACAGAGCAACACAGCCAATTGTGAGTCTGGATACAGCACAGCCTATACAGAAGAGTACAGTGCAGCATACAGCAGCATGCCTGACAGTGAAATATCCTGGCCGTGGCGCCTTATATAGAATCCAAAACCCAAGAGAATCCGACGCCAGGAGGATGGCGTTTTGTCTTGGACTGGAATCCGAGTCAGGCGGGAAGACCCGAGCCGGTGCCTGTATTGCCTCAGATACCGGGAGTTTGGGCGCGTTCGGATTACAGGTAATCTGAACCGCTCATCTCTAGTTAGAATGCTATAAAGCTGTGCATAAATCTGAATTTTAGGATGCAAACAATGGGCCTGACTCAGAGTTGTACATAAACCCGATGGTTTACTCACAACTCCGATGTTTAATGATCTGCGCATGCGTAGGACCTGTATAGGATCGCACCCCCCTAAGTTTGGGGGCTTGAAAGGGGCAGTAATAGCTAGAATTTTTGAAAATGGGGACACATAAATGGGTAACTAAACTGTTCTTCCCTACCTTTTTGGATTTCCTATTCAGAAGTTATCTAACCCAGGTGATCATCAGAAGACAACACTGTTTATATGCGCCCATTTTCAAGGTGTGCCAAGGCTAGGGTCTGCGTCTTCTGATGCAGATTTCCTGGCACCACAGAGTGAGAACACCGCACATTCTGCGTAACCTGAGGGCTTCTCGGATGTCCAATGTTTTTTGCAGATGATCCGATGCTGCGCATTCAGAATGCAGCTTACACACAGCTGTCTCGTCCAACTCTAAATCAGGCCCAATGTCATTATTTATATGCAGGATTATGCAAATCAAACAGGAGGTAATATTTGTACTTTTAACTATAAATTAACATTTGGATTCAATCGATTATGCTCAAAAATGGAAAGAAAAACAATATAAATATTGGGAAAGGGACTGAGGCTGAGGTGAATGTAAGAGCATGCTCAGGAGCAAGTCATACACAACTACAGGCGATGTAGAGCTGTATGCAAACCAAACACATCTGCTCTTGTGACTGACAGGTCATATCTGGGCTTTTAAGGGGCATTCTCACACAGGCAATGTTCACTGAGGGCATGTTAACGGATTTGCATACTAAGGGCCTGATTCAGAGATGTATACTAATGACTTTGCAGCTGCCATCCCGCACACATCTGCTGAGCTCATATATGCTAATACTGCAGCTGGCTGGAAATGCATTGAGCCGCCAAATAGCGACTTACAGTAGCAGATCTAAGCAAGTGTGTACAGATACGTAGCCACCAACGCAGCTCATTCAATAATCATCCATCTGTGAAGCCTTATAATCATGCAGAACGGCAGCCTGAACTGAGCCATCGGAAACACGTTATCTGAGTACGGGATCGCAGATACATGCTACGGCCGGGACAAGCCTGTGTTTTGTGCCTTGGCTCCCTGTTACCGACCCAAATGGTCCCTGACTGTCAATCACTTTGTGAAGTAATCCTCACAGTGAGCAGCAATGCAAAGGTACCTTGGCGGGTGCACAATGTCACTGTGACGCATGCGCTGTTGACTGATAATCGCTCAACATCTCACTGATATGTGCAGACTGCTTGCTCTGCAGAGTTTTGCAGAGAGAAGGCACTCCAATCTCAGGTGAGTAATCTCCTTCCAAACTTGCTACTCAGGGGAGAAATCTCGATCTGCTTCACCATCGGCCATCTCACTCTCAGCTAAACTCACTTCTTAGTAAATTTGTGAGTTTCAGGAGGCTCAAATCACCTGAGCTTCGGCGATGCTAATCGTGTTGAAAAAGAAAAAAACTCGACCAGACTTGATACTTAGTAAATGTACCCCTTAGAGATCATTTAAATTAGGTGCGAGTTGCTGTTTTCTCTGTGAATTTGCATAGCGAATTCAAATCACACTGAACAAGTCAAAGTTTACTCTTTTTTCCATTAGCACCCTCTCTAAGCAAGCACTGCAGCCAACAGGAATAGTTACAGAGGCAGATGTGCATAGTGGCCCCTCCCCGTAAAACTGAAGGCTCCGCCCCCTCCATCCAAGTGCTGCAGTGTGAGTATAAAGATTTTTTTAAAAAAAATCATATTATCCATTGTAGGGGTCCCCCTGCCTTGCATTCTTGTAAAAGGGATAACCTTGCAGGCACTGGCAGCACAATAGGCCAAGCCCTCCCGTGATAGGGGGGCAGGGCTTAGAGTAGGTTTGGCCCACCAGGGAATACCCAAACTCCCCAGCAGTCCAGTCCAAGCCTGGCCCTCAATGTACCTCTAAATCACCTTTTCCCCACTTTTTTTGCAATTTTTATTTAATTCATTTGAGATTAAACAAAAGAGTTTTCTTTTTATTATTTTTTTGCATTTGTAAATAAAAGCACAAATCAGCCATTTTGAAACCATTTAAAAATCTTCATTACTTTCCTTATGCCCACAAACAGCCTTCTATATGGTCCTGCTAACGAAATCATAATTTTTTTGGTGGTCCAGGATGGTCTCCCCACTGTTTTATGCACTTCACTTACATTGCATTTGGCATTCAATTCGCAAACCCCCGCTGTGAGTACTGCGAATATTTGGATTGGATAATTCTTAGGTGCGGGCATTCGTGCGAAGTCTGTGAGTTTCATTAAACAAACTAGCAATTCACACCTAATTGGATTGACCCCTTATAATCATTTTGCCCCGATCCCTTTTATTTTAATTTATTGCGTAATGCCAGCATTCTCTGTTCTATATTCCAAACACACAGCAGCCATGAAAAGGCACACCAGTCCAGGATTTCCGTGAAACTAGTCGAACCTAGTTTATTGTGCAGAATAACAAAACCATAAAATAAAATCCTAACCCACCTGGGCTCTAACTAAACACATTGGGCCTGATTCAGACGTGCTCGCAAGCGGGTCGATGTTGGGCCAGTGTGCATGCGCATGACAGACCCGGCTCCGTCTTGCGCATGCGCAAGACCCGGATAGTGACGGGCAAACCGTCGCTATGGGTCTCGCTACAAAGGTGGCGTGCTGTTGATGGTGAGTGACAGCACGCCCCCTTTGGTGGGCGTGCCGGGGGCGTGGTTGGCCAGACGGAGGCGTTCCCATGTGAACGCCTCCATCTGGGGCCGGCCCCACTGGCATCACAAGTGATGTCAGTGGGAGTGCTTTTGGCTCTTATAGAGCCAAAAGCACTCCAGGGCTTGTGGCAGACGAGACCCTACCACAAGGGTCTCGTTGCAAGCCCGATGGTCTTGACCATTACGACCATCTTTTGGCCGCTCGCTATAGCTGTGGGTCTCGCATCAAAGCGGGGCAGCTGTCGATTTTGACAGCTTGCCCCGTTTTGGAGGCGGGCAGGGGGGGTGGCTGGCTAAACGGAGGCATTCCCGAAGGAATGCCTGCCGTTTGGGGGCAGCCCCACGGACATCACGAGTGATGTCAGTGGGTGAGATTCCGGCTCTAATAGAGCTGAAAGCTCACTGGGGCTTGTGGGAATGAGACCCTACCACAAGGGTCTCGTCGCAAGCCCCGATGGTCGCGATAGTCGAGACCATCATCTGGCACATGTTCAGAATGGGTCTGCGATCCAGCACAGAGACTGGCAGCAGACTGTCAGTTATTGACAATCTGCTGCCATTTATGGGCATGGAGGGGGTGGCGATGGCCTGTTTCCCAAAAAGTAGGCATGTCATCGCCATTCGGGGGGAGGGGAAAAGCCATGATCTCCGTCGCCTGACGGAGATTTCCTGGCTTCTTCCTCTCATCTTTGGCGGCCGGCTGCATGACCCCATGGGTCACCTTAGCCGGCCGATATTCCGCAGATTATCCAATGCTGCATTGGACAAAGCAGCTCGCATAAGTAATGCCGCAGAAGGTGTGATGCCTCCTGTTCATTAGCATATCTGCACAGATGGAATTGCAAGGTTGCTTGTGAACAGCTTTGCAATTCTGTCCGAAGCTGAATCAGGCCCTTAGTACACAACCTTGGGGAATTCCTGTATTTGCTATTTATAGAGGCGAGAGCATAGGCACATATCCACTAGCCAATTAATATGAGAGATTGAATGATAATGTTATCGTTATAGTTCAATCTCTCATGAATCGGGCACATTAATGTTGGAAACGACCAGCGATGTGCACTCCTGCTGGTCGTTTCCGACATCAGTCATCGGCCAAAGATGCTGAACAACCTGACGATAATGTCAGGTTGAGCATGTTAGGGCATAATTGATGTGCCTACACTGAGCGACTGCTCGTTCAGTGTAGGCACAGCACAGACTGTCAAACGACTGCAAGATTACAATGCCGTAATCGTGCAGTCATTTTTTGGTCTGCTAGTGGATGTGTGCCTTAAGTCATATCTGCTGACTAACTGCAAAACCGTCAATCAAGAAGTCCAACAATCAATACATATGGACACATCATAGCCAATTGCCCGATGCTTTGCAATTAGTATAGATGGCACAACTGTGTTGAATGCAAAACTGTAATCTACATACACCAATCTTACATATGAATCTCTATTCTCTATATATTATAGAACTCTATGGAGAACCATAAGAGCGGCATCCTTGGGTGACCTATTTGGCCTATATGCAAATTGATACCAATCAAAACCCTCCAGAATGCCAACCTTAAAATGTCCCAAAACCACTTGTTCAAAACACTTTATAATTAGTGACTTGAGGGCAATGGGAGGATAGTAATTTTAAGCCAGATAAAGATGTGGATTTTCGGGACCGGGATAATCATAGTAATTTTAAAACATCTTGGTGCAACCCCCTGAGCAAGTTGATTAAAGATTATGATCACACTCTGCCTAGTAATGATAAATGCCTACTTACAGTCAGGTGCATAAATATTGGGACATTGACAGAATTTTCATATTTTGGCCTCTATTCACCACCACAATGGCTTTGAAATTAAACAAACAAGATGTGCTTTAACTGCAGACTTCCAGATTTAATTTGAGGGTAATTACATCCAAATCAGGTGAACGGTGTAGGAATTACAGCTGTTTCTATATGTGCCTCCCACTTTTTAAGGGGCCAAAAGTAATGGGACAAACTAAACAATCCTAAATCTAACTTTCACTTTTTAATACTTTGTTGCAAATCCTTTGCAGGCAATTGCAGCCTGAAATCTGGAATGCATAGACATCACCAGACGATGGGTTTCGTCCCTGGTGATGCTCTGTCAGGCCTCTACTGCAAATGTCATCAGTTCCTGCTTGTTCTTGGGGCATTTTCCCTTCAGTCTTGTCTTCATCAAGTGAAATGCATGCTCAATCGGATTCAGGTCAGGGGATTGACTTGGCCATTGCATAACATTCCACTTTTTAGCCTTAAAAAACTCTTTGGTTGCTTTTGCAGTATGCTTCGGGTCATTGTCCATCTGCACTGTGAAGCAAAGTCCAATAAGTTCTGAAGCATTTGACTGAATATGAGCATATAATATTGCCCGAAACACTTCAGAATTCATTCTGCTGCTTTTGTCAGCAGTCACATCATCAATAAAAACAAGGGAACCAGTTCCATTGGCAGCCATACATGTCCACACCATGACACTACCACCACCATGCTTCACTGATGAGGTGGTATGTTTTGGATCATGAACAGTTCCTTTACTTTTCCATACTCTTCTCTTCCCATCACTCTGGTACAAGTTGATCTTTGTCTCATCTGTCAATAGGATGTTGTTCCAGAACTGTAATGGCTTTTTTAAATGTTGTTTGGCAAACTCTAATCTGGTCTTCCTGTTTTTGAGGCTCACCAATGGTTTACATCTTGTGGTGAACCCTCTAGACTTCACTCTTGTGAAGTCTTCTCTTGATTGTTGACTTTGACACATATACACCTACCTCCTGGAGAGTGTTCTTGATTTGGCCAACTGTTGTGAAGGGGTTTTTCTTCACCAGGGTACTAATTCTTCTGTCATCCACCACAGTTGTTTTCCATGGTCTTCCGGGTCTTTTGGTGTTGCTGAGCTCTCCGGTGTGTTCTTTCTTTTTAAGAATGTTCCAAAGAGTTGATTTGGCCACACCTAATGTTTTTGCTATCTCTCTGATGGGTATGTTTTGATTTTTCAGCCTAATGATGGCTTGCTTCACTGATAGTGACAGCTCTTTGGATCTCATATTGAGAGTCGACAGCAACTGATTCCAAATGCAAATTTCACACCTAGAATCAACTCCAGACCTTTTACCTGCTTAATTGATAATGAAATAACGAGGGAAGAGCCCACACCTGTCCATGAAATAGCTTTTGAGTTGATAGTCCCATTCAGTCCCTTAAAAAGTCTGAGGCACATATAGAAACCGTTGTAATTCTTACACCATTCACCTGATTTGGATGTAATTACCCTCAAATTAAATCTGAAAGTCTGCAGTTAAAGCAAATCTTGTTTGTTTCATTTCAAAGCCATTGTGGTGGTGAATAGAGGCCAAAATATGAAAATTCTGTCAATGTCCCAATATTTATGCACCTGACTGTATATCAGTTTGTTTATTACTGGACTTTAGTTTATCTTATTGTTCATGTCTATGCACATTCACATTAAACAACCCACCTTTCAGTTTAAACCTGTACCGGTGTCTGCTTCTGTTTCCACCACGTGTCAAAGCCATTGTGGTGGTGAAGAGAGGCCAAAATATGAAAATTCTGTCAATGTCCCAATATTTATGCACCTGACTGTATGTGTTTATAGATCAGCTGGACATAAATGTGGGGGATATTTATTAATGCATGGAGAGGGAAAAAATTGTGAGAGATAAAGTGCTATCAGCAGAGCCGGTCCTAGGCATAGGGATTCTAAGCAAATGCCTAGGGCTTCTGGAATGCCTAGGTGCATCCCACGGCTCTTAGCAAACTCCATCAGCAGTCCATCCACAGTTGTGGTAAGCCCCACCCCCAATTCGTGCTAAGCTCCGTCCCCAAAGTTGTATTCCACGTGTCTGCTGAAGGATAACTGCCCTCCCACCCCTCACCCAGCTTTCCCTTGGCAACTGAATCGGCACGTCTGCAGCAAGTAGTTGTGAGAAAACCCAGAAAAGTAGCAAAGTCTGCATAACCAGAGGTGGGTGCAATGCCTGGCATCTGCATTTGTATGTATGTGTGTTTGAGTGTAATATATATATTTATATATATATATATATATTTATATATATATAGATATATCTAGATATATATAGATATATGTATGTATGTATATATATATATAAAATAAATGGAATCGGTATGTAATACCGCCAGACGTAAGCCCGGCGGATTAAATACCAATGCTGGAAGCCTGGCAGGTGAAGATCCCGACCTATGTAAGTATTAACCCTGACCCTTCCACCTCCCCCCGCTAACCCTCCCTTATGGGTGCCTAACCCTAACCTCACCCCAGGGATGCCTAAATCAAGCCCCCCCTTCCCGCACCCTAACCCTCCCTGGGGTGCCTAACCCTAAGCTCCCCCGGAAGCCCCTAAACCCCCCTTCCTGCGGCTATCTGCTCCCGGCTCCCGACTTACCTTCATTAGGTATGCCAGGCGTCGAGATTTCGGCTTGGAGATAGTGATAGGTGTCGGGATTTCGGCGCCTATCATTAGTCCCATGCTGGGATTTGACAGTCTGGAAGCCTGTGCTGCTACTTTACTCTGGAACTCTCTCCCTCTTCCTATCTGACTCTCCACCTCACTACAAAACTTTAAATGGGCTCCAAGACTTTATTTTTTTTCTTATCAAAGTCTCCCAGCTCTCATCCTAACCCACTGCACTATGCTCATTGCTCACTGTCTCTCCCCTCTGTGTCCCCTGTGTCTGTCTGTCCCTCCCCTGTGTCTTGTAAGCTTTCACGAGCAGGGCCCTCTTCCATGAGATGGTTTGCCTTCCCTCACTAATACCATCATCTCCTCCTTGCTGCCTACAATAGCATGTTTCCCGTGTGTATTATGACTGATGATGCAGTAATATTTATAAACCATGTCCATTTCCTGCAATGTTTTGTACTGTAAGTGACTTTGTTCTTGTTTTGTTTCTGTCTATGTACCCTGTGAGGCACTGTGAACCCCTTGTGCTGGCTTATAAATAAACGCTACTAATAATACTATCATTTATCAATGAACTGTTGTTCATTTATATAATCTTATAAACCTGGTTCTGTGTGTTTTTCTCTTGTCACTGACACATTTTCAATGATAGAAGGTAGTAACCCAGTGTTGACAAAGTTTCAACTTATTACACATAGCAAACAAACCTATCTAGAATGTGAATTACATTGTCTTCTATTGAGTTGCCTTTTGCTTGAAGGTAATGACTGGTGGGTGTGACTGGTATTGGTAACTCATACTGTATATCTGATGGGTCCACCCCCCTTACCCATTAATTAAAAACTGACAACACAGACTCTGGAACACACTGTCAGGGTTAGTCCTGCTCTTACCCTAACATTCCTTGACATATGTAAGGTCACAGGTTCTAATGTCACATATATTCCTTGCAACAGATAAACAAGATGCTTGCAGAGCCACTCTGTGATCACCATCACTAGGATTTTTACTCCTTGCAGAATGCTGAGATGCAAGCTGGCATTACTGGGCTCCAAACTACATTTACTGTAGCTCATAGAGAAACTGGTATCTCATGTTATTATTCTATGTTCGGCTGACATGCACGGTATAATATAAAATAGAATCTATGCTAATGAAAAAACTCATGTTACAGGAGAAAAATGTCTTGCTTCATCATGTGGCTCCCTCTGCTGGTGGTGTTGGCTCTCATCCTCCTGTACAGATGGTACAGACAGAGTCAGATACTGGAGAATCTCACATATAAATATGTCTTCATCACTGGATGTGACTCTGGATTTGGGAACCTGCTGGCGAGGAACCTGGACAGACGTGGAATGAGAGTTCTGGCTGCCTGTCTGACGGAGACAGGTGCTGAGAAACTGAAGAAGGAGACCTCCAGCAGACTGCAAACTGTGATACTGGATGTTACTGACAGCAGAAGTGTAAGCTCTGCTGCCAAGTGGGTATCAGGTGCTGTTGGAAATACAGGTGATTTATTTTTATTTTATTTTCTATTCCATTTAAGTTTTTATTATAATCATCATGGAAGTTTCTAATCTGAAATTGTTTTAGAAAGGTACAGTACATTAACTCTTGTTAACCCAAAAATATACTATACTGCTGTATACTATGGATGCAATGGTGCAAAGGGAGGATGTAATAAGTTTGTTTGTTAAAAGTGGGCAATCATGCAGACTGATGTATTTGTGTTTTCTAATGCATCTATTTTGCTTGTTATTTAACAATGAATTAACCCTCATCTTTTCCATTACACTCCAAACCGCCATCACATAACCATTCTGTATGTTCTCTGCTGTCAACTCATCCTATACTACCTTTAAAGGGTATGCGATAAAGATGCCGGTGGACGGAATTCCGGACGTCAATATACTGATGCCGGAATCCCGACGCTTGTCAGAATGCCGACAACGTCATCCCAAAGAGATCAGGATGCCGACATCGGCATCCGGACTGCCGGCATCCCGAATGTAGGTATACGGGTAAAAGTGAGGGTTAGTCCAGGCATGGGGGGCTTAGGTTTAGGGACCTCCCGGGGTGGGTTAGGCACCGATCGGGGAGGGTTAGGGTTAGGCTGCGGGGAGGGGGGTTAAGGTTAGGCACCACTGGGGGAAGGTTAGGGTTAGGCACCACTCGGGAAGGGCTAGGTTTAGGGTGCAGGAAGAGGGGGTTAGGGTTAGGCACCACCGGGTGGAGGTTAGGGTTAGGCACCACCGGGGGAGGTTAGTATACATACCGGCCACTGTTGGTATGTTAAACATCTGGATTCCACTGTAGGTCTTCTGACTGCTGGCATGCCCTCCGCCGGGAAATCATACCGATTCCGCTTTAAAGGCACATCCTAAGTCCCAGACACTTTAATTAGCTTATCTTTAAAGAGCATTCAATAGTCTTCTTGAAGCATGGTAACATGAATGAGGTCAAGCTCAATGCAGTGACTTTAAGCAGTCTCTTTTTCAGGATACATACTGTAACCTACAGTAGTGAGCTATCAAATATATCACCGTCATTTTGAATGGATGCCTAAGGCACTGTCATGACATTGATTTCTCAGTTGATAATTGCAACTATGTACTTCCTACTAGGGAGTATATTTACTAACTATCATGTCTGTCTGAGTTTTAAGCACACTGTGCATCGCAGGGACATGAGTGAGTTGTTCTCAAACAAACTCACAAATTTACTAAGAATCATGTTTGACTGAATCGTGTTTTCCAATTGGTGTATGGAAACGTGTTTGCAAGTGTACAAGTTTAGTCGTATTTTGACTGAAATGAATAATATTGACTGTGAGCTGCATGTTCAGCAAAAGCATTGCACAGATCAGTGTGATCTGTGCAGTGATTCTGTGTGCTATAGTGTAAAGAAAGACTTAAAAATGACAAAATAAATGGTGTGGGCCCCTCAACCCCCTACCAAAAGCATAAACAGCAGTAGACTTTAGAGCCCGTTCTGGTCCTTGAAAAAAACTGGTCACACAGCCCTGGTATTCCTCAGAAATTTGCAACCCTCCCCCTAAAAACAGGGCCCCTTCACCTGAGCATACCCCAGCACTAGGGTGAATCCTGGGGCTGTTTACTAAACCCCAGGTGGCAGTGGGTGCTGGGGTCATGGGTTAAATTTTGTAATAGTATTGTTCTTCACAGTTGGACTATAGGTCCCAGCAAGCCTGCTCTGCAGCACTTGTAGAACCACAAGTGCCAGCAAGCCACGTGTTTTAACACTTTATTATACATTCACTCACTCACTCACTCACTAACTCACATTCACCAGGACCATAAAGGGCTGAAAAACCTGGTGCTGGTTAGGCTTTTTTTGGGGTGGGTCCCCACGCCATTTTTTATTGTTAACTATTTCTTTACACTATAGCACAGAGTTTGCTCCATTTACAATCGTGTTTGCAATCACCATTCATGGTATATCCTTGTGTTGTATTCCTGTCTATGGAAAGTACTTGTGAGTTGTTTCGACTTTTGACTGTTGACTTTCTTATTGGTGATTCTTTTTTCAAACTCTAATTTTATGTATTGCAGGGCTCTGGGGCTTGGTGAATAATGCTGGTTTTGGTTTTGCTTTCGGCCCTAATGAGTGGCAAACAATTGAAGATTTCTCCAAGGTTCTGAATGTAAATTTGCTTGGTATGATCAACGTGACACTGCACCTGCTGCATCTTGTCCGCAAGGCCCGGGGACGCATTGTAAATGTATCCAGTTCTATAGGAAGACTTTCTGTGGTTGGTGGAGGATATTGCCCATCTAAGTATGGAGTGCAGGCCTTTTCAGACAGCCTAAGGTGAGTTACCATAATCGGAGCCTGTAGTTCTGCTGCTTGGCTCCAGAGCATTTGTAGTGTGATAACATGCAAGATCTGACTGCGTAAGGTGAGTTACCATAATCACTGGCTAGTGATGGAAAGAATGCAGAAAACAGTTTTCTCCAGGGAATAATTAACATGAATTTGACATTTCTAATGCAAGAATAATATTTGAACTGTGAGCTGGACGCTATTTGCGCTCGCTCATTCAGAAAAAGGGGGTGGCTAATTAAATTGACCGTTCGCTCTTTGCGGTCTGTTCACGCCTCTATCTCTGAACGAGCGAACAAAACATGCGAACGTAATTTTGAAAAAAACGCCCCCTGGCCGCTCGCATCATACGTCATGTCCGCTATTTATTAGATTAATCAAGTACATCGAAAGGCGTATGAACTGCTCGCTATTCTTGTGGTTGGTTTTTCCTACCACAATCATGCGAGCAGTTCTGACTATAAAACAACCAAGTGACATGGTCGATGACGCTGCTTTATTAATTATGCACACCCTTAAAATGCCCGTTTTGACCGTTTGGCACTCCTGCGTTCGGATCTCCACTCCCCGTTTTCAAGCACCTTCCCCTGTTACCACCCACAAACGCCTCATCCTGTCACTCAAATTAGCAGGCATTCGCTATTTAGCGAGCACACGATTTTCGGCCGCACTGACTGGTTTGCGCATGCGTATTACAATCCGTACGCATGCGCAGTTGGGCGAACATCGCTCGGAACGAACGAGCGGCCGCTTATGAGCGGCTCTGAATCAGGCCCTTTGTTCCCTTGCAAATCCACAGCTACAAGAAACAAATGAACAGGTACATCTGCACACATTAATATTGGATAGAGAACCCCTTATTTTTATTAGTTAGGGGGTGCAGCCAGGTGACAAAAAGGCATAGACATTTTACAGAATACCAAGAAAGTAAGAAAAGTTTTGTCTATTTTTGTGGCGCACAGTATTGTTTTATTGTAATAAAAGATTCATTCTTTATTGGGTATGCAATAAAATGTCCCAGTTTGGAACAGAAATCAGCAAAATATAGTTTAAAATCAGAAACAGATAAGTGTATAGTAGATTGAAAATGTGAAATAAAATCAGAAAATATCCCTGCTGTGTGTCCTCATTACTGTTATTTTCATGTAGAATTCTTTTGGGCTCTGGATTAAATTCTTCACTATCTTAGTTTGTAATAGCGTTAATTTCTACGTCAATTTACACCATGTTCATGAGATCCCTCATGTTGGGCAATTAGAAAAATATTGTAAGTTTGTGATTCCTTACTTAGATAGTGACTTTCAATTGATAAATGTCATTCCATATCCATTGTTTCTTATACCCTTTTTACACCAGAGCTAAAATCCGGATTACTGCAGTATTAACCCGTGTAGCTCATTGGTGTAAAAGGGGAAAGATAGTTAAGAATTTAATCCAGAGCCCCAAAGAATTATACATAGATATTCATGAAAATAACAATAATGAGGACACACCCCAAGGATATTCTCTGATTTTATTTCACATTTTCAATCTACTATACACTTATCTGTTTCTGATTTTAACCTATATTTCACTGATTTCTGTTCCCAATTGGGACATTTTATTGCATGCCCAATACAGATTGAGGACCTCATTCAGAGTCGGTCATTGCGGTCGCACGGTCGTACGCCACCGAAGTTCGCTAAACTGCGCATGTGTAAAATTCGCAATGCGCGTGCGCAAACTAGCTATTACGATCAGAAATTGCTCTCTCCTTCAACTTGGCCAGGTCGTTAGTTTGAGTGACAGGATGAGGCGTTTGTGGGTGGTAACAGGGGAAGGTGCTTGTGAACGGGGGAGTGGAGATCCGAACGCAGGCGTGCCTGACTATGCAAACAGCGTTTTATGGGAGTGCATAATTAGCTAAGTAGTGTCATGGCACATGTGACATGGGAGGTTTTTACACTGACTTGATCGTAGTGCTTAAGAGAGGTTGTGGTCAACCTTAAGGTCTACGACCAGCTCCGATGGTTCCCGATGGTCTTGATTAATCCTTATATGCCCGGAGATGACGTGTAATGGGAACGAGAAGGGGGCGTATTTTTAGTCTTACGGCCGAATCCTCCCCTCGCTCGTCCAGCTAACGATCCCATCTTAACTACGCAAATTGCGAGCGCTTCATTTGCATATCCGGCCCCTTTTACCTTACGACCGTGCGGCCGCAACGACTGACTCTGAATGAGGTCCTGAATCTTTTATTACAATAAAACATTACTGTGCGCCACAAGATTAGACAAAACTTTTCTTCCTTTCTTGATACTGTAAAAAACTCACAGCTACGTCTAAAGTAAAGTGGTATGGCAAGGTGGATAAATGAGGATTAATATTATATTCAATTTTTTAAAGATTTATCAAAACTCACTACAATGTCTACTCTTCTATCTGTGTCTATTGTCCAAGTCTCCACCCAACAAAAGAAAAAAAAAGGGATGATCCATTTGGATGGAATAAAAAGCTGTTGTGTTAATGTAACCCGGACTTGTTGAAATCCTGAATAGAATAGTAGGGGCCTGACTAATTACGGATTGCTATTGCGCACACACAGTCTCAATGCGAAAATATGCTAATGATTGCAATCGGAATGTCATCGCAGCCACACATAAGGACGCCCAGTTTACCTTATACATATCCGTAATACTGTACTTTGCAAGTCTGCGAAACCATCGGTAACATCGAGTACAATCAGAAGCCTCACACACACTTGCAGGGCCGCCATCAGAGGGGGACTGTGGGGACTACTATACCAGGCCCCTGCACTCCGACAGAGAAGGGGGGCCCGGCAAACTCCAACCACGCGCCTGGCTGCCGCTACCGCCAAAGTAAACTAAGGGGGCCTCCTGTCCTATGCCCCAACCCGCCACTGCTGCTGCATCAGCAGCCGAGGCATGTATCTGTGAACTGGGAACGCTGGCCTCTGAAGCGCGAGGCCAGCGTTCCCAGTGATGCACTGAGCGGGTGACGTCATGACGTCACCCGCGCAGTGAATCACTGGGAACGCTTGCCTCTGAAGCGTTTGTGCTTCAGAGGCCAGCGTTCCCAGTGATGTGAGGAGTGAGCCTGCCCTGCGCGTCCGATCGACTCAGAAAGGCAGCGGCGGTGCGGCAGCGGGAGCGTGGTGAGTTATTGGGCTGGGGGCCTGCTTATGGGGCAAAACCACAGGGGCACTACTTTAGTCAGCACTGCATAAGGGGCACTATTGTATGGGGTACTGCATAAGGGGCATTGCTTTAGTGGGCACTGCATAAGGGGTAATACTTTAGGTGGCACTGCATAAGGGGCATTACTTTAGTGGGAACTGCATAAGCGGTATTACTTTAGGGGACACTGCATAAGGGGTACTACTTTAGGTGGCACTGTATTAGGGTCATTTCTTTAGTGGGCACTGCATAAGGGGTACTACTTTAGGTGGCACTGTATTAGGGTCATTACTTTAGTGGGCACTGCATAAGGGGTACTACTTTAGGGGCACTGCATAAGGGACATTACTTTAGTGGGCACTGCATAAGGGGTACTACTTTAGGGGGCACTGCATAAGGGGCACTACTTTAGGGGGCACTGCATAAGGGGCATTACTTTAAGGGGCACTGCATAATGGGCAATACTTTAGTGGGCACTTCATAGGGGGCACTACTTTAGGGGGCGCTGCATAAGGGGTACTACTTTAGGGGGCACTGTATAAGGGGCACTGCATACAACCGGCAGCAGCAAACCAGGCACATATAATGCATGTGCAGTTGCATATCGATATACAGGGCCATAAGGAGTGGTTTGCGGCCGCACAGGCCGGGATCGCCTGGGGGTGGTACTAGCCGTACCTGCCATTCACTGCAGTCCGCGCCCTCTTCTGGCTCACAGTTTCTGAACTATATGGGGGGGGCTGCCTATTTTGTCAGTCCCGGGCCCCACAATTTCTGATGGCAGCCCTGCACACTTGCACAAGACCTGACCTTACTCAGGAATTGCTAACCTCATCGCACGCAGTGAAAGCCCAAGCTGCGTATGGCATTCCAATGTCTCATTTATGCATGCCCCTGTAACGGCGTTCAAGTGCACTGGCACACCTGTGTTTCGCCGACCCCCCCCCCCAAGCTGTCACTTCCTGTCAATCACTCTGCAATGGGTCTGCGTAGTCACTGCAATCGCTGTCCCAAATGCAGTGGAGTGTCCGTGCACGTGCGCAGCGATGCATACACATGCGCAGACTGCAACAATTGGCCAATTGCGTGTGTAATCATAGTTATGTTCGGTAGTGAATCATGCCATAGGTGTTTCAATTATATCCTCCAGCCCTGCCAAACTTATATTGTGGTGCCTCCACCCAAAGCCAATTACTTGACTTGTAGGCATCATTTGGGAAATCCCTATTTACTTTAAGATAGAATAGAAAAGTTAACAAAACAATAATGTATGTAATAGTGCTACAGTTAAATTTAGTTTTATTACAGGTACATAGATTTATTGTACTGAAACACTCCACATTCTTCAGTCCTAAGAAAGAATTCTACATATTTCTGATACATAACTTTTCTTCAGAAGATTAAGGTACAGTTTCTTTATAACTAAACAACTGGACTAATTCCACAATCCCCTACACCTATATCCCCTGCAGTAATACTGCAAACCTTGAACACTAAGCAAGTATCTATAACATTATTAGCATTATGTACTGCAATTAGGAAAGTACTATTATTATTCTCGCCTTAGAACCAATGGTGTAACTAGGGGGGGACCAGGTCAGTAGTTTTAGTTAGAGTACACAGTAAAACAAACACACCGCTGGTTGGTAGCACACTCATACTACCCGGCGGCAGTGTGTTTGTTTTAGCAGACTCTCATTGGCTGCTGCACCCGGAGCCAGGCAGCAGCTCACTCATGAGCTCCGACTCTCGGCTCCCGCAGTGGGTGAAGGAAGAGATATCATGATGTCTCTCCCAAAGTGCCGAGCGGGAGGATGGAGGAGTGGACAACGGCGGGCGCAGGGCTCAGGTAAGTATTGGTTAGGTCTAGAATGAGGTGCTGTAAAGGACCTCTGACGTCACAACCATGTGACCTGTGGCAAAAGGGTCCCCTCTCGGGCTCACTTCGCTCGCCATGCTTCAGGCACGGTGGCCCGCTTTGCTTGCCACAGGTTTATATTCCCCCCTCTATGCCCACGTGGATAGTAACACTGGTAGCAGTCTGGCCCTACTGCAGCAGTCACCTGGTTGTGACGTCAAAGGTCCAATCTCCAACTTGGATCTAGCAAGAACCGGTAAGTCTTTTGTTTTGTGTGTGTCTTGTGTTGTGGCTTGTATACCTCTGATATACGCACACCTTGGTATGCATTGTGATGCACAAGGGTGAAGGCTGAGTGCGTTCAACCACCTAAGGTGTTCATATATCAGAAGGCGACCGCACATCCTAGTGTGGTATAACTATTATTTAAAATATCCCTGTTGTGATAAAATAGTTTAATGTGGAGAATGGTGTAGGTTGAACCAGATACAGACTAGGAGATAAAAATAGTTCAGAAGATGTTGTTTCATTTGAATTATTATTAATGAATAAACATTTACCTGGATAACAGTGTATGTGAATAAAACAGTTGAACATTCAGAATAGGCTGCTTAAACAGTTGAACATTTATGACTACTGTCACTTTAAGATTGGTTCATTTTGGAAAGAAAATGTGTTAAACAGTTAATTGTACTAGCAAGAAGTGCTTAATGCTTCTTCAGGGCAATGGTTGGCATCTCTACTCTCGCTGGATTCTGAAGTGGATGCTTAGATATAAGTCTTGTTCAAGTTATTTGAACAGATCACCATTGTACAATCTTTGGTGAGGACTGATGTCAGGTAATCTGAGTTATGAAATAATGTTGGCATTTGTTAAAATTTTTCTGTTGGAAAAGTGAAGCAGTGATGTGCTGTTTTTTTTGTGAGTGGTGTCTCTGTGAGAGATGTTATTGTTTACATTTGTGGAGTGATACAGCAGTGGCATTGTGATGAGGTTTGGATAACATTGGGAAGTAGATCAGGGGTTAGGTGTGTGGTAATTGGGAAGTAATGCACAGTCATATGATCTAGTATGTTCAATCATGTTGATTAGATTTGTCTCAAAATACGGGTATGGTTCAATGGGTCTACAATTTCTAGATAGACATTGATTAGGTAGGCAAGGGAAGATAGACAGGCAATAGATAGACAGGAACTGAAGGTCAATAGGGTCTGAAGGTCGACACACTAAAGGTCAACTGGTAATAAGGTCAACAGGTACTGAAGGTCGACAGGCAATAGGTTGACAGGTACTGAAGGTCAACAGACAATAGGTCAACAGGTACTAAAGGTCGACAGGCAAGAGGTCGACAGGGTCAGGTTGACACACTAAAGGTTGACTGGTAACAAGGTCAACAGGTATGAATGTCAACAGACAGACGGTCGACACACTAAAGGTCAACACACTAAAGGTCGACTGGTAACAAGGTCAACAGGTATGAAGGTTGACAGGCAGTAGGTCGACACTCATATAGTCAAATGATCGACACATTATTTTTTTTTAGGGTTAGTGTCAGGGTTAGACATTTACTCCGATGGGTCGACTAATAACAAGGTAATAACCCTAACCCTGACACTAACCCTAAAAAAAAAAATGTGTCGACCTTTTGACTATATGAGTGTCGACCTACTGCCTGTTGACCTTCATACCTGTCAACCTTTAGTGTGTCGACCTTCTGACCCTGTTGACCTATTGCCTGTCGACCTTCAGTCACTATCAACCTATTGCCTGTCGACCTTCTGTACCTGTCGACCTTAAGTCCCTGTCGACCTATTACCTGTCGACCTTCAGTACCTGTCGACCTTGTTACCAGTCGACCTTTAGTGTGTCGACCTTCAGACCCTGTCGACCTTCAGTCCCTGTCTATCTATTGCCTGTCTATCTTCCATTGTCTACCTAAACGCTGTCTATCTAGACAATGTAGACCTAAAGACCGGATGCCTCAAAATACACACACACATACACACACACTAATTAGTTATTCACAGCAGTCCCTTTCTTAAAGGAGTTTACAATCTATATTTCCTACCATTTGGTCACACATATATATTAGGGTACATTTTTACTCAGAAGCCAATTAACTTACCAGTATATTTTTGGAGTCAGAGGGGAAACCCATACAAGTTGGTAGAACATACAAACACAGATGGCGCCTTGGTTGGACATTGAACTTATGAACTCAATGCTGTGAGGCAGTAATGCTAACCACTGTGCCAACATATCACCCAGGTTGTCTATATGTATAAATCTGCCTATTTTCAGTTGCATCTCTTGAACCAAGGCTGCTGCAAGTGCACCCTATTAATGATCAATTACAGTAGTTTGAGAAGAATAAAAGTAGCTGCTGATTTGTTAATATTAAACCTTTCAAAGAAATAATCACCCTCACCTACCTATCTGCTCTATATCCTCAATATTTAACAGCTTTCCCCAAGGCAGTAGCTGCACAACACAGAATATGAAATCTGTATCAGGTATCACTAACAACTTTATTTTCTTTTGCAGAAGGGAACTGCGTGACTTTGGGGTAAAAGTCTCCATCATAGAACCAGGCGCATATAGAACGTTGATGACTCTTTCATTTGATTGTCATGCAAATAACTTGAGACGTTTGTGGGAAAAACTCCCTAAAGACACAAAGGAAAGTTATGGCAAGAATTACTATGAGCAATGTAAGTAGATAATGTAAATATCATAATTTCTTACTCAATACAAATGGAGACCATATCTGAACATCTGTTTGTTATATACCTGATTAGCAGCCGTGATTGCCAGACCACATGGGAGAGGCTGATAAGGGTCGTGTCAGTGTCTGTAGTCAGTCCCTCGCTACCTGGGAAAAAGGTCAGAGGCCTGTTGAGACACTGTTACTGCTTTAAAAAGTGCTGAGCTGAAATGCTTGTTGTGTTCTTGGTGGCTTAGACCCTATTTTTTTCCATTGATTAGAGAGGGAAATCTATTATGTTAGAGCCGAACATGCTCAGACTTATGTTTATGATTTTGTTTGATTTGTACTTCTGAATAAAACTAGCTGCAGATACTTGTATATATATATATATATACATACATATATATATATATATACATACATGTATATATATATATATATATATATATATATATATATAAGAAATATGCCTATGCAAGGTTTTACCCATATTGTACATGGTACCAGCAGCGTGGCAATATTGAGGCCATAAATGTATACAAAGTAGAAAAACTTTTGCTATTGGCGCTAACAATAATATACTGCAAATCTGAGTGTGTGCAGAAAATAAATCCAAAGGTATTTTGTCTTGATTTGATCAAAGCATTTAAGCCTGCAGCCCAGCGGCAAAAGACCCTTTATTCTGCAGGTTCCTACTCTAGCATATATGCCCAGCACACCATTACATTGCAGTTAAGTATACTCACCTTCCAGATACAAAGGGGCACATCTTTACAGTGCTTGAAGTGTGCTGGTATGAGACGTTATCAACCATTCTAGAATTTTTTTTACCCCATTTTAACTCACTAATTACGACCCCATTTCTCTTTTCCCCTTTTCCTCTAAAATACTCGAGTGGCTTGTCTATAACCGTCTAACCTGCTACCTCTCCAATACCTCTATCTTTGATCCTCTTCAATCGGGCTTTGGCCCCCTCCACTCCACTGAAACTGCCCTGGTCAAAGTCACCAACGATCTTCTCTCAGCTAAATCCAGTGACCACTTCTCCCTCCTCATCCTCCTGAACCTCTCTGTGGCCATTGACTCTGGCCTTACCTACTGTGCACCTTTCAGTCCATGGGCCCCTCTGACACCATCCTTTCTTGGTTCACCCCCTACCTTGACAACTGCTCCTTTCCTGGCTCTACCTTTGGATCCACCAACCCCCCATTCATCCTTCCCATGGGCCTCCCCGAGGGTTCAGTTCTTGGCCCTTTACTCTTTTCTCTGTACAGCGCTTTCTCAAACTCATCACTGATCATCACTCACCTTGACTACTGCAACCTTCTCCTCACTGGACTTCCCTGCTCCCATCTTGTTTTTCTCCAATCTGTACTCAACACTGCAGCTAGACTTACTTTTCTCTACTGCCACTCCACATCTGCCTCCCCTCTCTGCCAAGCCCTTCACTTGCTCCCCTTCCCTAAATAAACCTCTTCAAACTGCAACCATCATGTACAAGGCCCTTTCCAACTCCACTGCTACCTACATCTCCAACCTCATCTCCTTACATGCTCTCTCTGGTCAACCAATGACCGCCATCTTTCCTCCCCTCTGGTTACCACATCTAACTCCAGAATTCAATATTTCTCCTGTGCTGCCCCAACCATTGGAACAATCTCCCATGTTCCTTCAGACTATGCCTCAGCCTACATTGCTTCAAGTAGGCACTGAACACCTACCTATTCATAAAACATATCAGTCCACCACTTAACTATGTCACCACGTAATCTACCTTACCCTTTCGCACTCTCCAATTCTCTCACTCCTGCTTCCTGCCCTTATTCACTCCTGTTGTCTTCCATTTTTCTCCCCCTTCCATTTAGTCTGTAAACTACATGAGCAGGGCCCTCCTCTCTCTTGTTCTTATTATTCTTTTTGCACACCAGGTACACTCTACTACTCCTCCATGGGTTCTCTGCCCCTGGATTCCACTCCTCCAGATTTTTCATTTTTCAGACAACCTAGACCCGTTATCTATGCTCATGCTAATAGGTACAAGTTTCAGCTTACTAATCAGTGGCTGTGTTGAGATTTGTAGAGCTATTTGTTACTTGTCTACAGTATTGTACTATACTGTCTTATTGTTTTGCCCACTGTATGAAGCTGCAGACCACTTTTAGCACCTATAAATAAAGTTTCAAAATAATAATAATAATGACATACCGGCACTTCTAAATTTACACTGTTCTGAAGTTTGTCAACAAATTGTGTTTTTAAAAGCCTCAGTTTCATGCAAAATACATGCTAGCAGATTGTGAAGAAACTTCGGAACAGTGCAAATTTAGGAGTGCTATCTCATACCCAATTTGTGAGATACAGAAAGAAATGAAGGACACTCAGGGGTAAATATACTGAGATTCATGTTGATCCGAGATTGCTGTCTCGGGTGAAAATATCACTCTTTTGCAAATCTGGAATTTACTATCATTAAAGTCGGGTGATTTGTTCATCTTTCAGGTTGAAATCGGGTGAGTTAATATAGTAAATACATCTGTTTTTTTACTAGAAATGAATTCACCATTGGCTCAAATCGGAAGTACTTTTCATTAATTTCTGCCTAAATCGGGAATTTACCATTATTCTTTTGCTATATTCGGCCACTTTTGCAGCCAAATCGGCGAGTCAATAGAAGTTTCAAATGCACCACCTTCTGAGCTGCGAGTTACCATCAAACATACACAAATCAGTGTGATTTGTGTATGTTTACTAATGAATAGTGTGTTTTTAGTGCTCATTTTTTAGAAAAAATTGATTGCCCCCCCCCCCCAAAAGCCTAACCAGTCCCGGACTTGTCAGCCAGTCCTGGTTCCGATAATTACAGGGAACAAAATGTGTAGGGTTCCACTGTGAATAGGAACCAGCACCTGGCTTCAGGGCCAGTGCTGGTTTTAAATATAGAGGGGAAAAATGTGTAGGGGTCCCCCTAAATTTAAAACCAGCACCAAACCCAAACCGACTGGAGTGTAACGCCACAGCCAGAAGGCCCTATTACCAGGTCTCCATGGCAAAAGCATCCTCACCCCAAGCCAGTCAGGCCAAGCCGGGGATCTCAGGGGAGGTGAAGACCCCCCAAAAAAGGGGTCCCCGCTCTCCTGAAACCCCAGGCTTGGTCTGAAGCCTGGGGCTCTTCCCCGCCCCACTGGAGTGTGGTTTTGGGGGTAATAAAGTGTTAAATAGTATTAAACTATTGTATGAGTATTTTACAGTGGAACTATAGGTACCAGCATGTCTGCCCTTTGGCACTTGTGGAACTACAAGTGCCAGCAGGTGGCCCTTTTACACAATGCCCACATTTGTGCCTCTTATACACAATGTCCACAGTAGTAGTGCCCCAAATACACATAATGCCCATAGTAGCAGTAACCTTATACAATGCCCCAAGTAGTAGTGCCTCCTACACTTAATGCCCACAGCAGTTTTGTCCCTTATTCAATGCCCATTGTATCAGTGCCCCTTATGCAGTGCCCACAGTAGTGGTAGTGCCCCTTATGCAGTTCCCCCAGTAGTGGTAGTGCACCTTATGCAGTGCCACAGTGGTAATGCCCCTTATGCAGAGCCCCCAGTAGTGGTAGGGACCCTTATGCAGTGCCCACAGTAGTGATAGTGCCCCTTATGCAGTGACCCCAATAGTGGTGCCCCTTATGCAATTCCCCCAGTAGTAGTAGTACCCCTTATGTAGTGCCCCAGTAGTGGTAGTGCCCCTTATGCAGTGCCCACCATTGTAATGACCCTTATTCAGTGACTACAGTAGTGGTGCCCCTTATTCAGTGCCTTCAGTAGTGGTGCCCCTTATGCAGTGCTCCTAGGAGTGGTTCCCCCTGTAGTAATGCCTGCTGTAGAAGCAATGTCCCCAGTAGTAATGCCCCCTGTAGTAGTGCCCCCTGTAGTAATGCCCCCAGTAGTAGTACCATTGAGTAAATGCCCCCAGTAGTAGTGCCCCCAATAGTAATGCCCCAGAGTAAATGCCCCCAGTAGTAGTGCACCCAAGTAAATGCCCCTAGTAGTAGTGCCCCCGAGTAAATGCCTCCAGTAGTAGTGCCCCCAGAACTTATGCCCCCATTATGAAGCCGCTTACACAAATAATCCCCCAAATATACTTACCTTAAGCCTCACTCTTGCGTCCGTCAGGCTGGCCGCTCGTCGGAACTATGGGAGAGACGTCATGACGTCTCTCCCATAGTGCACTGCGGGAGCCAGAAGCCGGAGCTCAGGTGTGAGCTCCAGCCTCCGGCTGGTGCTGCGGGGAGGGAGCCGGGCGCCTGCTAGTAACAAAATCTCAGCGGGCGCCCAGCAAATGGAGCCTCTCTGCAGCGCCCACAGTAGTGGTAGTGCCCCTTATGCAGTGACCCCAATAGTGGTGCCCCTTATGCAGTGCCCCAGTAGTGGTAGTGCCCCTTATTCAGTGCCCACAGTAGTAGCTGTGCCTGGCCACACACCCTTATAAAAGATAAAAAAAATTTGCAGCTGTGCCCTTGGAAGCAGGGCATTGTGAGCTCCTCAGCCCGGTGCATAGCAAGTAGGGGGGCACGATCAGTGTGATCGCTCTCCCCACAGGCATTGGAGACTACTGTCGGCCGCTGCTTAGCAGCCGCGAGCAGTCTCCCAGTCCAGCCGAGCACACAGCAGCGTGTGCTGGGCTGCTTTGATTTAAGAAAGGGGAGAAGGGGCAGTGCCGGACCCAGGCCCCCACCAGGCTCCTCCAGCAAGCCTGGGTCTGGGTAATTAGTACCCCCTTTTGGCACCCCTGAGTGCCCCTTATGCAGTGACCCCAGTAGTGGTGCCCCTTATGCAGTTCCCCCAGTAGTGGTGCCCCTTATGCAGTTCCCCTAGTAAAGGGAGTGCCCCTTATTCAGTGCCCACAGTGGTAATGCCCCTTATGCAGTGCCCCCAGTAGTGGTAGTGCCCCTTATGCAGTGCCCACAGTAGTGATAGTGCCTCTTATGCAGTGACCCCAGTAGTGGTGCCCCTTATGCAGTTCCCCCAGTAATGGGAGTGCCCCTTATTCAGTGCCCACAGTGGTAATGCCCCTTATGCAGTGTCCCCAGTAGTGGTAGTGACCCTTATGCAGTGCCCATAGTGGTAGTGTCCCTTATTCAGTGACCCCAGTAGTGGTGCCCCTTATGCAGTTCCCCCAGGAGAGGTTCTCCCTGTAGTAGTGCCCCCTGTAGTAGTGCCAATAGTAATGCCCCCTGTAGTAATGCTCCCAGTAGTAGTGCCTCGAATAGTAATGCCCCCCGTCTGAGTAAATGCCACCAGTAGTAATGCCCCCAATAGCAATGCCCCTGAGTAAATGCCCCCAGTAGTAGTTCCCCCGAGTGTATGCCCCCAGTAGTAGTGCCCTCGAGTAACTGCCTCCAGTGGTTATGCCCCTAATATGAAGCCGCTTACACAAAAAAAGACCAAATACTTACCTTAAGCCCCGTGTCCGCATCCGTCTGGCTGGTCACTCCTCGGAACTATGGGAGAGACGTCATGACGTCTCTCCCATTGTGCACTGCGGGAGCTGGAAGCCGGAGCTCAGGCATTCTGCGGGGAGGGAGCCGGACGCCCGCTGGTAACAAATTCTCAGCGGGCACCTGGCAAATGGAGTGTCCCTGCGGCGCCGGGCTAAGGTGGGTCGGAGGAGGCGGGACTGGGTCCATCTCCAAATAGAATTGATGGAACTCTTTAACCCCTGGAGTGCAGTACCTCTATGCTGATGATAACATTCTTGCTGCATTGCTCACTGCATTCGATGCCAGCATCCCGACAGGGTTAGAATACCGACACCTGTCGGTAGGTATTCTAACCCTCCCCCTCTCGTTACCCTAACCCTCCCTGGTGCCTGATCTAACCTCCCTCATTAGTGCCTAAACCTAATTTCCCCCTCCCCGCAACCTAAACCTCTAACCCTCCCCCATTAGTGCTTAACTCTAACCCTCCCCCTAGTGTGTAACCCCTAACCATAATGCTAAACCTCCCCCCAACCCGCTACTAACCTTTAGGATTCCGGCGCCGGCATTCTAACAAGTGTGGGGATTCCAGCGCCGGCATTCTGAGCACCGGAATCCCTGCGGTCAGGATATTGGCCCTCATTCAGAGCCGCTCGTAAGCAGCCGCTCGTTCGTTCTGACCGATGTTCGCACATCTGCGCATGCGTACGGATTTTAATACGCATGCGCGAACCAGTCAGTGCGGCCGAAAATCGTTTGTTCGCTATATAGCGAATGCCTGCTATTTTGAGTGACAGAGGGAGGCGTATGTGGGTGGTAACAGGGGAAGGTGCTTGAAAACAGGGTGTGGAATTAGATCGCAGGCGTGCTTAAAGGTCAAAACGGGCGTTTTAAGGGAGTGCATAATTAATACAGCAGTGTCATTGACCACGTCACTTGTTTTTTTTTACTCCAAACTGCTCGCAAAATAGCGGTTGAAAAAACCAGCCACAAGAATAGCGAGCAGGTCATACGCTGTTCGATGTACACGATTAATCTAATAAATAGCGGACATGACGTAGGATGCGAGCGGCCAGGGGGCGTATTTTTCAAAATTACAACCGCAAGTTTAGCTTGCTCGTTCAGACTTAGAGGCGTGAACAGACCGCAATTAGCGAACGGTTCATTTGAATAGCCACCCCTTGTTTTAGAACGAACAACCGCAAATAGCGAGCGGCTCTGAATCAGGCCCTTTGACCGCATGTAAATCCCATTTTTCACCTTTATTTAAAGCAAATCTATACAAAAATCATGAGTCATATATTGTAATATGTTTTACAATAACTCTTGGGTTTGGTGTACTTTTAGATATGAAGGGACTGAAAATTTTAACAGGATCTGCCAGTCCGAGAACTCACGAGGTCCCAGATTGCATGGAACATGCTCTGACTGCTGTCTACCCCTGGACAAGATACTCTCCTGGCTGGGACTGCAAATTCTTCTACCTTCCTATGTCCTACCTCCCTACTGTCATATCTGACTATGTGCTGTGTCGCTCTGCACCCAAACCAGCTGATAGCTAACCGTCAACAAAACACAGTTACAGAAGTATTATACTGAATGTCCTCTTATATCTAAATAGCATTTGTGTCACTAGCTAAAACTTGGTAATTTCAGAAAAAAAATCAGTATACTGTGAATTTCTGTTTTGATGGTGACTTTTATTTTGCTACAGTATGAATAAACAGATAACATTAACAATTGCATGTTATCAGGCCATTTTGAAAATATATCTTTGTAATTTTGGGACTGTCATCATCTATTGTCCTCCACTACAGTATTATAGGGTTCTAGTCAAAACATCTACATTAAAAAGGTTGACAATGTCTAGATAGACAACAGACGTTAGACAGGCAATAGATCGACAGGGCAAAATGTCGACACACAAAAGATCTACATTGGTGAAGGTCAACAGTGTCAAAATGTCAACACAAAATGGTCAACACTTTCTGGACACTAGAGTTAGGCTCTAGGAGGGATGGTTAGGGTTAGGCATGTACCCCAATGGTTAGAGTTAGGCACTAGGAGGGATGGTTAGGGTTAGGCACTTACTGGAGGGTTAAGCTGGCCATGCACTAGAACGATACAGTTCCAACCAGCCAACTATTTGGCTGGTTGGAATGATAATTGTCTAATGTGTGGGAGCAAACGATAGTCAGCCATTTGCTCCCACACGCTGAAAAGCAGCCAGAAATGGTCGTTCCAACTAGTTGGTGAAAATCAAACATGTTTGATTTTCACCAACTAATCATTCTAGCTTAGGAAGAAAGTTCCCCCCAACTGAATGATAAGTAGGTGGACACTGTCCGGCAGTGTCCACCTACTTTTGACACTCACCTCTTCTGACAGGTCTGAAGAGCTGGTGTGGCTGCTGAATCAGTGTGGATGGAGGGTCAGTGTGGGCTCCCACAGTCTGAACCAGTGATTCCAGAGAAATGAACTACTGATGCCAAGATTGGTGTGTGTAATCCGATGACTCCCACCACAAGATGAGTGGTGAATGTGTAGCAGGTGAGTGCAGGTGAGCTGGAACTTCCAGCCCCGATGCTGAAGTAGGCAGGCACTCTCCACCTACTTATGTGACATCATAAGTTGGACAGAAGTTGCCTGAGCTAGTTAAAAAAGTTGACAGGTTGGATGAAAAGTTGGTTAGATGTGTGGGGAAGGGTTTTAGAGCATTCTAGACAGACAAGTTGGACGGTTGGTCAGTTGGATGGTTGGAGGAAAGTTGGTCTGATGTGCGGCCAGCTTAAGAGTTAGGCACTAGGAGGGACGGATAGGGTTAGGTACTTACCCCGATGCTTAGGGTTAGGCACAGGAAGAAGGGTAAGGGTTAGACACCAAGGGGAGGGTTAGGGTTAAGATTTGGGTTAGAAACCAAAAAACAGATGTAAGCCATATTTGTGTCAACCATTTGTTTGTGTCAACCTTTTGACCCTGTTGACCTTTTGTACCTGCCGACCTTCATACATGTACACCTTTTCTGTGTCAGCCTTTTGTCCTTTATTACATTTGTTGTCTATCTAGACTTTGTCTATCCATTTCTTGTAGATCCTTTATACCAAACCCAATATTATACATGTAATATATATTTCCATGGATCAAGAAGCCTCAGCAGTACTCAATTACGAATTGGAAAATAGTGTCATATAAATGAAAAATATATATATAGTATATATTAAAACAACTAGAGTTTATTCACCTGCCACACCAGTATACGTTGCACTCTCCCTAATTGAATATAATGCAAACATTCCTCCCCCCACCACACACAATCATGTAGCGTGACAAATTACTAAAATTAGATTCCTGAAATACTTCTCTCATGTGCTTCTCATTTCCCTTTCATATACTTTCATAAACTCCCCACAATGGCCCCTAACCATTGGTTGCTGCTGCCCTGCTGCATATGTGAGTGTTATGATCCTGGATGTAGCATTGTATATAAACCATGTCCTTGACCTGCAGTGTTTTGTTCTCTTGTTTTGCTAATTTCTAAGGTGCTGCGGAACTCTTGTGGTGCCAGAAAAATAAAGGATAATAATAATGAATAATAATACTAGCATAAACAAACAATGATATCTGACACAAAAGATGAATAAAAAAATGGTTAACTTAACTTATAAAATTAGGTTGTCCCAAGTAACCAATTTACCATTCTATGACTGAGGTTGATGTGGACCCAAAGGCTAGCATAGCCTTTTTTTGGCACGCAGTTTGCCTCATCCAAGCATAAGGATATCTGTTAACTATAGTTCTATTGTTATTTGTATAAACAGTATCTTATTATTTTTGCACAGTTGTTAGAAAGAATAAACCTGTCCTCTGGAAACCACAGGATGTTCTAAACAAATATTCATGATTATAATAGCTTTTTGGTATGCTCATTACTTTTGAGCACCAATATATATTTCTCAAAGCGGGTTTGAGAAAGATCATTTTGCTTATCGAAACAGGTCAGCAGGAGGTGAGAGGAACACTGAAGGACTCCCCCGACTAACAGGGATCACAAGCTTCTGAGCCAGTGTTTGGTCCCTGGGACTCTGAGTGCAGGACATTTTATGTTACCGTTTCTCTGTTTTCCTGGTACAGAGCCTGGAAAGGATTAAAGCAATAATTAAAAAATGCTGTTATAGTTTTAACTATTTGTAAGTGTATCCATTAAATGTAATATTTTAAAGTACTGAAGGTACATCACTATTTGGAGTTTTTATTTATAGATAGATTGACGGTAGTTCTCAATCATTGCATAAGGACCCTGGGTCGAAATATGCACTGCTGGGTTGTACACTCTGATCCACAGAACCTGGAGGAGTTAGTTGTTGTGTTGGAGCGGTATGAAACCACAGAAAATATGGCAAAAATGCTGGAAAAGAAACCAGGGAATAGCCATCCCATTAAGTTGGCACCCCACTGGCCTGTGACTCTGTATACACCAACTGTTCGCAGAGACCCCAACAGAGACTCCATGGTCATCTGCTATTAGTGACAAGAACCAGGTCATGTAAGATGGTCCTGTCCAAAGAAATCAGAGCCTATGGAGTGTGGTGTGGCCAATATGGGTGCTATATACCCTGCTTTCTGTACTATGGTACCCCCGGACTCCAGACCCCCATTGATGTGGGAGTCTGTTTTGCTGGGTGGTCGAGAACTACCGGGTATAGTAGATTCAGGGAGTGAGATAAAACTTATTTCAGAGGCTGTCCTACCCAGGCCAGTAGAAAAAGTGCCAGGGTTATTAGAGGTACTTTGTGTAACGGAAAGTTTTTCATGTGTGCGAGTAAGTCCCTAAAGGTGCTCAATTACGAGGTAGTAGCCACGGTTGGGCCCAAGCTCCCTTACCCGATTATATTGGGACGCAACTTCCCACTTCACTGAGCTCTTAAAGGAACCTTGGAGACAGAACAGGAATAAAGTCTCTAAAGTCCTAACTCACAAAGTGAAGATGACCAGTCCTCTTTGGAGAGGGAACCTCTAAGCAATTCCTATCAAAGGAGGATACTTTGCTCCAGACTGGGATAATTTACCAGATGACAGAGATCTGCAAAGCATTGCCCAGGTACAGAAATATAAAATACCCCCCAAGAATGTTATACCCAATACGGATGATGGCAATGGAGTGCTGGAAACCGCCTTCCTTCAGGTGCAGTACCTGGGCACCTTTTTAGTTCTAGAATAAACAGAGGAGTCCACAGTAGTGGTGAGAGAAATGGTAGTGAATAATGCCTAATACAATTAGATTAGGTCAAAAATGAAAAAAACAACATAATGTCAAAACTAGATTATTGGCTGAGACAAGATCAGTTTAAAATTGAATCGCAGCGACACCATCTTGCGACTGTCCGGAAGACGCCATTTTGCGAGATGGCCGCCTAAGCGCCATTTTAGATGAACTCACACTTTAGTACATGTGGCGATAATACTATTAGCAAGTTACGGCGATTCACCAGATGCCTATTTCATGACTTTACGTATTATAAAGGATATATATTTCAGAAATGGCTTACAGTATGCCAAAATTGCATTAGAGCAAGTGGCCAGGTGACAACTGGCTTGTGTAGATAAGCTTCCTGGATAGTGTTTGCCCTCACAACAGGTGGTCTGGCTCAAATACACACCTACATTAGCAAGCTTCCTGCAATGACATGATTTCAAAGACTAGAGTGTCATCTTATGTCTGTCTCTTGTAGCTGGGTTATTTGCATTTCACACAAGAGACTGGAAGAATAAAAGAGTTTTTCTTTTGAAGTCTGGGACAGGTGGGGGGGACTGCTCACAGAGTGGGCATGTGGAACTATCTGGCTCAGCATGCCACACTGCTAAAATGTTCACTCAGTGAGAGTTAACTGCACCCCTTCCTCATACACACATTAATATGTCTTTATACCAAACCCCGAATACTCACACATTACATATTTACACATAAGGTTTAATAAGCTTTACAGTATATGATTTAAGTTGGTTCAGTTAGTTTAAATGCTGTGAAATAAAGATATTTGATAACTAAGGTTCTATACATGTTAAGACAGCATACTCTTTCAACAGAATTCCGGTACTATCGGTGTGGAGATCACATCATGCATTCTCAACTTATGGATCGCAGAGCCTACAAGCAACAAAATGTATATTTTAGGAACAACTGTTAGGATGCAGCATGGGGAGGCGGGAGGGAAAAGACCCTCAGTTGTTAGAGGCTGGGTGAGTCTATTTGAACCAGCCTGTTAAATGCACTGTAACATATGCTTCTCCCCTGGGAACCAATGGCATAAGCAAGAAACTTCTCTATTGTCCTGTCTATTCTGGGGGGGTATAAACATGTGTGCTCAAACACTGAGTCTTTAGTCTTCTTGCTGAATGCTGAATGACAACGGGGTCTCTTGCTGATGCCTATCACCGGGTCCAGAAGCGCGGCGTATGTATACTGTACTTGGGGGTCTGTATAATTCCTTTGCGTCTAATTGTGTCTGGATCAATAGCGTGTAACTGACTGTACTTTTTACTTGAATAATACATTGTGCTTTGGAACCACATGTTCTAAGTCTGGAGTCTCTATTTACTGTATGACTGCGTATGCAAAATAAGCGTCATCCTTAGAGGTTTATAGGTAGGATTTTAGAAGGTTCAGGCAGGGGTATATAGAGGTTCATTTTAATATTAACAGATGGGGGCTCGTCGAGTGAAGTCACTTACCTACTCACACGGCACATACGTCTAGCCATATCTCAGCAAAGGGTGGAGTGGCCACATACAGGGTTTTCCTGTAATCGCTTTGTGCTGAAAGATCGCTAGCCATTTTCGTGTGAGCCAAGGAAGCTGGGTAGAATCTAGGGACAAGAAAGGAAAAAGTTTGTTTTCCTTTGTTGATAGAATCTAACGCTTAGAGGGGTGCCGCAGTATTGAGTACGCGGCTGAGACGCATTTTTGCGTACGCAGTTAAAAAGTAATTCTACGGTTGTGCGGTAGTCGCATTATTGAGTATGCGGCAGGTCGCACAAAAGCGTATATGTACTTCCGGTTCTGCTGCCACGTGTTTTAACAAAGCCGTTGAGGTTTACCTTTTTCAATTATTACCAATATCTGGGTTAACGTTTATTTTTCTGCGCTGGAAAAAGTTTGTAACAGTGAGTGTATTGTTGGTAGGGGTAATTTGTTCCCTACAGTTAAAGGTACCGTATGACCTTTAAGGGCTAAGTGCTAGCCACTCGGTAAGCAGCTTACGGTTCAGTACACAGAGCAGGTGTATGGTTTGTTATTTTTGTTAGGGACCGGCTCTCAGTGTGACTGCAGTGTTCAATAATATTTGAGCATTTTATTTGAGCCGCTCTAGGTGTGATTGTGAGTTGAGAGATAATAGGTGAGCAGGGGCATCTAGAATTTCTTCCGTAGGTGAGCAGGGGCATCTAGAATATCTTCCGTAGGTGAGCAGGGGCATCTAGAATTTCTTCCGTAGGTAATTGAGAGTATGTTGATTGTCTTTCACCAGTCTAAATCTTTATTGAAAAGCGTAGGATTTTGTCCCAGAATGGGAGCCATGCAAACAGTAGAGATGTAAGACAATGATGCGCTGCTAATGGAGGCGCCGATAGGATCGGCCCCTTATATTATGCATACTAAGTACGGTACTTATGCAATAAGGTATTGTGATTTATGGTTTAATATGACGAGGAAGAGTGTTAGACCGTTTCCCAGAATTGGTAGTTTTGATAAAAATGTGTTAGACAATGTCCGGGATCACATCAGTTTGATGCGCTCCCGAGAGAAAAAGGTCAAATATTTTGAATGTTTAAAATTGTGGCAGCATGAAGGGGATGCGTGGCTTAAAAATGTGCAAGCAACGAAAACTAGCGTTGCGTGCGCATTGCCAGAAAATACATCTGCGATGCTAAATTGCAATGCGGGCGAGCCGCAAAATGGCACGGACGTGCGGCAAGGTAGCGTTGTGGAGAGTATTTCCAGCAGTTCACGCTCACCTCCCACACCTTATGTGGATGGAGATGCAAGTACAGTTACCAAAAATACCCATAAAAATGTAACAAGCAACTTGTACCCTCTCTTAAGCAACTATAAAGAACATGTTCATGATATGGATGATGAGCCTATTGTAATGTCTGCCATTTCCCATGCTGTGCAAATGATAGATGCTGCATCACGACAATCACGGGTGGTGCCGCCATCTCCATCAGTAACAGCAAGGGAAGTGTTAACACACTCTGCAACCGTAGAGGAAGTTGTTAATACCATACGTAGCAGCAGCAGATTAAACCACCAGCCAGGTAACCAGGTCAGAGGTAGCAACGCTGCCGGTCTGCATCCTATTCGGACGATAACTGTTCTGAATGGAAATGCAGATGCGAACGGTGTAGTGCCCATGAGGGAAGTAGTAATGCATTGTCCATGGACAAGAGCAGAACTAAATTCCATCATAAATGATTTCCCCGATCCCAAAAAGGAACTAGCCAAATGTCAAAGATTTTTGAGAAATTTGGGTAGTTCACATGAGCCCACTAATAAAGATTGGCATGTGGTGTTAAGGGCCTGTCTGCCACGCAATACCGATGTGACAAAATTTATCATGGATTGTGTATTGGATGGTGACGTTCCCTTAACAGACCAAGTAAACCAAGGTAACATTTCCCGCATTATAACTCAATTGGGTATATATTTTCCAGTAGTAGTTAACTGGAACAAAATGTTCACAATTAAGCAAAAGGAGAGTGAATCTGCAGTGGATTATTGCGATCGGGCTCTGCAGGCTATCACCCAGTACACTGGGATAGAAGATATTAAAGATAGCACTCACCACAGGGGAATGATAGTCACGGTACTCATGGACGGTCTGAGAGACGACTTAAAGACTCGGGCTCAGACCTCACAGCCTGGCTGGAGGGGACTTACAATAGATAACCTCATAGAGTCTGCCATAGAACATGATAAAAATATCACAAAGAAGAGAGAGACCCAGAGCGAAAAACTAATGGCTGTCAGTATACAAGCTCTGGAAGGAATGACAATAACATCACAGCCAACGACACACCTGCACCCACACACATACCTGCACCTGAACAATTACACGTCCTCACCAATCCCACACCACAGCAAACACATCCTTACCCCACATATCATACACAACCACAGGTCCCATACTCATATCCCCCACAATATCCTTACCCTCCCTATCCTTACCCATACCCACCACCTTTCCCTCTTGCTCAAATCCCACAACAATCTTTTCATCCACCCCGTTCAAAATTATGTTTTAACTGTCACCAAGTGGGACATATAAGTAAGTACTGCAAAGTGAAGAACACCACACAGGAACACAAGTTTCCCATGGGTTCATAGGTAACCCCAGCATCTTCTCCCAGGCCTTATATGACTGTTTACAATCTTTTCAACCTGCCAATGTATCTGTTCTAATGTAAAATGTGGACGATTTATTGTTGTATTTTAGGTCATGTTTAAATGATATTAAACTGTTGTGCTTTATCTCCCACTCATAGGACGCAAGGTTGCTAAGGATAAACGGCAGCCATGCCAGACTGAGGTCGACTACTCGGAATACTATCCAACCCAGTGGCACAGACATTATTTAGAGCAGTAGCTATTAATAACAAGACTTAATTGCAGGGACCTGTATGCAGATACTATATCCCTAGAATTATTAAAAATGATAGGGGGACTTATTTTACAGGTGACTTTTCCAAGAACATGTGTAAGATGATGGGTAAAAACACTAAGATTATCCCAGACTGTCTTTTCCTTTATTTTCTCCCCCCCCTTTGAGATTCTGTTCAAACAGGCAGCCTCATGTGAAAATATGATAATGAGGTTACTGTGCAGGGTCTCACGAAGATGAATGAGAATAACCGAAATTGAAAGTGTTATTAACTAACATGTCTAATGAAACCTGTCAAATCTGGAAGAATTTGTTATGATCCAAATTTTTTTTAGCTCAGGTTGTTTGACTGATCGGTGGAAAGGTCCGTATCTGACGATACAACATCCTCAAAGGGTGGCTGGGGAAGATACGTGGGTCCATTCCACTCACTATAGGGAGGTTAACCAGCCAGTGGAGATACAAGGCAGAGACAAGGCCGATAACGTGGACATGTCGATTGCGAGCTTGTGCCGGAAGGATTAAAAAGGTGACAGTGAGATATCTGAGCTAAAGAAATGTGTAGATCAGTGCTTCCAGCAATGGAGTGGTCTGCTGTGGTCATCCTAGTTCTTTTTCTTTCCAGAGTTTTGTCGTGATGATCTGTTTGGGGATACTCAGTGTCTGTGATGGAGGACCGATTGAGGAAATGGGAGCTGATGGCAGTGCTGATGGAGTGGAGTCAGGAGGAGTGCAATGCCAATCAGGGGAGTGTCTGACCAATTTTAGTATTGTAATTGTTGTGTTATTTGGGAAAAATACTTCCAGAAGTTATGACCCTCACACATGTTGAAATGCTGGGTATACATAAAAACACACCATCACCCTATCTTCACACGCAATATGAACACAGAGGCAAAAGAAATAAGATGCGTCCAGTGTGTTCCTATTGTGTTGAAGTGTGGAAAATGTAAAAATAGAGTAAAACAAAAGAATGAAATTATGATAGTGGCCAGTATGAATACCGAGGTAAATACAGAACTGCATTACAACCCTGAGCTAGGAAATACCATCATTTAATGTATTATATTTAGACATGCATAGAATGTATTATTGAAATGTTATTTTTAAAACACCTCAGATAATGTAAAGTCTAAATTCCCCTTCAAGACTGCTTTTATAAGACTGGTGCATTCCCACACCTTTCACATGATCTTCCAAGATCCACAGTGTGCGTATAATAGTAGTTTTATGTCCCCACCCAGAGACACATTATTGATGGATTAAGAACCACCATGTGCCATCCCATAATAACACTAAATAATATGTAAATGTAAGCCTAAATTAAATTCTAGTAGCAGATTGTGATAGCATGTTGTTCGCTATCAAAGGGTGGACTGTCAAAACTAGATTATTGGCTGAGACATTATCAGTTTAAAATTGAATCGCAGCAACACCATCTTGCGACTGGCTGCAAGATGCCATTTTGCGAGATGGCCGCCTAAGCGCCATTTTAGATGAACTCACACTTTAGTACATGTGGCGATAATACTATTAGAAAGTTACAGCGATTCACCAGATGCCTATTTCATGACTTTACGTATTATAAAGGATATATATTTCAGAAATGGCTTACAGTATGCCAAAATTGCATTAGAGCAAGTGGCCAGGTGACAACTGGCTTGTGTAGATAAGCTTCCTGGATAGTGTTTGCCCTCACAACAGGTGGTCTGGCTCGAATACACACCTACATTAGCAAGCTTCCTGCAATGACATGATTTCAAAGACTAGAGTGTCATCTTATGTCTATCTCTTGTATCTGGGTTATTTGCATTTCACACAAGAGACTGGAAGAATAAAAGAGTTTTTCTCTTGAAGTCTGGGACAGGTTGGGGGGACTGCTCACAGAGTGGGCATGTGGAACTACCTGGCTCAGCATGCCACACTGCTAAAATGTTCACTCAGTGAGAGTTAACTGCACCCCTTCCTCATACACACATTAATATGTCTTTATACCAAACCCCAAATACTCACACATTACATATTCACACATAAGGTTTAGTAAGCTTTACAGTATATGATTTAAGTTGGTTCAGTTAGTTTAAATGCTGTGAAATAAAGATATTTGATAACTAAGGTTCTATACATGTTAAGACAGCAGTGTTTGGGTTCATACTGATGCATACTCTTGTGCAGGACATTTTATGTTACCGTTTCTCTGTTTTCCTGGTACAGAGCCTGGAAAGGATTAACGCAATAATTAAAAAATGCTGTTATAGTTTTAACTATTTGTAAGTGTATCCATTAAATGTAATATTTTAAAGTACTGAAGGTACATCACTATTTGGAGTTTTTATTTATAGATAGATTGACGGTAGTTCTCATCATTGCATAAGGACCCTGGGTCGAAATATGCACTGCTGGGTTGTACACTCTGATCCACAGAACCTGGTGGAGTTAGTTGTTGTGTTGGAGTGGTATGAAACCACAGAAAATATGGCAAAAATGCTGGAAAAGAAACCAGGGAATAGCCATCCCATTAAGTTGGCACCCCACTGGCCTGTGACTCTGTATACACCAACTGTTCGCAGAGACCCCAACAGAGACTCCATGGTCATCTGCTATTAGTGACAAGAACCAGGTCATGTAAGATGGTCCTGTCCAAAGAAATCAGAGCCTATGGAGTGTGGTGTGGCCAACATGGGTGCTATATACCCTACTTTCTGTACTATGGTACCCCCGGACTCCAGACCCCCATTGATGTGGGAGTCTGTTTTGCTGGGTGGTCGAGAACTACCGGGTATAGTAGATTCAGGGAGTGAGATAAAACTTATTTCAGAGGCTGTCCTACCCAGGCCAGTAGAAAAAGTGCCAGGGTTATTAGAGGTACTTTGTGTAACAGAAAGTTTTTCATGTGTGCGAGTAAGTCCCTAAAGGTGCTCAATTACGAGGTAGTAGCCACGGTTGGGCCCAAGCTCCCTTACCCGATTATATTGGGACGCAACTTCCCACTTCACTGAGCTCTTAAAGGAACCTTGGAGACAGAACAGGAATAAAGTCTCTAAAGTCCTACCTCACAAAGTGAAGATGACCAGTCCTCTTTGGAGAGGGAACCTCTAAGCAATTCCTATCAAAGGAGGATACTTTGCTCCAGACTGGGATAATTTACCAGATGACAGAGATCTGCAAAGCTTTGCCCAGGTACAGAAATATAAAATACTCCCCAAGAATGTTATACCCAATACGGATGATGGCAATGGAGTGCTGGAAACCGCCTTCCTTCAGGTGCAGTACCTGGGCACCTTTTTAGTTCTAGAATAAACAGAGGAGTCCACAGTAGTGGTGAGAGAAATGGTAGTGAATAATGCCTAATACAATTAGTTTAGGTCAAAAATGAAAAAAACAACATAATGTCAAAACTAGATTATTGGCTGAGACAAGATCAGTTTAAAATTGAATCGCAGCGACACTATCTTGCGACTGTCCGGAAGACGCCATTTTGCGAGATGGCCGCCTAAGCGCCATTTTAGATGAACTCACACTTTAGTACATGTGGCGATAATACTATTAGCAAGTTACGGCGATTCACCAGATGCCTATTTCATGACTTTACGTATTATAAAGGATATATATTTCAGAAATGGCTTACAGTATGCCAAAATTGCATTAGAGCAAGTGGCCAGGTGACAACTGGCTTGTGTAGATAAGCTTCCTGGATAGTGTTTGCCCTCACAACAGGTGGTCTGGCTCGAATACACACCTACATTAGCAAGCTTCCTGCAATGACATGATTTCAAAGACTAGAGTGTCATCTTATGTCTGTCTCTTGTAGCTGGGTTATTTGCATTTCACACAAGAGACTGGAAGAATAAAAGAGTTTTTCTTTTGAAGTCTGGGACAGGTGGGGGGGACTGCTCACAGAGTGGGCATGTGGAACTACCTGGCTCAGCATGCCACACTGCTAAAATGTTCACTCAGTGAGAGTTAACTGCACCCCTTCCTCATACACACATTAATATGTCTTTATACCAAACCCCGAATACTCACACATTACATATTTACACATAAGGTTTAATAAGCTTTACAGTATATGATTTAAGTTGGTTCAGTTAGTTTAAATGCTGTGAAATAAAGATATTTGATAACTAAGGTTCTATACATGTTAAGACAGCATACTCTTTCAACAGAATTCCGGTACTATCGGTGTGGAGATCACATCATGCATTCTCAACTTATGGATCGCAGAGCCTACAAGCAACAAAATGTATATTTTAGGAACAACTGTTAGGATGCAGCATGGGGAGGCGGGAGGGAAAAGACCCTCAGTTGTTAGAGGCTGGGTGAGTCTATTTGAACCAGCCTGTTAAATGCACTGTAACATATGCTTCTCCCCTGGGAACCAATGGCATAAGCAAGAAACTTCTCTATTGTCCTGTCTATTCTGGGGGGGTATAAACATGTGTGCTCAAACACTGAGTCTTTAGTCTTCTTGCTGAATGCTGAATGACAACGGGGTCTCTTGCTGATGCCTATCACCGGGTCCAGAAGCGCGGCGTATGTATACTGTACTTGGGGGTCTGTATAGTTCCTTTGCGTCTAATTGTGTCTGGATCAATAGCGTGTAACTGACTGTACTTTTTACTTGAATAATACTTTGTGCTTTGGAACCACATGTTCTAAGTCTGGAGTCTCTATTTACTGTATGACTGCGTATGCAAATTAAGCGTCATCCTTAGAGGTTTATAGGTAGGATTTTAGAAGGTTCAGGCAGGGGTATATAGATGTTCATTTTAATATTAACAGTAATGATCTATCACACATTTTAACAAAAAATTCTGGATGACTCTAATGTTGGTGGTGCACCCATAGGATTTGTGCAATACACATATAATAAATAGTTATGCAAAGAGCAAAAACTAGAAAAAAACAAATAAGCCTTTGTTGGGGCACTCTTAGAAAGGAAATGTAAAGAAAATTAATGAACAGAATTATATGAAATCAAAACTTAACTTTTAATAGTGAACTTGGTAAGATAAATTCTCTTCAGTTAGGTAACTCACATGTAAAACAAATACATATAGTGAACAAACGTAAACAACATGAATGTTGCAATCAGCATACAGTGAGAAAACAAATATTAGTATATATGATGATATATGAGAGTGATTAACCTTGTATCACAAGGCATTGATTGAATAGCAGCAGGGAACAAGAGTATTTAAACCCTATATGTACCAAATACTTCAATCAGTGTAAATCCGCTGCCAGTAAGAAGATGTATAAACATGGGCAAATAGCATAGATGTTGCAATCAGGACTAAGGAAAACACTAAGGCCCTGATTCAGACCCGGACGCAAGTGGCCGGACGCACGTACGGCGTACGAGCTGAAAAATGCAAATTCAAGCGCTCGCTCGTAATTTCGTACGCAGCTAATCTTCCGCCCCATAGTCTACCAACCCCTCCTCTAGCTAACGAGCGAGCCAAATTGCGACCGTACATCTCCAATTTTGCATGCAGGGAACGCTCGCACCAGTCCAAACCGGAAGTGGGCCTGTCAGTTTTCGATTACCTGCTCGTTCATTCTGCATACATCCTTTAATCGTATCATGCCAATCAACAGATCAATTAGCTTAATTGCCCTTCACATTTTTTTATTTTTTATTTTTTCATTTGCAATAAACTTTACTCTTGTCCGTGTTTGTTTTTTCACGCAGAATACATACGGATTAAACAATGGCTTCCTTTATCCAAAATACATGTTTGTGTCATTTTTCATATTGTTTTCCGTGTTTTGTCTGAAACATATTTTACTTGTTTCATTTTTTGATTTAAATCCGCATGTCACTGCATTAAGCCAATCATAACTCCCATTAGATTTTTAAGCCTGTCGAACACATGACTCATACACTAACCAATAGAATGTTTCCTGTTAATTTTCCAAATACATTAGCCAATCAAAATTATTTTCTTGGCTTTATTAAAACTGTTTTTTCCGAAATCCACCACTGCCATCATGAGAGCCTCTGCGTTCACCAGGCGGGAGCTGCTAGTCATGACGGAGGTAATGGGCCGGCGGATAACCAGCCAGCCTCCCCCATCACCAACAGAGAGAAGCGATCCGCCTATGCGGAGGTTCGCCGCCGCCTGCGCTCCTTCGGCTCACGCCGACAGATTGGCCAGCTGGAGCGCAGGTGGTCGGATCTGCAACGACGCACGCCACGCTTGCTGGCATGTTTCAGACAGCGGATAGCTGAAAGTAAGTTTATTTTTATCGCTTTATTTTTTTATTTGTGGCCCTATTTGCATGTGCATGTTTTCCTTCTTGCCCTGTTTGTTTATTTAATACATATCTGCATGTGCATGTTTTCCTTCTTGCCCTGTTTGTTTATTTAATACATATCTGCATGTGCATGTTTTCCTACTTGCCCTGTTTGTTTATTTAATACATATCTGCATGTGCATGTTTTCCTTCTTGCCCTGTTTGTTTATTTAATACATATCTGCATGTGCATGTTTTCCTTCTTGCCCTGTTTGTTTACTTAATACATATCTGCATGTGCATGTTTTCCTTCTTGCCCTGTTTGTTTATTTAATACATATCTGCATGTGCATGTTTGCCTTCTTGCCCTGTTTGTTTATTTAATACATATCTGCGTGTGCATGTTTTTTTTTTATTTATTTTTTCCGTCTCTAAATATTTTTTTCTGGATGTTTTAAAGTTGAAAAATTAATCCAACCTTAAATCCATCATTTCGGGGCAGAGCGCAGAATATGCCGACATCGGCAGCGACGCCGTCGGCCACGTCCCCTATCCCCAACTCCCAGCCAATCATCCTCTCCCCACCCTACCCCTAATTCACCCTCCAACCCAGCATGGCCAGACCCGGACGCCCCTCCCTCTAGTATACTTCCCATCCCTCAAAATTCACCCTCCCCTCAACCCCCCTCTCTCTTTTCATCACCCTCCCCTCCAACCACCCCTCTCTTTTCCACCCCCTCCCCCCCTTCAGAAATCACCCCTCCTCCTACAGACCTGCATTGGCCCACCTCCGAGGAGGACGAAGGTGATGCTTCAGGTCCAGGCGGCATTGTCAACGGTATGTTTCCCTTTTACCTTGTTTTTACAACATTTTGGGGGGGATGTTCTCCTTTGCCTGTGCATTTTTATTTGTTACATTTTTTGAAATGTTTGTAAGATATATCTGGTTTTAGAAATGTCTATGATGTTTGGCCCTTACACATATCACACATGTCCAAACACTCATACTTGTATCTCTTGTTTACGGTACCCACCAAAGTAGTTTTTCGGTGTTTTTCTCTTTTTTTCCAATTTCTTGTTTTTGTCGTGTTTATTTCGAATTTACTTGGGCAAAGAATGTTGGCTTTGAATTGTAATGTTTGTCCAGTTTATTTTGGATTTGAAAATTGCATTTCCTTTGGCAGTTGTTTCTCAAACAAAATTATGGATTTTTTGATTAAGAACCTAAATTTTTAAACCCACAGAGGACCAGAGGCGGCTGATGGAGGCAGCAGCATGTGTGGAGAGGCTGAGGGGCCATGTGATAGGCATGCTGGTGGTCCTCGATCACATGGCAGGGATCCTGCGGCATTAATTTTTTTCATTTAACAAAATTTTGTCACTTTTTCAAATAATAAAAAAAAAGGTTAATTTGAAGTCTCATTCCTTCTCTGTAAATGTTATATTGTTTAACCTTACCTAAGTCGACTATTGCAGCAAGTTTTTAAAAGTAATGTAACTTAGATTCGAGAAAGCTGAATTCGGTCAGCTGGCACATTCAACACCTAACAATACCATTAGGTTTATTTTTTGTTTGTTATAACTATTTTTATTTTTTGGGGGGGGGTAAGGTAAATATTAAATGAAACCTGTTTAGGCTGAGAATCCAAAACATACTGATTCACCATAATACCTTGATGTGTTTGATTTGAGCCACTAAGCATGGTAAAATACTGCACAATTTAAATCATAAATGGATTAGCCCTTAATCAAGTTTCCAATTTGGGAACCATGTTACACTTGCATGTAATTTCGAATGGAAATGTTTGTTATAATGTCACAAAAATGTATTAAGTAAAAAATTAGAAACACAAAGTGATTAAGGACAAACAATACACACAGTGAAAACACTCGTCAAAAAACAGCCTACACCAAAAATATACAAAAATAAAACAATCAAGAACTGTTTGATGAAGTAGCATGCCAACATGATTCCACAAATGAGTTGACGACAATTTTGGTCCAGAAGTTAAATCCAATGTGTCCACATGAAGTCATTTTTTAAGAACAGGTAGTAGTCATGGTTTTCACGATAAATATTATGGAATAAAACACACAAACAAAACAAAAATATAAATTGTTAATTACATTATTACATGTCTACATTGTGTAATCTCACTTCATTTTGGTCAATAATTACCAGAAAAAACGGGCCACAACATCATCACGTATGGCCCCCCCACATACAGACCTCCGACCAACCTCGGGGGGGCCATCCTCAGGCAAGGCATCCTCTGGCTGCATTGAGACACCACTCCTTATGGCGATGTTGTGAAATATCCCACACAGGACCACAATTTTCGAAACCATATCCGGCAAATACATGAGCTCGCCACCAGAGTGGTGGAGGCATCTGAATTGGCCTTTTAAAAGGCCGATACAGCGCTCCACCACTTGCCTGGTGGCTGTAAGTGTGGAATAATACTCACTTTGTGGCCCTGGTGTGGGAGCCAAATAAGGAGTGAGCAGCCAGGGCGTGCAAGGGTAGCCACTGTCTCCTGTGAACAAGAAATTACAAAATCTGGATCACTGTGTATCAAGCTTTGCATTGCTTTCTTAAAAAGGTCTACACTTACCCAGAAGCCACGCATCACCAGCTTGTAGGTTGTTTAATTTATGCCAAATCCCTGATTGACGGATGACGAATGAGTCATGTGCACTCCCGGGTAATTTTGCATTCAGGGACAGGATCTGGAGGGCGGCATCACTTACCACCATTACATTCAGTGAGTGATAGTGTTTTCTGTTCTGAAACATGGCCTCCAGCCGTGCTGGAGGCTGAAGTGGTATGTGAGTACCATCCACAACCCCTATGATGTGTGGGAAGCCAGCAATTTGGTAAAAATTGGCCTTCGCCACACTAAGGGAACCCATATCCAAAGGCATTTGAATAAAATGATGGAGGTGCTTGAAAAGGGCCTCCATCACTGCCCTCAGGATCCTTGAAAAGGAGGATTGGGAGATTCCCGCAACTATTCCCACCATGGTTTGAAAGGATCCTGAGGCACAGAAATGTAACACCGCCATAAATTGCGTAAGTGGTGGTATTGCTGTAGGACTGTCAATTTGCCGCTCAAGATCACTCTCTATTAATGAGAGAGTGTCTATGATGATTTGGGGTGGAAGACGGTAGCACCTTAACACCTCATCATCGGGCATTCCAAAAAGGGTGAGATGTGTTCTATATATCTGGGGCCGAGCATGCCTATGATGCCTACGCCTGGGACGAGATTGAGGTTGGTCGGCTTCCGGCAGCATGGCCACAATAATACGACCAACATCAACCTGAAATGGTAAGCATTGTAGTTAAGGTATGTTGCCCCCCCCCCAAAAAAAAATACTTATCTTTACGATACAATCCAAAGATGCTTACATGCCGGGGTATTGTCATGATTTCAAAAACCTACATTTCAAGAGACCATAATAAGTTAAGATTTTGTGGTGGCCATTTTGTAATCTTGTTTTTTGAAAATGCACACAAATAAAGGGGGTAAACACACATTTCGAAAAATAGGAAACCGACATTGAGAGGACTTCCACAATTTGACAGAAACTAAAAAAACCCAGAATTTGAATGCTAAATGGTTTGCATTTTTACAATGGGAATCAAGTCTACAAAATGTGCGCTAAATGGTTTGCATTTTTACAAGGGGAATCAAGCCTACAAAAGTGCGCTAAATGGTTTGCATTTTTACAAGGGGAATCAAGCCTACAAAAGTGCGCTAAATGGTTTGCATTTTTACAAGGGGAATCAAGACTACAAAAGTGCGCTAAATGGTTCGCATTTTTCACATCCCCAAAAACCCGGAAAAAAACCGTAAAGACCCCAAAATATGCAAAGAACAAGACATGAACATTTAACAAACAAGTTAAAATCAAAACTTACCAATACACGATAAAGAAGTCACAGAACAAAAACGTCGTTGGGGCACAGCCAAAATAAACCTACAAAAATAAAAAATAAATTAAATTAATTTTTGGGGCAAACCAAAAAAAAGGAGAACCATATTTTACAAAAGGATGAGGGGAAAAAACTTACACAGAAAAAACACCACAGCTAAAAAAAACCACACCAAAAAATGCAAACGGAAAGTTATCCCCAAAAAAATGCCTCTAACACAATCCAAAAATCTGCCAAACACAACTCCCTCCAACAAACCACTCCGAACAACGTAACCTCCAACAAACAACAACCGCCACCTCGACTCGAGTCGCCAAAAGCCATAAATACTGTTTCTTTTCCCGCTCAAATTAAGGACGGATCATAGGAACGCACAATCAATGATGTGGCCGAATAATAAGGACGCATGTATAAATACGTCACGGAAAAAAACAAACGGTCTGGTGTAGTTCTTGTTTTTTCTTGAAAAATGGCTACAGACCAGCCAAACAATGGCCAAGAGGCGACTGGTAAGTATTTCTCACATTTCTAATCAAGGCTGATTTTGAAACAGAATATAGTGAAAGATTGACATCTAAATTCAAATTAATTTAATGTATATAGGTGTTGAGGATGACATGGAAGAGGCTGCTGGGCCCAGTATTCCGGCCAAAGCTGGCAAAAAGAAAAGGCAGCCACAATTCACAAGAAAGGAGATGGAGGTTTTGGTTCAGAAGTGTGTGGACATCCTGCCACAGGCAGACAGGAATATGGGTGTAAGCCAGAAGTGGAGAATGTGGGAGGAGATAGCCAGTGCTGTCAATAGGGTGGGTGATTATGTCCGTCTAGCCCGGGATGTCAAACGCCGGTAAGTAAAAACTTAAATTAGAAAATAAAAACAGGGAAAAATAATGCAGGAATAATGCCTACTTTTTCACCCACAGATGGCAAGACTTCAAATATCGCCTGAAGCAAAAACTGGCTGACAGGGCTAGGCATGCAAGGGGGACAGGTGGGGTCCCACCCCTGTGTCATTGGAGCTGAATGATTTGGAAGAGCTGGCACAGGGGTGTGTGCAGGATGTGGAGGTGTTTGGCGTGTCCAACATGGATACGGACATGCCAGACTTTGCGGCTCCTCATGTTGTCCCAGGTAAATGTTGTGATGTAACCAACTCTGAAATGTTATTGTGACAATATGTAGATTCTAATGTTCCTCTTTTCTCTTTTTTCTCACAGAGACACAGGCGGATGAGTCTGCTCCAGAGGGGAGCCTTGGCCGCAGAATTTCTGCTGGCTCTGCAGGGGAGGAACCAGTACATCCGGCTGAGGACCCTGCAGAAGCCAGTCCAGGGCAATCCCCCTCGCAGGCAGTGGCACTCCTCACAGAACTCAATTTTAAATCAGATTACCATACGGAGATTCTGCAGAGGATGGACGCCAGTCTGCTATGGGTGGCTGAGGCCCTGGATCAAAATGCTGCGGCCAACGTGACCATTGGTCAGGCCCTGGCTGAAAATACCAGGGCCAACATCAGAATAGCCAATGCCCTGGAGCAGCTCGTTCGCCAGCACATGGTGGAGCCGACCTCCCTTCCTGCCGGAACATCAGGATCCTCCACCTCTGGCACAACAACAGCCATTCCTCCAAATGTACCTAGCCCTGTGCCTAGTCCACAGGCCCCAACATCTGCCTCTGGACAGGCCAGCCAGAGGACATCCCGAACCCGGTCTGGCGCCCACCCTACCCCAGCCAAACATGGAAAAAAACGATGACAGCACTGGCTACTTTTCCCACACTCCTTCTGTGCTTGCCCCATATTTCTTTCGGGCCAAAACTTCCCTCTCATTTCTTGTGAATTGTTTTTAATGTGTTTGTTTAAGTTGGCCAACACTGGTAATATGTTTTACAGATTTTTTTACGTTATTATTGCCTAACACTGCCCAAAAAGTGTATTTGCAAAATGCACCTCAAAACTTGAAAAAATTGTCTCTGAAAATAAAAAATTTACAAATGATCTCCATTGTATTTTGACATTATTTAAAATTGTTTGAGAGTTAATCCTGGCCCACAAGCCAAAAACGTCCTCCAAATAAAAAAAAAATGTGTTTTTAAAAAAAGGGTTTTTTAAGGAACACTGTAAAATAAAAAAAAGGATGCAAAATCTCCTTTCCTAAGCAAAATGGTAAAATACACACAAACATAATGACATTATTGTTACAATAGCACAAAACCAAATTCCAAAAATAAAAACATTCAAACAAATGTACGCTAATTGATTATGTAATCCTGAAATTAGCAGCTGAGATTTTCACCTGCGTACGGTTTTGTGCTAACCCAAAAAACTCTTTTCAAAACACATTACAAGCTGGTTTGCAATTCAAAGTTGATTGTTTTTCTGACAATCCGTGATAAATCGATGAAACATCGAGGAGGCCCGGACCAGAGGACAAGGCCATCGCCTATGTGGTCGAGTAATCCACACCCCAAGCTGTGCGAGCAAGTTGAACGGAAAGAGGATCAGCCAGTGATGTATGACTTGGTACGAACACTTTTGCTGTACGCATCTGAAACTTTATGTACGCCCCAAAAACGCCTCGCCACGCCTGCGTTTTTCCATCTCCACCCCCGTCAACGCCCAAAAACGGCCTTTTCTGTAAATCACATTTCACATGTCACTTCCTGTTCGCTATTTGACGAACGAGAGAAAAAAAGCTCGCAATATGCCGTACGCACATGCGCAGTGTAACACCGGCACATGCGTGGTTTAACAACACCGGAACGCAACAAGCGTACTGATGCTAACGAACGGCTCTGAATGAGGGCCTAAGTTTATATATACATAAAACAATGTTTCACCTCACCTTTATCTTGCATAAAGGAGTATTTAACAACATATATATACTCCTGTTAGATCTATAAAAGTAATTCTGCTGTTAATTATAGGCAAGGTGAAAAAAAAATGGGTGAATAGCTAAGACTGAATTAACCCCTCTTACTAACTCCACTTGTTTGAAAATCACAGTGAGTCCGAGAGAAAACACACAGATGAGTATAATTATAAGAATAATCAAAATATAGAGTCAATATACAGGCACCAACAGTTCTAATCTATAGGTCTGCTGTAACTATCACTTCTAAGGCAAAAACTGCTTTAATACAATGCAGATGAATTGCTCAGGATCTCAGGCAGCATTAAGGTGAAGATTAATTAAACCATGTAACAAGATCAAGTTCTGTCTAATAGGTACAATACAATGAAAGAACAGCAATTAGATCATATAAGATAAATGAGTGTCACATGGAAAAGATCTTATGGGAATGCTGCCAAAGAAAGTAAGATCTGTGGTTAATAAAACGCTAAATCACTTCTGCTTTCCCATGTCCAATTCTAACAGGGGATGAGAGAGTGCAAATAGCTTAACACACAGAGGAAACAACAGAAAGGCACTTCTGCTGTCTAAGGAGAAGCAGCTTCTCTCACCTGTTACCTTAAGGCATTGCAGGGGGAGTCACACGCTGGGAACTCAGATGAGAGAGTGCATGGAAGTGACAGTAAAGTTACCTCACCAAGATAGTCAACGGACCAAGGCTGTGTGTGTGGGATTGCTGATGCTAATGCAGTCTACAGGCAGGACGCACATTTCACCGGGGTGGCTTGGTCACCTGATCATCAGGTAGAGTTCAAGCTTCCTGCTAGTTAAAGGAGCATACGCCCTATCATAGGGCTGTGTTATAGATTGGCTGTAACAACAGTCAATCAATGATCAGAAAGGTTTGCACCTAACTGGACCTTAGAAAGACTAACTGGGTGTGGTTTGATTACCAATTAACATAAGTAAACAAAAAGTAACATGAGACTTGTGGATCATACGAATGAACAAGGGAAATGGTAAATGATAGAGATATGTACAAGTGCAAATAGTGAGTGAATGGCTTGTAAGACAAATAAGAAATATGAGATATGGAACACCGAATAAGATGTTAAAGAAAGTAATGGATAAAAAAGAATATAATTAATTAATAATAGATGGGCCGATATAAGAACAGGGAGTATCAGAATATAATACAGAAATAAAATAATAAAATAACGTGATAGGGAAAATGAAGTAGAATGACAGCACAGCAATAAGAGAAATGTGATTGTGAGAACTGTGTGATAAATGCTATGGGATAAACCACATGGTGAGGGGCATGACATTAAATAGCACTGTGAAAGTAGCTGGTATCTTATGACATTAGACCATACAAAGAGGTATTGGCAAATTCCCGTAAGTGAGACCACCAAAAAGAAGACTGCCTTCTGATGGCCTGTATCAGTATAAAGTACTCTCTTTTGGCCTTCATGGCCCTCCAGCGACATTCCAGCGCAACATGGATTGTCCTATAAAGCCACACCAGGGGTACGCCATAGCTTATCTAGATGACATTGTCATATATACAGAAGATTGGGAAACACACTTGCAAAAGTCCAGAAAGTGCTAGACAGCTTAAAACAGCATGGGTTTACAGCTAATCCAGCCAAGTGTACTATCAGACTTTCAGAGGCCACTTATCTCAGGTGTGTGATTGGTAATGGACAAATGAAATCCCAACTGCAGAAAGTGGAGGTCATTCAGTCCTGGCCAAGACCGTCCACCACGAAACAAATGAGAACTTTCCTTGGGCTGTTAGGCTATTACTGCCATTTCATTCCAAAATTTCCTTCCAGAGCTTTACCCTTAACTGAGACTCTTAAGAAGGCTCAGCCGGAAATAATTCTTTGGTCCAAAACAACTGAAGCAGCCTGGGAAGATATGAGGAGGGTCCTGTCTTCCAAGTCGGTCCTACAGGCATTTGATTTCCCAAAACCCTTTGTTCTGTAAACCAACACCTCCACAGTAGGCTTAGGAGCTGTTTTATCACAGTCCATTGCAGGTGAGGAAAAGTTGATCCTCTACTTACAGTAAGTAGAAAACTGTTACCACGAGAAACAAAATACGCCATAGTTGAGTTAGAATGTTTAGCTATAAAGTGGGTAGTAGAAGCCTTGAAGTATTATCTCCTGGGAAGGGAATTTGTCTTGTCATGGTCATGGATCATTCACCTCTGAGGTCGAGGCACCTCAAAAAAGAAGTCAACCCCAGTGTTACACTCTGGTTCTTGACTATTCATTAGTATAAGTTTGTCGTACAACATCGGCCGGGAGTGCAACATAGAAATGACGCAATGTCCCGGAAATTTTAAAAAGCTCAATGGTGTCGGCCGTCACATAGAAAGTTGTGCATTTGGAAAAGCAGAAGGGGAGGATGTGTGGTGAGAGGGGTTTCCTCTCACCTGAATTACCCACATTCTGATGGGATCAGCTCCCGTCAATAGAGATGAAAGCAGCTTGTGCAGTTTGCAGCTGCAATGGAGATTTGGAACTTCGGGTTTTCAAGGCTGGACAAGCCCAGCTGCAAATCATTACTGAAGACAAGACATGTTTAAAACTGTCATTCACCCTTTGCTCTGGGCACTGATGCCAAACAGCAGCCAATGAGTAGGTCCGAGTGTGATTAGTGCCAGGGACCAACTGTATAGCTGTGATGCGAAGCATGCCCGAAGGTGGCTGCATTCAATGGCAACAGACTGAACTCTAGAGACTTTGGTGCTGGGTTATTTGAGTACACCTGTTTATTTACATTCTAGTCGTCGCTCCGGGTCTTGCACCAAAGGGGGCGTGCTGTCGATGGTGAGTGACAGCACGCCCCCTTTGGTGGGCGTGCCGGGGGCATGGCTGCCCATACGGAGGCATTCCCATGGGAGCACATACCATCTGGGGTCGGCCCCACTGACATCACAAGTGATGTCAGTGGGAGTGCTTCCGGCTCTGATAGAGCCGAAAGCACTCCAGGACTTATGGCAACAAGACCCTACCACAAGGGTCTCATCGCAAGCCCGATGGTTGCGATGGTCTTGACCATCGCGACCATCTTCCTGGCTGCTCGCTATAGCTGTGGATGGACACCCACAGTTATACGAGCGGCCAGGAGGCCGCTCTAAAAATTAAGAAGGACGGCCCTGATTCAGAGCGAGTGCTCTGTCAGAACATCTGGCTCTGAATCAGGGCCAGTGTCTGCTTCCATTAAAGGACACTGGTACACTGGGAACCTGCCTGTCATGTGTCTTTATTTCTCCAACCCTGTTACAATATATATGTATATATATATATATATATATATTATTTTTTTTATATATATATATTTATATATATTGTGATATGATCACTGGTAAAGTGGTCTGTGGCAGGTACATTTGTCCCAGATTCCTGTCTTTTGTGTTTTAAACCCCCAGGAGAAAGTCTGCAGTGTAGCAGGCTTAAGTTTCGGCTTTTTGAAAAGCCGATTTGGGACCTGGGGGTTGTGGGTGAGAGGAGAGGGAGGGCTCCACCCACGGCCACTCCAGGTTTTGGTTCTCGCAGCCTGGTAACAGGCTTGTTAGTTTTCCACCTGAGAGTGGCCAATATAAGCCTAGTGTGTTTAGGGCTGATTGTCTCACCTGGGAGAGCAGACAGGGAGTTTGCTCAGAGACACTTGGAAAACCTATCTGTAAGTACTGTGCTGTGTTTTGTTGCTGGCGAGGGCATTAGGCCCTGCCAGGTTCTGGTAGTGAGGGAACTACCTGTGAAGTTAGTGCCCTGACAGGGCTAGGATTTATGTTTATGTTTTCTTTATGTTATTTCTGACATTGTACAATAAAGACTGGTGCCGACCAGCTTGTACTTGCATCCAGACTGGTGTGCTGCTTCTCTGCTGCTGTGTGTGTGTGTAAGGAAGGAGTCTTCTACCCAGGAGAGGGACCCCCTAACCTAACTGAGTCACAATATGGTGGAGAATGCGGGCACCCACACACACTGAAGTTGCAGCGAGAGGAAAACTTTCCGTTTAAAAATTAAAGGGACAGACGCCCAATTTGTGAGTGTGGAAATAACACTGTGTCCTTGGAGTCCCATAGAGGAGGTGTCAGCCAATGCTCAGAGAGGCAAGGTTCAGCTTCCAACCTACACCCCAGGACAAAATGGAGGACATTATTAAGGCCTTGCTTCAAGCTACAGCAGCTCAGCAGGAGACAAACAAAATTCATCAGGAATCTAACAGACTTCAACAGGTCGCCATCGAGGAAACCCGCCAGGCCTTAGCTGAAAACCGCCAGGCCTTAGCAGAAAACAGCCAGGCCATAAAGGAGGTGGTACAACACCTGGTTGCCCGGCCCAGAGATGTTAATACTGGTCCTCCCACCACCACTCACTCCGTACAAGCCAGTCACTTCCTCCAAAAGATGACTTTGGGTGATGATGTGGAGGCCTATCTCGCCGCATTTGAAAGAACGGCCGAAAGGGAGAGTTGGCCCCAGGAGCAGTGGGCAAGTCTGGTGGCACCTTTTTTGTCTGGGGAGCCACAAAAAGCATATTTCGACTTATGCCTGGCTGATGCCAAGGACTATAAAAAACTAAAACAGGAGATCCTAACTTGCTTGGGAGTCACCACCTTTGTTCGTGCCCAACGGGTCCACCGCTGGGAGTTCCATAAGGACAAGAATCCAATTTTCACAGATGCATGACCTCGTCCATCTGTCCTCAAAATGGCTACAGCCCGAGACGCTGACGGGACCACAGATCGTGGAAAGGGTCGTGATGGACCGGTACCTGTGATCATTACCTGTGACTCTGCGCAAGTGGGTGAGCCATGCAGACCCTAAGTCCGTGGACCAGTTGGTCGAGCTGGTGGAGAGGTACGTGGCGGCTGAGGAGCTGATGAGTATGCCCCACCGAGCCCCGATGGCGCACCAGCGAACTCCCAGAGACACTGGTAAGACTGTTCCAGGGGAGAAGGGTGCTGGGCGGTGGAATGTACCTAAGACTGAGGGAGTAGAACCTGGAGACAGGCCTGCCAGGCTGGGAAGGTTCTTGCCCCGTAAACGACTAGACATTAATATGACTCAGTGTTTCCGATGTGGTGGCTTCGGCCAGATTGCCGCTAATTGTGCACTTACAACTGAACCTATGCAATGTGATACTGATCATGTCTACCGCAGGGGGTCTTTCTTTGCACAGATAGCCTGTACGGCTGACCGGCAGGCTGAGACTGATAAGCACATGTGTGTACTCACTGTAGATGGCAACCGAGTAGAGGCACTGTTAGACTCTGGTAGCTTGGTGACACTTATAAAAGCTGAGCTGGTGAACCCCTTGAGGCATACAGGGAAAACTGTTGGTGTGACCTGCATACATGGGGATACTCGATATTATGTTATGGCCGAGGTGAACATCGAGACACCATGTGGCTCTGCTATAGTTTCTGTGGGTTTGGTGCATGGTCTGGTGTACGATGCAATATTGGGGAGAGACTTTGCTCACTTCTGGAAGTTGTGGGAAAGCCGTTTTGTTCCAGAGGTGAACAACCCCGATCCATTTGAGAAGGTTGTCGATGTAGTGGAGGAGGGAGTTTCTTCTGAGTCAGAGTTATTCCCTTTTTCTACTATGGTTGGCGAACTAGAGAATGCGGAACGTGACGGTGGCCCGCCAACTGATGTGCCTCCCATTGAGGTGGGAAGTGTTGTTGGGCCAGGTGATCATCTGCCTGATTTAGAGGTCAGAAGAGAGGTCTTTGCCGTGGAGCAGTTGAATGACCCTACTTTGGTAAAAGCCAGGGAGAATGTAAAAGTAGTTGATGGTAAACCCATAGACCCTGATACTCCTTTGTCCTATCCCCACATGGCAATGTGTCAGGATTTGTTATATCAGGTGACTAAGAAGGGGGAAGATGTTGTGGAACAACTAATAGTTCACAAAGCCTGCAGAAGAACAGTGTTGGATCTGGCCCATGGTCATATAACGGCAGGCCATCTAGGGGTAGAGAAAACCACTGAGTGAATAATACAGAGGTTTTTCTGGCCCGGGCTTCATAAAGAGGTATCTGACTTTTGCGCATCCTGCCCTGAGTGTCAGTATCATGCTCCCAGGCCACATTTTAAGGGTCCACTAGTTCCATTGCCTATCATAGAGGTGCCGTTTGAAAGAATAGTGATGGATTTGGTTGGACCCTTAATGAAGTCTGCCAGGGGACAGCAGTATACTCTGGTCATAATGGATTACGCTACCAGGTACCCGGAAGCGATCCCGTTGCGCAATACGTCAACCAAGACCATTGCCAGAGAGCTAGTTCATGTCTTTAGCAGGCTGGATATACCTAAGGAGATACTAACTGACCAGGGTACACCGTTTATGTCCAAAGTCATGAAAGAGTTATGCCACCTGTTCAAAATCGAACAGTTAAGAACTTCGGTTTATCACCCCCAAACCGATGGGCTGGTCGAGAGGTTTAACAAGACGTTAAAACACATGCTTAGGAAAGTGGTCAGCAAGGATGGTAGGGATTGGGACTACTTATTGCCGTATTTATTGTTGGCCATAAGAGAAGTTCCCCAGTCCTCCACCGGGTTTTCACCCTTCGACTTGTTGTATGGGAGACACCCAAGGGGGTTACGAGACATTGCCAAAGAGACATGGGAGGGGCAGTCTAGTCCTTACAAAACGGTGATTGAGTATGTTTCTCAAATGCAGGAGAGAATTGCTGGGGTAGTGCCGAAATTGAGAGAGCACCTGGAACAGGCTCAACAGGCACAGCAGAGGGTATACAACCGCAATGCTCGGTTACGCAGCTTTGCTCCTGGGGACAGAGTGTTAGTGTTGGTTCCCACTGTGGAAAATAAACTTTTGGCTAAATGGCAAGGGCCCTTTGAAATCTTAGAAAGAGTGGGGCAGGTCAATTACAAAGTTTACCAGCCGGGGAAAAGAAAGCCAGAACAGATATACCATATAAATCTGTTAAAGCCCTGGAAAGATAGAACGGTACTGTAGGCCGTCCGAGACCCTCCAGTAAGTCCAGGGCCCTTAGTTACGGAAGTGACAGTGGCAAAAACCCTGTCGGCAATTCAACAACAATAGGTCAAGGAGTTTCTGATTAGAAATAGGGTGCTGTTCTCTGACGTACCTCGGAAAACCTCGGTCATTAAACATGACATCATCACTGACCCAGGGGTTAAAGTTAATCTAAAGCCCTATAGGTTAACAGAAGCACAAAGAGAATCGGTGTCGAAAGAAATTAAAAATATGCTAGAGTTAGGGCTTATTGAAGAATCACATAGTGAATGTTCAAGTCCCATTGTGTTGATTCCAAAGCCCGACGGGAGTGTGCGTTTCTGCAATGACTTCCGAAAGTTGAACAGTGTTTCAAAATTCGATGCCTACCCGATGCCAAGAGTGGATGAACTGATTGAGAGACTAGAGACGGCAAGGTATTTAACCACACTTGACCTAACCAAAGGGTATTGGCAAGTACCGTTAACCGAGAGCGCCAAACAAAAGACAGCTTTTTCAGCGCCAGAGGGCTTGTTTCAGTACAAGATGTTGCCCTTCGGGCTACATGGGGCAGCTGCTACCTTCCAAAGAATGATGGACAAGATTCTAAGGCCCCATAGACAGTATGCGGCTGCTTATCTGGATGACGTGGTCGTTCATAGTCCTGATTGGCAGTCTCACTTACCCAGGGTACAAGCACTGTTGGACTCCATCTATAAGGCAGGTTTGACAGCCAACCCAAAAAAGTGTTGTCTAGGCATGGAGGAAGTAAAATATCTGGGATACACCATTGGCAGAGGCCTGATAAAGCCTCAGCTCAATAAAGTTGATGCCATACAAAACTGGCCACGGCCTCTGAATAAGAAGCAGATGAGAGCCTTCTTGGGAATTACGGGGTACTACAGGAGTTTTATACCCAACTTTGCCACCATGGCAGTCCCACTGACTGACCTGACCAAAGGCAAACAAAAAGTCATGGTAGAATGGAGTCCTAAGGCAGAGAAAGCTTTTCAGGAGTTGAAAGTAGCGTTGTGTTCCCAACCAGTCCTGATGACTCCTAATTTTGAAAGGGAATTCATAGTACAAACCGATGCATCAGAAGTAGGTATAGGAGCGGTCCTGTCCCAGAACAAGGAGGGTGAGAAACACCCTATTTTCTATCTTAGCAGAAAGTTGAATGTACATGAGAGAAACTATGTCACAGTGGAGAAGGAGGCGTTGGCCATAAAGTGGGCGTTCGAGGCTCTCAGGTACTACTTGGTCGGAAGAAAGTTCAAATTGATCACTGACCATGCCCCTCTGAAGTGGGTGTCTGAAAATAAGGACAGTAATGCGAGAATTACAAGATGGTTCTTGGCGTTACAAACTTTTAAATTTTCAGTGGAACACAGGCCAGGAAGCCAGCTGGCCAATGCAGACGCGTTGTCACGCGTTCATTGTTTGGAGGCTTCAGTTGTTCCGCCCCACAGGTCGAAACAAAGGGGGGGATATGTGATAGGATCACTGGTAAAGTGGTCTGTGGCAGGTACATTTGTCCCAGATTCCTGTCTTTTGTGTTTTAAACCCCCAGGAGAAAGTCTGCAGTGTAGCAGGCTTAAGTTTCGGCTTTTTGAAAAGCCGGTTTGGGACCTGGGGGTTGTGGGTGAGAGGAGAGGGAGGGCTCCACCCACGGCCACTCCAGGTTTTGGTTCTCGCAGCCTGGTAAAAGGCTTGTTAGTTTTCCACCTGAGAGTGGCCAATATAAGCCTAGTGTGTTTAGGGCTGATTGTCTCACCTGGGAGAGCAGACAGGGAGTTTGCTCAGAGACACTTGGAAAACCTATCTGTAAGTACTGTGCTGTGATTTGTTGCTGGCAAGGCCATTAGGCCCTGCCAGGTTCTAGTAGTGAGGGAACTACCTGTGAAGTTAGTGCCCCGACAGGGCTAGTATTTATGTTTATGTTTTCTTTATGTTATTTCTGACATTGTACAATAAAGACTGGCGCCGACCAGCTTGTACTTGCATCCAGACTGGTGTGCTGCTTCCCTGCTGCTGTGTGTGTGTGTAAGGAAGGAGTCCTCTACCCAGGAGAGAGGGACCCCCTAACCTAACTGTGCCACAATATATATATATATATATATATATATATTAGGGATGAGCGGGTTTGGATTTATGGAATATCAAGGGCCGACTGGCTCGTCTGTTAAAGGGTGGTGTAACCCCCAAAGTGCACTCCAAAAAAATTTAAAAAATATTTTTTTCTGTGTTTGTTAATTGTGTGCGCTGTAGCCACATGTGCATCAACAAAGTAGCGCCAAGCCTGTGTCATAAATCAAGGACCAGCTGGCTCATCTGTTAAAGGGTGCTGTAAACCCCAAAGTGCACTCCAAAAAAAATGTTAAATTTTTTTTTCTGTGTTTGTGAATTGTGTGCGTGCAGTAGCCGCACGTGCATCAACAAAGTAGTAGCACCAAGCGTGCGCCTGTGTCATAAATGAATGGCTGGCTGGCTCGTCTGTTAAAGAGTGCTGTAACATCCAAAGTGCACTCCAAAAAAAATAAAAAAATATTTTTTTCTGTGTTTGTGAATTGTGTGCGCTGTAGCCACAGGCGCATCAACAAAGTAGCGCCAAGTATGCACCTGTGCCATAAATCAAGGAATTGCTGGCTCATCTGTTAAAGGGTGGTGTAACCCCCAAAGTGGATTCCAAAAAATATTTATATTTTCTGTGTTTGTGTGCGCCTAAGCCAAACATATATATCAATATCACATAAATGGAGGACAAAAATTTGTCCAATAAAAATAAAATAGGGAAAGATCAAGAACCACTTCCTCCTAGTGCTGAAGCTGCTGCCACTAGTCATGACATAGACAATAAAATGCCATCAACGTCGTTTGCCAAGGCTGATGCCCAATTTCATAGTAGAGGGCATATGAAATCCCAAATGACAAACTTCAGGAAAATGACCTTAAAAAATACATTTAAATCATCTGAGGAGAAACGTAAACTTGCCAATATGCCATTCAGGACACGGAGTGGCAAGGAACGGCTAAGGTCTTTCCCTATGCTCATGACTAGTAGTTCAGCTTCATATGATGATTGAAGCCCTCCTCCTGCTACAAAAATCAAATGAGTTAAGCTGGCAAAGCACAGCAAAGAACTGTGTGTTCTAAGTAGATATCACAAATCCCCAAGGAGAGTCCAAGTGTGGCGGCGGTTGCGATGACTGACCTTCCCAACACTGGACGGGAAGAGGTAGCTCTTTCCACCATTTGCATGCCCTCTGCAAGTGCTGGAGGAGCACCCACAGTCCAGTTGCTGATATTCAAATTGAAGATGTCACTGTTGAACTACAACAGAATGAGGATATTGGTGTAGCTGGCACTGAGGAGGAAGTTGACGAGGAGGATTCTGATGGTGATGTGGTTTGTTTAAATCAGGCACCGGGGGGAGACAGTTGTTGTCTGTGGGATGAAAATGCCCATCATGGTCATGCCTGGGCAGAAGACCAAACATTCCACCTCTTTGGTCTGGCAATATTTCTATCCAAATCCGGACAACAATTGTCTTGCCATATGTACCATATGTAAAGGTGGAATAAGTAAGGGCAGGGACGTTATCCACCTAGGAACATCCCCCCTAATAAGTCACTTGCAGTGCGTTCATAAAAAGTTACTGTCAAGTACAGAAACTTTGGCTAAGACCGTAAGCAGTCCAGGGACACCTAAATTCCGTTGTCCTGTTGTATCCAAGCGCCTGCAAACCACACTGTCAACTCCCTCCTCATCAATTTCCTCCTCAGTCAGGATCAGAAGTAGCCCTGCAGGCCATGTCACTGGCATGACTGACTCTCCTATCCGGGATTCCTGTGGAGGATCTTGCATTGCTACGCCTACTGCTGCCACTGCTGCTGTTGCTGTTGGGAGTCGTTCATCATCCCAGAGAGGAAGTAGGAACACCACTGCTTCTTTTACTAAGCAATTGACCCTCCAACAGTCCTTAGCAAGGAGGATGAAGTACAACATCAGTCATCCTGAAGCAAAGCGGATAACTGAGGCCTTGACTGTTATGTTGGTGTTAGATGAGCATCCGGTATCTGCCATTAATGCAATGGGATTTAGACAATTGATGGAGGTAGTGTGTCCCTGGTACCAAATCCCATCTAGATTCCACTTCACTAGGCAGGCAATACCGAGAATGTACAGAGACGTCAGAAAAAGTGTCCTCAGTGTCCTAAAAAATGCAGTTGTACCCAATGTCCACTTAACCACGGACATGGGGACAAGTGGAATGGGGCAGACTAAGGACTATATGACTATGACAGCCCACTTGGGAGATCTATCGCCTTATGCAGCAACAACAGCAGCGTCACCAGTAGCAGTAGCTCAGAAACGCCAGCTCATTTCGTTCCAAGGCAGGCTATGCTGTGTATTACCGGTTTCCGTAAGAGGCACACCACCAACAACCTCTTAGAGAAACTGAGGGATTTGTGAAATCCGACAACACCACCAATATTGTGCTGGTATTACATATGTGCAAATTCCAGCATGTCCCATGTTTTACTCATACAATAAATTTGGTGGTGCACAATTTTCTGAAACACAACAAGGACGTGCAGGAGATGCTTTGGGTGGCCCAAAAAATTTCTGGCCACTTTTGCCATTAAGCAACTGCATGCTGAAGACTGGAGCACGAGCACTAGGCAAAGGAGGGGGTATGCACCTGACTCAAGCACAGTGGAGAATGATTTCCGTGTTGTGCAAGGTTCTCCAGCCCTTCGAACTTGCCACACGTGAAGTCAGTTAAGACACCGCCAGCTTGAGTCAGGTCATTCCCCTCATCAGGCCTTTGCAGAAGCAGCTAGAGAAAGTGAAGGAGGAGCTACAGTAAGACGGAGTGATTCCGCTCGGCATATGGGACTTGTGGATGAATCCCTACATTCGCTTTGCCAGGATTCGAGGGTGGTCAATTTGTTGAAATCAGAACACTACATTTTGGCCATCGTGCTCGATCCTAGGTTTAAAGCCTATGTGGTGTCTCTCTTTCCAGCTGACACAAGCCTGTAGAAGTGCAAAGACCTGCTGGTGAAAACACTGTCAGCTGAAGCTGAATGTGACATGGCAACAGCTCCTTCTTCATTTTCTCCCACAACTGGGGCTGCCAGGAAAGTACTTAGGTATCCTAAGCAACCCGCTGGCAGTGATGCAGGGCATGCACGACCAAGTTTGGACATCAGGTCCGGACTGAAGGACCTGGCAACAATTTCTGACATGTCTACTGTCACTTTATATGATACTGTCACCATTGACAGAATGGTGGAGGATTACATCAGTGACAGCATCCAAGTAGGCATGTCAGAAAGTCCGTACCTGTACTGGTAGGAAATAGAGGCAATTTGGAGGCTCCTGTACAAACTGGCTCTATTTTACCTAAGTTGCCCCCCCTCCAGTGTGTTCTCCGAAAGAGTGTTTAGTGAAGCCGGGAACCTTGTCAGCGAAAGGCGTAGGAGGTTGCTTCCACAAAATGTGGAGAAGATGATGTTCATAAAAATGAATTATCAACTCTTCCAGGGAGACCAGCCTCCAGAACGTACAGAAGGACCTGTGGTGGTGGATTCCAGCGGGGATGAATTAATACTCTGTGAAGATGAGGATGTACACAACACTGAAGAGGGTGAGGAATCGGTGGATGAGGAGGATGAGGACGACATCTTGCCTCCGTAGAGCCAGTTTGTGCAGGGACAGATTAATTGCCAGCTTGTGTTGTGGGGGCCCAAATGAACCAATCATTTCAGCCACAGTCATGTGGCAGACCCTGGCGCTGAAATGATTGGTTTATTAAAGTGCGCATGTCCTGTTTATACAACATAAGGGCATGTGGGAGGGTCCAAGGACAATTCCATCTTACACCTCTTTTTTTTCTTTGCATTATGTACTGTTTGGGGCATAGTTTTTCAAACTGCCATCCTGTCTGCCACTACAGTGTCACTACTAAATGGGCCACGTGTTTGTGCCGCCCAGTTGTGTTGCTTAGCATAGTCATCCAGCTACCACGGTGCAACCTTTTGGCCTAAAAACAATATTGTGAGGTGCGAGGTGTTCAGATTAGACTGGAAATGAGAGGAAATTAATGTTATTGAGGTTAATAATAGCAGAGTAACAGAAAAGCCCACAAATTATGTGATCTTAGCTGCTTTTATACTTTTTTCCAAAAAAATACAGATCCAAAACACAAAACCCAGAACCCAAAACACGGAAGGGTGGTTTTGGCAAAACCAATCCAGATCCAAAACACGAAAAAAGATCCAGATCCAAAACCAAAACACGAAAAGTGGCCGGTGCACACATCTAATATATATATATATATATTGATAAAGCCGGAATATGTGACCGTACATATTCCTTCAGCAATTCACGAATAAGTTGCAGTGGATGTCACATGTGTTGAATGGCCTCAGGCCTAGATATAAGGCCTACCCTCTATCTAAAGTAGGCAGGTGTTTGTCTGAAGCACCAATTATTATTGTTTGATATTGTTTAAACTAAAGGTATAAATGTAATTACGGAAATAGGTATAAATCAGAACTGTGGAAAATTATTTCTTCACTAGCAAGACAGAATCATGGGTTAGTTTAATACTAACAGACTAGAAGACAGCATGTCTCAGATCTGTCTAAGCAAGAAGGGAGCTAATCAGGATAGCCTTGGCCTATATGCGGTCACCAGTATTTTGAGAACATAGAAAGGAGATTATAGGTTTTGTTATGATTAAAACATATTATCAGTGAAATGTTTATTGAATATTGACTTAATTAATTAATATTCACCATTTTATAATATGTCAGTAGCAGAGAGGAAAAAAGTATAAAAGATTGATCAAATAGGGGAGGGGTCGGTCAGTCGGGTTGACCAGGAGAGATCGTAGGTCAAGAGAGTTGCGGGGTGCTGGGCTGTAAGTATAAACAGGGCTGGCTGTCACCTTGTGAGTCTAGGCTAGGCATTGCAAATAATCATTTTGTTACTGCTGCTGAACTAATTTTTATGTTATAAGTCTGCTTTGTCAATAATACAGTGGTGCACGTAGAATTGATTTGATTTTTGAGTAAAACATTGTCATTTATTTTAAAGTTGGTATTGGTGTGAATTATTCCATTTCTTCTCATAATAAGTAAGGTTTAAAAATAATATCCAAAACACCTCGCGATATCAATCATGGAGGCCCCAGCGAGATACACCTGTTGACGCCCTCCGTCTCTGTGATTGAGAGAGAGTGCACGGCAGTGAATTATTTTTCACATTAGATCATTTTTATTTTAAAACGTGCAGATTTGTTTTTCCTCTCTCCCTCAGTCTTTTGATATGGTGGTTAAGTTGACTGTGCTGTATTGAATATTTTGGATTTGTTTTGTTTTGGTAGGCTTTGTTTCTTAAAATATGGGTTTTTCTCAGTTGTGTAGATTGTATAAGAAAGTTTTGTATTTTTGAGAAATGGTGTTAGGAGGAGAGAACTCTCCCCTCCTTTTCTGGTCTGGGCAGTGTGCCGAGTAGATAGGGAAAATAAATGGTATTTGCTGAGGTTTTTTCTTTTCCCGTGAACTGAAATATGTTAAGGATAAAATAAAGGTGATTTTTAAATTTGCAAGTTAAGTGATTTTCTTGGCATTTTTGTTAGTTGATATATCGATTTCTGAAATTTTTATAAGATTGATGTTTTTTTTAAGAAGTTTTATTGATATTTTCTATTTTCTTTTTCTGCTCACTCTGAGAAATTTTTATTTTTTTGCGCAAACCAGTTTTTTTTTTTTTTTCCTTCTTCATTTTCCTCCTAAAATATAGGTGATTTTTAAATTTGCAAGTTAAGTGATTTTCTTGGCATTCTTGTTAGTTGATATATATCGATTTCTGAAATTATTATTAGATTGATGTTTTTTTTAAGAAGTTTTATTGATATTTTCTATTTTCTTTTTCTGCTCACTCTGAGAAATTTTTATTTTTCTGCGCAAACCAGTTTTTTGTTTTTTTTTCTTCTTCATTTTCCTTCCTTCCCTGCTCTGTAAGAAAGAGTGACGTATGATTGGTTGAATGACGTATGTTTGATTAATTGACTGACCTTCATGGCAGTTGGGTCTGGTAAGAAGCCCACCCGAGTATCGCTTATGCTTCCGCTTGGAGCTGGGGTTAGATTAGGGTCTTGTGTCAAAGAAAAAAAAGACACTATAAAACCGTAGACAGCAGTGTATGCAACTTGTGTGAGTGAACTATAACTCTTTTTCTTAAAAAAAAAAGTTGTGCATACTGTCTTTTATCTTTCCTCATTCTCCTGTCTTTCTCTTTCATTGATTTTGGAACCCTGATGTGTCTTAATTGTGCATATGTTGCTGTGTTAAAGTTAGTAAGGGATTTGATTACCATAGATGAGTTTTTCCTAATATTTTATGATATAGGTAATGGTGATTTGCTTTTCTTGGAAATTGAGGTTTGAGGATTTCGATTCAATAGTGTTGTTAGAGAGTGATTTGTCATTTGATTCGGTTTTACTAGAAATTGAGGACTTGGATTCTGATGGAAGCAGTTCATTAGAATTGTTGTTTGATTCCTTGTTTCCAGAAATTTGAAATTGTATTTGAGTCATTTTTCCTAGAAATTAGGGGAAGTATTGTTGAGTTTTTTTGGTGGTTGGTTTTGTGGTTCTAAAAATTAAATGTCAGCAAGGGTTTAGGATGGGAGGCATTTGGTGATCTAGCATTTCCCATTTTCGCCTGTAGTATGCCTTGTATGAGAAGTGGAGTAGAGAAGCATGAATCTGTTTATGTGAATTGCAAGATAATATTGTAAACAAAGAGAGAAATCTACGTGGTTAGATATAAATTTACAGGTACCTGATAAAGGAAGGCAGGTATATAAGTAGACTTGTGTAGTTACAAGTGATGCAAAAGGTGTACTGAACCCTAATAAAAGGGGGCACAAGGTAATTGAGGTACTGAACCTGTTAACGAGGTCAGATCGTACCTGAGATGTGTTTGGCCTGATAACGAAGGACAGGAAACACGATTAGGGTAGTTTTGGGGGTTTTCATTTTGACAAACATGTCACAATTTTAAAGTGAAAGAAACAGTTAATCTCATTTGATTTTTAAAAGGCAACATTATCTAGGTACTTGTCTGGGATTGAAGGTTGTTAATGTAAGTGATAAGAGGGTAAGTGCAAGTGATTTAAGGGTGAAGAGGTTGATTGTAGCTTGATAAGCTACAGAGTATGGGAAGAATGGCGCTTGACGCACCTGGATGGTAATGGTTGTTTGAATGAAGGTGAGAAGGAATTGGTTTGGTGACACGGAAATCTGAAACCAGGGTAGTTTACTATGAAATTGTAAAGGTATCCCACTAACAAAACTTGCACTTAAGAAATAATTAAGTTTCTCATTGCAAGTGTAAAAGCTTATTTGAGGAGCTGGAAGAGTGTTCCCGTTTCAAGGTCATAGAGATTAGCTATTTGAGAAAAAAAATTGAGTTTTATTTTTGCAGCAGAGAAAGAAAAAAAAAAGAGAGAAAGACATTTCTCGTGTATGGCATCGAGTGATTTGCCAGAAAGTTAAGAGGGTGGTTATTTAAAAAAAAATATATTTTAAAGTAATACAACAGAGGATGGTGAATGAAGTTAGCATAATGCGGGATCTAGGAATAATAATAAAACAAAAGCATATGTGATTAGGAATGACAAGTATGTATGCAGTTATGAAAGACAAGTACGGAGATGAGAGTGTGAGGTTTGTTGCAGGGTTGAGTGGGATCACTGAATGGACCTCTGGTCATTTCCCCATGGCTGGCACATTTTACAATATGTTTTGGAGGCTTTGAAAGCAACAATCATTTTGTCTAAGTTGGTGAAAAATAGGGTGAAGTATTTGCAATGTCTGGCAATATGGAAATAGGAGGCTAAGAGGTGGAACAAGGTGGCAATCAGCCAACACCACCGGCAGCGCCCCCGGCTCTCACAGCTGGCCCGACTGACCACCCTTTTGTTTTTTATTTTTTATTTTTTTTCAAGATTTGAACCCCAGAGATTGCTGTCTCTGGTGATGACAATGCTGATGTAACGCTTAGGCTTATTGCTATATCTATGCTTGCTTATTTTAATCAATAATACCCAGATTTGTTTCTCACAGACTATTGTCTCTGAAGCTAACTTAAATGTCTAAGCTTACTGTTATAGTTATGCCTGTTCATTCTAATCAACAATTTGTTTATGACTATTCCCCAGAAGTGAACTGTTAGATCTGATTCAGCTGATTCAATTGATTATTACTGATGTCCGTGTCCTTCCTGTAACTAATCTCACTATCATTAGCAGGTTCAATGTGTCCTGGATACCTTGCATTTATCTAACCATTTATTGTTTGTGAGGACTTCACAGTTTCCTGATGTTGTCACAGAAATCCTACATCATGTGCAGCATCATTCACAGCAAAGAAAGTGTGCAGTTATTTTTGTTTCCAGATATAATATCGTATCCCATGTGTTTTTGAAGGTGACAGAGGTACACATTTTACAGGGAAGGTATTACAAGCAAAATGTCAATATATGGGTTTATAAAAAAACAAAACAAAATTGAATGTGTAAACACTAACATTAAGTACAAGTTAGATGAGGTGGGTATGGAGACTACCATGAGTTGACTGGGTGCTTTTACCTCTGGTTTTGTATAGGATTCACACCACTCCAAAGCAGCCACTTAACCTGTGAGCTACTTTTTGGAAAACTGCCTATCCTTATTGTAAGTCCAGCAACAGACTTGTCACTGTTATATGATTTAACTACGGACTATGTTATACAATTCTCACAGCATCTGAAGAAAAGCAAGGAAAGCTTATGAAGAGACTCCCAAAAGAACCTTGTCATGGAGTCCAGTCTGGAGACTATGTAATGGTGAGAAATTTCTCATGTTCTGGTTGTCTCATAGATCGATGGCAAGGCCCGTTCCAGGTTCTGCTAACAACCTCAATGTGGCTGAAAAGGACAATTGGATTCACAAAATCTCACTGCAAGAAGGTTGCCGACCCGGTGGTGAGGTCAGTTACAGCAAAATGAGACTCAGATAAAGACATTGACTGTGATTTAAATCTAATAAACTTACTTGATGATGGGCCTGATCAGAGCCACAGTTCAGGCCAAGATAAGGTTCACAGAATCTGGGATATTATTAATAGTGTTTTGCGGGTTGTGAACAAAGAAAAGGAAAGATGGTTATTGGCGATCAAGTCTCTGTGTATCCATTGATTGGGAAAGTTATTTTTTTTCCATTTTTCCATTTTTTTTATAATGGAGCTGACAAGGACTGGTGACTGATCAGGACAGCGTGGAGAGTTATCCTAGGGGTACTGCCGGGGTCATATTGGTAGACTCCACTCCTATTTTAAAACTCATGGTCACAAGGGATATGGTTTTAATCACATTAAGAGTCATAAAAGACGCACACACACTCATTTTACTACTGATACTCCCAGGTATAGGTACGCATCAGAGGATGGTCAAAAGACCAAGGTGGAAAATTCTTAATAACTCATATATAAAAATAATTAAAATGTTTGAAAAAGAAATACATTACAGGTAAATAAGGTCTCATACTGGTACTAGGTGCAAGATACATCTGATGAAGTATCGGAAAAAGGAGCCATTACTGTAAGGCAAAGGTGTGAAGGGTTGTCTCACAATTCCAAGGTATTCAGTATGTAAATACTGTGGTTTAAATTCATAAAAGGGGTATAAAATGGTGCAAAGATAGCACTTCTATACAAACTGACACTTCTTCCCTGGACACTTATCATGAGCTTATAGAAAGAACAATAAAGTTGATTGTTGGGTATGTAGTCACCATGTCATTCAGGGAATGTTGTGCTAATGTCTATTTCATTGCACTCAAATCAAACAACACTTCACTCACTATGTGGAACTCACACACTTGAACCTTATAATGTCACAGGTTCCCTACATTTAAAATTAACAAGGTATCCAAGGTATGATCAGAACAACATCATGTGTATTAACAAAATGGTACAGGAGCTGAAGGTATTTATTTGGGAACCAGGGTTTGTAACACAATCTTACAAGGAGGATCTAACTGAATTAAACTTGTTTGGGGATCTTTTAGAAATTATTAAATACACAAAACCTAATAAAAAAAAAATTATATGTGAGTGCATTAATAAACTGTGTAATAATAGAAGGAATGTTGGGGTACAGTAAAACATATAGTCATCTTATCGCAGAATGGAACATGCAAGAAGAAAGCGTGGATGAAAAGGGTGCCCGTTGTAATGTTCCTTATAATGCTTTTTCTAACACATTGTCTAATAAACCATGACACTACCACAGGGGTTATGTTATATGTGTGGGCATAGGCTTATAGATGGCTACCGGTGAATTATTTTGAAATGGGTCTTATAAGAACATTGCTACTTGATGCAATGGTAACACAACAGAAAAATCTAAAAGAAACATATGAAATAATTAATGTGTAAGAACGGTAAATAGAAATACAAATGGTATTTGGAAAAGTACAAGCACCTCTTTACACTGTCCCAAAGTTATAAGGTTGGTTTGAGATTTGGTAACATAACAACATTTGGTACATAGGGAATTAATAAACAATATCGCAGACATTGTGGTAAGAGAGTTTCAAGCAATAAAACACTGAATTAAAATGTAGCACACACTACCTTACAGCTGCAACTTTGGATATTGTGTCACATTACAAACAGTATATGGGTTAAAGTGTTGGACATACTTCACAAATTCTTCTGATGCAGCAGAAATAAAATAAAGGTTAAATTAAATTACTCAGGTTAAAAATGAATTGCTGAATAAATAAACATAAAGGTGTGATTCCCGACAGTTGGTTCACCAGGTCGAACCCCAGTACCTAGTTCGCATGGGTTGAAAATTGGTTTGGCGGCATTATGCAATCAATGGGAAGATTAATATTTTTTGTCATGATAATGTTGTTGATTTTCTATATATTAGTGAAATGCTTCAAGAAGATTTTCCAGTGCATTAAGAAGAAATCAGATGATGCAATTTATGAGAGATATGAACTTTTTTCGGAGTTATGACCCCTCAAATTTCATGAGGATGGAACTGATAAAGCCAGATATGTGACCGTACATATTCCTTCAGCAATTCACGAATATATGCATGCTTATGTCTTTCATTATTATTTTCATTGCAATTAAGAGTACATAGAAATGATTCAGAATATATATTAGTTGTAAGTTGCAGAGGATGTCACATGTGTCGAATGGCCTCAGGCTTAGATATGAGGCCTACCCTCTATCTAAAGTAGGCAGGTGTTTGTCTGAAGCAACAATTATTATTGTTTGATATTGTTTAGTCTAACGGTATAAGTGTTATTATGGAAATAGGCAGAGCCGGCCCTAGGCATAGGCATTCTAAGCAAATGCCTAGGGGCGACTGGAATGCCTAGGGGCATTCCAGGGCTCTGCCGATGGCCTCCCCAGTGTTCGCAAATACGTGCTACAGCGCATATTTTACCACTTACCGGGTCCCCGGGGACGTGCTGTGTTGTGGCCAATCCCTGACAGCTGGCTGCAGCACAGTGCATCCCCCTGCAGAGACAGACATAACGCTGTCTGTTAGAGCAGCCGATGAGAGTCAGATAGACTCTCATTGGCTGCTGCTGTGGAAAGCCATGCTGGGATCAAGTGTCTGATCCCAGCATCGGCACAGCGTCCGTGCACGGGACTGGGACAGTGTTTGTTCCCAATGCCGGGTAAGCCTCCATGGTGGGTACCTTGTGAAGTGGCGGCGGGAGAAGCTTGGCACCGGGCGCGAGCTGAGTGGAGCTTGCTGCCTGGAAGCCAAGTTACGGCGGCCGTGGTTTGGCACTGGCCGCGAGCTATTGGCTTGCGGTCCAGCAGCCAATAGGAGGCAGGCGCGACAAGCCAATCACGGATCATCGCGTCAAAGCCCCGCCCACCTGCGGCATCTTGAATAGATGCTGCTGAGCGGGAACGTTCAGTCCGTCGGCGGAGGGGAGGAGTGAAGACCTCCCGAAGATAAGTGAAGAGCGGCACAGCAACAGTTCCGGCGGCCGCACAAAAGAGGCAAGAAGACGGCGCTATCAAGAAGGAAGAGGCGGCGCCACTGGCCTGGACGGGCCAGCGGCAGAAGACTGAAGCTGAGGACCAAAGAGGACTGCGGGGGAGGAAAGCAAAAGAGCTATCGAAGCTCCCCCCCGCAGCCTCTTCCACCGTGCGGGTAGGCGGCCTTGGGCCACCGTTATTTACCCCTCCCTAGATCGCCAGGGTTGTCGGGCACTAGGCCCATGGTATAAATTCAGGCAATAGGCCTGTAGGTATATAGGCGGGCACAAGGCCTGGGCTACATAGGGGGCATTAGGCCTAATTGAAGGAATCTGCCCCCCCAAAATAGGTGTGTGACCTGGGCATTAGGCTCATAAAGGGCAAATAGGTGGGTCCCCAGTAGTTAACCCACCAATTTGCCCTTTAGTGATCTGGACCTAATGCCCAGGTCACTCCTATTTGAGGGGCAGCTATGGGGGACTCCTGGGGGCTCTGCAGAGGGGAACTACTACTGGGGGCACTGCAGAGGGGGGCTACCACTGGGGCACTGCAGAAGGGGGACTACTACTGGGGGCACTGCAGAGGGGGGACTACCACTGGGGGCACTGCAGAGGGGGGGGCTACCACTGTGGGCACTGCAGAGGGGGGGCTACCACTGGGGGCACTGCATAGGGGGACTACTACTGGGGCAGTACATAGGGGGATTAAAGGGCATTAATGTGCGGCATCATGTGTAAAGGGCATTAATGTGCAGCATCATTTGCAAGGGGTATTACTGCATGGCATAATGTGTAAAGGCTGGGCATTGCTGTGTGGCATAATATGTAAAGACCGGGCATTAATGTGTGGCATAATGTGTAAAGGCTGGGCATTGCTCTGTGGCATAATGTGTAAAGGCTGGGCATAGCTGTGTGGCATAATGTGTAAAGACCGGGCATTAATGTGTGGCATGTGTGAAGGCTGGGCATTGCTCTGTGGCATAATGTGTAAAGGGCATTAATGTGAGGCATAATGTGTAAAGACTGGGCATTTATCCTTTGATAAATATGCCTATTACCTCCCCCCAGTGGTGCCTAACCCTAACCCCTCCTCCCTGCAGCCTAACCCTAATACACTCCGGGGAGTCAGAAAAAAAGAGATTTGCCCCCCAGCACACTACAGCAAAAACAATACTTAAATCCTACATGATAATAGAGATTTAGAGGTATTAGTTACACACATTTGCAAATATATGAATAAGCACCAGGCCAATAGTCAAGGCTCCTCTATACTGGCATCCCTAGCATTAAGGGGTTCACGTCCGAGAAGCAAGGCACCCCAAAAAAATTCCAGCCAAGGGCCATCTCCAGGGCATCACACGAAAAAGGGAAAAAGGTGATAGTGAAGTATAAAGAAAAGATGTGTAAAGATAAATCAATAAGTGTTAATGAAATGATAAAGAATTAAAATAACATAAATAACAAATAGAGAAGTGATAAAAGTATTCTATGTGAATTAAGTGGTGATGCCATGAGAAAGGCCCAGTCAGAACCCCCCCGGGGGCCCAACTCCCAAACGCTCACCCCAAAATAATTATTGCTACATAATGGTAGCACCCACTCTGGGTCATATAATTACAATTGATGTACTGCATGATAACAGTACATATATAAACTGAGAGCTAACTTACCTTGAAGGTACCCCAAAAAACCTCCACATGGCACTATAAGCATCAGCACCTCCTCCTAATGCTGACTGCCTTCATGCCTCTCCAAACTTGCAAAAAAAAATGGTGGTTGCTCAGATCAGCTTAATTGCATAACACAGGTGCTTGTAAAGGGCGGGGTTTACACTGAACACAGAAAAAAAGAGATTTGCCCCCCAGCACACTACAGCAAAAACAATACTTAAATCCTACATGATAATAGAGATTTAGAGGTATTAGTTACACACATTTGCAAATATATGAATAAGCGCCAGGCCAATCGTCAAGGCTCCTCTATACTGGCATCCCTAGCATTAAGGGGCTCATGTCCGAGAAGCAAGGCACCCCAAAAAAATTCCAGCCAAGGGCCATCCCTGGATAGGGGAGTGCCTATCCCTAATCTACCCCCCGGGAGCTCCTAAATCTAACCCCCCATTCTGGGGAAACTTAACATACTTACCCAAGGATGGACGTTAGGGGTTCTTGCATCAGTATAAGGATAGCTGGCATCCCATCCGCCAGCAATATAACTACATCCGCATTTAAACACAGATTGCTAGTGGGATTATCTGCTAGGGGGCACCAGTCAAAATTTTGCCTAGGGCACCAAATTACCTAGGGCCGGCTCTGGAAATAGATATAAATCAGAACTGTGGAAAACTATTTCTTCACTAGCAAGACAGAATCATGGGTTAGTTTAATACTAACAGACTAGAAGACAGCATGTCTCAGATCTGTCTAAGCAAGAAGGGAGCTAATCAAGATAGCCTTGGCCTATATGCGGTCACCAGTATTTTGAGAACATAGAAAGGAGATTATAGGTTTTGTTATGATTAAAACATATTATCAGTGAAATGTTTAGTGCGCATGAATATTGACTTAATGAATTAATATTCGCCATTTTATAATATGTCAGTAGCAGAGAGGAAAGAAGTATAAAAGATTGATCAAATAGGGGAGGGGTCGGTCAGTCGGGTTGAGCAGGAAAGATCATAGGCCGATAGAGTTGCGGGGCGCTGGGCTGTAAGTATAAACAGGGCTGGCTGTCACCTTGTGAGTCTAGGCTAGGCATTGCAAATAATCATTTTGTTACTGCTGCTGAACTAATGTTTTTGTATGTTATAAGTCAGCTTTGTCAATAATACAATAATACAGTGGTGCATGTAGAATTGATTTGCTTTTTTTTTTTTTTTTTAAAGCATTTTTATTGGTTTTTCATATTTTCATCCATAAATTTAACATGAAATATACAATTGTCAATATATTAATCCAGATGTTATAAAGAACAATATAAATGATATACATATTCTTAATATATCTGGCAATATGTTAAGTGGAAGAGTCAGAACCACACTTTAATCATCAATTTAGTCAAGATTATACAATAATTCAGTCTAAATAATAGCAAAAAACCTTCAATATTATTATTTAAGACTGTACATAAACTGAAGTTCAGCGTATAACACTTAGGACAAATAGACATAAAACATAAAACACCTAGGGAAGGAAGGGGAAGGAAAAGAAGGGGTGTATATCTTAATTAATTGATCTGAATAAATTTGGCTCTATCGATTGAAGTATTATTGGAATTCAATAAAAGTTAGTGGAATTGGTAAGAGAGAAGTATATATAAGTATCATTACTAATTTTGCTAAGATGAATATAAACGTCTGAGCAAAATCCAGTCTGTATTCTCAAATAATTTGATAATATGATCTTGAGTAGCTTTATCTAGTGTATTAATATATGTTTCCCATTTAGTATAACATTTTTCTACTCCTTTATTTATATCTGGCATGGTCGACCTTCTGTCATAGTATAACAACTGTAGCAATTTATTTTTTACTTCTGCAAGACTCGGGGAAGATCTATTGATCCAATGTACTAAAATAACTTTTTTTGCTACGGTAATCAGATTAACAATTAGGGAATTTTTAAGTTTTTATGTGTTCCGACATTCCATTATTGTAAGTTAGCACATAAACAAGCTAAAGGGTTGGGTGTTAGATTAAGTGTAAATAGTTTATTAATCATTTGAACAACTTTGTTCCAAAATTTTCTTATTTTACCACATTCCCACATGGAATGTATAAAAGTAGCATCAACATTATGACATTTAGGACAAATACCCGTTTCCGATTCAACCATATGTTTACGCTGTGCTGGGGAAATATATGCCCTATGCACTGTCCGAAGATGTACTTCCTGTAAGTACGATGATTGTAATTTCCTTAAAGTAGGATGTATATAATCTGTTAAATCAGAAAGAGAAGACATTGATGATATATCCATCTTCCATGTATTATTTAAGGAAACCCACTGAGCCGCAGAGTGACCGTCGACCAAGTGCTCATATAACATACTAATTTTGTAGGGGACACTATTTCATCTCTTTAAAAGTGCTTGGAGAAAGACAGTTTCATTATCCTCATCTGAAATTGTAGGTATAGTAGCTATGTAATGTCTTGTTTGCAAATACATATAAAAATGCTGTTTTGGTATTTGATATTTTTGCTGCAAATCAGTAAAAGACATAAGAGATCCTCCAGGATCAAAGACTTTAGTAATGTTTGACAGGCCTTTTTCTCTCCACCGAAGATAGTTACTATTATTCAATGAAGGAGGGAAGGCTGGGTTGCCCCATAAGGGAATATATGGTGAATGTAAATGATTACTTCTTAATTTCTTATTAATAGAAATCCATGAATAAAAGGTGTCTTTAAATAAGATATTTTGTAAAATAGAATGAGGGATGTCCTTAATGTTGGAGTGTAATAACGCACATGGGGAATTTGGTGAGAAGAATGCTAAATCTAATCGTTTATCTGTGTAATCTCCTTTTTCTAATATCCAGTCATTAATATATCGAAAAGATATAGATAGAGAGTAGCTCTTAAGATCTGGGAGACCAAATCCTCCCTTGGAACGAGTACTTGTCATTCTAGCCCATGCTATTCGTGGTCGTTTACCTTGCCATATAAAATACAAAAAATTATTAGTAAGAATTTTAATATCTTTTAGGGAAAGATTAATTGGTAGCATTTGCATCAAATAAACAACTTTGGGAAAATTATGGATTTTACTATTGACAATTTACCTAATAATGAAAGGAGTAATGCCTTCCTATTTTCTAATAAAGATTTAGATTTAGCTATCATAGGTGTATAATTGGCAGTATAAAGTTGTGATAAATCTGCAGTAATATTGACTCCTAAATATTTAAGGGTGTTTGAAACTCCTCGAAAAAACTGTATAAATGGTAAAGAGTTAAAATAAGACTTTGACCCTTTGATAGGCATTACCTGTTTTATCCAAATTAACTTTATATCCTGAAATAGACCCAAAAGAAGATATGATATCCATAACTACTGGGAACGTATTACAGGGATTAGATATGAAAAGCAACATATCATCCGCGAAAAGCGCTATTTTCAAAGTGACATCTCCAATTGTGATTCCCTCCACTTGTGAGGATGTTCTTATTGCTATTAGCTAGCGGTTCAACTGCTACAGCAAATAGGAGTGGAGAGAGGGGGCAACCTTGTCTTGTTCCTTTATATATCTTAAATGGTGAGGATACATATCCATTACAAGAAATCTGTGAAATTGGGTTTGTATATAATGTTTTTGGTATGTCAATAAAGGATAGAGGAAAGCCAAATCTGATCAATGTTGAGTAGAGATGTTTCCAAATCACAAGGTCGAATGCCTTTTCTGCATCAAATGTAACTATCATGTGAGGAACAGCACATTGGGAAGATTTCAGATGTTGTACTGCAGCCAGTACTCTTCTGACATTTACCACAGAGTGTCGTCCCATAATAAACCCAGATTGATCCGTATGTATGATTTGTGGAAGAATGTGTTTCAATCTCTCTGCTTACATTTTTGTTAATATTTTGTAATCAACATTGAGCAATTATATTGGTCTATAAGATCCTGGAAGTGATAAATCTTTACCTGGTTTAGGCAATGCTTTAATTATTGCAGAATTAAAGTAGAGTGGAACTGATTTCGTGTTAATAATATGGTTATAAAATGAGACTAAAGTGTCCCCAATTTGAGGTAAAAGAATTTTATAGAAGGTCGATAATCCATCCGGGCCTGGGGCTTTAGAAGATTTCAGCTGCCTTATTACTCCACTGACTTCTTCAAGTGTAATAGGTTCTGCTATAGTAATTGCGAAGCCTGATGTGATCTGCGGGAATGAGAGATTATCCCACCAGGAAGGGGTTAATTCAGTAGATTCGGTTAGAATATCAGTATATGAATAAAGATTATCATAAAATGACTTCATAACTTCCGTAATCTGACTACTAGAGGTGGTTAGAGTACCTTCATCTGGCTGTAATGGGTGAACTACCATTGGTTTTCTAGTTCCTTGCAATAAATTTGTTAACAATTTTCCCGCTTTATTGCCGAATTTATGAAATTTGTAGTTTAGTAAAAATAGATGTCTATCCTCCTTTACTTTTCATGTATTCATCAAAATGAATTTTTGCTTCATTATATAATGTTTTAGTGGAGGGAGTCGGGTTAGTTTTAAATATTTGATAAGCATCAGTGAGTTTAGTCTGAATATCTAAGTATGCCTTTGCTAAACTTTTTTTTCTGTTGAAACATAAGAAATAATATTACCTCGCAGAACTGATTTTGCATCTTGCCAAAATAATGAAGGATTAGAATCTGCATGAGAGAGATTAGCGTTTTTATAATCCATCCATGCTGTCTCTAATTTATTGTGAAAAGAAATTGACTGTGAGAGATATGTTGGGAACCTCCAAAGTCGGTATTGTCCTCTATCTAAAGTTGTCTGTATTTCCATCCAAACCAATGCATGGTCAGATAAAACTATTGACTCAATGTTTGTTTTCAGAACTTGTGGGAATAGAGAACAAGATGTTAAAATGTAATCTATTCGTGAAAGGGTATGATGGGCTGCAGAAAGACAAGTATATTCTTTTTCTATGGGATTAATTGCCCTCCAGATATCTATTAATTGAAGTCTCGTAGCTAGAGCGGGTATTCCTAATTTAGGTAACGACATTGAAGAAGAGACATTCTGCGATCGGTCAAAATATGGGGAGGAAATTAGATTGAAATCACCACAAACTATCATAGAATTTGAATTACATACTAATAGCTTGGTTAAAAGTAATCAAAAGAAGGACTTCTTATAAACATTTGGAGCATAGACATTACAGGGTACATATTCGGTTTTGTCAGTACACAACTTGCTTATAACATAGCGCCCATCCAGGTCTGCTTCTACAGAAATTACAGAAAGAGGAATGGAGCGTTTGGCTAAAATACAACCCCTCGTGATTTGGAATTAAAAGGAGCTGCTGCTATTATTGTCCAATTAAGCATTTGCAACTTAGTCGTCTCTTCTGCCGTTAAGTGAGTCTCCTGAAGGCAAACAATATCAATTTGTTGCTTAGATAAGTACATAAGGATTTTACGTCTCTTCACTGGAGAGTTTATCCCTCCTACGTTCCACGTACCAATTTTAAGTGCCATATGAGCATATGATAAACAGTAAGAATAAATCTATTATATAAGAAGCCATAACTTGACATACATCGTATTGTGATATATAGTGACGGGGAAGGAAAGTCCACAAGGGAAGAAAAACAGACAAACATAGACATGGGGAAGACATAACTTATTATACTCCTTTCCAATAATGAGATAAGAGGTAATCATTTTAAAAGTATCAAACTAGTCAATATTTTCAGTAATACTTCAAACATCTTATCTTATTTATATTAAATAAGACTCAACAGAGCTCCGTGCTATAACCCTCTGATGTTTTTTTTTTGGTCCAATCTAGATAAAATCTTTCTACCTAAATGTGTAAATATAATTTTTCTATAGTAATGCAGAAACTTTTCTAGTGTAGTTATATATAAGTATAGAGCATTTAACAATCTAATTATACTTAGCCATTGATTTGAATGAGTTCATAGTGAATCTTCTAGGACTTCAACACCTAAAGAACTGAGTCATATTAAACTTATCAAGTTATTTTTTGGTCAAAACAAGTCCAGAAAAACAATTAAAGTGATATATGGATAAGATGAAATCAGCTTTCTGTAGATGGAACATCTGATATATCTTGAGAAGTAGCCTCTCTTTCCTCACGGATATAGGCCATCATATCTGATGGATTGGTAAAGTCCTTGTAAGAAGAGCCGTCAAACAATCGAAGTCTGGCTGGATAGATTAGAGCAAACTTATGTTTGTCCGCAGCTAGTTGCGAGCACACTGGGGAGAAAGCCTTCCGAGCTCTAGATAACTCCACAGAATAATCTTGAAAAAGATAGAGCTTCTTGCTCTCCCAAATGATTGACATTGTTTTCTTCTTTGATGCCATCCAGAATGCCTGCTTGTGCAAGTAATTAAGACATCGAAAAAGTACAACTCTCGGTCGCGTATTAGTTGAATCAGAAGTTTGGCCCAGTCTGTGTACTCTCTCCACTACTAAGTCATGACATTCCTCCTCAATACCAAGTATGTTCGGCAACGTATTACGGACAAAGTGAGCCAGTGCTAAACCTTTGATAGTTTCCGGAAGACCAACTAGTCTGATGTTATTGCGACGAGACCTATTTTCTAGGTCGTCAATTTTATTCCATAAATGATAGTTATCTTGCTCCAACTTCTTCACTGTATGTTTTAGTTTTGAGACATCCTGAAAAGCTTCTCCCACTCTCTGTTCCGTCACTGTGACCCTGTGAGTTAAATCCTTTAATTGCGATGTAATATCGGAAACAGCTTGTAATAGAAGTAGGCCCATCGTTGCTTTAATTGCTTCCACGACATCATTATAAGTAATAGGAGCATCTGATACATTGCGGTTTTGTTTAGGAGATAATGAGTCTTGTGGTAATATAGCTTTTTTGGCTACAGGTGATGCAGGATCTTTACCGGTGCCTGAAGTCATTGCTGTTTCAGCTCGGCGTTTTTCTTGCCTCTGTGGTTGCGGTTTCAGTTGGCCAGATGAAGGAAAATATTTTTCCATAGGAATTAGGCGTGCTATTGTCTTATAATAAGAACAGTCAATGGATCTTTTAGAGTAGGAAGAGTTGCGGGTTAGCAACGGATCTCTGTGTTGGCAGTTATTACTGCATCAGAATTATATTCAGGTTGTGGAGTGTAATTATTTTGAGCACCACATGGATTAGAGAACAGTCATGAAATATGTAATATATAATATTAGCAGGCAAGTATAGAGACCTGGCCAGTAGTGCTGATGTCGTTTCCAGTGGTTGTGGGGAAATAGCAAGGTGGAAATTGCTGTGTGAATCTTGATGTGGAAGGGTAACTCTGCAGAGTATATTTATTATTTTGACAGAATCTTAATGACAGAATGGCGGACGGCTCTATCAATAGTGTCTAGCTGCACTTAATTGTTACCTCAAGTATTAATATAGTCCCTATTGTTATAGGGATGCCTCTTCTTATCTCCTCAGACCTGAGATGCTGCGCTACCAATGCCGGTGGATGAAACAGCGTCCCCAATCCTCCGGGTGAGGCTGCGATCAGTCAGGCCGAAAATCAAGGTCGCGGGCTCACCTCCAGTTCTAGGCCACACTCTCGATCAGCGGGCGGGAGCAACGAGAGACGGCTCACTCAATGTAGCAAGCTTCAGATGTTTATCTCGGACCCGCGATGTAGCGTTACCAACGCCGGTAGTATATAACGGCTTCCTTCGTTCTCTGGATGCGGCCATGTTTGGTCAGGCCACAGTCTCAACCTCAGCGCTAGGCCTCACACTAAAACAGCGGGCGGGAGGTTCAGGAGATAGCTCAGTCAATGCAGCGGGCTCCGGGTGTTTATTACAGTTCGAGATGGCTGTACTCAGACCGCTTACTTCCTCCTGGTTTCTCTATTTAACAATCTCCCTAGGGAGAGCTAATCTATCTGCGTCTTCCTCAGTCCACATCCAAGCCACGCCCCCTAATTGATTTGCTTTTTAAGTAAAACATTGTCATTTATTTTAAAGTTGGTATTGGTGTGAATTATTCAATTTCTTCTTATAATAAGTAAGGTTTAAAAATAATATTCAAAACACCTTGTGATATCAATATATATATATATATATATATATATATATATATTATAGACCTCAGATATATATATGCAAATAATCATCTATACTATATTTTATATAGATTATTATTGTTATAAAATATGACCCTGATATAAATTAATTGTGGCTGTGGCACGTGCATGTCACACCTAACTTGCACAGCTAGAACCCTAGCTCCCACTGCACGCGCCATGCACAATAGGTGTTTCCGGCAGTAACAGAAATGAAGAGGATGGGGAATGAGGGGCATAAGTATAGTGGGACAGAAGTGGGCTGGAATAGGAGAAATGGACTGGCTGAGATTACCCGCAGATGCCGGGTCCATTTATTTACTAGTGTGTTTGTGTATATATTATATATATATATTGTGTGTATATATACACACAAACAACAATAGATATGGATAGGGAATGTGGGATGTCTGTGGGCATGTAGGTAGATACGGGGGTATCTGGTGAGGTCTTAGGAGCATCTGGCGAAAGTTGGTGCTATGGGAGGTGCATCATAGCATGCGCTCACTCTGGATACCAGGGCCCCATGGAACACCTCTGCATCCACTAGATTGGTGGCAGGTGGTGAGGTGGTTGTGGGGGGACACTGTATGTTTTATTTGTACTAGGCTCATCATGTCTTATGGCAGCCCTGAGTGCAGGGGATGCCATTGCTATGGTGCTCGAACTGCCGCTTGGGTTGCGCCTTCTCTGCACCCCTCTCATGCCACTAAACAAGTAAAGAGAGAGGGAACTTTACAGACAGTGATCGCACTTAAGTGCAATAGCATGGCAGTAAGGGACTCATCACTAGAAGCTGAGCGGATCCCCCCTGAACGTGCTCTACAGTAAAACAATGTCTCATTGGGTTACTGTAATGCTGCCTCTCGGTTCTGGGACTGCTGCGTCCCGAAAGCTTGTGTAATACTGGTTGTCTGGTGGAAATTTGGTGCAGTGCTAAGGCTATTGGGGGGAACATCCTCTTGGGGGAAATTATTGCAACGATCAAGGTATAGTGATATACTAATCCCGCCTTCTTTGGTGTTGATTCCACCTAGAGTTGATTTGGTGCCGCCCATGTGAGGTCAATTTCAGAAATTTTGCCAGGGCCACTTTTAGTCCCCAATCTGCCTCTGATTGAAAGGGAGAAGGTTAAAGATCCTGAGATCTTCCTTCTAGTTACATGGAGTTTGTAAGAGCAACTGAGCTCAATAATTGAATACTGGTGGAGGAAGCATTTGTTTTTATTATCATGGATAAGAAAATAATCCATTGATGTGTGGATTGGCTTGCCACTGTCTCCACCAGAGGTTCTACTACTAATGCAATAATTAAATGAGACAATGGGCACCCCTGGAGTGTGTCATTTGTGGTAACAAAGAGCAAAGAGTCTCAGTCGACCCCATTGGCCAACACCGATGCTCTAGGGTTATTATAAGGGCTGCAACACCATTATAAAACTTCCCATCCCATCACCTTAAACATACTGTAAATGACCAGGCTGTCTAGTCAAATGTTTTTGTCAGCATCTAACTGAGTGAGATTGATGGTCCTTCAGGTGTTGTCAAAGCCTGACAGCCAGAGATAAAACTGGCCTGATCTGGATGAATTAGGGCCCTGATTCAGAGCCGAACGCTATTTGTGAGCACTTGCTCTGAATCAGGGCGTTTTTTTTTTTAGCCCCCCCCCGCCTCCAGGCAACTCGCTAAGCTGTGGGTGATCACCCACAGCTTTAGCGGGTGGCCTGGCGATGGTCGCGACCATCGGGCTTGCAATGAGACCCTTGTGGTAGGGTCTCATCCACCGCAAGCCCCAGTGAACTCCCTGCTCTAATAGAGCAGGAAGTTCACTACTGACATCACGTGAGCCACCCCCAATTGGCAGGCGTTGCTTCAGGAATGACTCCGTTTGGCCAGCCATTCACCCCCCGACCCACCTACTAAACGGGGCAAGTTGTCAATCAACATCGACAGCCGCCCCATTTTGCTACGAGCCCTGAGTGAGTGAAGTTCTCACTCACTCCGGGGCTTGCATGCACACTGCCCGGCCATCAACCCACTTGCGAGCACCATGCGCTCGCGAGTGGGTCTGAATTAGGTCCTAATTCTTGTAGCAGAGGGCCCAGCCTGTTCGCCAAGATCTTAGCATATATTTTGACATTTAAATTCAAGAGAGAGACAGGTCAGTAATTATTACATAGCTCTGAGTCACAACCAGGTTTTGGTATTACAACAATGTGCCAAAGGAAGCCCAATCCAATATTTGAATAAATAACTCTTTTGAAAAAGGCTCTAAGGCATCTAAAAATGTTTTATCTTATTGTGGGTTGAGACCCTCGGGGCCAGGGGCCGCTACAGGCTTAAGATTTTTCATAGCCGGTAGAAACTCACCGTCTATGTCAGCATTCACTGTCATTAACTGTTAGTCAGAGAGCCGAGGGAATAACATGTCATATAAATATAGGTTAGAGGAAAGGCCCTTATGAGTAAATCTAGAAAGAGTCTTTGGCAAATTGTAAAGTTAAGTGTAATAATTGTGGAGCTCTCTTGTATGGAATAGATACTGGAGCCTGTTTAGATTTAAGAAATCTGTGTTTAGTGTAGATAATTAGAAGCCTAGGGAGTTAGGGAGTCTGGTATGTGGCATTATGCTGCTTCTTTGCCAATACTAAGGCTATTTGGCTAATGCAGGGTACACACTACATGATGTGTGTACCCAGCAACAGCACAATGTGATGGCACGATACATCACGCCATCCATACACACTGCAGGATGTAGTGGACGACCACATAATTAGCACTTCATAGGTAGAAAATGACCAATCTCCCAGCGCTAATTGTTAATCAATCTAATCGGCTTTAACCACTTGCCTGGCATGGTCGTATCAGATACGACCATACCAGACTGGGCTTTCCCTGACATGGTCATATCTGATACGACCAGTCAGGAAAGTACTCTGGGCGGCTACAGGAAAATAATTTTCTAGCAGCCGCCCATCACAGAGGGACCTCCTGGCCCCTCTGCACATTGTCCCTCCCCGTGGGCCGGCCGATCACTGCTAGCAGTGATCGGACAGCCTAACGAAAGCGCACCCACCCCCGACAGCAGCCCGGCGGCTGCTGACAGGGCAGAGAAGGCAGCGCTGATAGCGCTGTCCTTCTCTCCCTCCTCCGGAGCTAGCAGCAGCCCGGCGGCTGATGGCAGAGCAGAGCAGCTGCCGGGCAGGGAAGGACAGCGCTATCAGCGCTGTCCTTCTCTCTCTCTCCACCCCCACTAGCAACAGCCTGGCGGCTGCAAACTATGCTGAGCAGCCGCCGGGCAAACAGAAGGTAGCGCTATCAGCGCTGACCTTTTCCCTGCCCCCACCCCACCGCCCTGTCAGCGGCTGCAAATAGTAGAGGGAGCAGCCGCTGGCCAAATAGCCAACCCCTCCTCTCCCTCCTCCATGTTTGCAAGCCCCACCCCACATATAAATGCAAAGCCCATAAAGTATCTGTATGTTTATATATATATGTATATATATATACACACTCACACATACTGTATATATATATATATATATATATATATATACACACACACATACTGTATATATATATATACATATATATATATATATATATATATATACATATACACACACTATATATATATATACGTGTGTGTGTATATATATATATATATATATATATTAGAAAGAAAACATAGAAAGGGGGCGCCACATCATTCTTAAAAGTACAACAATATTTTATTGCAATCTTTAAAAATGACAATGCTCGTACCAGAACAAGCGGTCAGAGCCACTGCTAGCGTAAACAGCACAATAGGGAGACGTCCGGTCTGTAACCTGGACGTCTCCAAGGACTTCTCTGGGAACTGGTTCCTCTGCACACTCCAAAACGCCAAGCCACGCCACTACATGTTTCGTCATAAGACGGAGGCATATATATATTTAAAATGTGTGTGTGTATATATATATATATAATTATATATATATACATACACACACGTGTGATCTATACACATGGATATATACATATACTATGTATATACAGTATGTATATATGTATATATGTGTATTTGCGCATATATACCATATATATATATATATATGTGTGTGTGTGTGTAGCCTCCAACCGATGTCAAACAATCGATTGTTTCTAAGTTGAACCAATCGGTCATCGATGGTACAGCTGTCAATGACCAGAACTACAGTATACCATAAAAAGTTTAATTTTTATGGTATATGGTGTTTAAAAAAAAAAATGTGTTGAAATAGTTTTAAAAGGCTGTTCCTGACCTAATTCAATCATAAAAAACCCCGACAATTTCGGAGCGGTTTTTGGACAAAAAATTTGTCAGTTAAGTGGTTAAGTTACCAGCAGCAAGTACACAAAGGGCCTGATTCAGACCCACTCGCAAGCGGCTGTCCGCTCGCAAGTGGGTCGATGTGCACTGCGCATGCGCACGATGGCGGGAGCTCCGTCGTGCTCATGCGCCAGACGCGACGAGCGAAGGAAAGTCCTTCGCTCGTTGTATCTGATCAAAGGGGGCGTGCTGTCGATGTTGATTGACAGCACGCCCCCTTTGGTGGGCGTGCCGGGGGCGTGCCTCCCTGACGGGGGCGTTCCCAAGGGAACGCCTACCGTCAGAAGCCGGCCCACTGACATCACTAGTGATGTCAGTGGGAGTGATTTTGCCTCTGATAGAGCCAAAATCACTGCGGGCCTTGCGGTTGAAAACCTCAACAGCAGGCTCCGGCTCGCAGTTTCGATGGTCGCGATGGTCAAACTGCACGCGTGACCCACAGCTATACGAGCGTCCAGGAGGACGCTCCAGAATTATGGAGGGCGGCCCTCATTCAGAGCGTTCGCTCTGCTCAGAGCGTACGGCTCTGAATGAGGGCCAAAGTTTGTGCAACAACAATGAAGGACAAGTCCTATGAAGAAAAGGGGGAAGGAAGTACTGTGCTAGGTTCTAGCCTACATAAATAGTACCATACAATGAAATACAATGAAATAGAATACAATACCAAGTAAACTTTAGTACAATATCTCAATAGAGAAAACATGAGATTCCAGCGAAATAGTAATATGTAAAATGATGTATCTCATATATAAATATCATTAGATAGAAATTTTAGTACATGTAACACATTGAACATAGAAAAAATTACTTTCCCCAGAGACAAGTACAAAAAGAAAAGATATATATAAACGATTCTATTGTAATTTAAAATTTAAAAGATTGATTGCTCAGAAAATCAGTATTGGATTTGTGCATATAAAAAAGTAGGCTGTTCTTTTATGCACATTGAATCACTCATCCAGAATGTAAAGATCCAAGTTTCTATATTGTATTTAATTAAACTCTGTGTTGGCATCCCAGCACAGGTATACTAATATGTGTCCATTCTTCCCAGATTGCAACATTCATTGGAATATTGTTCCAACCCATATTACTAAAGTTGGCATCCCAGCACAGGTATATTATTCCATATCCAGCGTGTTAAATCTGCCCCGGCACTCCCCGTGTATACAGTAACCTGTAATTCAAATGTTGGTTCCTGCAGCAGCGTGGTGTCTGTGACATCACAGACAGCCTTACATCCAATAAGTGTCATTCTAAGTGCCTGGAGTACGGAGTCCAGCTATGCCGCGGTCACTCCGACATCGCTAGCAGCCTTTCTATCCAACAACTACTATTCAAATTATTTGGACTACGGAGTTTAGCTATGCTGCGGTTATTCCGTGAACCCCGGCCAGCGGCATCCCACGTGTTCACCTGGACTTGTTACTAGACATCTCACACCTGCCCGACTCACTATAGATCTGAGTAAGGGAAGCGGCTACCCCCTCACTGCCATTGAGGAAAGGGTACAGACACCATGACGCTGCAGGAACCAACATTTGAATTACAGGTAACTGTATACACAGGGAGTGCCGGGGTCGGGGAGTTTATCACAATCCACGGCAGATTTAACACGCTGGACACAGATTAATATACCTGTGCTGGGTTGCCAAATTTAGTAATATGGGTTGAAACTATATTCTAATAAATGCCGCAATTTGAGAAGACTGACTTACACACACCAGACTTTGGCATCAGCAGATGTAATCAGCACATGCGTGGCATTCCTGGTATCTACTTGAACCTTTCGTTCTCTGCCCCTGTAGTGTATGTAAGAGGGGTACAGTGAGTGTCGTTGCCTGCTCCCGTGGAAGTGTAGTCCAGTGGCACCACCTTACGCCGCACACCCTCACCTACAAGCAGTTAGGTGACCGACAGTCTTGGTATGCTGATCGCAAACATGAAGGAGGAGGTCTATAAGAAAGGGAAAGGGTTATGAACTATCCTCCCCAAGCCGCACCTACTTGCCCGGCCGAATCAAGAACTGTCCTACAAGGAGAGGAATTTGGGTTTAAGTGAAGATCAGATCCCGAGTTTCACCCATGGGTACTCACGCACCAGGTGAAGACTCGACCTTGCACTGGAGTGCAAGCTCCACCGTATGCCCTGAAGGAAGATAGACAGAAAGAAACTGACAGACACAGAGGTTCTCACAAGTGGTACTCTTGGGCTTCGTCCCGCTCGATCCCACACACAGGTTCCTGTAGGGGAGATAACAGTAACGTTGTGTAGGACTCTATCCTAATCTAAAGGTGTGTCAGTCTTGTACACTAACTAATTCTACATAAACAACACCCTAACTCAATGGCCCGAGAAGCTATATGTGTGGTGCAATAAAACTTACAAAATTCAACAAATGTCAACAGTGTTAAATAAATTTACCCTGCATGGCACAATAATACATTCAGCATAACAGGCACAGTTACACCATACAAGAGCAACCACAGATGAACGACCTAGACATTGTCCCTTTAATACTGCCTAACTAGAGCTGGCCAGCGGAAGGAGAAAACATGTCAATACGTGGGAGCTTGAAATCCCTCCATGGAGGCAGTGATATTAGCTAAGTGTGGGAAACTGGACCGCTTCTCCACTCAAGGGATATAACCAGAGGGTTGGAGCTGCAGAGCTTATGACACACCTCTGATATAGATCCCCTACACTTCTAACTCTTAAGAGAGCCTGTTATCTAGGCTCACTAGAACAGCATGAAACATTCAGCTAAGCCTCCAACCCTAACCTACCCTTTAGAATCTGAGAATAACCTGGGCCTAATGCTCAGGCTATTATTAGGGGCAATCAGCTTTGCTTCTGACTGTTATTCAGTAACCTGGACCTATTGCCCAGGACCAATTTTATTTTAAGGAGGACTCAGCCTAGTGCCCACCTATTTACCCACAGGCCTAATGCCTGACTGTTCCCCTGGGCCTAGTGCCCAACAGCCCTCGTGGTCTGTTCTTAGACAATGCTTATACATTTGCCCTGCATTCCCATTTTGTAACATGTGTGAGCATGAAAATCGAGGAGTATGCTTTAGCCATACTTGCCTACCCTCTCGATATGGCCGGGAGGCTCCGGAAAATTGGGTGCCGCTCCCGGCCCCTCAGAAAGGCAGTGGTAACCCTCCACCCCCCCTGCTGTTATAAGAGAAACCCTCACAGTGGGGAAGCCGATGGCTTGATTCACGCTAAATCACGTCATTTTGGCCTCACCCCCTGCTTCAAAATGCTGGTAATCTCGGCATTGTGTAGTGGGGGTGGGGCCAAATTGATGAGATCATGTGGCCCCACCACCAAATGCCTGGTGAGATGTCCGCCTGTGCCCCCCTATGCTGGCAACGCCTCTCTGCTATGCTGATCTGGCTGCTCGGCAAGCATGGCTTTAGCTTGTTAGCACATTTGTCATCTCTATCTGTACCTGTTTACCAGCTTACTCCACATACTGTATACAGTGCTACAGCCATGGGGATCCTGCTTAAAATCCTATAGGTAGCCTAAAGGTGTGATGCCCCCATAATTGGGGCATCATTTAAATGGGTAAATATTCCACTGTGTTATTGCAGGAGCTGTTTTGCTGGGGGTTGTTGGCACCCAGGAGAGGAGCTGGGGGCACCTTCCCTGCTGAATTTAGAAGGTGGGTTGTGATGCCTCGTGCAGCCTTATGTGCCTGCCAGGGCATAATATGATTTAATAGCTGGTCAAGTGAGCACTGACAGAGCACCTTGCACCGAAGTCTGTAATTTCCCATCACACCACCTGCAGTATTAACCAGAGACTGTCCAAGGGAATAAAGCAATTCCTAACATAGGACTAGAACACCAGAGTCCATTACTTTAATTCAGTTTCATTGCAGTGGAGAACTAAGGGTATATTAACTAATAATTAGGGTTGTGCGCAAACCCCCATGATTTTGGTTTTGGTTTTGGATCTGTATCTCTTTGCATTTTGGATCTGGATTTGGTTTTGCCGAAACCGCCCCTTGCATGTTTTGGTTTTAGATCTGTATTTTTATTGAAAAAATGTATCAAATCTGCTAAAATCACATAATTATTTTTTTTCCTACAGTATTATTAACCTAACATTAATTTCCAATAATTTCCAGTAAATTTTGACCGCCTCACAGCTCACAATATTGTTTTCATCAGGTTTAGGCCCAAAATTTGCACCAACCTAGCTGGCTGACTAAGCTATGCGGCAGAAGTGGGCGGCACAAACATGTGGCAGTTCAATTTCCAACATGGCACATCAGGAAACATATATTTTTATTATTCAAGAGGCCTGAGGGAGTTGTAGTATGTATGTAGTTGAAGCCAGAGAAAGGAAGGGTTGATTGGAATAAAAAAATGAAATAAAATTTACTACCAAAGTAAATTTATGAGGGAGGAGGGGAGGGGAGGAGGGGAGGCATTTACAAAAAATATTTTAAGGTGCATACACACGGTCAGATATGTCAGATGAATGATTGAACGATTTGAACAATTTACAAATGATTTAAACGATTTGAACGATTTCTGACTGTATTTAAATTAATGGAATCATCCAAATCTGACTGCAAACACATCAGATCTCAGATATCGTTATCTGACAAACGGGAACGCGCATCGTTCATCGTTCATCTGACAAACATGTCAGATATGTCAGGTTTTCCTTCAGATATGAACGATTTTTAAAATTGTTATAGTACAGATCTAAAGGAAAATCTGACCGTGTGTATGCACCATTATTCATTCACATCAGCCCTTGCCCAGGAAAATCCTTGAGTGCTATGCCTGCTGCTTCTGCTGGGAGTGGATTTTCATCCCATAAGGGGACCAGGAAGACTACTAGTAGTGCTTTAAAAACCAATTGACAACCAAGCCGAACAGAGCAAATGCAAGATTTAAGATTCATAGTTTAAGTCTTACAATGTGTCTTTCTTGAGAATCCTTGAGTGCTATGCCTGCTGCTGCTGGGAGTGGCTTTTCATCCCAGAAGGGCTGAAGACGTTGTGTCTTTTTTCCCAATGGACACAGATCTGAAGAGATGCAAATAGCTGTTGGTAAGCAAATTGTCAGCTCAAGTGGCACGTGATGCAGCAAATGCTTCTCCTTCAGTTTCTCCAGCAAATGCATCTGCCAAGAAAAAAAAAAACTTTCACAAAAAAATCCACTAGTGATGCAGATGAGTCAGCACAACCAAGTTTTTTTGTCTTGTGTCCAGGAATGTTAATGTACTTTATCTTATCATGGGCAACAACTGTTTCATCCACTGGTGCCTAATTTACACAAACAACATCCTCATCAACAACATCCTCATCAACAACATCCTCATCATCAACATCCTCATCATCAACATCCCCATCATCAACAGCCTTATTAGCGTCAGCTACACAAATATCCTGCTCATCCTGGTGCACTTCCACAGAAGCATCCTCGATTTCTATGTCAGCATTTTCACTAGTGCTCACATCTTCATAAGAGGCAGAACCACCAGTCATAAATAAAGGTCAAGGCCTTAGCCTTTCCTTGTCATGTCATGTGATGAAACTGGCATATTGCCTATTTTATGTCTTTCTGCAGCTAACTTTCCTTTGATGTTTTCTTCTTTACCACTGTAAAAGATTGGTTCTTTATTTTAGATACCCTGACTTAAGCCCTGTATACCCTTGGGCATCAGCTTTAGTAGATGATGTAGATGGACTAGTATTGTAATGACTGGTGGCATTGGCAGCAGCTCTAGCATTGGTATGTGGTTCCTGCTCTCTCAAGTCTCAACTGATCATTCTCCATATCAACAAACACGAATGAAGTGGGGTACAGCACACACGTCAATTTATACCAATTTTAATTATTACTTTGCGGTATCAATGACCTACAGTGTCACAAGATTTTTTATGAATAAGAAAAGAATAATACACTGCGCTGCCACTTACAGTGTTACAAGATTATTTATGAATAAGAATAACACACTGTGCTACCACTTAGTGTCACATGATTAATTATTTATGAATAAGAATAACACACTGCACTAACACTTAGTGAAACAAGATTATTTATGAATAAGAATAACAAACTGTGCTAACACTTAAGGTGCCTCCACAATTAGCGATATTTTACATGATTTGCCCAATTCCGATGCATCGTCACAACAAATCGTGTAAAATATGCCCAAATCGTGAGTGCCCACTCATGATCATGATGCCGATGTGCATCCCCGCAGGTCGTACATCACATCTTCAGATCTGCCGTGCTGTAGGGCAGATTTGCCAATCTGGGACACAATGCACTGGAAAAAGTTAAGGACAAACGATAGATCGTTTGTCACATTGGACACTTTTTACACAAAATCGTGTGCAGGACGGCTGGGGGAGAGTTCAAGGGAAATCGTACACAATGTAGGATCATGAGCACTTCGCCAAGTGTGTAGGCACCTTTAGTGTCACAAGATTAATTATTTATGAATAAGAATAACACATTGTGGTACCACTTAGTGTCACAAGATGAATTATTTTTTAATAAGAATATCACACTGCTACCACTTACAGTGTCACAAGATTAATTATTTATAAATAAAAGTAACATACTGGACTAACAGTATCACAAGATTCATTATTTATGAATAAGAATAACACGCTACGCTACCACTTAAGGTACCTACACACTTAGCGATATATTACACAATTTGCCCAATTCCGATGCATCATGATGACAAATCATGTAAAATATGTCCACTCACAGTCACGATGCCGATGCGAGACCCCACAGGTCGTACATCGCATCTTCAGATCTGCCATGCTGTAGGGCAGATTTGCCAATCTGGGACATGATGCACTGGAAAAAGTTAAGGATGCACGATAAATCGTTTGTCACATTGGACACTTTTTACACCAAATCGTGTGCAGGACTGCCGGGGGAGGGTTCAAGGGAAATCGTACATGATGTCAGATCGTGAGCACATCGCCAAGTATGTAGGCACCTTTACAGTGTCGCAAGATGAATTATTCATGAATAACAATAACACACTGTACTACCATGTACAGTGTCACAAGATTAATTATTTATGAATAAGAATACCACACTGCGCTATCACTTAAGGTGCCTCCACACTTAGTGATGTTTCACATGATTTGCCCGATTCCAATGCATCGTGACAATAAATCGTGTAAAATATGCCCAAATCACGATCATGATGCCGATGCGCATCCCCGCAGGTCATACATCACATCTTCAGATCTGCTGTGCTGTAGGGCAGATTTGCCAATCTGGTACACAATGCACTGGAAAAAGTTAAGGATGCACGATAGATCATTTGTCACATTGGACACTTTTTACACAAAATCGGGTGCAGGACGGCTGGAGGAGAGTTTAAGGGATATCGTACATGATGTAGGATCATGAGCACATCGCCAAGTGTGTAGGCACCTTTAGTGTCACAAGATGAATTATTTATGAATAAGAATGACACACTGCGCTGCCACTTACAGTGATATCATTATGTTTTATATAATATAACGCATGTTATTTAGTACTTTGCTGTGGTCTTGTAGTCGGCGTGTAGACTAATCATTTATTCACAATTGAGGAAAGAAGTGAAAAGTTTGATATTAGTCTGGGCTACCACTTACAGTGTCACAAGATTAATTATTTATGAATAAGAATATCACACTGCGCTACGACTTATAGTATCACAATACGTGGATGAGAAACTGCAGTCTGACCGGCAGTGTCACCAATCAATAATAGCGCAGCTAAGTTGCTAACACACACACACAAAAAAAACTTCTTTTTTTTTCTTGTGGATTGATATTGATATTATTAATTTAATTTCACTTCTATTTTTTCTTACCCTGGGGAAGAGCACCCCTGAATGAGGCAGCAGCCCCTTGATGAACAACACAGACAGCACCCCTTTTTGATGGACAACAAAGCACCCCTGCCGAGTGCAGACAGACCACCTGCAGAGTCACAAATACGTGGACGAGAAACTGCGGTAGTGTCACCGTACAATAAAAGCACTTTTTTTTTACACTGGAGAAGAGCACCCATAATTGACATAGCACCCCCCCCCCCTGGACAACACAGCACCCCTTTTTGGACTGCCACCCTAGCCTGATGGACAGGACAAAAACACAGCACCAGCGACAGTTAATTGACAGGACAAGTGACACAGCAGCACCCATTGAAGGAAGCCCCCCTTTATATACTGCAGCCTAAGCTCCTTTATGGACAACACAGCAGTATCCTGCAGGCCAATACCCCGACAGGACACACACACTGAGTGACTGACAGTGACTGACTACCTCTGCTAGCTTCTCTCTCTATAGCCAGAGTGAAAATGGCGCCAATTGCAGGGACCTTTATATAATGCAAAACCCGCTAGAATCCGACAGCGGCAGGATGACATTTTGCCTCGTTTTCGAGATCCGAGTCATGCAGGAAACCTCGAGCCTAGCTTGGTTCTCGTCTTGGATCTGGAAGTTCGGGTGGGTCCGGTTCTCAGAGAATAGGACCCGCTCATCTTTACTAAGAATCATGTCTGGCTGAGATTGCATTCCCGTGCATGTGTTGCCTGTTTTTGAAACACAAAAATGTACTAAATGCAAACACAGGTGTAAAAACACAGTTCAATCTGCAAAACACGGCTAAACACAAAAATATAAGTCAAGTCAATACACCATCTAACCAACTTGCAAGTATTTTCATTAGAAAAGAATACAAATCATGGAATTACTAAGATTTGTGTTTGCAAACACGATCGAACATGAGGCAAACTTGGGACAAAATAGAAGTTTCAAATAGACTACCTCATCAGCAGTGTGTTTCCCCTTCAAATATGTTGATGTTTGTTTTCAAAAATCACAATGCAAATGTCCTTGGGTTGATATATGAAGCAGTGTAAATGTTGAAGGAGTGGATCTGTGTTGAAGTGGCTCAAAGCAAACTGTCAGTTTTGATGATGGGGAGGAGCAATTAGCTGAAATTTTGAAAACACTTAGGGGCCAATCAAATTAGGTACGAGTTTGTTTTATGTTTTACTAGTAGTAGTCCCCCCCAGTAGTAGTACCCCCCTTGTAGTGCCCCCAGTAGTATTCCCCCCCTGTAGTTCTCCCAGTAGTCCCCCCCTTGTAGTGCTTCCAGGAGTCCCCCCCTTGTAGTGCCCCAGTAGTATTCCCCCCCTGTAGTGCTCCAAGTAGTCCCCCCCTTGTAGTGCCCCCAGTAGTATTCCCCCCTGTAATGCTCCCAGTAGTCCCCCCCTTGTATTGCTCCCAGTAGTCCCCCCCTTGTAGTGCCCCCAGTAGTATTCCCCCCCTGTAGTGCTCCCAGGAGTCCCCCCTTTGTAGAGCCCCCAGTAGTATTCCCCCCCTATAGTGCTCCCAGTAGTCCCCCCCTTGTAGTGTTCCCTGTAGCCCCCCCCCTGCAGTAGAGACATAATAAAAATTAAAAAAAAAACCCACACTTACCTGACACCCGCTCCTGCTCCTGGTCCCGCAGCCGAGATCAGCTCCTCCGTCCGCCGCTTTGCATTGTGGAAGTGACGCGTCATGGGAGTGACGCGTCACTCCCATTACCCACTGTGGGAACCGGAAGATGTCCGGCTCTGGCAGTGGGAGCAGCAGCCGATGAGAGTCTGTCTGACTCTCATCAGCTGCTAAAGCAAACACACAGCTGCCGGAGCCGGCGGCTGTGTGTTTGTGCTGTGTAGCGCTGACCGAACTCCGTCCGGTCTGCGCTACACACGCGGTGCAGTCTGTGTCACAGTGACACAGTCTGCACAGCCCACCACTGCTCAAGGCACCCTAATAGTCCAGGTTTTAAGGCTATCCATACTTGACCGCAGCTGACTTAATTAGTACCTCAGTCAATTTGATTTAACCACCTGTGCTCAACCATGGATAGCTCTAAAACCTGAACTGTTGGGGAGCCTTGAGCACCGTGTTTGGGAACCTCTGGCCTAGACTAACAAAAAAGTTGATTTTGGGATAATTTAAGGCCATTTGGTAAAAAAATCAAACTACCCAAAAATGACATGTCATTACTGCATACTTGCCAACTCTCCCTCCCTGAAGAGTCTAGCAATCTCCCTGATTACACCTTACCCCCATTATGATATTAAAAAAAACAGAGATAAATACATTCAAATGGGATCATTAGTATCATTTCCCTGTATTTTTTATAAGGCACAATGGCCCTCATTCAGAGCCGGACGCTATTTGCGGTCGTTCGTTTAAAAACAAGGGGTGGCTATTCAAATGATCCGTACGCACATTGCAGTCTGTTCACACCTCTAAGTCTGAACGAACGAGCAAAACATACGCTCGTTTATTTGTTAAAAACGCCCCCTGGCCGCTCGCATCCTACGTCATGTCCGCTATTTATTAGATTAATCGAGTACATCGACAAGGGTATGAACTGCTCGCTATTCTTGTGGTTGGTGTTTGCTACCACAAATTTGCGAGCAGTTCTGGCTCTAAAATAACCCAGTGACGTGGTCAATGACGCTGCTGATTTAAATATACACACCCATAAAACGCCCGTTTTGACCTTTAAGCACGCCTGCGTTCGGATCTCCACTCCCCATTTTCAAGCACGTTCCCCTGTTACCACCCACATACGCCTCATTCTGTCACTCAAAATAGCAGGCACTCGCTATATAGCGTACAAAGGATTTTCGGCCGCACTGACTGGTTCGCGCATGCGTACTAAAAAGCGTACGCATGCGCAGATGTGCAAACATCGCTCGGAACGAGCGTACTGCCGCTAACGAGCGGCTCTGAATGAGGGCCAATGATCTCAATGCATTATCTGAAAAGCATTAGGGATAAATTTACTAACAATCGAGATAGGTCGAGATAACCACCTCGGGTGATTTTTTCATTTTTTTCCTGCTTGCAAATTTACTAATGTCCCATCTCGGGTGAGCTGTCTCGATCAATTTAGTTAAAATTGGGAGAGATAGCCAACTCAACTTAAATCACCATCGGGTCAACTCGGAGGTACTTATCACCTAAAAGTTTACATCTCTCAAATTTACCAAGAATCGGGATGCCAAACTCGGGTGATATAGTTGCAAACGCTCTTGCAAAATCACTTTTCAATCTCTCAACCTCACTAACCAGCCCAGGACTTATCAGCCTGTCCTGATACCTAAAATTACGTGGAGCAAAACGAGTAGGCCAGTCCTGGTTTTAAATATAGGAGGGGAAAAAATGTGTAGGGGTCCCCCTATATTTAAAACCAGCACCGGACCCAAAACGACCGGGGTGTAATGCCACAGTCTTGAGACCCTATTACTGGATCTCCAGGGCCAAAGCATTATCACCCCAAGCCGCTCAGGCCAAGATGGAGATCTCAGGGGAGGTGGGGACCCCTGAAAACAGGGGTCCCCCCTGTCCCGAAACCCCAGGCTTGGTCTGAAGCCCGGGGCTCTTCCCTGCACCCCAGGGCTGAGAGTACAGGGGTCATAAAGTGTAAAATATTTGTAAACTATTGTATTTTACAGTAGAACTACACGTGCCAGAATGCCTGCCATTTGGCACTTGTGTAACTACAAGTGCCAGCAGGCGGCCGGCACCTGTACCCCCACTGTAAATTAAATAGTTAAATAAAGACTTGACACACACACACCGTTTTTAGTACACGTTTAATACACACATACCTCAATCACACATACTTACTTTCTGCCAGATGTATCTGTCCTCTTCTCCAAATAGTAATCCATGTATGGTCCTGCATCACATATAGCGGCCTCTCATTGGCTGGGGTACACATGGGTTCCAGCCAATGAGAGGCCGCTATATGTAAAGTGGCCTCTGATTTGCTGGCGGGACCCTGTGACATCCCGGCAGCTGGCATTCGTGTAGTATTGGTATGTGTTTGACAAGACACATACCAATATTAGTCTGTTGCTGGTACCTAAATTATGGTGGAACCCTACTTCTTTTGTTCCCCGTAATTTTGGTACCAGGACAGACTGACAAGTCCGGGGCTGGTTAGGCTTTTAGGGGTTGACCCCACGTAATTTAAAAAAAAAAAATGTAACCTGTTTTTTACAGGACTAACGCACAAGCAGCCTGCACATATCTCACTGATATGTGCAGGCTGCTAGCTTGGGAGAGATTTGCAGAGAGAAAACACTGCAATCTTGGGTGAGTAATCTCCTGCAAAACGAGATACTCAGGAGAGATAGCTCATTCTGCTTCACCATCGGCCAACTCGATTTGCTTCAAATCACCTGTTGGTAAATATGAGAGATAAAAAGTGATTAAATCACCCGAGTTTTGGCGATTTCCAGCGAGATTAATCTCATTGAAAATCGGGACCATCTCGAATCTTAGTAAATTTACCCCTTAGTGTGTTTTCATCAACAAATAGATGTTACTAACTACTTTTGTCCTCATTTACATTTGGATGTGTCTCTCAGATGTAGCAGTACACGCCCACTTTACCGCCATGCTCATAGGTATTGCTTTCACAATCTCCCTGAAATGCTTTTTCAAAAGTAGGCAAGTATGAATTACTGTCCCGATTAAGCTAAATGAAAACTTCCAAATGCCTAATTAGTTATTAGGGTGTGGGGTTGTACAAGTGGTTCTGCACATTTTTATCTTAAAATAAAGATTTTCCCTATCTCTTCACATTCTCTGTGGTATGCACAAAAACACATAAATTTCCACTGGAAAAGCAAAACGAGTTTGAAATTGGATTCCAACACTTAATTGGATTGCTCCTCAGTTAAACAAGCTGCTTGGTTGCTACAGGCAACTTCAAGAAAATACCTCTTTCCAAATGTTTACCCTGCTTTAGACATAAACACCACTGTTCCAAATGCTGTAAACTTAACACATTTGCTTGGGTAAAATACAGTACTTGTCATTAGAATTAGGTAAGTGTGTGGACATTTTAAAGTAACGTGTGTTTGGGCTAAAAACATACATGCAAGTATTGCTTCAATAATTGGTCCATAAGATTTGCATTCATTAATGGCTCAGAAGGTTTTTTCAATGTTTATTAAACTGCCATTTTTTTTGCTGCAACAAACGTTCAGAAAATCAATATGCAAATAGGAAATATGTATGAAAACTGTTTGGTATACGACAACAAACAACAAATAAACAAACAAACAATATGCACATATAAACCTAGGAAAACTCTTGTTCTTTGCCAATTTGTGCCTTTTTTACAAAAACATTTTTTGCCCCTAAACACAGCCTTCCCTTAGGTGCAGCCCTAACAGACTTGGGTGCTTGACTGTGGAGTATGCATCAGGGCATACATTTGATCTGACCTCCACGGTAGCAGTCAGGCAGTGATGGGGCGGGGGGGCGAACCATTCCCCCATTAGGCCCCACCGCCTTGCGTTGATATCCAGCGAATCATGTATATTGTAATAGGGGGCGGGCCCAAATGATGCAATGATCACAAAATCGCATTATTAAGCCTCGTCCCCTAATTACAAACTGAGGATTCCAGGTAAGAATCTCCCCACTCTGCCCAATTCACTAGGAAGCTGATGGGATGCGGGAAAAGTGCCTACACTTCCGTGGGTGTGGGTGGCTACCCGAAGAATCAGGAGCCTCCCCTCTGGTAGTGTAGGCAAGTATGCATCTGGGTAGTGTTGTAACAGGGGTGGTGATGTGTCATGTGCTACCAGGCGATGTGCTGTAGGAAGCTTCAGGTAAGCGACCCCTAATTTGCCAACCCAAACTTGATATAATTGAATTAAGGTCCCTACCAGAATTTGTTTCGGATTCCACCATCCTTAAAATGTGTCCTGGAACCTATTATTCGATTCCACTATTCTTAGAAATGTCTCCTGGAACCTATTATTAAATTCCAGCAACCTTAGGAATGAGCCAAGGAACCTATTATTGCCATCCCTAATTTGCTCTAGGGTGTATGCCACTCAGAGGCGGGCTGGGCCGGGGGGCAGGGTGACATCTGCCACCCAGGCTGCTGTACTTACCCTGCGGCCAGTAGACAGAGAGAATATGCTCCCTGACCACACCATTTATGTTATTCTATATTTGCAGAGCGGCCGGGGAGCATCTTCTCTCTGTCTCCCGGCCGCCTGTCACATACACATACCTGTGATGCAGCCGCAGCGTCTGTCTGTGTTTGGCAGAACGCTGATTGGTGGATGGCTCTAGTCCCATCCACCAATAACAGTAGTGGGATGTCTCCCCACACTAATTGGTGGATGGATGGATGGATGGAGCTATCCATTAATCAGAATTCAAAAGACTGCAGGAGGACTAGACAACGAGATGGACTGATTAGCAGGGTAAGTATGGTGAAGCTTCAGAGTTCTGTAGTTGGGTCGCCGTATAGATCTGAGGTCTGGGAACTATTTACAATGAGGGAGGGAAGAAGAACATATTTGGACCATAACTTTTAATAAAAAGGGCAGGCAAATTTTGGGTAAGATGTTTACTGAGAGGGTATTTGCGTCATTATTTTTAATTATGGAGTTGTTTGCGTGTGTGTGTGTGAGTTGGGGGGGGCGTCATATCTGGGGTAGGAATTTTAATAATGGAAGTTTGGAACAGTGAATTCTGGGGTCTGATTTTAAACAGTAAAGCCCCAAATCTGACCACCTCTCCTCGCTTATTAAATATTTTATACCAGATCTGACTCCCCGTTAGATCTGGTATAAAATGTTTAATGAGCAAGGAGAGGCGGTCAGATTTGGGGGTTTATTTACTAAGTGTGGGGTTCTAAACGCAGCGCTTTTCATTGCGTTAATGCCCAAAATTTAAGAGGGCAATGATATTACTAGCCATGTTTTTCTAGACGTGCTTTGCTAGTAATAGCAATGCCCTATTAAATTTCAGACATTAACAAAATCAGAAGTGCTGAGTGTTAGAACCCAACACTTACTAAATGAATTCCTTGGAGTCTGATTTTAAATGTGTTTATTGTGTAGACAATAGAATAGTCTCTGCTTGTCAGTTTGGCTGGTAGGATTTGTATTTGTTTATAGGTCTTTGACGTAAGATTTTTAAAATATTTAAATTGCTATAACCACATTATATAAGCCAAACCCACATTACATAAACCACACCCACATTACATAAACCATTCCTGCAAGATTTTTCATCGCAGTTTGCTGGTAGAGAAGCTGTGTCTAAATGCTTGTATTGCCCCCCCAGGCTGAAAGTTGCCAGCCAGCCCCTGATGTCACTCTACTCACTTCAGCTGTTAGAGCTGTTAAGCTGTGACTATGTCTGTGTCCTGTGCTTCACACTATTCAATTATTATAGAAAACGAAGGTTGCCTAAACATGAGTCAAATAAGAATCCTGGGGTTTTTGCTGATTTGCTGTCTTGACAGCCTTGTTACTAGGCAGATTAACTGGATAAGGGGTCAGGTGGTTTGTTAGCTGACCAATGCCTGGAATTGTGGGTGTGCCTGTGATTATCAGTATAAAAGAGGTGATTGGCATTTGATTTGGTGATTTCTGGAGTACAGCTAAGTGTCACACCCTAGGTTTCTTAGTTCTACCCCTTTGTCTCTAGGATTCATTCATTGCATTATCTCCCTGTGATATCACCCCTACTATACCATGTCCCGTCCCAAGAGGTCTGCCCCCCTTCCCAGTCGTCTATGTGAGTTTGCCCACCCACTCAGGGCTGCCCCTGCCAGCTCTCCTATGCGCCTACTCTCCCCCTCATCTGGCCTCCCCGTTTCTCCCTCCCGGCGCATCCTTACCTGCCCTCCTGGTTCCCCTGTCTCTCTCAATGCAGCAGGCAGGCGCGCGCCCGCTTCCCCCACCGTCAGCTCCCTTCTCCCACTGGTCGCGGCTCTGGCTCCCGCATGCCCCGCCCCTTCAGCGCTGGCTTCCCCCGATGGGTTGCCTCTACACCATCAGGCCACGGCTGCGGCTCCTGCTTTCCCCGCTCCTCCAGCGCCTGCTTCCCCCGCTAAGCCCTTCTCCCTCATGCCGCAAATGCGGCTCCAGCAAACCCTGCCCCTTCGGCGCCCGCTTCCCCTGCGGGTAACAGCATGCGGGGGATCTCCTCTATCTCCCCACCAGCATGGGCCCCCGGCCCCATTTGTGCGGCGGGTCCGGCGGCCATTTTAACTTCAGCGGCCATTTTGGATCCCACTTCAGTGGTGGGTTCCAGCCCCTATTTCCAGGCTCCTGCCAGCCTTGCATCTTCACAGGGCAGCAGACTGCGTGCCCTGCCTAATATGATTGCCCCCCCCTGTTTTCAGTACCCCTCTTTCACAGCCAATTCCCTGGTTGACAGGTTCCTATCCTCCCAGTTCCTTAGTAAGCTCCCATCTTCCCTCCTCTGCTTCCTTTTCTACCTGGGCTCATCCTTCTTGGAGCGCTGGCCCTGCTCCACCCGTCATCTCCTCTGTTTCCTCTGCCCCCCCATTTTTCGGTTTATCCTCCGTATGTTTCCCCTTTTTTCCCCCCTGGATATTCTTATTGGTAACCATCCCCTTTTCCAGCCCTTCTCCCTGGCACTCCTTCCCTCCCCCTGCTCCGGTCATGCAACACCCTGCCTCAACCAACTTTTCTCACTTACCTCTGGTGCCTATGCCCCCTATTTCCACCTTTGCTGGTCCTGCCCCCCCCTTTTTCCTCTCCTTCTGTACCTACTTCCTCTATCGCTGCACCCCCTTTGCTACCCCCCCGTTCTCCCCCCTGTTGCCTCCCAGCCCTCCCCTCCTTCCTTTGTCCCCCTTTCTACCCCCCCCGTTCAATGTTCCACCAGTTACTGTTTCGGTTCCTCACGCTGCTGTCCCAGTTTCAGATCCGTCGGCGCCTTGGACATGGAGGTGGCTCCGGTGGACTCTCCGTGTGAAGTTTCTGGAAATTCGGTTCCACATCCAGGTGCTGGTGAGTATGACACATCCTCGTCTTCTTCTTTTTCTGCATCATCCTCTCATTCGTCTGGCGTTTAGCTAAGAAGACTGAGGGCAAGAATAAGACAGGTGATACCTCCGTCCATGTTGAACCACCGCCTGGAGCGGATTCTGTACATTGCACAAATACTGCGGTTCTCCGGGGGTTGCGCAAAAGCGTTAGAGAACAAATCTGTAGGGGTAAGTTTGTTGATTTCTTCACCCTCACGGATGAGATGAAGAAGGGCCTAACTCAGGCTAAGAAGCCAGGAGGGATTGGGGGAGATATTTACTGCGGTTACAATTCCTGGCTAAAAGGCATGCTTTTTTTTGCAGCGTGTTATTTAGAAACGCGACCGGAGGAACATCATTGGTGCATGATATGTTCGCTCGGTCACGGGGTACATCGTGGAAAGATTATGATTGCCAGTTCAGGCGTAAACATGAGGGTAGTCGCATAGTCCCTTTTGGTGTTAAAGATGTCGAGGTTTGGCTCGAAGTTTCGCAGCGGCGGCCTCCTTCGGACGCAGTGCCCCCCCCGCAAGGTTGCCTCATCTAGGTCTGGTGCGTCGGGGGTGACGAGAGGGAAGTGTTTCGCTTTCAATGACTCGGGGTGTTCTCGTGGTGCCTCTTGTCGTTTTCGTCACTCCTGTCGCATTTGCAATGGGGAGCATCCGGCCAGGGATTGCCGTCGTGGCTCCGGAGCCGCAGGGTCTGATAGGGCCGATAGCTCCAAGACGGCTAGTTAAAGCTAGGTCACCCATTTGTTTGCCAGAGCTTACTAAGTGGTTAGCTCATTATCCTGATAGAGAGGCTGCTGCCTTTCTGTTGGATGGTTTTAAATTTGGCTTCAGTTTACCTATTTCCGGCCCTCTCCACATTAATGCGCCTCGCAATTTACGTTCCGCTCGGGAATTCCCTCATGTTGTGATCTAAAGTGGATTCTGAGGTTTTGCTGGGCAGGATGGAGGGTCCTTTCCCTTCTCCTCCCTTGCTGAATCTTTGCATCTTGCCTTTAAGGGTGGTCCCTAAGATGGCGCCCGGGAAGTTTCGGCTTATTCAACATTTATCCTACCCCCATGGTAATTTGGTTAATGATGCTATACCCGATTCGGCTTGCAGTGTGGTTTATCAGTCCTTTGACGATGCCTTGGGTTTAGTCCGTAGTTTTGGTGTGGGCGCTTTGCTGGCGAAGTTAGGAGTACGCATTTTGCTTGTTACCGTTACATTCTGGCGCAATGCAGTATATGGGTTTTAGACTTGGGGGTAATTTCTTTGTAGATAAATGTCTGCCCATGGGCTGTGCAGTCTCCTGTGCCTATTTTGAGAAGTTCAGTCCGTTTTTACATTGGTGCATAGTTGCAGGCACTGGTCATGTCGGTGTTGTGCATTACCTTGACGATTTTCTCTTTATAAGTACAGGAGGGAGCAAGGTTTGTACGTATCTCCTATTTTCCGCCACAGCTTTGTTTAGAGTTTTGGGGGTTCCTGTTGCGCTTGACAAAACATCTTGTCTTTCTTACCTGGGCATTGAGATTGACACGATGGCTGGTTGTTGTCGATTGCCACACGTTAAGGTTCAAAAATTGCTCGATCAGATTGCGGTTTGTTTAGGAACAGATAGCGTAAAATTGCGCGTGGTTCAATCTTTGCTGGGGTCATTTAATTTTGCCTGTCACATAATTCCCATGGATAGGGTTTTTTGCAGAAAGTTGGAAAGGTCCACGGCCGGGGTGAGCCAGCCGCATCACTACGTTCGTTTGTCTTCTGAGATCAAGGAAGATTTTCGAACCTGGTCCAGTTTTCTGGTTATTTTAATGGTGAACGCATTTGGCCTGCTGCTCCAGTGTCGAATGGCACTTTGCAGCTTTTCACCAATGCGGCTGGGTCCTCCGGTTTTGGGGCCTTTTTTAACGGGGAGTGGTGCACAGAGTCCTGGCCTCCTGATTGGCGTTTAGAAGGTCTTACTAGTAATTTGCTTTTGTTGGAACTTTTCCCCATTGTAGTGGCAGTCGAGCTATGGAAGGAGCGTTTCGCAATGTCAGCATGTAGTTTTCTGGTGCGACAATCTAGGCGTAGTTCAGTCCATCAACAATCAGCATTCCTCCTCCCCCCGGCTTTGCGCCTCCTTAGGCATTTGGTTTTGCGTTGCTTAGAGTCCAACATTCGGTTCCGCGCACGTCACGTCCCGAGGGTGCATAATGCGATTGCTGATGCATTGTCCCGATATCAATTCTCCCGTTTCCGTTTGCTGGCGCCGGCAGCTTCTGCAGTTGGGTTACCTTGCCCTCCTTTTGTATGGCAGATTATCAGGCCGGAATAGAGGGCCTGGCGCAGAGGTCGCTGGCTCCAGCAACTCGGAAGGCTTATACTGCGTCGTGGCAGGATTGGCAGGCTTTCTGTTCACAAAGCTCTCAGCCGGGTAAGTCTTCCTCGGAGTTGATGTCTAGGTTTGTGTGGGGACATTACCAGCACGGTCGTTCCAAGGCTTCCATGACTTCGGCTCTGGCAGGGATTTCCTTTTTCAGTAAATTAAAAGGTTTACCAGATCCCACCAAATCATTCATCCTTTCTAAAGCCCTTAAAGGATGGGCCAAGGAGTTTCCTGTCAGAGCTGACTCCCGCAGGCCTATCGATCTTCATCTCCTTGTTCGCTTGCTGGGTGTGATGGATAGTGTGGCTTCGGATTCTTTCGTGGCTTCGCTGTTCTCAGTGGCAAACGCAGGATTTCTAGAGGGGAGTTTCCAAATGCTTGATTTTAGAGCGAGTGTGGCCAGTCCATGAAGAGGACATAGGCCCTCATTCAGAGCCGTACGCTCTGAGCAGAGCGCACGCTCTGAATGAGGACCGCCCTCCATGAATATGGAGCGTCCTCCTGGACGCTCGTATAGCTGTGGGTCACCACCCACAGCCTATACGAGCGTGCATTTTGATGGCCGTGATGGTCGTGACCATCGCGACCATCGAAACTGCGAGCCGGAGCCTGCGGTTGAGGTTTTCAACCGCAAGCTCCGGAGTGATTTTGGCTCTATCAGAGCCAAAATCACTCCCACTGACATCACTAGTGATGTCAGTGGGCCGGCTTCTGACGGGAGGCGTTCCCGTGGGAACGCCCCCGTCAGGGAGGCACGCCCCCGGCACGTCCACCAAAGGGGGCGTGCTGTCAATCAACATCGACAGCACGCCCCCTTTGATCAGACACAACGAGCGAAGGACTTTCCTTCGCTCGTCGCATCTGGCGCATGCGCACGACGGAGCTCCCTCCGTCGTGCGCATGCTCAGTGCATAACATCGACCCACTTGCGAGCGGACAGCCGCTCGCGAGTGGGTCTGAATCAGGCCCATAATTAGTACTTAGCCAGCTTTAACTTGCGTCATACAAAGTGTATTGTGTGTCATAATCCCAGCATATACAGGACCAGCGATCACAGTAAGCCATTATATGCGGCAGTAGGGCCATCCTGCCTGAGCTGAATGTTTTTATTTTAGATGTGGGCACCATTCCAGACTATTAGAGCAAGTCCGGGAGTCTGGAGGAGCAGCAGAGGAACCTAGCACTGCCCATGGACATATATGTACATATTGGGCTCTATAGCAGCATATCCCTAACAGTGCATGTTTTCCAGATCTCCTAGTTGGTGCACAGGTTATTTATTACTGACTGATACATGTTAAAAGATCAACAGGCGGTGCTAATTATTTCATTTGTGATACTGTGAAGAACATGCAGCACTAGTAAAATTCTATTACATTACTATTTCTATTGTGGGCTTGGGAGGGGGGTTTTCAGGCAGAAGGAAACCACCCCTGCGTTTGCCTATGGTTCTGTTTGGCTTTTCCAGTTGCGTGTTTTGGGGCTTTTAGGGTCAGTGAGATTGTAGCTTCCAGCAAGTCCTCGGTGTCCTGAGGGTTCATGATGGGAGATATCGTGTTCCAGGAGTCATCCGTTTTGTGTAAACTACGGTTTTCCAAGACGGATCAGTTAGGCCGGGGCAGGTGGGTTACCTTGCATAAACAGGATGACGCTTCGGTTTGCCCGGTGCGACTTGCCGCTTTATATATGGCTGGTGATCCAGCAGGTGGTGCCCAATGGCTGGTGCACTCAAATCTGTCCCCTCTTTCTAAATTTCAATTCACTGCTGTTCTTCGGCGTGGCTAAGTGGTGTTAGGCTTAGTTGGCGCCAGTTACAGGACTCATTCCTTCAGGATCGGTGCTGCCACTAGTGCAGCAGTAGCAGGAGCATCCAGCAGTGATATTCAAAAGATCGGGAGGTGGAGGTCCTCTGCATATAAAACGTATGTTCTCTGCAATAAGCTGTAGGTGCGCTCCTGCGACAACCCGAAAACGTTATTTACCGCCCAGTTAACGAATGGTTAGCATTCGATAAGTGGGGGTGTGAAGGAATTTTTTAGTTTTTCTTCCCGGGAACCATCATCTGGCCCAACTTGGTTCACGGGGAAGGTTTTCTAGTTTTTCTCCTTCACTCAGGTTACCTGTTTCCCCTATTGCATCCTTGCTAGTTTAGTTGCTGTTTGTTAATTTTGTTGTGTGCAGTTTGGTTTTGGTGCGGTGGCTCATGGTTAGGATGTTCTTTCCTTACAAGGGAAGACTTTGGAGAAGAACAGGTTTGGCTGGTTGGCCATTCATATATTTATTGGGCTGAACGGCATGGTTTGGATAGATGGGCCAGTGAATTGTTGGGTGGCACGCATGTTCGCTGGATAGGTGTGCGTGGTCTGCTTTGTGCATCTGGGCGAGATTTGTTGGTGGAGTCTGCAGCAAAATGGGGTGTACCTGATTGGTTGGTCCTGCATGTTGGTGGGAATGATCTGTGTAAATTGAAAGGTTTGGAGTTGTCTTTTCAGCTGAGAGAATTGGTTGATGCAGTTCGCTTGTTGTGGCCGAATGTGCGCATTGTATGGTCTGAAATAGTGCCGCGACTGGTTAAGCGTGGTGAACGGGATCACAAGGCTTTGGATAGGGCTAGACGTAAGGTTAACAGAGCTTTGAATAAACATGTCCTGTCATTTGGTGGCTTGGTAGTCAGGCATAGCTTTTGGGGTTCGAATTTAGCTAGATTTTTTCGCCCAGACAGGGTTCATTTTAATAATTTGGGTTTAGGTTTGTTTATTAAGGAGTTGCTTGCCTTTTTGGATTAGTGGTCTTTTCCTTTGGTGGCGGGCCAGTCTCAAATTGGGGCTGGCTTTGGCAGGAGAACGTTGCATCTCAGTGGCTTTATTGTGATGCAAGAGAGCGTTGTGAGGGCGCTGGACCTCGATGTAACATGACGAGTCTGTCCTTCTCGTACGAGGGGACCCGAGCGCTTTTGTATGGAAGTGCTCAGAGTAGACTGGCCCAGGAGGGAGGTGAGACCTTCACAGCGTAAGTGCGTCTTTAGGGGGAACGTTTTAGTCGTTCCCCGTTTAAGTCAGCTTGAAAGCTAGAACTGAGTACGCAACGTCTCCTGGCCACCATGGTTAGGTGAATTCATTAATTAATTCGGAAATAAAAGCTGTGACCTTTTATCCAAGCTGTTATGGTGTCCATCTCTTTCTTTATTAGATAAGTTAAGTGCTTAGTTAATTAAGGTTGGTTAAGGTATTTAATTAGCAATAAGCCAATGGAGATCTTAAGCTGATTTGCAAATAATTGGGTGATCGCCCTCATTTATTGTACAGTATAGTGTGTATGAACGATCGTTTTAGCATTTTATTGATAAAATGGTTAGAAAACATCCACAAATGCATTCCTTTGATTATCTGAAAATCTCCTGTCACTGTCATCCTCTTTGTAGGTGGACATATGCAAAATGAGTGTGGTGTGGTGGAAAATTGCTAGCTAAAGATTGCATAATGTGTAGCACAGATACTGTTCCTCGTCCCAATCAAAAAATTCTGACAGTGTGTAGCTGGTTTTAGTTATTGTGTTGATTTGCTGATGACCTTGGGTTGTGAGTAGGCCCAGCTATTGATTGTGGAACTCTGACATTGATAGCCAAAATACATTGTCTGACTGGGCAAGCAGAGGGCTAGGGCTTAATTATGGTTGTTGAGTTGATAATGTGGGGTAAGATGGAATTGGGTCTGAATCTGCATACATTTGTAGCATACTGTAATTCTTATCTTCTGCTTCAACAGGTTTGACATCTGAGCGTTGCTGCACAATTTCAGATTTATTATCTCAAGAACCTATAGTAGACAAGTGGGTAAGTATTGTTTGCTTAATCTAAATTGCAATATCTAAATATTATCACACCCCAGTTTGTACTTTCAGTAAGTGAATTAAACCGGCCGGATAGTTAAACATATCACCAATTTGGGCCAAGCCCACATTAAAACCTCCATTTATGCATAATACATGACACATTAATGTCATACTTAGCAGTCTGGCTGCTTTGATTGTAAACATTGTCCAGAATCACCTATGAACCATACAAATATGGCAATGTATCCTGATGTAAATGTAATACAGTGGTAGTGTTGTCCCTTAAGTGTGTAGTGTGCAATGTTAATGGTGTTGTTTTTTAAATCACAGACACCAGCTAGACTTGAGGATTGAGAGGCCAAAGACTCCTATGACAAAGGCCAGACAGGAATGGATGGTAGCTCTGCTGATGCAAGAACTGTCCAGAGACGTGGAGGTGGTGCAGGTGAAGGACCGAAATAAGAAACATTCCAACAATTACACAACAATATCAGATTATGGGATGGACAAAAGCTATTCACCACATTATTTGCCAGCCTCCTCTTCAGCCTCATCTGTCACTGCCCTCTGTCCTGTCTCTGAGGAGCTGGTGTCAAATCTGCATTGTCAGTATGTAAGCCATGTTGTTATTATGTAATGTGAACCAGGTAATGTCACAATGTTAAAACATACATTTTATAGGTCACATTTACCAGAACATTTAAAAACATGTGTGTTAGAATATGATTGGTTGCTCTTGGTAATGTAGGCAAGGGGGTAAAATAAATGAAAAATACAGATGTGTCCACATACTGTACATCTTACCTCCATGTACTACAAGTTACAATTAACATAGCACTGTGTGAGTCGGTAGCACAGAGCGTCTTTTTACCTTACCATTAGTCGCAAAGCATTATGCATAGGATGCACAAGTATCTACTGATTCAAATGATATGCAGTATGCCTATATTCTGTGTGCGGCTGTATCTGCATGTGACATACTACCTTACAGTGTCAGCGGCTGTGACACTGTATCATGACAGTCACCCACCCAAATGGCATTTTTCCGGTGTATTTCCAGCCTGATACTGGTGGGATTTCATGACCTCCTGGACTAAGGCTAAGTTTTAATTTTGCTCCTCTGTGTGGACACATCATCACTATCCTCATCAGGGGCATATCTACCCATTGGCCAGGATGGCACTCGCCGGGGCGCCAACTCGCAGCCAAGGGGTAGAATTAGGCTGTGAGTACACTCCTGTTACTGCCTGCTTAAGTGAAGAGGGAGCCCGCTCCTACCGCTGGTGCTACTTCCTCCATGAGTAAAGTGGGAGCCCGCTCCTACTGTCTGCGCTACAACATTAGTGAAGAGGGAGGCGCGGTCCAACCTGCATGCCGTGCTGACTACCTGTTTGATTGCAGGTAATCAGCGTCAGCTCCCACTTGTCCCCTTCCATCCCGTTGTTCAATAAAGTTTGTCAGCGTGCGTGACGTCACATCTGCTGCGCCGCTGGGAGAGGAGCTGCGGCACTAGAGGAGCAGTGCTAGCTAGCCGGACCAGAAGATGCAGCCGGAAGGAGCTTTCTTCAAGCAGGTAAGTCATGAAGCTTGTCATTTATGGGAATTTGATGATTTGTTTCAGTATGTGATGTACAAGTGATTATATTTAGGCTAAATATAAACACAGGGATAGAGAAATATGTTATGGGGCAGGTTGGGGGAGACATGTGAGATGTCACAGAGGGAGGATGGGCTACAGGGAAGGAATGACAAAGCAATATGTTACTACAGAGGAGCGGGGGGGGGGGCTGTGTTACTACAGGGATAGATAAATGTGTTATTGGGCAGGTTAGGGAACATGTGAGATGTCACAGAGGGAGGATGGACTACAGGGGAGGAATGGGGAAGGAATAGGTTACTATAAAGGTGAGGGGTTCAAAGGTGGTACATGGCAGCCTAATGACATACAGAGCCCGTCCCCAAAATGGTTAGCTGCATCTCCTCTCTGGGCTTCTCCTGGAGAGGAGCAACTGAAAGTTGGAAAGTATGACATTCATTCACCCAGGGAGGGGGCCCAGCCTAGTTTGTTAGTCCTGGGCCCTACAATTTCTGATGGCAGCCCTGCCAGGGAGTGAGGCATTATAAGCGCTAGCATGGCATGCCCTATTACTCATCATCCACCTCTCACTCTCATCGGTGTCCTGTCTTTGTTATTCTGCATGTCTGATTAGAGGGAGCCTGATTGGCTGGCTGCCGGCTCACAGAGTGATCCCATTCAGCCCCCGGGCTGGGGAGATGGGGCGGGGACAGTGTGTATGGAAGCAGAGAGGCTGCCGCTGAAAATATGGAGGGAGGGGGTGCACCAGTCCATTACTTTGCCAGGGGAGCTCAGACCCCTAGATACACCTCTGATCCTCATCACTTAAATATTGAGCCTCCTGAGCAGCAACCTCCTCTACCACACTCTCTCCCTCAACTTCCTCTGCCCCTCCTTGGACACACACAAAATACAAATACAATAAACAGCAAACAACAGAAAATGACACTAGCTCCAAACATTTAGGACACACACCACAGACACACACAAACAGTAACAGGGCTTAAAATAAAAAAAAGAAAACAAAGATAAAGTGAAATAAACCAACAAGTACAAGGACAAGACAATTTACACACTACAATCAACAATCGCAAAAACTCTATACACCAATAATATACCTACTTCTCACTGTCCCTCTGTGCTGCCAACTCCTCACTAAAACCCACAAGTTATGATCAGTTTGGGCATATTTATATGGTTTGGTCATGACACTGTTACATGTGATAGCTTGAACCAATAAAATCACGTTAGGAGGTGGTTTCTGGCTTCATTCGTGTCCAATCGGATTTTGCTTATGCCGAGTGAATCGTAATCGGAAATAATCGCCCATGTTCGCAACAAACAGATCAAAAAAACAGGAATGCATAGACCATCAGAAAACATGATTCAGACAGACACAATTATTAGTAAATATACCCCTTAGTGTGCAAATAAGGCTCCAGGTTACAGGAAACCTATAATCTAGCATTCTCTAAGGAAAGAAAGTAAAAGAGAGGTTGGCAGTAATTCCTTTTTGTACCAGCACCCCTCTAAGCTACAGTCTGGACAGACTTTTCTACTTCAGAGTACTCAAATCTTATAGACCTAAGCTATGTACACACCATACGATGGTGCAACTCAGCAATGCGGCGACTGATAAAAATAACAATACATTGCAAACACTATACATACGGCACGATCCAGCATATGATAGCACGATGTATCGTTACATGACTCATGTAACAACACCACATCATTAATTGCATCATCCCATATGCCATGCTGGACAGTAGATGGGACATTGCAATGCACAACCATCAGGAACGACGGATCAGGCGTTCATATTATACGATGTGTACAATATATAGCATTCAGAACAGTGTAGATTGATATATCATATGATACGTTATATAGTGTGTATCTAGCTTTAATGCTAAAGAAAATAGTTCTCTGTTGCTATCTGAATACAGCAAATTAAACACTAGAGATCCTTTGATTAAAATACTCTGGAGGTGTCATCTATCAACTTATAAAGTAGACCAAATTCAAGCAAAGGATAATCCAAACCTTACACCAACTACCTATATCTAATTGCTGGATACCGAATTACACTGCAGTCCCTTGAGATACCCATTCACATGTATCCACCTTGCACCCATTAGGCATCATACAGTTATTTTATGGTACTGAATGCGATTAAGGCCCTCATTCAGACCCACTCGCAAGCGGGCGCACGTACGTTAGGCGTACGTACAAAAATATTTAAATTCAATGGCTCGCTCGTATTTTCGTTCGCATCTAAAATTCCTCCCTAAACTCAGGCGACCCCTCCTCTAACTAACGAGCATGCGAAATAGCGAGCGTACATCCCCGAAATGGCTTGAAGGGAACGCACGCACAAGTGAAACCGGAAGTGGCCTTGTCAGATGTCGATTACCTGCTCCTTTATTCTGCCTACCTCCCTCAATCGTATCATGCCAATCAATGTATCAATTAGCTTAATTGTTTTTTTTTTTTCAACACAATGCAAGAAACTTTACTCTTGTCCGTGTTTGTGTTTACCCGCAGAATACGTACGGATGGAACATTCGCTTTTATTGTTCAAAAAACATGTGAACCACAATTAAACAATTGTTCTATTGCTGTGGATCCCCGCATATTTTCCGGGGTTCATTTCTTTATTTAAATTTGCAAACGCATGTCACTGCATCAAGCCTATCATAACTCTCCAGAGATTTCTGGCCCTGTTGAACACATGACTCATACACTAACCAATAAAATTGCTCCTGTTAATTTCCAAAATACATTAGCCAATCAGAAATTTTGGCCACACTTTATCAAAAATGTTTTGTATGAAAAACTCCATTGCCATCATGAGAGCCTCCGCATTCACCAGGCGCGAGCTGCTGGTGCTTACGGAGGTGATGGATAGGCGGATCACCAGCCAGCCTCCACCCATCACCAACCGGCAGAAGCGCTCCGCGTATGCGGAGGCACGGTCCCGCCTGCGGTCGATGGGTTCACGCCGCAACATCGGGAAGCTTGAGCGCAGGTGGTCAGACCTGCAACGGCAAACGCCCCGCTTGCTGGCATGCTTTCTCATGCAGATCGTTGAAAGTAAGTGTTATGTATTGTGGTTTTCATGTTTGTGTTTGTGGGGCAAACTGCGTGTGCATGTTTTCCTGTCTGTCCTATTAATTATTTGTCCTCATATCTGCGTGTGCATGTTTTCCTGTCTGTCCTATTAATTATTTGTCCTCATATCTGCGTGTGCATGTTTTCCTGTCTGTCCTATTAATTATTTGTCCTCATATCTGCGTGTGCATGTTTTCCTGTCTGTCCTATTAATTATTTGTCCTCATATCAGCGTGTGCTTGTTTTCCCTCTATTTCTGTTTTTTTCATTCTACTCCTTTTTGCATGTTTTTTGTTGCTGGTTTTTTTTTTTTAATTTGGGCCCCGGATTTGCCCAGAAACTAACCTCAATTTGATTGACATATTTTAGGAGGACAGCCAAGACTACGCCGTCACCGTCCGGCCAGACGGCGTTCCCGGCCACTATCCCCAACCCCCAGCCAACACTCCACCCCAAATATTTCCCCTATACCCCACTCCTCCCCAGCCTTCCCAGACCCTCTCCCGGAACTGTCGGGCCTCCTTCCCCTCCGTCCCACTTCCCCCTCTCCTCCACCCACCCCTCTTCCAATTACCCCCTCCCCGGAGTCCATCATTACCCCTCCCCGTTCTTTGGGGAATGAAGGCTCCTCCGAAGAGGAACATGGAGGGACTTCCGGAGCTCCCGTTTTGGCTCCCGGTATGTTTTTATTTCTCATTTTTTTTAACCACAAACTGTTTGTATGTAATCATGTGTCGTGCCTTTATTCGTGCTTGTTTGGTTTACTTTTGGTGATTTAGCAGTTTGCCTTTACCTCTTCCTGCTGATTTCAACATACACATATCACACCTGTGTGAATTTGTACATAGGCCTTGTATTTTTGCCAGCACCCCCTTTTTGTTTTTTTTGTTTTTTTTTCGGTTTAGGAGTGATTTCGTTGTGTTTTTGTTTTTTTAATGTGGATTCCCTATTGTTTTATTAATCCACACACTTTTCTCACCCACAGAGGAACAGAGGCGTCGTCAAGAGGTGGAGGATTGTGTTGGCCAGATGTGCCAACATGTAATTGGCCTTCTTGTGGCCCTTGACCGGCTGTCTGGCATCCTTCGCCAGTAGTTTTTTTTTTTTTTTTCGTTTTGTAAATAAATTTTGTAGTTCTAATATACGTTCTGGCTCATTCTTTTTTTCTAAAACACAAATAGTTTTCCCTGACATAAGTAGACTGTTCCTGCACGGATTTCCATTTTTTAAAAGTTAGATTGTATTTTGTATTTGTATGTTAAACAGCCACAAGAAACACATAACAGTAACAATGTCATTTCCCTTTTTGGGTGTAGTGTCAATTAGATATTTCGCCATTTTACAGGTTCCTAGTTGGTGTGCAAGCTGCTTAGGCCAATCTTCAAAATCCAAAGGTTTGGACAGGCTTCCTTTTGGTGTGGGTTGGGAACCTGCAAACATATTTCAGTTTAAATCAACTGGTGTCAGTACTGGATTACCCCTTAGTCAATTGTAAGGTGTGTTAACCTGGTTCCACTTGCTGTTAACGTCCAAAAAAAGGAAGACCATTTCACTCTCCAAACATTTATTCACAACATAAATGAGAAATCAAAGTGGTCAGTCCCAAAACAAAAAAACAGTGATAATCTCAAATACAACACATACAAATAAAATATTTAATTAAATAAAACAATCAAGAACTGGTTGACGAAGGACCATGCCAACATGATTCCACAAACATGGCGTTGCGATATGGGTTCCAGAATATATGGACAAAATCACCAGATCCAGGTTTGGTAAGGGTAGCAGGAAGTAGTGAGCGTTGGAGTGGCAAAGATTATGTGAACAAACAGAAGATGGTGAAAAAAAAAAAAAAAATTAGATGTTCGCAAACAAACACAAACACATTAGGTATAAACACTGTAGTTTGGGTCAAACTTACCTAAAAAATCTGGCCACCACATCATCGCGTATGGCCCCCCCACATACTGACCTCCGACCAACCTCGGGGGGGCCATCCTCAGGTAAGGCATCCTCTGGCTGCATTGGGACACCACTCCTTATGGCGATGTTGTGAAATATCCCACACAGGACCACAATTTTCGACACCATATCCGGCAAATACATGAGCTCGCCACCAGAGCGGTGGAGGCATCAGAATCGGCCTTTTAAAAGGCCGATACAGCGCTCCACCACTTGCCTGGTGGCTGTAAGTGCGGAATTATACTCACTTTGTGGGCCTGGTGTGGGAGCCAAATAAGGAGTGAGCAGCCAGGACATGCAAGGGTATCCACTGTCTCCTGTGAAAAATAAGAGACAACATCAGGAACACTGTGTATCAAGCTTAACATTGTTATGTACTAAAGGTCTCCACTTACCCAGAAGCCACGCATCACCAGCTTGTAGGTTGGTTAATTTCTGCCATATCCCTGATTGCCGGATGACGAAGGAGTCATGTGCACTTCCTGGTAACTTAGCATTCAGGGACAGGATCTGGAGGGAGGCATCACATACCACCATTACATTCAGGGAGTGATAGTGTTTCCTGTTTCGAAATATTGCCTCCAGCCGTGCTGGAGGCTGAAGTGGTATGTGAGTACCATCCACAACCCCTATGATGTGTGGGAAGCCAGCTATTTGGTAAAAATTGGCATTGGCCACACTAAGGGCACCCATATCCAAAGGCATTTGAATAAAATGATGGAGGTGCTTGAAAAGTGCCTCCATCACTGCCCTCAGGATCCGGGAAAAGGAGGATTGGGAGATGCCCGCCACTATTCCCACCGTTGTTTGAAACGATCCTGAGGCACAGAAATGTAACACCGCCATAAATTGCGTCAGTGGTGGTATTGCTGTTGGACTGTCAATTTGCCGCTCAAGATCACTTTCTATTAAAGAGAGAGTGTCTATGATGATTTTGGGAGGTAGACGGTAGCGTCTTAAAACCTCATCATCGGGCATTCCAAAAAGGGTGACACGTGTTCGAAATATCTGGGGCCTTGCATGCCTACGATGCCTACGCCTGGGATGAGATTGAGATTGGTCGGCTTCCGGGAGCATGGCCTGAACAATCCTCCCCAGATCAACCTGAAATTCCAAAATTTAAAAGTAAGGCTGTTGACCCACCCCCAAACTATATTAAAACAACTTAGCTTGATGATACCATCCATTGCTGCTTACATGCCGGGGTATTGTCATGATACGTCCAAACTGAAAATAAACAACAAAATCACTTGACACATTTCACTCTGTGCATTTTTGTGGATACATTTTGTGCTAGACCAAAGTTCAAATATGCCAAACACCCATTTAGCAAAACCGCAAAGCGACATTTAACACAGTACATCAAAACGGGTCAAAATGTTGGCTCAAAAAGCGAAAGCTAAACCATCAAAAAGTTAGAATGATTATTAAGCTGTTTAAAATGCGCTAATTAGTTCGCTAATACAAGTCACAAGAGTAACTACTAAAAATGCGCTAATTAGTTCGCTAATACAAGTCACAAGAGTAACTACTAAAAATGCGCAAATTAGTTCGCTAATACAAGTCACAAGAGTAACTACTAAAAATGCGCTAATTAGTTCGCTAATACAAGTCACAAGAGTAACTACTAAAAATGCGCTAATTAGTTCGCTAATACAAGTCACAAGAGTAACTACTAAAAATGCGCTAATTAGTTCGCTAATACTAGATAAAAAATGGACTTACCAAGAGCAAATATCTAAGATGCAAAATCAAAAGGTCTTTGGGGTCGAAAATAAACAAAATCTAAAATAGAATAAATTAGGTATCCAAAAATTACAAAATATACAAAACACAATGAAACAACAATTGAACAAAAGTTAGACTTCACAAAACTTACCAAATCAACAAACGAGGTCCCAAAAATATAAACCAACAAAGATAACGGAAAAAAAACCGCAAATCTAAACAACAAACGATTCTCCAACCTCCAACTCCTTTCTACACAATCAATAAACTCCAGCCAAGATAACCTCCAACAATCCAAAAACGCCACCTCGACTTGAGACACACCAAGCCATAAATAGTGTTTCGTTTCCCGCACAAATTAAGGAGGGATCATAGGGCCGCACAATCAATGATGCGGCCGCAAAATAAGGACGCATGTATAAATACGTCACGAAAACACATTCAAATTCTGGTGTATTTCTTGTTTGGACCGCAGACATGGCGACAGACCAGGGAAAAAATGCCCAAGAGTCAGGCGGTAAGTCTTTCATGCATTTTCTATCAACGATTAATTTGAAACATAAGATGAGGCAAGTTGTGATTTTGTGAATTCTGTAAATTTACACAAATAGGTGAGGAGGATGACATGGAAGAGGCTGCTGGGCCCAGTATTCCGGCCAAAGCGGCCAAAAAAAAAAGGCAGCCACATTTCACAAGAAAGGAGATGGAGGTTTTGATCCAGAAGTGTGTGGACATCCTGCCACAGGCAGACAGGAATATGAGTCTAAGCCAGAAGTGGAGAATGTGGGAAGAGGTAGCCGTTGCTGTCAATACGGTGGGTGATTATGTCCGTCTAGCCCGGGATGTCAAACGGCGGTAAGTAAACCCTTGCCCCCCCTAAAAACAAACACCATTTTAAACCAAAGGATAATGGCTTCCATTTTTCCCCACAGATGGGGCGACTTCAAATATCGCCTAAAGCAAAAACTCGCGGACAGGGCTAGGCATGCAAGGGGGACAGGTGGGGGTCCCACCCCTGTGTCATTGGAGTTGACGGATTTAGAAGAGCTGGCACAGGGGTGTGTGCAGCCTGTGGAGGTGTTTGGCGTGTCCAACATGGATACGGACATGCCAGACTTTGCGGCTCCTCATGTTGGCCCAGGTAAGTATTGTGATGTCACCAACTCTGAAATGCTATTGTGCCAATATGTAGATTCTAATGTGATTCTTTTCTCATTTTTCCAACAGAGACACAGGCGGATGAGTCTGCTCCAGAGGGAAGCCTTGGCCGCAGAATTTCTGCTGGCTCTGCAGGGGAGGAACCAGTACATCCGGCTGAGGACCCTGCAGAAGCCAGTCCAGGGCGTGCCCCCTCGCAGGCAGTGGGCCTCCTCACAGAACTCAATTTCAAATCGGATTTCCATACGGAGATTCTGCAGAGGATGGACGCCAGTCTGCTATGGGTGGCTGAGGCCCTGGAGCAAAATGCTGCAGCCAACGTGACCATTGGTCAGGCCCTGGCGGAAAATACCAGGGCCAACATCCGCATCGCCGATGCCCTGGAGCAGCTCGTTCGCCAGCACATGGTGGAGCCGACCTCCCTTCCTGCCGGAACATCAGGATCCTCCACCTCTGGCACAACATCAGCCAATCCTCCAAATGTGCCTAGCCCTGTGCCTAGTCCAGAGGCCACAACATCTGCCTCTGGACAGGCCAGCCCGATGGCATCCCGGACCCGGTCTGGCGCCCACCCTCCCCCATCCAAACGGGCGAAAAAACGGTGACAGCAATGGCGACTTTTCCCACACTCCTTCTGTGCTTGGCTCATATTCCTTTCTGGTCAAAACTTCCCTCTCCTTTCTTGTGAAATGTTTTTAAGTTATTTTTGTACGTTTATGTTATCAGTTATTGATTATTTATTTCTGAAAAAAAGTATCTTTGGCAGAAAAACTAAAAAAAAATATTATGCCAATTGGTTTGTGTTTAAACAATAAATTTATGAAAAAAATCTGACATTGTATTGTGACATTATTGGACAAATGGGTTACATTTAATCCTGGCCCTAAAGGCAAAAAAGGACACCAAAAACCATTTCATTTGTATAAAAAAAAGGCCTCTTGAAGGAACGTTTAAAAAAACACATAACGATGCAAATTGCACATTAAAAAAAAAAAGGGGAGCTAATTAAAACATGATGACATTATTGTCACAATAGGCCATAAACAACAAATTGAGGCCAAAAAAAACCCCAAAAAATGTACGCCAATTGATTGTGTAATCCTGATATTAGCAGGTATGATTTCCACCTGCGTACGGTTTTGTGCTATCCCAATAAACTGCTTTCCAAACACATACCAAGCCGGTTTTCAATACAACACTAATTGCTTTTGTGACCACCCGCGATTAATCGCTGCAACATCGTGGAGTCCCGGGACGGAGGAGAAGGCCATCGCCAATGTGGTTGAGTAATCCAGACCCGAAACTGTGCGAGCATTTTGAAGGGAAAGAGGATGTTCCAGTGACGTATGTGACGGTCCGAACACATTTGACGTTCGCATCTGCTAATGTATGTACGCCCCAAAAACGCCTCGCCACGCCTGCGTTTTTCCATCTCCACCCCCGTCAACACCCAAAAACGCCCTGTTCTGTCAATCACATTTGACATGTCACTTCCTGTACGCTATTTTAGGAACGACAGATAAAAAGCTCGCAATCTGCCGTACGCACATGCGCAGTGTAACACCGACGCATGCGTGGTTAGTCAACATCAGAACGCAACGAGCGTACTGCTGTTTGCGAGTGGCTCTGAATGAGGGCCTAAGTTATATACTCAGTTGAATACTCCTCTAACTATTATCAGCAAATAAAGTGCACCACCAGTAGCTTGGCCAATAGAGTGCAAAATAGTGATGTTTAGGTGCTTGATACAGTATAACTCAATTTATTGTAGTAGTACATACAGGTGTAATTGGAAGGTGATAGATAGGAGGTGTAAGTCAGGGTCAAGGGGTTAGAACTCCATCTGGCAAGTTTTACTATCACAGGGGGCTTTAGGAAAGAATGTACTATACATAGAAAGTGTTATGGTGCATACACACGGTCAGATTTTTTTTTTTGAATGATATCGTTCGAACGATTTGAACGATTTTTTTTTTTCAAACGATTTGAACGATTTTTGTAACGATTTATTCAACGATTTGAACGATTTTTATAAACGATGGACGGTTTAAACGATATTGGACAAATGTGACAGAAAAAAAGGGTGGAAATTCAAATGAGAAAGATTGGTCCAAAGTTAATGATTGACAGGGAAATGCTGGGTGTGACTAGCATGAGGGAATAAAAAGCTGGGGGCCATTTTATAGCTTTGCATTTCTTGCTCTGTGGCTAGTTTGGTTCGGTTTATACCAGCTAAACGTCTTTGCATTGCTAATTTGCTCCGCTTTGTTTTTTGCTTGCCTTTTACAAAGTGTGTTTATTGTGCTATAGTGACATGGATCCCATTCGTCAGCGAATGATGGTGGCCTACGCAGGAGTCGCAATTTTGTCTGGGAGGGAGAGGGCTGAGAGGAGGAGGAGGCCTCGCTCTTGCTGGACAAAGGAGTGGCTTTTGTGGAGGGATACCATGTCCCATATGCCTTTGCTCATGGAAATCCGTGAGAATAATCCGGATGACTACCGGAATTTCTTGCGGATGGACGACGTCGTCTTTCAGGAGTTGCTGCAGCTTGTGACTCCTGTTTTTCAGCGACAGGATACGAATATGAGGAGGGCCATATCGGCTGAGGAGAGGCTGGTGGTTACCTTACGATATTTGGCTACCGGAAGACCCTTGGCTGACCTGAAATTTGGTTCCCTTATTTCACCTCAGGCGTTGGGCGTCATCATACCGGAGACGTGCAAGGCCATATACCAAGCCCTCCAGCCCCCGTACTTAAAGGTATTTTAAATTATTATTTTTATTTGCATGTAATGACATACTGTGTGTTTTTTTTTTTAACCAACTGACTGGGGTAATAAATTTGTAGGGAAAAGGTCGGAATCGGCACAAAAAATATCGGCGATGACGTTATATGTTTGCCGATTTTCATTATCCCCGTATTCAATTTAATTTAATTACATTTACTTAAACTTTTTTTTTTGCCGGTGAAAAGTCAATGTAAAATAGGGGGATACATTTTTGCCTGCCTTTAGCAGGTTAAAAAAAATGCAGATTTTGGGGTTTAGGGGTGCAGCCAGGGGTGGTTTCTAAAAATAAGGTGAACAAAATGTGTAGGGTTCAGCCGTATTTTAGAAATCAACCCAAGGCTGCAGGGACTAATAGGCTATGGGGGTAATAGGGGGGCCAAAGAATGTAAAACTTTTGTACTTTACAGTGGTACTACAGGTTCCAGAATGTCTGCTCTTTGGCATTTGTGGAACTACAAGTGCCAGCAGACATGCGGCATCTGTACCCCCCTGTAAAATACATAGTTAAATAAAGACAAAACATGCACACCGTGACAAGTATAACTTTATTTCATACCCCTACCCACTCACACATACTTACCTATACCAGCCGGTCTGTTCTCTTCTCCAGTAGAATCCTTAATGATTGCCCCTGCAAGTGAAAGAAAACATACTCATCTATATCCTGGCACTGGTCTGCGCACCATCCCCAGGAACTTTGACAACCAAAAAAAGGAATGCTGTCCACACGTACTCACTATCTCTATGTGTGTTGCCACACATACCGATAGCTTGTGAATGACAGCTGATGGGCCAAGCACGTAGCTGGCACGTTCCGCCAGCCAATCAGCATCTGCACTGACTGTAGAGTGAACACTGGGCCTGATTCAGACCCGCTCGCGAGCACTGTGCGCTCGCAAGCGGGTCGATGTTGCCCTAGTGCGCATGTGCACGACGGAAGAAGCTCCGTCGTGTGCATGTGCGAGACCCAAATAGCGACGGCCAAGCCGTCGCTATGGGTCTTGCACCAAAGGGTGTGTGCTGTCGATGGTGATTGACAGTACGCCCCCTTTGGTGGGCGTGCCGGGGGCGTGGCTGCCCAGATGGACGCCTACCGCCTGGGGCCGGACCCACTGACATCACTAGTGATGTCAGTGGGAGTGCTTTTGGCTCTGATAGACCATCTTGACCATGTCTTGACCATCGCGACCATCTTTTTGGCTGCTCGCATAAGCTGTGGGTGGTCACCCACAGCTATGCGAGCGGCCAGGAGCCCGCTCCAATAATAGGTAGGATGGCCCTGATTCAGAGCAAGGGCTCTGGTCAGAGCGTCTGGCTCTGAATCAGGCCCACAGTTTGTCAACCGCATAAGACATTTACCACATGGTAAGATGGGCAATGTCAGATGGGCACTGTCATGTGGGAAATGTCAATTTGCAATATGACAATGTCAATTGTCAGTATGCAATGCTCACTGTAATGGTGGCCATTATACAGTGCACCCAGTAGTAATAGTGCCCCCTGTATTAGTGCCTCCAGTAGTTATGCCCTCTGCAGTGGCCCCAATAGTAAAGGCCCCTGTAGTGATCCCAGTTCTAATGCCCTATTAGTGCCCTATGTAGTAATGCTCCCTGCAGTTACCCAGTAGTAATGCCCCTTGAAGTGCTCCCAGTACTTTGGCCTCCTGTAGTGCCCCCAAAAGTAATGCCCCCTGTAGTAACCACCCCTCCCCAGCCGGGCGCACAAACACATCCAAAAAAAAAACAACTTAAAACACACTCCAGACCTGCTGCCGTCCATCCACGGCGTCCGTTCCTCGGCAATATGGAAGTGACATCATGGGTGATGTCACTCCCATAGTGCACTGTGCAACCTAGAAAACGGAGCTCAGGAGTGAGCTCCCTTCTCCGGCTTTTGCTGGCGGCGGCGCAGGGGGCAGGGGTAGAGGAGGAGCCAGGTGCCCGATGATAACACAATGTCAGTGTGCACCCGTCAATTTGGTGGAGTGGGTTATCTGTGGGCTGGCCGCCCTCTACTGGGGGCCGCTCCTAGGAAGATGCCTAAGCTTGCCTAGTGGAAGCACCGGCCCTGCATGGTTGAAAACTAATAAGTTCTGTCGTCCATATTAGTACACCCTATGCTGTGTCCCCATGAAGTGGCCCCCCTATATGGTTCTCCCTATAGTGGCCACAGTATACTGTATTGCCTATTTTTGCACCACTCTAATGCATTGACAGTGGCCCTATCACACACATCAAAAATACTGGTCAGAAAAATACCTTAATTCACCCACCTGACACAAATGTAATTTACCCTTCGCCGAGACTCAACTCTTCTATTGCACTACAGTATACTGTAAGTCATGACGTCTTTCTTCATTTGCCGTTCCCTTGAGAAAATGGATTGTGAGGCAGCTGGTGGCTGGATGTGTGTAATTTTTATTTTCATCCTGCGCTCCCTGCAGTTTACATGACGCAAGCAGAGGGCACACCAGCGGCAGGTTGAGACATGGGCCAGTAGTTTTGGTAAACCCATGTGATTGTGGGCCATTGTACAAACACTCCTTTTAACCCTCCCTCGCCATTAAACTGGCCTTGCTAAGTTGTTTTTTTAGGATGTATTATTTTGGACATCAAGTTTGATTTTATGTAAGGATGGCTTTTCAACAGTTTCACATTGTCTTTTCACAAACACCCCAATTGCCTGTCACCTTTATTGTTGTTTCACTCTGTCTCTGAAAACACTGCGTAGTAAATTGACCCTTGTAAATAATGTTATTTTTTGATCATCAATTTAAGAATTAAATGTGCTGAAACATATTTTATGTTTTTAATTTCAGTTCCCTGCTACAGTTGCCGATTGGCAGAACATTGCTGCGGAATTTGAAAGGAGATGGGATTTTCCAAATTGCGGTGGTGCCATTGATGGCAAGCACATCCGGATTACCCAACCCAGCAATACTGGCTCCGTGTACTTTAATTACAAGGGCTACTTCAGTATCATCCTAATGGCAATAGTTTCTGCCAAATATGAATTTATCTTCATTGATGTAGGAAAGAATGGTCGAGCCTCCAACGGTGGATCATTTAAAAACACAACATTTTATGAAAGGATGGAGAAGAACATGTTACAACTTTCTACTGCTAATGATTGTTCACATGGGTTATCATTTGTATTTGTGGGTGATGAGGCATTTGCCTTGGACAAACATGTCCTTAAGCCATTTGCAAAAAGATAATTGACAGCAGAAAGGCAAATTTTCATCTATCGTCTATCCAGAGCCAGGAGAACAGTGGAGAACGCCTTTGGGATTTTGAGTAATCGTTTTAGAGTTTTCCACACGGCTATAAATCTGCGTATGGATAAGATAAATTGGGTGGTTCTGTCAGCATATGTCTTACATAACCTTTTGCTGCGTAAAACCCAAGGACAACCCAGTTTGACAACAGGAGTTTCCACTGAACCGGCACTTCCAAACTGGTCCTCTGTCAATCCTCCCTTGCTTCCCCAAGGTGTCACAGCAGGGGCCAAGCAAATCAGGGACCGATACGTCTCTTATTTTAATGGTGAAGGTGCCGTTCCCTGGCAGGCAGACCGTGCCTAAAAGTTTTTAAAAAATTACCTGACATACAATTTGTATTTACAAGGAAAAATAAATTGAACCCTTCTTTGTTATATGTTTTCCTGTGTTGGCTTTTTTAAGTTGTCTCTTTACTTATTTTGTTCTTGTACATTACAAAATTAAACAGACCTGGGAGTAACGCCAAAGCTTCAGAGACCCAAACTCCTGGCCTCTAGGTCCAAAGCATTACCACCCTAAATCACTTAGGGTAAGCCAGGGATTTTAGGGGGAGTGGGGAACCCCTCAAAGAAGTTTACCCCCCTCCCCAGCACCCCCGGCTTACGCTGAAGCCTGGCGCTCTTCTCCCTATCCCTTTCAGTGTTGTGTATAGGTGTAATGTGTTGGGCAAATGATCTTAATTTTTTGAATCTTACAGTTGAACTACAAGTGCCAGCATGCCTGTCATTATGCTCTTGTGGAACTACAAGTGCTAGCAGCTATGTGGCACCTGTGAGTTCACTGTAAAATAAATAGTTAAATAAGTGTGGATTTCCCCCCTACTGCAAATATACGCAATTATTAAAATATGTAGGGCACTTTTTCGCAAAGCCACCCCCCTAGGGACAATTTGGGTATTTTGTAAAATATGTCCAAAAACATTGTTTTTAATCATCTACAAATGGTCGGAATCAGGGTGGAAAATTTGTTTATTAAAACCATACTCCTGGCTGCTCGTTAACTTGTGGGTGACCACCCACAGCTTTAGCAAGCGTCCAGGATGATGGAACATCGACCCACTTGTAGGCGTTCTGCGCGTGCAAGGGGGTCTAAATCGGGCCCACTGTCTAGTCACAGATTTAAAACAATAATTATAAATTGCAAATACTAAAGACATTAATTGTTTTGCTTAATATTTAATTAAAATAAGTTTAAATAAAGACAGATGAATTTTGAATTTTAAATTAAATATAATTTTTATTTTTTAAAATACAAAAAAATAAATCGCCCAGGAATACTGGACAGGATATTCTGGGTAGTGCCAAGCCAATGAGTGCCTTGAAAATAAAGAATACTCAGATCGGGGCTACAAGGCTTCATCAGCTGCTGCAGAAGTATTGCATGGGCAAAAAAACAAATGCAACCCAAACTGGATAAAGCAGAAGAACAAAAAATATTCCGAACAATGTCAGCGGAAGCCAAACATTCCAAAGGAAGGGCAACGATAAGGTGAAGAGAGTCCAACATTATGGTATTATGAGCAAGTGTCCAACATCCAGACGAAAGAGAAGGAGAAATAGGGCTAAAAAAAAATTAACAAACATGCCATAAAAAAACGTGTCTACAAAAATTAGGTATCAAAAAAATCTTCATGGGCAAGAGTGGGCAATGCACTCCCAACAGCAGAGTGAAGGGCAAATGAGGACGGCCCAGGAAGGTTTGATGGTGACTGAGGGGATCCCGACGCAGAACGGGGAGACATTTTGTGGAGGAGGAATTGGGGGAATCGGTGCATGGAGGTGACTGGTACTTCTTTCCGTGGGAAGACTTTGCTGGGGTATGTATGGGCTTATTGTCGTGGTTTCATCCACCTCATCTGTCATACCACGATAAATAAGCCCATATATAAGCCGCCGGCAAAGAAATTGGGTTCGGGGCTTCATTTTCCTCAACTCATTGCCCATGTTTATACCGAAAACTGTTAAGTCATCCGAATTTGTATGAAGAACCTCCTCAGCACGTGTTAAAAATCTTTCAGCCCGATCAGGTCTGGAACTTGAGGCTTGCGCCCCCTTGGCTGCCAACCTCCGCCTATTTGCCTCTGGCTGGGGCTGCGGTGTTGTTGGTGGCGCCTCCACACTACATGCCTCAAGTTCCGTTAGCTCACTGGTTGGAGGCTCAGGATCCACTTCCTCCATAGGACGAAGCTAGGAAAGAAAATATGAATTAATTTCAAATTATTATTAAAAATACAAAAACCAAAAAAAAATTCAATAAAAAAAGTTTTTAAACTAAAAAAAAAAATAGGACCTACATCACTACATACCATCTGAAAACTATATTTAACAGGTTCTAGAATTTTTTAAAAAACTATATAGTCCATGAACTTACAGAATCCTGAGTCTCCGCTACTTCAATAGGAGGATTCACCTCCACGGCTGCCTCCAGTGAGCTAACTGACTGTGTCTCCGCCTCTTTCATCAGGACAAAGGACAGGATATCATAATACCATAATGTTGGTTTCTTCACCTCATCTGTCCCAGCTCCCGAACGTTTGGCATTCTCATATTTTGTGTGCTTGTTACCAGGCATGTCTGAAATACAAAGATTCAAAGAGACATTCAAAAAAACAGGTATGTCAATTCTCTTAACATTACAATAAAAAAGCCTTTAATATAAAAAATAACTGGCCCATCAAAAATACTATATCCTATGTCGCTGAGATCCATTTATGCACTAGCACGTACTGTGCCTCTCCCCGTGATACCTGTGAGTGTTTCTGTCATATAACCAACATGCCAGGTTTTGCAGCAGCATGGCAGGTCCTATATGACATGCCAGGTTTTCCCATAACATCGCAGATGAAAAAATAACAATATGCCAGGTGTTGCAGCAGCATAGCAGGTCCTATATGACATGCCATGTTTTCCCATAACATTGCAGATGAAAAAATAACAACATGGCAGGTTTGGCAGCAGTCGCGACGCTGATGGCCCGCTGAATACATTGTCCACAACTGGTGTCTCCTCCATTTCCCCCATCACCCCGCCCAGCCCCCGCTGCTGATGGGCTGCTGCTCATATAAAAAACAATGTCCCCACTGGTGTGTCCAACTTTTGCCCCCCCCCTCCCTCCCCGCCCTGCCCCCGCTGCTGATGGCCCGCAGCTCATATACAAAATAATGCCCCCGCTGGTGTGTACTCCATTTCCCCCCCCCTGCTCATATACAAAATAATGTCCCTGCTGGTGTGTCCTCCACTTCCCCCCCCCCTGCTCATATACAAAATAATGTCCCCGCTGGTGTGTCCTCCATTTCCTCCTCCTTGCTCATATACAAAATAATGTCCCCACTGGTGTGTCCTCCATCTCCCCCCCCCTCCCCCCCGCTGCTCATATACAAAATTATGTCCCCGCTGGTGTGTCCTCCATTTCCACCACCTCCCCCCCGCACTGCCCCCGCTGCTGATGCCCCGCTGATGACATACAAAATGTCCCCGCTGGTGTGTCCTCCATTTCCACCCCCTCCCCCCTGCACTGCCCCCGCTGATGATGCCCCGCTGATGATATACAAAATGTCCCCGCTGGTGTAGAACATTTTCCACCCTCTCCCCCCCTGCCCTGCTCCCGCTGCTGATGCCCGCTGGTATCCTTATTAACCCCCATGCTGCCGGCCCCCACTGCTTTGAAATGCTGCTCCAAAAAAAAAAAATACACTTACCTTATTTAGAGTGTCTTGGGCGTCTTCAGCTGCACCACCGGCTTGCACTGCTGGCTCTGCGTCGTGCTGATCACAAAATGGAACCTCGGGGAGTGGCTGGGGAGTGGCCACCAATGAAAAAATCATTCAAATCGTTCAAATCGTCCAAATCGTTCAAAACAAGCAACAGTGAACAATTTGAACGATATTTGAAGAAAAAGAACGATATCTGACAAATCTGACTGCAAACATGTCAGATCTCAGATATCGTTCTCTGACAAACGTGAACGCGCATCGTTCATCGTCCATCGTTCATGTATGTATACATGAACTATTTTTTCATCAGATTTGAACGATTGAACGATTTTTTAAATCGTTATCATTCTTAGGGATGTGCAGGCTCGGTTCTACTCGGTTCAAAATCTGACCGTGTGTATGCACCATTATCTACAGTAATTCAAACAAGGGTATCCTGTATAGTTTGATATTGCAATTGTTGCAATTCAGATTGTGTTTATGAAAGATTCTTGAGAAAATATTACTGGATTACTGACATTACTGCAATACTAACTTCTGTTAAGGAGCATCCACATCTGTCAGAGAAGAAGTGTTCCAGTCTAATAAAGACAAATCATTTATGTAGAAGTTATTTAGTAATTTACATAAAAAATGTGCTGCTAATGTAAGGTCCAGGTTACCCAAGGCTGCTTAGGATTGTATATAGTAAACCTGAAGGACCAAGCTGCATGTAATACAAGACAGTAGTCTTTAAACATATTGCTATATTAATTAAAGCATACTTGTTTACAATTTGTGTGATTATTATGACTGGGGTCTGGAGCCCTTTACCTCTCTACCGAGGAAGAAGGAAGAAGCACACCCATTTAATCCTCGGGTTCCTGCAGTGTTCTAGATTCTCCACAGCTACCCAATCTATATGAAAACTGTTGTCGAGGGTCACAAAGGTGCCATACCTACCATATCAATGTGACAGAGGAAAGGAATTTCCCAAAGAGGCAGGTGGCATTGCAATATAGTCCTGCATGCCTTTATGAAGCAATGCATTTAAATTAGAGATGTGCAGGCTCGGATTGGTTCAGATTTTCCAGCCAAATTCTAATCTTTCTTGACAAATTGCAGGGGTGCCTCGGGAAACCTGCAGGGGTGCCTCAGGTAGGTGGTCCAGAACCAAATCAAATTATTTAAAGTCAAAGTAATGTAAATATGTGGACAAACAGAAGTGCAAACCTGTTCACCACCACATAACTTAAGGATGACAGGTAGCACAATTTACTTCACTTTATTACTTGACTACATTTTCTTTCTCAATAATAAACTTTTGGCTTAGAGGTGCCGTGAGAACAATGATGATACTCTAGGACGCCGTGATTCCAAAAAGTTTGGAAACCACTGCCATAGAGTCTAGGGAGTTACAGTTAGTGAAAATATGAAACATGAAGTGTATGATTGTTACCAGAAGGTGGTGCTGTTACACAAGTAATTAAGTATAGAAACAGTGACTCCAATAATGAGAATTCTGAATGCTTGGATTTGTTCACTGTGACATAAGTTGGCTGCAAGTAAAGGAGATTTAATGCAGCTTCAAAAGGTGGTGACATTGACAAAGTACTAACAGATGTGTCCTCCTACATCTGTCCTCAGTGTGTTATGTAGCGTGACATGCCTGACCTGAGTGGGCCACCAGGTCCCAAGCAACTCTGACAGCATCAGGCGTATTTTTTTGCGGAAAATGTGTAGCAATGGGATGCAACAAGGAAACACTGGGAGACTGTGCTTATTAATTTGATATTCAACATTTGTACAGATGAGTCCACCTTTGTTGTTGCTCAGGTCATGTCATACAGGCGTCTTAGTTGCGTTATGAAAATATCGTGGATGGGCACATTGAGACGCGACTGAATGCACAGCATGCAATAAACAGCTTAACCACTGGGTGGCCACTGCTCTACTGATGAAAACTACAGAACTAAATAAAATAACAGTGGATGAAGATGGTACTACGGTAGAGCAAACAGAGAGGTAAAGTGATCCCTTATAAGAACTGCCTCCAATTCGAGAGAGGTAAACTATGCTCCTGACGGATTTATTATTATTATCATTTATTTATATGGCGCCACAAGTGTTCCGCAGCGCCTTACAAGGTACATAACCAAAAAAGTGACTTACAGTAAAATGCAATACAATGAAGAACAAGGACATGGATAAAATACATTGATACATTGGTGGCCATTACACCCAATTAAGCAACAGAGCATAAGCACCAAGTGTTAAGTGTCCTAGTGGTGAGTAAGAAGTAGATGAAAATAATGTAAGGGAAAGCACAAGATTGTAGAGGGCCCTGCTCGCAAGAGCTTACATTCTCAAGGGGAGGGGCAGACAGATGGGCATGATACAGATGGGGAAGACAAGGAGGAGGGAGCATGTAGTAGCAAGTTAGGATGAGAGCTGGAAAGCATTGATGAAGCAGTGGGTCTTGAGAGCCCATTTGAAGGATTGTAGAGAGGTGGAGAGTCTGATGGGGAGAAGGCAAGAGTTCCAACTTAGTACAGAAATGTGTTGAGCTAGAGTGCTGAATATACTGTTGGGACTGCAGATGACCTATCGTATATGCTTGTATTGTCATGGACTGCCGGATCAATCCCCTTCATACCCAGGGTGGGTCTGACTTCATGGCAGAGAAGTCCTGTGTCATTGCCGGCTGCATACTTCCCGGCTCCTGGCTCACAACAGCTTTGTGACCCACTCAAGGCAGGTCCAATTGCAGTGCACCTTGCTGTTTCAGCAGGGGCGTAACTAGAACTTTGTGGGCTCCTTAGCAAATTTTGAAGGGCCCCCACTGACTCGGGCCTACAAACTGCTGGGATGCTAATTACATCCCATATACATCACATAGACCAGGTAAAATCCAACAGACAGATGTTACAGGCTGGTACACAGAAGTTTCCAAACAGCAATACAGTTTTTTAGTGGACTCACAGGTCCAGGATCCCTAACACTAGTCACCCCCGGACCTATAACCTGGGCGACTAGTTCATGATCAGGATCATCATCCCTGTACACAAACAACATTTTTAAAGCTAGCTAACAGTTGCTACTAATCAGCCTAGCTGTAGTTCATCTCTAACCGTAAAGAAAACTTGGACTGGATCAATGTTCAACTGCTGTTCCACATTTACCAGTGAAATCCTGCTGTCCCTGACACACACACACACACACACACACACACACACATATATATATATATATATATACACACACATATATATATATATATATATATATATACACATGTATTTATGTATATACACATATATATATATATATAGTTTTTTATACAAAATTTAATAGAAAACAAATTCATATATATATATATATTTACTTATATCTACATGTGTATATATTACTCACTCCTTGGTGGGTCTCGGTGTGCAGAGGGAGGGGTAGCCCTGAGTGGTCCTGGTTGGGTGGCAGGCTAGGCAGAGTACAGCACTGGAGGGTCCAGGTGGGGCGGCAGGTAGGGTGAAGGAACAGCTGGGGGTCCTCTCTCTGTTTTTGGCGTGGGGACTGAATTGTGGCCCGGCAGCTAATCAGTTCTCTGCCGGATGGCACTCCACGTGCCTGTGTAGTTGAAGTATCGGGCCAGATTACCCCTTCGGCTGCCAGGAGTCCTCTTTTCCCCGCCTGGCGAGGGGAGTCAGCAGACTCTTAAGCCCAGAGGAGGGACCTGTCCTGTGGGGAACCGGCCGGGGCCCCTTCCATCCCACTCGCCCGCCGACCCTTTATTTAAGCCCAGGGAGGGGAGTCCGACGGTGCCCTCATCCCCCCCGATCACTAGCTGACTATTGGGCTCTGAGGGGAACTGACCCAGCCTCCTGCCCACCAGCCCTTTCTTTAAGCCCAGAGAGGGGCCAAATGTGTGTAAGTAACGCACCCCCACCCCGGCATGGCCGTCTGCTCTACTGCCGCAGGGTTTTAATTAACAGTGGCTCTCAACTGAGGGAGGGGAATTGAAGAATAATTTTGAATTTTATTTTGTTAGCAATATTATATTATGTACAGTATATTTTTAAAATGTTAAGTTTAGTTTGCTCTGCAAATGAACTATTGATAATCAAGACCTTTGCAGTGTCATTGACTTCATTATTGATTACTATCATGGCAGATTGGCTACTATCATGGCAGATAGACAGAGGCCATATTCCCACCGTGAACTTTACATCATTGTAAAACATAGGGGCAGGCCCCTGTCCAGTAATGTGGAGAAGTGGTGGGCATTTGATTATGAAAATCTCCAGGGAGTGGGGCGGGAGAGGACAATTCAGTCTCTGCAGAAGCGATGCAGTGACCTGGTGTGCAGGGGAGGCTGCAGAGACTAAGGGCCTGCCTACTAAAGGGTACACTATACTTTTATTTATTTTAATAATATTTCATATGTAATATTGTTTTGTATATGTTTTAAATACATTTTATTAACCTTATTCAATCATCAAAAATACTGTGTGACAATAAATAATGCGTGAAAAAGTATCAATTATTTTTCTATGCTTAAAAGTATTAATTCTAAATATTCTGTAGTTAGAATTTTTTTTCACAGAATGTCAGTACCCTCACAGGCCACCACCACAGGAGGAGGCAGGGCCAAACTGACCTCTACAACCCAGTAAGTATTGTACTGTATAGAACTTCGCTTTCTACTACTGCACTATACAGTACTTCCCTTTTATTTTAATAATGTCTAATATTGACACTAACAAAATACCCCTAATACTGTACTTCACCAGAAATTAGGGAATCAATTAAAAGTAACTATTTTCACTATTGCCCAGTATAATTCTTGTAGAGTACTTGGTATTCACATGCTATACAGTATTTCTGTGTATTTGTTTCTGTTGTTATTGAGGTTTCACCTAAAGACTTATACTGTAGTGCAGTAGGGGTTTCATTTTTTTTAAATGGGGTTGAGGAAAACTTACAGTGCAGTGTTCTTTTTTCACAGTACATCCACCGCAACAGCGAGAGGAGGAGGAAGAGGCAGGGCCTAGCCACCCTTCACAACCCAGTAAGTACTATACAGTGCATTCTACTACTGTACTTCTTTTTTAAGAATGTCTACAGTACCTCCTGTACTGTACAGTAGTTTAATAAAACCCTCAATGTACTGTATTTGAAAGTTTCTCTCATGTCCCACCTTTACCTTCTCTGGCCAAAACTGTATATACTGTACAGTAATAAGATCTTTTTGTCTATTTGGCTAATTTACAGTAGTAGTCTTTGATGTGGGAACGTGTCAAAAGCCTTTCATTAGTCTGCTTACAGTATTTGCTCAAGGTTATCTTTTGGGCTTTCACACTACACAACATTATTGTATACTGTAGTTGATACTTCTTTTGTAAACCACACTGACTCAGCATTCCTGTATTCAGGACTGCCAACCAACCTATACTACTGTATACTGCATATTTTATAGACCCCAAATTCCCTTAACCCCAGGAAAGTGTGTGTGGGGGGTCCCAATCCCACTCCCACTACCCTGGTAATCCCAGGCCTAAGGTTACCAGTTTGGGGCTGGTTAATGCTGTGGCAGGGGGACAGTAGTGTACACGTTTTTTATTGTCATACTGCATGCATGTTACATCATAGAATTCCTCTTACCACAGGTTTGCCAAGGCTGGCATGAACATAAAACACATGAAACTTTTAAAATAAATATTAAAAATATTTACTGGAAACCACAAGAAATTAATTAATTTAAAAATATTCTTTATTACGTATTCAGTAATAAACAATCCAATATCCAGCACTCATCCACAAATTAAAGATAGTACTGACCCAGGTGCCCTATAAAATGGCTATTTGGCGGCACTCAGAGACGTATAAAATGATTTTATTGGTCCAAGGTTTTGGGTATTACCCCATCATCAGGCAAACAGAGGAAAAGTGACATACCACATATATAAAGAAAAAGACAAGGAAACAGTAATTACCTGACACAAGTCAGCTGGGCGAGCACACCTTCCAAATGTTCACTGAGTCATGTCCGGCAGAGAACTCTGCGGCACCCCTCCAGTAACGTCATCCAGCCTATACTGCCCGCTGAGCCGATCTAGGCAATTTATACAGTATCCATGGAAACAAAGCATATTCACTCTAAGAAATAGACATCACATACTGTATTATAACATATACTGTAGATTAAAAACAAATGCTTAATTAAAACATATACTGTAGATTAAAAACAAATGCAAAAAACTGTAAGAGGTATTTATAAAATCAGCCCAAATAGAAGTATAGTTAAAGAATACATATCACTGCTTTCAAATGATAAATATATAGATTTCTTCTAATATAATAACAGTAAATTGTGAACCGCTACTAGCCACATTACATATTAAATAAAGCAGTGCAATCCTAAATTTTCATTTAAGTCTCTGGGGACCAATGTGTCCAAATTAAAAATTTCTTACCCCTGTTGCCAAATGTCTATGTACATGTAAATGTATACATAATAGCAAATTGTTATCCAGAATGAGGCTGACTGAAGGTGTCATCCACTATCATTGAACTACAGGTACACAGCCAAGTCATCTGTAACAGCCTGTTTTTTTTTCTTTTTTTAATGGAGTTACATCATAATTAATTGGTTCCTGAAATTAGATTCCATAGTATAATTAGGCATTAGTTTGCAAATATATAATTGTGGCAGATCTTTATCTCTATTAACTACAGGCCAACAATGTTTGGCTTCCCTATTGGCTTGAATACTATGGGTGGTGTATTTATTAACCCATGGTATTGCAGCAAAGTCCTTATTAATCCCATTTTTAGATTTTAATGTTTCACTATGAGGGATATTCAATACTATACATGTATCCAGCATGACTTGCATGTCTGTTTGCATTTGTGCTGGGTCAGTAGTAATTTGTCTTACCTGTAGGAACTGTGAGAAAGGTAACCGTTTATGAAGCGCTGGGGAATGGAAGATATAATATTTTAAGATAGTATTTCTATCTGAGTCCTTCGTGTATGTAACACTTTTTAAGTTGGTCAGTGTCTCCACCCCAGCTTTGGTCTACTTTTACAGGTAGGTATGGGAATGCTAGGGAGACCCACATAATAAGTGTTAGGGACTGTGGCCCTCATTCAGAGGCACTCGCAAGAAGCGAGTGCTCATTCTGAATGAGGGCGGGGGAGCTGGCGTGTGGAGACTGGCATTTGCTGTACGCAGAGGTCTGGCTTTCAATGACGTGGGATGGGACCACTCCAGTATTGCTTGGACTTTTTTGGGGTCCATTTCTAAACCTGATACTGAAATGATATATCCAAGAAATGGAATACTTGGTACACCGAACACACATTTCTCCAATTTACAATACAGTTGGTTCTTTCTCAGACGGAACAAGAATTCTTTGATATGATTATGGTGTTTCTCAGGAGAAGATGAAAAAATCAAAATGTCATCTAAATAGACGACAACTGAGACATATAAGAGATCCCTAAAGATCTCGTTGATAAATCCTTGAAAAACAGCAGGTGCGTTACACAGCCCGAACGGCATGACCAAGTAGTCAAAATGACCGTCCCTTGTGTTGAATGCTGTTTTCCTACACGTAACCTGCTTGGATACGGATGAGGTTGTATGCACTTCAGAGATCTAATTTAGAAAATATAGTGGATCCCTTGACTCTGTCAAATAATTTGATGATCAATTTTAGAGGGTATCTGATTTTTACTGTAATATCATTCAGGCCTCTATAATCTATACACGGCCTCAGGCCTCCATCTTTTTTAGAAACAAAGAAGAATCCCGCTCCAGCAGGTGATGTGGATGGTCGGATAAATCCCTTTTTTAAGTTCTCTTGGATGTATTCCGACATGGCGTCGGTTTCTGGTAGGGACAACGGATAGGTCCAACCATGGGAATGAGTCTTCCCAGGCAACAAATCGATAGGACAATCCCATTTTCTATGAGGTGGTAAGATGTTAGCTAGTTTTTTGGCGAAAACATCAGTAAATGATTGATATTCTTTATGTATAGATGGGGCCTCTGACATCTGAATTTTTCTCACAGGTCGAATATTCGGAAGACAAGACCACTGGCATTCCTCACTCCATGACAGAACCTGCATAGTGTTCCAATCAATTCTGGGGTTTTGCTTATGCAACCATGGGTATCCAAGTATAATCTCAAGGGAAGCCTTGGGTATGATTAAGAAGCTGATATGTTCAAAATGAAGGGCTCCAATATGAACTAGAATAGATTGGGTTCTTTTAGACACAGTTCCATTAGAAATAGGTCTACCATCGATAGAGGTCAAGGAGATAGCAGGATCCAAGGTGATGCAAGGAATTTGTAATTTATCTGCCAAACGAGAGATCATGACATTTTCTGCTGCCCCAGAATACAGGAGGGCAGATACAAATGCCGGACTAGACTTAATGTCTAGAGCTATTGACAGGACAAGAGTAATTTTGCTTTGGGGACGAAAGCATTGCTCCTAACTGAGTGTCCCTTGAACTATTTAGGAAAGGGCGGTTCCTGGCTTGTGGGTACAGGAAACCACCAGGTACCCGTGTCTCCACAGTATAGACAAAGGTTCTTTTGAATGCATCTCTGTCGTTCTTCTTTAGAAAGATGGGTATGATTAACCTGCATGGGTTCTTCATCTGTAAGAGAGGGAAAAAAATGGGTAGGAGAAGGTTGAGGATGAGGCCTAAAAGGATCAGTTCTGTGCTTCTCAGCTTGGCGTTGTCTAAAGCTTATGTAAACCTTGTTGCAGAGGGAAATGAGATCATTAAGACTAGAGGGTAAATCACGAGTGGCTAGATCATCCTTTATATGATCCGATAGTCAGAAGGCCGATGTTAGGGCTTCTTCATTTCATCCGGTCTCTGATGCCAACGCCTGAAACTGAATGACCTCTTGACTGACAGGACGGATACCTTGTTTCAGATTCATAATACTGGATGAAGCAGAAGTGGTTCTTCCAGGCTCATCATAAATCCTCCTGAATGATGTTAAAAATTCTGGATAATTATCCAGTAGTGGATCTGATCGCTCCCAGAGTGGAGAAACCCAATCTAAGGCTGAGTCGGACAGCAGCGACACAATATAGGCCACTTTGGTTTTAAGAGTAGGGAAATTGGAGGGTTGCAAAGTAAAATGTACATCACACTGTTTGAGAAATCCACGACACAGTTTAGGATTGCCATCAAACTTGCCAGGTAAAGGTGGTAAATACAAATGAGGAGGAGCTCCAGAGGCAGATACAGTACCACAGAAGTGGAGACAGAAGTAACTGCAGGCATACTTGGAGAAATTAATGTAGCTTGTAAAGTATACTGATGGAGTGCCATTTCTTATACATACTGTGCCATTTGTTGTTGCATGGTCTCCAATCCTTCCAGACGAGAAGTTATGTTGTGAATTAAATCTGTTCTGGACTCCTGTCCAATAGCCAAATTCATTTGGCCAGTGCAAACTGTTAGGGACTGTGGGCCTGATTCAGACCCGCTCGCGAGCGTTGAGCGCTCGCAAGTGGGTCGATTTTGCCCAAGTGCGCATGCGCACGACAAAGGCGGCTCCGTCGTGCGCATGCGCGAGACCCAAATAACGATGGCCAAGCCGTCATTATGGGTCTCGCGCCAAAGGGGGCGGGCTGTCGATGGTTATTGGGTGGGCGTGCCGGGGGCGTGGCTGCCCAGACGTAGGCGTTCCCATGGGAACGCCTACCATCTGGGGCCTGCCCCACTGACATCACTAGAAAAAAACTACTCTTCTGTAACATATCACTAGTGATGTCAGTGGGAGTGCTTTTGGCTCTGATAGAGCCAAAAGCACTCCATGGCTTGCGGCAGCGAGACCCTACCGCAAGGGTCTCGTCGCAAGCCCGATGGTCGCGATGGTCTTGACCATTGCGACCATCATTTTGGCCGCTCGCTATAGCTGTGGGTGGTCACCCACAGGAGGCCACTCCAAAAAGGAGAAGGGACGGCCCTGATTCAGAGCGAGCACTCTCTCAGATTGTCCGGCTCTGAATCAGGGCCTGTGGGCCTGATTCAGAGCCGCTCGTAAGCGGCAGCTCGTTCGCTCCGAGCGATGTTCGCACATCTGCACATGCGTATGGGTTGTAATGCGCATGCACCAGCCAGTCATTGTGGTTGGAAATCGTGTGCTCGCAAAATAGCGAGTGCCTGCTAATTTGAGTGACAGGATGAGGCGTTTGTGTGTGGTAACAGGTTAAAGTGCTTGAAAACGGAGAGTGGAGATCCGAACACAGGTGAGCCAAATGGTCAAAACGGGCATTTTAAGGGTGTGCATAATTAACAAAGCAGCGTCATCGGCCACGTCACTTGGTTGTCTCTTAGCCTGAACTGTTCGCATGATTGCGGTAGGAAAATCCAACCACAAGCACTGTAAGCAGTTCAGATGCCTTTTGATGTACTCGATTAATCTAATAAATAGCGGAGATGATGTATGATGCGAACGGCCAGGGGGCGTTTTTACAAAATAGCAAGCGCATATTTCGTTCACTCGATCATACATAGAGGCGTCAACAGACCACAAAGAGTGAGCGCTCTATTTAAATATCGGCCCCTTTTTCTGAACGAGCGAGCGCAAATAGCGTCCGGCTCTGAATCAGGCCCTATGTTTGCTGTGGACACGTGGTGGAAACAGAAGCAGACACCGGTACAGGTTTAAACTGAAAGGTGGGTTGTTTAATGTGAATGTGCATAGTCATGAACAATAAGATAAACTAAAGTCCAGTAATAAACAAACTGATATACAGTCAGGTGCATAAATATTGGGACATTGACAGAATTTTCATATTTTGGCCTCTATTCACCACCACAATGGCTTTGAAATGAAACAAACAAGATGTGCTTTAACTGCAGACTTTCAGATTTAATTTGAGGGTAATTACATCCAAATCAGTTGAACGGTGTAGGAATTACAACGGTTTCTATATGTGCCTCCCACTTTTTAAGGGGCCAAAAGTAATGGGACAAACTAAACAATCCTAAATCTAACTTTCACCTTTTAATACTTTGTTGCAAATCCTTTGCAGGCAATTACAGCCTGGTCTGGAATGCATAGCCATCACTAGATGCTGGGTTTCATCCCTGGTGATGCTCTGCCAGGCCTCTACTGCAAATGTCTTCAGTTCCTGCTTGTTCTTGGGGCATTTTCCCTTCAGTTTTGTCTTCATCAAGTGAAATGCATGCTCAATCAGATTCAGGTCAGGGGATTGACTTGGCCATTGCATAACATTCCACTTTTTAGCCTTCAAAAACTCTTAGGTTGCTTTTGCAGTATGTTTCGTGTCATTGTCCATCTGCACTGTGAAGCGCCGTCCAATGAGTTCTGAGGCATTTGACTGAATATGAGCATATAATATTGTCTGAAACACTTCAGAATTTGTTCTGCTGATTTTGTCAGCAGTCACATCATCAATAAATACAAGGGAACCAGTTCCATTGGCAGCCATACATGCCCACGCCATGACACTATCACCACCATGCTTCACTGATGAGGTGGTATGTTTTGGATCATGAGCAGTTCCTTTCCTTCTCCATACTCTTCTCTTCCCATCACTCTGGTACAAGTTGATCTTTGTCTCATCTGTCCATAGGATGTTGTTCCAGAACTGTAATGGCTTTTTTAGATGTTGTTTGGCAAACTCTAATCTGGTCTTCCTGTTTTTGTGGCTCACCAATGGTTTACATCTTGTGGTGAACCCTCTATATTCACTCTTGTGAAGTCTTCTCTTGATTGTTGACGTTGACACATATACACCTACCTCCTGGAGAGTGTTCTTGATTTGGCCAACTGTTGTGAAGGGGTTTTTCTTCACCAGGGAAATAATTCTTCTGTCATCCACCACAGTTGTTTTCCATGGTCTTCCGGGTCTTTTGGTGTTGCTGAGCTCTCTGATGCGTTATTTCTTTTTAAGAATGTTCCAAACAGTTGATTTGGCCACACCTAATGTTTTTGCTATCTCTCTGATGGGTTTGTTTTGATTTTTCAGCCTAATGATGGCTTGCTTCACTGATAATGATAGCTCTTTGGATCTCATATTGAGAGTCGACAGTAACTGATTCCAAATGCAAATGTCACACCTAGAATCAACTCCAGACCTTTTACCTGCTTAATTGATAATGAAATAACGAGGGAATAGCCCACACCTGTCCATGAAATAGCTTTTGAGTTGATAGTCCCATTACTTTTGGCCCCTTAAAAAGTGGGAGGCACATATAGAAACCGTTGTAATTCCTACACCGTTCACCTGATTTGGGTGTAATTACCCTCAAATTTAATCTGAAAGTCTGCAGTTAAAGCACATCTTGTTTGTTTCATTTGAAAGCCATTGTGGTGATGAATAAAGGCCAAAATATGAAAATTCTGTCAATGTCCCAATATTTATGCACCTGACTGTATGTGGCTGAAGGGAACTGTAGTGAATGGGAGTAAACAAATGTCCAGATCAGTGACAGAGATGAATCCAGATAGACTGTGAGAGTGAAGTGGATATCCTGGTTTGCTGAATAGTGGCTGAAGGGGATATATGGTAATGCTGTGATTATGGTTGCGCAGGATTGGGTTAACTGAGGAGACAGGTTCAGACAGGAGTGGGTTAACTGAGGAGACAGGTTCAAGCAGGAGTGAGTTTGGTGGAAGGTGCAGGGCTGATCTCAGTGGAGAGCAAGCCAAGGCAGAGCGGTGCAGGCTATGCAGGGAGCCAGAGGCCGACAAGGAGCTAGGGCAAGCACCGGAGCACAAGTCTAGGTTTCAGGAGCGCAGAGAACTCTCTCACAGCTACACTGTGAACACGTTGCACTGGCAACTACAGGGAGCTCCAAACACCCTTAAGTACCCAATAGCAGAAAGTGATAGGCCAGAGAGAGCAGGTAACCTACAGACGATTGGCCTGCTATGTCACATGGCCAAAGACAACATGGTGATGCCCAGAAACCTGTGACACAGAGATGCCACTAGACTTACCCTTGCCAGGATGGCCCAATGCTGGCACACCTCTGCATACAGCCAATGACAGTCTCACTGCCCCCCTTCCCAACTTTGTGTTCTCCATTCTTCCACTGTCCCCCTCCCCACTGTGTGTTCACCCTGCCCTCCCTCCCCACTGTGTTCTCCATTTTCCCACTGCCCCCTCCCCACTGTGTGTCCTCAATTTTCCCACTGTCCCCCTCCCCACTGTGTGTTCACTATGCTCCCACTGCTCCTCCCACCCCACTTTGTGTTCTCTATTCCTCCACTGTCCCCACCTCCCCACTGTGTTCACTATGCTCCCACTGCCCCCCCTCCCCACTGTGTGTTCTCCATTCTCCCACTGCCCCCCTCCTCACTGTGTGTGTGTTCACCCTGCTTCCACCTGCCCCTTTCCACTGTGTGTTCACCCTGCTCCCACTTGTCCCCCTGACACACACACTGTGTATGCTCAACCTACTTCCACTGACCCTGCATATGCTGGGTCCTTTTTACTAATAAATCTTTATATACAGTAGATATGATATATCATACATAGATATGTATATATATATAGTATGTATGTACCGGGGTTTTGCTATTTGCAAAATAGCATGGATGTGGGGTGTACTTTATACCAGTTTAGAGAAAATGCCAGGGGTTTGTTTGAAATTATCAAAAATCACTTTAGAACATACAGTACTTGCCAACTCTCCCTGATTGTAAGGAAGACTCCCTGAAATAGTAGCAATCTCCCTCATTGCACCTTTATACACCCTCTTTATGAAGCTGCTCTATATATTAAAATAACAGAAATGTATACATTCAAATGGGATCATTAGTATCACTACCCTGCATTGGTCTTAAGGCACAATGGGGTAGATATATTATAGCGGCACTTAACGTGCTACTATATCGCTTCCCGCTTCACCTCTTTACCGAGGCAAAGCAGGAAGCACTACCGATGAGATGTATGAACATCTCATCGGCCGGAGAGGGGGAGCGTTAAATCCCCCCTCCGGCGCTACCCGCTAGAGACCACAGCACATCAGCCTAGTGCTGATGTGCTGTGTCTCTGTTCCGGCTGGCTCCACAGAGCATGCGCGGGATCTTGCAAGTATCGCGAGATCCCAGCGTGGAGCCCTGGAGCCGGCAGCCGCCGCAGCAGGGACAGCGCTGTCCCTGCTGTGGGGATAGGCTAGCGCCAGGCCCCAGCTACTACGGCCGAACGGTCAGATGATCTGATCGTTCGTACATAGCCCAGGCTATCGGCGCTGCTATCTTGTAGATAGCAGCGCCGATAATGACAGGGGCGCATAGTGCCCCTGTCATTTACCGCCCAGACCCCCGATCATACATCGGGGAGAAGCGGTATCAGCGCACATAACGTGTGCTTATACCACTTCTAGGCTTCATACATCTCCCCCATTGATCCCTATGGCTGCATGCATTTTCTGAAAAGGTGTGGCAACTGCTAGATGGATGTGGCTGGGGGTGTGGCATCTGCACAGACGGTGTAATGGTAAGTGTTACTGCCTCACAGCACTGAGGTCGTGGGTTCGATTCCCACCACGGCCCTAACTGTGTGGAGTTTGTATATTCTACCTGTGCTTGCATGGGTTTCCTCCGGGTACTCCGGTTTCCTCCCACACTCCAAAAATATACTGGTAGGTTAATTGGCTCCAAAACATAAAATTAACCCTAGTGTGTATGTGTGGAAGTATGTGATAGGGAATATAGGCCCTCATTCAGAGCCGCTCGCTAGCGGCAGTACGCTCGTTCCGAGCGATGTTCGCACATCTGCGCATGCGTACGGTTTTTAGTATGCATGCGCGAACCAGTCAGTGCGGCCGAAAATCGTTTGTACGCTATATAGCGAGTGCCTGCTTTTTTGAGTGACAGAATGAGGCGTATGTGGGTGGTAACAGGGGAAGGTGCTTGAAAACGGGGAGTGGAGATCCGAACGGTGGCGTGCTTAAAGGTCAAAACGGGCGTTTTAAGGGAGTGCATAATTAATACATCAGCGTCATTGACCACGTCACTTGGTTTTTTTTAACTCAGAACTGCTCGCAAAATAGCGGTTGAAAACACCAGCCACAAGAATAGCGAGCAGTTCATACGCTGTACGATGTACTCGATTAATCTAATAAATAGCGGACATGACGTATGGTGCGTGCGGCCTGGGGGCGTTTTTATCAAATAAACGAGCGTATGTTTTGCTCGCTCGTTCAGACTTAGAGGTGTGAACAGACTGCAATTTGCGAACGGATCATTTGATTAGCCACCCCTTGTTTTTGAGCGAACGACCGCAAATAGCGAACGGCTCTGAATCAGGCCCATAGATTGTAAGCTCCACTGGGGCAGGGACTGATGTGAATGGTAAGATATTCTCTGTAAAAGCGCTATGGAATATGTGTGCGCTATATAAATAACTGGTAATAAATAATAAATAAAATAAATAATCTGCTAGATGGGCAGAAAGGCATGGCTAGGATGTTTGAGGGGGCAAGTTCCACCACTTCTCTAGGACCACTGTCAAAGTCAAATAATTGAATATGATAACTTACAATTATTATCTGACGATATAGTCATCTATGGTCGGATTATGTGTTACTAGGATGCTACTTTGCGTCGCGCAATCCAATGCGCACAAATGCGAATCCACAACACACATATACTGACGCACATAACGCACACATATATATACATACATACACATAGACGCTCGTATGTATATTTGCATATGTACACGTATACGCTCATATGCGTATTCACATCCATACAGACACATATTTGCTATTTCAATACACAGACACACATATGTGAACGCATACATATAAAATGTATGGGTTCTCACACATTATAGATAATAATCAGAGTTATTAAAGGTATTTGTTAGCTAATAATTATGATGTGAGATGTACTTAAAGAGATCGAAGGTTCAGAATACAGTGGTCATGTCATGTTTGGTATCATACTAAATCCCTGTTTATTTGCAGACATCCGTTTCTATCGGCAAAAAAATTGCATCATGCTTCCGCTAGTTATGGATGATAGGGAGTTATTGAATAGAAAGTTTTTACTTGTATGCAGTGTTGTAGCCAGTATTAACCAGTTCTTTGGCGGGAAGCTACACAATGTGACTGTTGGAAGAATGAGCCATACCCCTGATGACACTGTATGAACAGACCAATGACCAGATTGACCAGAAGCAAGAACCAATGAGAACCTGTCAATTTGTCCCATTGTTAACTCTGAAACCTGTAAGGTATATAGGCTGTGTCCCGATCTCAGTGTAGACATCTTCTTGAGACCGCAGACTTCTGGATTGATGACTGTATACAGGGACCAATGCACACGCGTATGTATCGGGTTGTACTATTTTCATTGCTTTTTACTCTAATTGTTAAATCTTACATCGTGTTATCCCTTTTACATAAATAACTTTTTGTGCTTTGGAGCCACATGATTGGACTGGAAAGCAATTCTTTCTTAAGCGCCTTGCAGCTCTAAATAGCGACTTATAGGAAATCAATAAATGGGGGCTCGCAGTTGAATTCATGCTACCTAAAATTACTCAAAGTGACCAGATTTTGATATCTCACCAAAGGGTGGACGCGTCATATACGGGTAAGAACGCAATCTGTTTAAAGCCTGTGTAGCACTTTATGCTGTGAAACCGAATATCCGTTTTTGTGTAATCTAAGGAGTGCTGATTAGAATCCAGGAACAAGAGACAAAAGTTTGTTTCTTTTATTGTCACTTTTGCGCTGCAATAGGCGATTCGCAAATAGCGTATGCGTCTACCCTGTAGTACTACCACATGTTTAAGCAATCATTTTGATAGATAGTCTTGTATCGCTTGTTAAAACCTCTGATATTGCCATGAGGGAAAGCATTTCTCTGGCCAGAAAACAAAGGTATATCAATGTGAACATATGCTTGTGATGTGGACAGGAAAAACAAAAACGGAGAAGGTTTTTGCTTTTTGAACTGTTGAAAATAGATAGGGCTGGCAAGGTGTCCAAGAGGCGGGTAGGACAGCTGTAGCAGTATACATAGCAGGCATAACTGGGCAAGAAACCGCAGGTTGTTTCTCGGTCGACTTCCAATTGTAATCGCAAAGTCCATTGATAGGTCAGTGTCTCTGGGCAATGTGATCAGACCGCATGGTTGTGTGAACCGTGATTGTGAATTGGTTGTGGTGTAAGAAATCACTGGCAAGGTTAAGTGGAATACTTAGATTCTACCAGTGGAGAGTAACTCAAAGTAGGAAGCGGTCGGACAAAGCTTGGTAAAATTTGTCCAGAAAGCAGAATAATTGCATAGGCTATTTTCTGTTTCCTCATTGTGGAAGCTAACAAAAAAAATGCTTAGCGGTCAGCTGTGCACAATGGGTGGAAGTGAGTGGACGCAGCTTGTTTAATTCATCCACCGGTTGAAATCTCTAGCGAAAGTAGCCAAAGCGTTGTCCCAGATTGGTGCTAAGCAGTCGCTAGGGATGGTCGATGAGGTGCTGCTTATGGATGGGCCGACTGGTTTGGCAAGGTATATAATGAATGAGAAGTATGGCACGTACGCAACAGCGTACTGCGACATATGGGTCGAGATGACCAAATGATGTATGAAACCCTTTCCCAAAGTTGGCAGTTTCGATTTGGAGGTATTAAGTAATGTTAGAAATAACATATGTTTAGTCAAATCATTGAAGAAAAGAGTAAAATACAATGACTGTTTAAAACTGTGGCTGCACGAGGGGAACACATGGCAAAATTGCACGCCGCAAAATGGCACACCGCAAAGTGGTGTATTCACGCCGCAAGGTAGTGCACCGCAAGGTAGCAGTACCGCGCATAAAGAAGAGAGTGCATGTGCACCACCGCCGCCGTATGCGGCCGCAGGTGAAAGTACAGCCGATACCAAAAATAAAAAAATCGTAACAAGTAACTTATATCTTGTTTTAAGTCACCTTAAGGAAAATGTTGTTATAGAAGATGATGAACCCACTATAATTTCAGCCATTGCTCATGCTGTTCATATGCTAGATGTTCCACAGAGACAGGAAAAGGCAGCGGCTGAAATTAGTGAGATTAAGTGTAGCATGGCCATAAAGGGGCAATTGTTAACATTTTAGATATTTAGGTAATCATTCATAATTTTGGAATGTTAGCATTAGAAGGTGATTCTGACCATAGTGGATATTTAACATACATAATTTGAATGTACTGTAAGTGTACGCAGTCTTAGTCATTGTGCATTTTGGTAAGATCAGGTGTCCTTGTTAACAGTAAATATTGAGATTGAGAACTGAAGTCAGAATAGTTACTATATATGTTAATAAGAACAGTTTTTCTTTGATCTACTTGGAAGTCTAGACAATGCATCCATTTGTTGTTTAATAGGAGGTTCATTTTGATCAAGTATTGACCAAAATTAGGATACTAGGTTATGTAATAGTTTTCTTTCCAAAAAGAGTATTTTCACAGGACTGAAGTCACACTGAACAGCAGGCTCTATTGTTAAAGAAATCGTGGATTAAAGTTTTCTGTGTATAGTTTGTATGTGCTTCATATGAAGATTTTCTGTGTGGAGTTTGTATGTAAATGCTTGCAATACAGCAGTTAATGAATTCACTTCTGAGTAAGTTATAACAGGTGGTGTGCTCTACTGTATTATCTGTGTATTAGATCTGTGTATTAGATCGCATGTAAACCATATATAATATTGCAGTTCTAACTTATTATGATTTTAAGGTTTGCTGAATATGCATAATACATTGTTTAAGATGATTTGTTGTTGTTCTCTGATTAATTTATGTCATGTTTAAATGATACTAAACTGTCGTTGCTTCATCTCTCATAAACAGGGCACAAGGTTGCAAAGGACAAATTACAGCCATGCCAGACTAAGGTCAAATACTTGGGACTGTCTAACCCAGGGGCTAAGACACTTGACAATAGACAGAATTCAGGCCATACAGACCATGACTGCCGCAAAACCAGCAACAAATCTGTACCTTCTTGTATGGATACTGCAGGATGTGGATCCCAGGTTTTTCTATTTTGGCATTACCATTGCAGGACTTAGGGCCTGATTCAGACCTGCTCGCAAGTGCATTGCGCTCACAAGCGGGTCGATGGTGGCCCAGTGCGCATGCGTGGTGTGCGCACTGCGTGTGCATGAGCCCTGGAGCGAGCACAAAAAGCGCTCGCTCTGGGACTCACTACAAAAGGGGCAGCTGTCGATGTGGCTTCACAAATGGAGGTGTTCCCTTGCGAACGCCTACCATTTGTGGGTGGCCCCACTGACATCACCAGTGATGTCAGTGGGAGAGCTTCCAGCTCGATTTGAGCCAGAAGCTCTCTGGGGCTTGCGGACACAAGACCCTACCACAAGGGTCTAGTCGCAAGCCCGATGGTCGCGATGGTCTTGACCATTACAACCATCATCATGGCCGCTCACTATAGCTGTGGGTGGTTACCCACAGCTATGCAAGCAGCCAAGAGGCCGCAACTAAAAAAACATGCTCCTACCCTGATTCAGAGCGAGCGCTCGCTTTTTGCGAGCACCTCTGAATCAGGCCCTTAGTTTCATCCTCAAGACCCGACCATGTCCTACACACTGAAGAGACAGAGCAGGCTTTCCTTAACCTTAGGGATAGTCTGACAAGAGCACCTGCCTTGGGAATACCAGATTATGAAAACCCCTTTGCATTATATCGTAAGGAAGCTGATGGCTGCGCAGCTGGTGTCCTCACACAGAAACATGGTGATGCTAGCAGACCTGTAGCATACTACAGTGCACAATTGGACTGATCCTCATACATACACGTATGCGCTCATATGCGTATTCACATACATACAGACACATATTTGCTATTTCAATACACAGACGCACATATGCGAATGCATACATATAAAATGATTCCCACACATTATAGATAATAATCAGAGTTATTAAAGGTATTTGTTAGCTAATAATTATGATGTGAGATGTACTTAACCACTTGCCTGGCATGGTCGTATAAGATACGACCATACCAGACTGGGCTTTCCCTGACATGGTCGTATCTGATATGACCAGTCAAAAAAGCTCTATGGGCGGCTGCTGGAAAATAATTTTCTAGCAGCCGCCAATCACAGAGGGACCTCCTGGTCCCTCTGCACACTTTGCCCCTCCCTGTGGGCCGATCACTGCAGTGATCGGCCAGCCCAGCGCCGGCGAACCCACCTCCCCTTGGCGGCTGCCAAGAGGACAGGGTAGAGAAGACAGCGCTGTCCTTCTCTCCCTCCTCCGGCAGTTAGCAGCAGCCTAGCAGCTGCTGACTGGGCAGAGAGGGCAGTGCTGACAGCGCTATCCTTCTCTCCCTACTCCGGCTAGCAGCAGCGGCTGCTGACAGGGAAGAGAAGGCAGCGCTGACAGCGCTGTCCTTCTCTCCCTACTCCGGCTAGCAGCAGTGGCTGCTGACAGGGAAGAGAAGGCAGCGCTGACAGCGCTGTCCTTCTCTCCCTCCTCCGGAGAGCAGCAGCCCAGCAGCTGCTGACAGGGCAGAGAAGGCAGTGCTGACAGTGCTGTCCTTCTCTCCCTACTCCGGCAGTTAGCAGCAGCCTAGCGGCTGCTGACAAGGCAGAGAAGGCAGCGCTAACAGCGCTGTCCATCTCTCCCTCCAACTCCAGCTAGCAGCAGCCGCCGGGCAGGGAAGGTAGCGCTATCAGCGCTGTCCTTCCCTCACTCCACCCCCTCTATCAGCAGCCTCTCCCCATTGACGATAACCCCACCCCCATAAATAAATCAAAGCCCTGCCCATAATATATATATATATATCTGTGTGTATATATATATATATATATATCTGTGTATATATATATATATATATATATATACACAGATGTGTGTGTGTGTGTATATATATATATATATATCTATATATGTATGTGTGTGTATATCTATATATACATATTAGGGATGTGCAGGCTCGCATAGGTTCGAGTTTGCACGCCAAGTTCGGATTTTTCCCTCCAAAAAAACGGAACTCAGAAAGAGGCTAAACGTCATCTTGCATGGACAAACATCATCATTCCTGGACCTTTGTCATGTTTGGTATCATACTAAATCCCTGTTTATTTGCAGACATCCGTTTCTATCGCAAAGAAATTGCATTATGCTTCCGCTAGTTATGGATGATAGGGAGTTATTGAATGTTTTTACTTGTATGCAGTGTTGCAGCCAGTATTAATCAGTTCTTTGGCGGGAAGCTACACAATGGGACTGTTGTAAGAATGAGCCATACCCCTGATGACACCGTATGAACTGACCAATGACCAGATTGACCAGAAGCAAGAACCAATGAGAACCTGTCAATTTGTCCCATTGTTAAAGCTGAAACCTGTAAGGTATATAGGCTGTGTCCCGATCTCAGTGTAGACATCTTCTTGAGACCGCAGACTTCTGGATTGATGACTGTATACTGGGACCAGTGCGCACGCGTATGTATCGGGCTGTACTATTTTCATTGCTTTTTACTCTAATTGTTAAATCTTACAACGTGTTATCCCTTTTACATAAATAACTTTTTGTGCTTTGGAACCACACGATTGGACTGGAAAGCAATTCTTTCTTAAGCGACTTGCAGCGCTAAATAGCGACTTATAGGAAATCAATATGACTTTAAGCACAGTATATATCTATATAGATATATAATATATATATCTTATCCAAATAATGACCGGCACTCCAATGAAGAAAATAGAGATACCTGGGTGCCCAGGTATCCTCCAAAAATAGCAGCAAGGCGGGCGGCACTCCTCGGATTTCTTTAAACAGATCGCCACACTATGGCATCATGATTCCAATGTTTCAAATGTTTAATTACATTTCTCGTCAGAAAAATTTAATTAAACATTTGATATGTTGGAATCATGATGACATAGTGTGGTGATCTGTTTTATGAAATCCGAGGAGTGCCACTCGCCTTGCTGCTATATATATATATATATATATATACACACACACAATCTTGAAAGCGGCACTCCTCTAATGTGCAAATATAGCAAAAAGATATATACAGTAATTCGGTCCGGTGCCTTCTGAGCTAAACACAGTCAGTGCAGCTGCAAGCAAGGATCCAGTGCGGCGGCATTCATGGAATAAGACATGACAAGAAAAGTGTTTCCAACATTTCAATGCTCTATTGCTGCATTTTCGTCAGGGTGCAAGTTACAAAAAAATAATAAAACACATACCTAAATACTTGCGAGACGATCCATGCTTCCGCCCGCCGCCACCCATGGCGCCAAACACTGATGTAATAGGGAGGTGCCAAGCAAGGGCATAGAGAGAACCACACCATGTGATCCAAACTAACCAATGGGAAGAGAGATGCACACCATGGCAACCATTTAACAACAAACATGAAAAAAGACAAGGATAAACAAACCACTTAATGTGGTCCTTAAAAGCACATAATATACAAACATAATCCAAATTATTGAAATGCTGGTAAGTATAAACAAGCATGGAAATATATCAATGAAAAACTTAGTATAAGGATGCTGGAAATAAATTTGATTACATAGATATCATGTCTGCATGTCTGCCTGGTATGTGACAGTTTTGTGCCGAAACTGATTGGATGCTGGCATTTATTTCCAGCATTCTTATACTAAGTTTTTCATTGATATATATGCTTGTTTATACTTACCAGCATTTCAATACTATGACGTCAGTGTTTGGCACCGTGGGTGGCGGCGGACGGAGGAATGGATCGTCTCACAAGTATTTAGGTATGTGTTTTATTGTTTGTTTGTAACTTGCACCTTGAAGAAAATGCAGCAATAGAGCATTGAAACGTTGGAAGCACTTTTTTTGTTGTGTCTTATTCCATGACTGCCGCCGCAATGGATCCTTATATATTGTGATATTACCGGGATAGGGGGTCCCTCTCCTGGGGCAGATGTACACCTCCCCACACACACACAGCAGCCAGGAAACAGTACACTAGTCCGGGATCTCAGCAAGCTGGTCAGAACCAGTTTTTATTGTGCAAATGGATAAATAAACCAAAACATAAACATAAAACCTAGCCCATCTGGGCACTAACTAAACAGGTTACTCCCTCTCTACAAGTGGCAGGGCCTACTGCCTTACCACAAACACAGCACATTCAAATATCACAGTGTCTCTGAACAAACCTCAGTGTCTGTTCTCCCCAGGGTATGTGAGACAATGAACCAAACCTTGGTCCAGCTTATATGAGCCACTTCCAGGTGCAACTACTAATCATCCTGCTCTCAGACTTAAAGGCCCAACACCTGGAACGGCCTGTGGATGGAGCCCTTCCTCTCTTCTTAGATCTCATCCACACACCCAGCACCCATTATCTCCGGCTTTTACCAATAGCCAACACTTCTGGTCTGTTTGGCATAACAGACTTTTCCTGTTTTTTTTTAAAACACATATGATAGGAATCTGGGACACACAAATGCCATCTCAGACTTCTCCCATGGTTCTATCACATATCCCCCCTTTGTTTCGACCTGTGGGGTGGAACAACTGCAACCCTCAAACAATAAACACGCGACAAAGCTTCTGCATTGGCCAGCTGGGTTCCTGGCCTGTGTTCGACTGTAAACTTAATGTTTTGCAATGCCAAGAACCACCTTGTTATTCCCCCATTGTTCTCTTTGTTCTCTGACATCCATTTCAAAGGGGCATGGTCAGTGATTAATCTGAATTTCCTTCCCATCAAGTAGTACCTGAGAGTTTCTAATGCCCACTTTATGGCCAACACTTCTTTCTTGACCGTAGTATAGTTTCTTTCATGTACATTCAATTTTCTGCTTAAGTAAAAAATAGGGTGTTCTTCACCTTCTTTGCTCTGGGACAGGATCGTCCTATGCCTACATCTGATGCATCAGTTTGCACAACAAACTCCCTGTCAAAATCAGAGGTCATCAGAACTGGTTGGGTACACAATGTTATTTTTAACTCCTGAAAAGCCTTCTCTGTTTCAGAACTCCATTTAACCATGACTTTCTGTTTGCTTTTGGTAAGGTCAGTCAGTGGGACTGCAACGGTGACAAAATTGGGTATAAATCTCCTATAAGACCCAGTAATCCCTAAGAAGGCTCTCACCTGCTTCTAATTCAGGGGTCGTGGCCAGTTCTGTATTGCCTCAATTTTATTAAGCTGTGGCTTTATCAAACCTCTGCCAATGGTGTATCCAAGATACTTTACTTCTTCCATCCCTAGGCAACATTTTTTTGGGTTGGCTGTCAGACCTGGCTTATAGATAGAGTCCACTACTGCTTGTACTCTGGGCAGGTGAGACTGCCAATCAGGACTATGAATGACTACATCATTTAGATAAGCAGCAGCATACTGTCTATGGGGCCTTAGAATTCTACCCATCATCCTTTGAAAGGTAGCTGGTGCCCCGTGTAACCGAAAGGGAAACATCTTTTATTGGAACAACCCTTCTGGTGCAGAAAAAGCTGTCTTTTCTTTGGCATTCTCAGTTAACGGCACTTGCCAATACCCTTTGGTTAAGTCTAGAGTGGTTAAATACCTGGCTGTTCCTAGTCTTGCAATTAGTTCATCCACCCTAGGCATTGGGTAGGCATTGAACTTTGACACTCTGTTCAATTTTTGGAAATCGATGCAGAAATGCACACTCCCATCAGGCTTTGGAATAAGCACAATGGGACTTGACCACTCACTATGCGATTCTTCAATTACACCCAATTCCAACATTTTTTTTTATTTCTTTACTGATTCTCTTTGGGCTTCTGGTAACCTATAGGGCTTTAGGTTAATCTTAACCCCTGGGTCAGTGATTATATCATGTTTAATGATGTGGTTTTGCCCTGTATATCTGAAAACAAAACCCTATTTCTGATAAGAAATTCCTTATCTTCCTGCTGTTGAACTGCCAACAGGGTTTTAGCTACTGTCACTTCAGGTACCAAGGGCCCTGGGTTTACTGGAGGGGCTGTGATGGCTGACAGAGCTGCTCTATCCTTCCAAGGTTTTATAAGATTTACATGGTATATCTGTTCTGGCTTTCTTTTCCCAGGCTGGTAAACTTTATAATTAACCTCCCCCACTTTTTCTAGAATTTCATAGGGTCCTTGCCACTTAGACAAAAGTTTATTTTCTACAGTGGAAACCAACACCAACACTCTGTCCCCAGGAGCAAAGATGCATAACTGAGCAGTTGTACACCCTCTGCTGCACCTGTTGGGCCTGTTCCAAGTGCTCTCTCACTATTGGCACCTGCATTTGGGAAACATGCTCAATAACAGTTTTATACAGACTGGACTGCCCCTCCCATTTCTTTTTGGCAATGTCTAGTAATCCCTTTGGGTGTCTCCCGTACAACAAATCAAAAGGTGAAAACCCGGTGGAGGATTGGGGAACCTCTCTTATGGCCAACAACAAATAAGGCAATAAGTAATTCCCAATCTTTACCATCTTTGTCCACTACTTTTCTTAGCATGTGTTTTAAAGTATTGTTAAAACTTTCCACTAACAAATCGGTGTGGGGGTGATACACAGAAGTTCTTAACTGATCAATTTTAAACAGGCGGCATAACTCTTTCATGATTTTTGAAATAAATGGGGTGCCTTGGTCAGTCAGGATTTCCTTAGGTATTCCCAACCAGCTAAAGACATGGACTAATTCTCTAGCAATGGTCTTTGTTGATGTATTGCGCAATGGTATCGCTTCTGGGTACATGGTAACGTAATCCATTATCACCAGAATATATTGATTGCCCCGGGCAGACTTCATTAATGGTCCAACCAAAACCATAGCTATTCTTTCAAATGGAACCTCAATAATGGGTAATGGAACAAGTGGACTTTTAAAATGTGGTCTTGGAGCATGATACTGACATTCAGGGCAGGATGCACAATAGTCAGATACCTCTTTATGGACCCTGGGCTAGAAAAACCTCTGCAACATTCGCTCAGTGTTTTTTTTCTACCCCTAGGTGACCTGCAGTTATATGACCATGAGCCAGATCTAACACTGTTCTTCTGTATGCCTTGGGAACTATTGATTGTTCCACAATATCTTCTCCTTTCTTAGTCACCTGATACAAAAAATCCTGGCATACTGCCATGTAAGGATATGACAACGGACTATCAGGGTCTATGGATTTACCATCAATCACTTTTACATTCTCCTTGGCTTTTACCAGAGTGGGGTCATTTAACTGCTCCACGGCAAAGATCTCTTTTCTGACTTCAAGATCAGGCAGACGATCACCTGTCTCAATAACACTTCTCATCTCAGTGGGAGGCACATCACCTGGTGAGCCACCATCACTCTCAGCATACTCTAGTTCGCCAATCATGCTAGAAAAGGGGAACATCTCACACTCTGAAGAAACTCCCTCTGCTACTGCATCAGTAACCTTCTCAAATGGGTAGGGGTTATTTACTTCTGTAACAAATCGGCTTTCCCAGTTCCAGAAGTGAGCAAAGTCTCTCCCCAATATTGCATCATATATCAAACCATGCACAAAACCCACAGAGACTATTGCAGAACCACATTGTGTTTCTATGTTCACCTCTGCAGGAACATAATAGCGAGTATCCCCATGTGTGCAGGTCACACCAACAATTTTTCCCTTATGCTTCAAGGGGTTTACCAGTTCAGCTATCATAAGTGTAACCAGGCTACCAGAATCTAACAGAGCCTCTACTTGGTTGCCGTCTACAGTAACTATACACATTTGCTTATCTGTCGGTCAGAAGTACAGGCTGGCTGTGCAAAGAAAGACACTCTGTGATTGACATAACCAGTATCACATTGCATAGGTTCAGAGGTAAGTGAACAATCAGCAGCAATATGGCCCAAACCACCACATCAGAAACATTGAATCATACTATTATCAAGTCTATTATGGGGTAGGAACCTTTCTGGCCTGGCTGGCCTATCTCCAGGTTCCAAACCCACAGTCTTAAGCACATTCCACTGCCCAGCACCCTTCTCTCCTGGAACAGTCTTACCAGTGATCACGGGAGATTGCTGTTGCGGAAATAGGGCTCAGTGGGGCACACTCAACAGTTCCTCAGCTGCCACATACCTCTCCACCAGTTCAACCAATTGGTCTGCTGTTTTAGAGTCTGCATGGCTCACCCATTTGCGCAGAGTTGCAGGTAGAGATTGCAGATATCGATCCATAATGACCCTTTCCACGATCTGTAGTCCTGTTAGAGTCTCTGGCTGCAGCCATTTTGTGGTAAGATGGATGAGGTCATGCATTTGAGAGCGTGGAGGCTTTTCTTTTTGGAACTCCCAGCGGTGGACTCGTTGGGCATAAACAAATACGGTGACTCCCAATCCAGTTAAGATTTCCTGTTTCAGTTTATTATAGTCTTTTGCATCAGCCAGACACAAGTCATAGTATGCTTTTGGTGGTTCTCCACACAGGAAGGGTGCCACAAGATTTGCCCACTGCTCTTTAGGCCAATTCTCTCTTTCTGCGGTTCTTTCAAAGGCTGTAAGATATGTTTCACATCATCACTCTGGGTCATCTTTTGCAGAAAGTGACTGGCCCGTATGGAGTGATTGTTGGTTGGAAGATCAGTGGAAGCATCTCCAGACCGGAGTACTAGCTGTTGTACCACGTCTCTTATGGCCTGGTGGGTTTCCTCTATGGCAACTTGTTGTTGCCTCTGGGCTGTCTCCAAGGCCAATTGTTGCACATTGGTGGGTTCCTGCTGAGCCCTGATGGATTCTTGCTGAGTTCTGGTAGCTTCCTGCTGAAATTTGTTAGTTTCCTGCTGAGTTTCCATAGCTTGAAGCAAATGCCTTAACAATGTCCTCCATGTTGTCTTTAGGTGTAGGCTGGAAGTGGAATCTGGCTTCTCTAAGCATCTACTGACACCACCTTCATGGATTCCATAAAACACAGGTTGGCATCCAAATGACAAATTGGTGTCTGTCTCTTTAAATTTTCAATGTAAAACTTTTTCTCTTGCTGCAATTTTCCGTGTGTGTTGCCCGCATTCTCCACCACTTGTGATATGACTGGGTAAGGGGGTCCCTCTCATGGGGCAGATGGACACCTCCCCACACACACAGCAGCCAGGAAACAGTACAGCAGTCTGGGATCTCATGCAAGCTGGTCGGAACCAGTTTTTATTGTGCCAAATGGATAAACATAAACATAAAACCATCTGGGCACTAACTAGACAGGTTACTCCCTCTCTACAAGTGGCAGGACCTACTGCCTTACCACAAACACAGCACATTCAAATATCACAGTGTCTCTGAACAAACCTCAGTGTCTGTTCTCCCCAGGGTACGTGAGACAATGAACCAAACCTTGATCCAGCTTATATGAGCCACTTCCAGGTGCAACTACTAATCAGCCTGATCTCAGACTGAAAGGCCCACCACCTGGAATGGCCTGTGGATGGAGCCCTCCCTCTCTTCTCACATCCACACCTCCAGGACCCATCACAAGCGGGTCGATGTTGGCCCAGTGTTCATGCGCACGATGGAGGCGGCTCCGTCGTGTGCATGCGCGAGACCCAGATAGTGATGGGCAAACCGTCGCTCCGGGTCTCGCTACAAAGGGGGCGTGCTGTCGATGTTGAGCGCCAACAGCACTCCAGGGCTTGCGGCAACGAGACCCTACCACAAGGGTCTCGTCGCAAGCCATCTTCCTGGCCGCTCGCTATAGCTGTGGGTGGTCACCCACAGCTATACGAGCGGCCAGGAGGCTGCACTAAAAATACAATAGGCGGGCACTGATTCAGAGTGAGCGCTCTGAATCAGGCCCATAGTTCAGTACTGCCTATTATTCTCAATAAACATGTACACACACACATATATATATATATATATATATATATATATATACATGTAGAGATGACGGCACTCGAGACGACTCGCGAGTGCCGCCATCTCTACATGTACATAGTTTCACCTGCCTAGGGAGAAACAATTGGAGGGCACCGGACGCAAGTATTTTTTCAATGCACTGGAGTGCCAACTATTTATATATATATATATATATATATATATATATATAAAACATATACTAATTCAATGTTTCTCAAATGCCTCCTACAGAGTACTAAAGTCCCCTTGAAAGTACTTTCTTTGACAGATGCTATAGACTATAGAGGATAATTAATGGTACAACTAGATCATTCAGTTCTGAGTCTTAGGACACATTTGTTTCAATTACGTAGGAGTAACAATTTGCAGAGTCCCAAAAGTTACTTTGTATTTGTTATTTACAACCAATCTGTGAATAACAGAGTGATATACAATGTTATAAGCACAACATATCTAAGCTTTCCAAGAGGAAGTATTCTCATGAGTGTACAGTACACTGGGCCTGATTCAAAGTTGGTTGAGAATAGATCTGATCATCTTGGTGAAACCATGCTGCACTGCAGGTGGGGCAGATTTAAAATGTGCAGAGAGATTTAGATTTGGGAGGGAGGTGTCCAAACTGACATCTAAATTGAAGAGTAATAATAAAGCTGTGCAGTATTTGTGGGCTACATGTAAAAGCAGCCAGTATTTACCCTACATGCAAAAAAATATATATATGTATTTACGCCCATTGCATTGCAATATGGTTTGTCCAGGTACACAGTTAAGTGCTATCTCTCTCTCTATTCCGAACTCTGAATCAAGCCCACTGTGCGTAGAATGACAATTAATACGCTGATCCACTGGTTTGTCTCATAGTATCATTACCGTCCTCGCACCTGTTCCTTCTAGAAGTTTCCCTGTCACTAGCTCTCCCGGTCCCTAAGCACTCAATTGTCATTATTACAATACACATAATTGAATAATACTCCTCCCTAGTTAAGCGTACAATATCATATACATTATCTCATAAGTATAATTTAGTTGAATCATTAACAATATCTTCACAGATATATCTAAAACTCTATACCAAATAAACTACATATGACTGACTACCCATGTATAAGGAATGTGCTATGGGCATTTGTGTTGACATACCACTCATACTTAGTTCCTCACATGGGTTACATGTACAATGACATATTTATACCATTAGACTTAATTTCTAAAATGACATCTAAAAAATGTACCTTTTATATATTGATGTCATAAGTCAGCTGCACAAGGTGATCAGTAGCGCTATGAGAATCCAAAAAGGATCGTAATATGTTTCTGTTCCTATCTAAACAATTAAAAATCATCTATGTACCTTAAATATAATCTGAGGGACATACTAATTTCTGGTTTGGAATAAAACAACGTTTGTTGCCATTTTACAAGGTAGTCTAGTATTTTTAGAATAAAAGGGTGTGTGTTCTCTATCATACAGTACTCTGAATACAACCTTTTATATAGTACTTTGAGTAAACACACACAAAGGTTAATTTAAGAAAACATACAGTACAGTACAGCAGTATGCCATTATTGACCTACCGTAAGCAAATACTTAATGAAAAAAAACAAAAAACATTTTCATGAATGCACAGTATTCATTACATCAATTATGCAGTAGTATAGGACAAGCTACATACCAGTGGCTTGAACATTTCTTTCAACTGTAACAGCTAAGACATTATACAGATAATAATAATAATAATAATAATAATAATAATAATAATAATTTTATTTATGTAGCACTTTTCTCCTAAAGGACTCAAAGTGCTTTACATTTGCCTTTACAGTACAAAATACAAAATAAGCTTAAACAAGGGACATTAGTGAAATGCTTGGGTGAAAAGGTAAGTCTTGAGTCTATTTTTGAAGGATTCTAGAGTGGAGGCCTCTCGAACTGTGCAGGGAAGTGAGTTCTGTAAGGTTGGAGCCCCTAAACTGAAAGCTCGACCCCCAGACGATTTCCGGGAGATTCTAGGTACTGTTAATAGTCCTTCATCAATGGATCGCAGTGATCGAGTGGGACGGTTAGGAATCAGAAGCTGCTTTAGGTTCCTTGGGCCATGGTCATGTAGGGCTTTTTAAGTTAGTAAGCCAATCTTGAAAACAATTTGCCATCTGAAAGGCAGCCAGTGAAGGGAGTACAGAATCGGTGTTATGTGGCTGGAACGTGGCTGGTTGGTTAACAGCCTGGCAGCTGCGTTTTGTACCATCTGCAAGTGGTGCAATTCTTTTGCTGGGAGTCCAAGGTAGAGGGCGTTGCAGTAGTCTAGGTGTGATGATATAAATGCATGTATTACTTTAGGCAATTCTTCTGAGGGAATTAAGTGCTTGATTCTGGCTATGTTCCTCAGATGAAAGAATGAGGATTTGATTGGCTGACACCTGATCCAGGACAACACCAAGATTCCGCACATGTTCCCTGTTTTGTAATTCTGATCCCCCAAGCGTAAGTCCTGTTGGTTGGCTATGCTGTAGTCCTGACTTGTGACCTATCATAAGGACCTCTGTTTTATCAGGGTTCAGTCGCAGCCAACTGGCACTCATCCACTACTGAAGCTCAGCTAGGCAGCCATTTAGGGTTGTTATGGGGTCCTTTGTACCTGAAGCAAAGGACAGGTACAGTTGTGTATCAGGCATGTGATTATTTCACCCATTGGTAGGAATACTGCAAAAAGCATGGGAGATAGTAGAGAACCCTGTGGGACACCGCATGGAAGTGGCACTGGTGATGAAGAGTTTACTCCAGAAGAAACTCTCTGTGACCTGCCGATTTATATTCTGTATCCCATCCATCAGCTGATGTTTAGTTGTCAGCTTCACATCAGACCTGATGTACCTTTTTAACCCGGTCCACACCAATTCAATTGGATTCATATCCACTGACCTATTGTATAGGACAAACAAAAATAAATTAACAAAATTAAACATACTGTACTGTACTGACAACAATGAAATATAGATTACAATACACTTTACATAAGCCCCCTATCCTATGAGGAGTTAGGGCCTGATTCAGAGCCGGATGCTCTGACCAGAGCGCTCGCTCTGAATCAGGGCCCTCCTCCATTAAAATGGAGCGTCCTCCTGGACGCTCGTATAGCTGTGGGTCACCACCCACAGCATATACGAGCGTCCAAAAAGATGGTCGCGATGGTCTTGACCATCGTGACCATTGGACTTGCGACGGAGATCCTGCGGTAGGGTCTCCCTGCCGCAAGCCCTGGAGTGATTTTGGCTCTATCAGAGCCAAAATCACTCCCACTGACATCACTAGTGATGTCAGTGGGGCCGGCTTCAGACGGTAGGCGTTCCCATGGGAACGCCTCCGTCTGGCAGGCACGCCCCCGGCACGCCCACCAAAGGGGGCGTGCTGTCAGTCACCATCGACAGCATGCCCCCTTTGGTGCGAGACCGGGTCTCGCGCATGCGCACGATGGAGCTCCCTCTGTCGTGCGCATGCGCAGTGGGGAACATCGACCCACTTGCGAGCGTACTGCCGCTTGCAAGTGGGTCTGAATGACCCCCTTAGTTCCTCACAAAGATGTTTATTGCTGTAATTAACCTGAATGAAGACACTGACAATTGAAGTAGAATCAAACGGTCAACATTTTTATTACCATGGAAGACAAAAGTTTTAGGTGGTGAAGAAAAAAGCATTCCAAAGATCTAGCCCACAATAAAACACTAAATGAGGCTACCTGGAGGCCTCTGATGCAACCTGAGTTACGATAGGCTACACCCCACTTTATTTGACTTAGTACTACTGGGCCCAACCTCTAGGAAGAAACCCAGGTCCCTCCTTAAGGGCAGAGACAACTTGCCCTGTGAAAGGAAGGTGCCCCGCAACTCCACTTGCACCCTGTTGGGCCGCTGAGAAGCAATGATTTTCTGCCAATGCTAGGTTCATAATGAACCACAGCTCGCCACCCAAACACTACCACTCCACACCAAATGCTGAAAAAAGACTACGCAAAAACAGGGACATTCCTGCTAAATTAAGATGAAACCCATCAGGGCGGAATAAACTGGGGTCATCATATTTGACGTAAGGGTGTTTAACCACAGAACCCCCTTTCACTATAACAAAATTGCCAACAGAGGCATTAACTTTCCTTCTCGCCCGGTCTAAAATCGCTGCACTATAAGAGCATTGCCACTCACAACGCTGAGTGATATCCGACCATATTATGCTAATGGGGCCCCACCGAGCCTGCACCTCCTCTAAATTGGCTTTAATTCAGAGGATGAGGCCGACACCTGTTCCTTTACCCAGATCATTACCACCCGCATGAAACCATGCACCCAGGAATGCTCCATTTCACAATGGACTCAGTAATAAGTGGAAGGACTCCCTCCGACCTAAGCCCCCTAACTCCTAACCACCTAACCTCCCGACCACCAACTAAAGCTACTGACCTGGTTTATAAATGGGATTGCCACCCAGAAAATTAAGGAATGCCCAATAAACCAAATAGGTGAGCTGTCTTGAGATGCATCTGTAATCATATTAATCCCAACACAGTCAATATCCACACCAAAACAGAAAACATATAGCTATAAATTATACATTCCTCCAAAAACAAAAACATAGCCAATACAATAAAACAAAAAGGGGAGCAGCAATGGTGATGAGTAAAAGTCTGGGTCAACCCCGCAGGGAGCGCATGCCTAGCTGCTAATGTTAGGACTAATGTAACGCTTGCAAGTGGAAGATTTCCATCACCATGCAACTGTATGCTGCTGACAGACATGCCTTCTGCAGCGCAAGTGGCAGCTCCTATCCTAAAGGAATGCGTCCCATAAGAGGACACATCCAAATGTAAAGCAAGCAAACAACGTTTAAAGACAGCTAAAAATTGAAACTTCATAAGGGGAGAGGAATTTGCATGCGCCTGCCAATGGCAACAGTGCAATGGGCGTAAAATAGCAAACTTAACTGTTAACAATATCGGGCACGCTCCAGACTGAGGCTGCGCTTTGAGGGTAATCCACCGCCCCCGACCAAGCTGATCGGTCTTTGAGTGGTGTATCTTGCATAATAGGGAGTCGGCCTTAAGGACAACATTCTCAGCTAGCATGCCGGAATCCAACGAGCACTTGGGGACACAACCAACTCGCAATTTCTAAAAACCCTGTAAAAAGCCATTGACAATGCAACCTGAAACAGTGCTGCCTCGTATGGATCCACAGATACTCCCGACACTACATCAACCAGCGAATGCATCGATTGTAAGATATCGCAACATGCCCAGCCCTTCATAGCTTTTGAAACTAAAAAGGACTTAGTTGGGTCTGCCTTGCCATTTAATCTCGAAAAATATCCAGGGCCGTAGTTGTAGACACTTTAGACCTACCTCCTTCATAACAGCCCCAGACAAAGCGCTAAGGCATTACTTTCTGTCTTACCTGAGGCAACCTCTGACCCAAGGTAGTGTTCCCAATCTCTTCAGGCCACTAAGTATGCATGCCTAGTCGACGGCGCCAAAGCTATGGTTGCCAGTCCTTCTATACCGGCTTAACAATCTGCCATACAGAAGGAGGACAAGTTAGGCCGTGAGAACTAGCATATGGTGCTATGGGCCTGATTCAGACCCATTCTCCAGGATGTGTTCGCTCACTTGATGCATATGCAAATTCGGCTGACTAACAGCAAGGCAGGCCCAGCCTGTCTTAAGACGCCCACTTGTGCACGTCATCTCCAGGATGTGCTATCAACCATTGGTACCATCTGGCACCATCGGAAGCGAACACAGCGTCCCTGGTTGACCATACCCTACTGCAAGTACTGCGAGCACTGTACTATGATGCTCCATCTTAATTATGCACACCTCTGAAACGGCGTTGAGATGCTCAGGCATGCCAGCGTTCACACCTTCACTCCCCCGTTTTCAAAGAGCAACCCCTGTCACCACCCATAAATGGCTTCTCCTGTCACTCATTCTGCTGGGCTGTCTATGCGCAGCGAGCGAATACTTCCCGATCGCTTGGACTAGTTTGTGCACATGCAGTACGATGCGTACGCATGCACACATTGCAAACCATATGCAGCTACGAGCGAACGCTTCCTAGAGAACGGGTCTGAATCGGACCCTAAATTCCTAATCTTAACCACTGAAAATGCGACAATGCATCTCCTATGTAGTTGTCCGCCCCAGGAATGTGGCATGCCCTAAATCCAATATTCGCTTCCAAGCAACGAAGCACTATATGCCTCACTAAATGCAATGCAGGCATAGAAGATGACTTCTAATTATTAATGGCTTCAACAACCCCTAAATTGTTGCACCAGAACACAATGTTCTGATTACTCAATTTTGGGTCCAAAGCTTGACAGCGACCACTATTGGAAAATGCTCCAATAGTAGCATACTTGCCGTCAAGCCTGAGGAGTGGCATGACTCCGGCCTAGGCTCGTCACACCATTTGCCATCAAAATACTCGCCAAAAACAACTGCCCCAAGCGCATCCATAAATCCCTGCAAAGAATTGCTAGGCAATAGAAGGCCATTTCCTAATGTCATTAAACTCACCTAAGAACGACAACCACAAAGTCAGATTGTCCATGATATCCCTAGGCAGGCGCAATTTGTGATGTGGCAAAGATATACCCGATGTGGATCTCTCCAGCTTCCTACAGAAAACCCTCCCTATGGGTATTTCATGGCATGAAAAATGTAACAACTCTAACAAGGACTGCACCTTCCGCAAAGAAACCTTGCCTGCTTCTTTGCAATGACCAATTTGCTCTTTCAGCCGCTGAACCTTGTCATCCGGCAAGGGACAACAACCGGCCAAGGTGTCTATCTTGATGCCTAAACAGGATAAGCATGTCACTGGGCCTTCTGTTTTTTCATGTGCGACGGGCTCCCCCAGTGTGCATGAAAAAAATGGGTTCACTGAAAAAAGCACGTCACCACAGGTGACCTCCCCCGCTGGTCCCACGACTGAACAATCATCCAGGTAATGGGCAACACCAGTATGACCAGTACCCGCCTGAATGCACCATTGAAGAAAAGTACTAAACTTTTCAAAGAACGTGGAAGAGACTGCGCATCACATGGGCAAACAACGGTCTAAAAAATAAGAACCGTCAAACTTAAAGCCCATTAAGCGAAAATATTTGGGATGTAAGGGTAACAAACAGAAGGCCGATTCAATATCAACAAGAGATGTGCGCCAGCCCCCGTGTTTTGGTTTTGGTTTGGTTTTGGATCTGGATCTCCCCTGGTTTTGGATCTGGATTGGTTTTGCCAAAACCTCACCTCCGTGTTTGTTTTCGGGTTTTGGTTCAGGATAAGGATTTTTTCTTAAAAAATAAAAAAAACTGCTAAAATCACATAAAATGGGCCTTTTATTATTCCTACGCTATTAATAACCTCAATAACATTCATTTCCACTCATTTCCAGTTTATTCTGAACACCTCACAATATTGTTTTTATGCCAAAAGGTTGCACCGAGGTAGCTGGATGACTATGCTAAGTGACACAAGTGAGCGGCACAAACATGTGGCCCATCTAGGAGTGGCAGACAGGAAGCCAATCAGCATTATGGTGCCCATTTGCATGTAGCATGGACCCGGGAGATCATGCTACATGCATCTGTGTGACACAGACCTCGGACGGGTCAGTGAGACCCGTCTGTGCTGCTGTGTATTTCAATTACACAGATGCACGTATGGACCAGGAGATCCGTGCTACTTGCATCTGTGTCATTGACACAGAGCACTGACAGGTCCATGAGACCCGTCTGTGCTGCCGCGGTTAAAAAAAAACCTGTGTAAAAAAAGAAATAATGGCGTGCCCCCTCACCATAAAAAGCAACCAGTCTCGGGCATTAGTGACCCAGTGCTGGGTGTGCTTAAATACAGGGGACAAACGATGTAGGGGTCCCCCTTACTGACTAGCAGTCAGGGCTGATGCTGCGGCTGGGGGGCACAGTGAAAGGGCTCCCCTGGCTGTGGCATCAGCCCCTCGCTAGAAAAAGTTTGGTACTGGTTCTGGAACATACAGGGGAATCCTACTTATTTTTTTCCCCTGTATTTCCAGAACCAGGACCAGATTAGAGCCCAGTGCTGGTTGCGCAGAATACGGGGGACCCCTATGTTGTTTGTTCCCCGAACTTTGGCAACCAGGGGTGGTTTTGACTAGCCCGGTGCTGGTCATGCTTAAGTACGGGGGACCCAGCACTGGGTCATGAATGCCTGAGGCTGGTTGCTCTTTTTTGGGGGGGGCACGCAATTTTTTTCTTTTTTTTACACAGGTTTTTTGGGTTTTTTTTTACCATGGCAGCACAGACGGGTCTCATGGACCCTTCAGTTTTCTGTGTCAATGACACAGATGCAAGTAGCACTGATCTCCTGGTCCATGTGTTCATCTGTGTCATTGAAATACACAGTAGCACAGATGGGTCTCACTGACCCATCTGTGCTCTGTGTCAATCATGTTGCAAGAATCTTCTGGGTCCATGCTACATGCAAATGAACACCATAATGCTGATTGGCTGAGAGCCATGACAGATGGCTCTGTCAGCCAATCAGTGCTTTGCCCATTGAAGGCAAAGGCATTTTTTAAAATGGCCACTCGAGGCAAAACCTCGAGATCCGACACAGAGGATTAGGGTTCTGGGTTAGGGTTCCGGGTTAGAAAGAGATTACGGTTCCGGGTTAGAAAGAGAGATCCAAGGGGCGCCTCAGATCGCCCAGGATCCCTGAAGTTCGGGTGGGTTCGGTTCTCAGAAAAGCAAACCCACTCATCCCTAATATCAACCTTCACCATTAATGCCTCGAGCCCAAAACTCCTAACAAGGCTGAGCGCATCATCAAAAGATTGATAACTCACACTGCTAATGTTAGGTTCAATGGCATCATTAACTGACCTGCTGGCAGGGTACCACAAGTCCTGTATAAGCCTGAACTTACCTGGAACCTTTTTGGGGACTACGGCTGGTGGCCATATGCACAAATTGGGCATGTGAGGTATGGGAAATGGACCGACCATGCAACCCAAAAGCAGTTCTGTGGCCAATTTAGCTCTAACTACTTCGGGAAATATTCTGGCAGAACGTAAATTGCAGGATGCTACAGCTGCAACTGGCCCTACGACCTGGATGCGAAAACCACACAAAAAACCTTGAAACAAAAATTTGGAGGAGGCCCTATCTGGGTAAAAACTTAACCATCTAAACAAAGCTGGCAAACAAATCGGGGAAGGGGCTATAACAAAACTACTTTGTGGTGTCGCTACAAGGGGTGCCTGAAGACCCAGCTGCCTTGGTGTAATTCTTGGCAGAGTGTCTGACCAGTATTAATAACAAAGCACTTTCCTTTCACAAATGGAATGGCCTGCGCTTTGCCGGGGAACGGAACCTTACACATTGGTGCACTGTCACCTAGGACTTTGCGCTGCTGTGTAACATCAAGCCATACCTCGACATCCTTGAAACCCAATGCCATGATCTGATTACCATCCTGCTTCCTGCGAAAATCCTTATCATAGGAATGCCAGGTGGTGGCGCAGGCATTTAACCTGCATGCAATGGATAGGATGAATGTACCTCAGCACATTCATTTATTCTGTTGGCCTAGTCTAGAGATTAGAAGTGGCAAAAACCAGCACTCATCCAATTATTATAAGAATGATATGCTTCCTCACCAATACCCCCGGATGCTTTCGCTGATGCTAAACCACTCCTACCCAACTCTGTAATTGTAAAAAGGTCCACATACTGTGACAGCCCACTGGGTAGATGTATCACCTTATGCAGCAACAACAACAGAGTCACCAGTAGCAGCATCTCAGAAATGCCAGCTCGTTCCAAGGCAGGCTACGCTTTGTATCACTGGTTTGCGTAAGAGGCACACTGCCAACAACCTCTAAGAGAAACTGAGGGAAATCATCGCCCAATGGCTTACTTCACTTAGACTCTCCTGGGGATTTGTGATATCTGACTACACCACCAATATTGTGTGGGCATTACATCTGGGCAAATTCCAGCATGTCCCATGTTTTGCTCACACAATAAATTTGGTGGTGCAGAATTTTCTGAAAAATGATAGGGCCATGCAAGAGGCACTTTGGGTGGCCCAAAAAATTTCAGCCCACTTTCGCCATTCAACAACTGCGTGCCGAAGACTGCAGTGCCAGCAAACACTCTTGAACCTGCCCTGCCATCACCTGAAGCAAGAGGTTGTGACGTGGTGGAACTCAACTCTCTATATGCTTCAGAGGATGGAGGAGCAGCAAAAGGCCATTCAAGTCTATACATCCACCTATGACATAGGCAAAGGAGGGGGTATGCACCTGACTCAAGCGCAGTGGAGAATGATTTCTGTGTTGTGCAAGGTTCTCTAGCCCTTCGAACTTGCCACACGTGAAGTCAGTTCAGACACTGCCAGCTTGAGTCAGGTCATTCCCCTCATCAGGCTTTTGCAGAAGCAGCTGGAGAAAGTAAAGGAGGAGCTAAGATGGAGCGATTCCGCTCGGTATGTGGGACTTGTGGATGAAGCCCTTAATTCGCTTTGCCAGGATTCGAGGGTGGCCAATCTGTTGAACTCAGACCTTTACATTTTGGCCACCATGCTCGATCCTAGGTTTAAAACCTATGTGATGTCTCTCTTTCCGGTGGACACAAGTCTGCAGAGATGCAAAGACCTGCTGGTGAAAACACTGTCAGCTGAAGTGGAGCGTGACACATCAACAGCTCCTTCTTCATTTTCTCCCGCAACTGGGGCTGCCTGGAAACAACTTAGGTATCCTAAGCAACCTGCTGGCGGTGATAAAGGGCAGACAGGACCAAGTTTGGACATCTGGTCTGGACTGAATGATTTGGCAACAATTTCTGACATGTCTACTGTCACTGCATATGATACTGTCACCATTGACAGAATGGTGGAGGATTACATCGGTGACAGCATCCAAGTAGGCATTTCAGACAGTCTGTACCTACACTGGCAGGAAAAAGAGGCAATTTGGAGGCCCCTGTACAAACTGGCTCTATTTTACCTATTTTGCCCCCCTCCAGTGTGTACTCTGAAAGAGTGTTTAGTGCAGCCAGGAACCTCGTCAGCTAAAGGCATAGGAGGTTGCTTCCACAAAATGTGGAGAAAATGATGTTCATAAAAATGAATTATCAATTCCTCCAGGGAGACCAGCCTCCATAAAGTACAGAGTGACCTTTGGTGGTGGATTCCAGTGGGGACGAATTAATACTCTGTGAGGATGAGGATGTACACAACACTGAAGAGGATGAGGAATCGGTGGATGAGGAGGATGAGGATGACATCTTGCCTCCATAGAGCCAGTTTGTGCAGGGACAGATTAATTGCCAGCTTGTTTTGTGGGGCCCAAACAAACCAATCATTTCAGCCACAGTCATGTGGCAGACCCTTGCGCTGAAATGATTGGTTTGTTAAAGTGTGCATGTCCTGTTTATACAACATAAGGGTGGGTGGGAGGGTCCAAGGACAATTCCATCTAGCACATCTTTTTTTTTTGCATTATGTACTGTTTGGGGCCTAGTTTTTCAAACTGCCATCCTGTCTGCCACTGCAGTGTCACTCCTACTGTATATGGGCCACGTGTTTGTGCCGCCCACTTGTGTCGCTTAGCATAGTCATCCAGCTAGCTTTGGCCTAAAAACAATATTGTGAGGTGTGAGGTGTTCAGAATAGACTGGAAATGAGTAGATATTAATGTTATTGAGGTTAATAATAGCATAGAAACAAAAAAAACACAAATTCTGTGATTTTAGCTGTTTATATGCTTTTTTCCAAAAATATACAGATCCAAAACACAAAACTCAGAACCCAAAACACGGAAGGGTGGTTTTGGCAAAACCAATTCAGATCCAAAACACGAAGAAAGATCCAGATCCAAAACCAAAACACAAAACATGAAAAGTGGCCGGTGCACACCTCTAATGTCTACTTATCCACAGATATATGGACATGAGGAACAGGGCAAACGCAAGATACATGACTGTAACCTCATAAAGATTTTCCTTTTCTATTTAGTCCATATTTGCTATGTGTTCATGGGAATGTCCCACTTTTCTGACTGCCACTAAAGGGTTATTGGTTCCGCTATGCTACCTGGCCACCAGGTTTGGATCACACCAGCAGCCAGCACTGTTCACATGACGTCATGTGAGTGGTGCAGGCTGCTGGTGTAACCCAGACCCGGCAGCAAGATAGCATAGCGGAACCAAGAACCCTTTAGTGGCAGTATATTAAGTAACAAGGCTGTTGATTATTCAGTCCCATGCCAGACTACTCTTTGTGAGGATTTATTACCATCTCTGAAAACACATTTTTAACTTCCATTTTTTTTATCCGGAAAACTCTACGTGGGGACTTATTTCGGAAGAAAATAACTATTACCATTGGTTTACACACTGCCACGAAGGAACTACATCCTAAAAGATTTATGAATTAATTGGACTGTTGAAGTTGATCTTGAAGGGAGGACATTGTATCTGATTGCACCTGCAAGAAATTATGAATTTGTCCTGCCAACAGCTGAAGCAAGATTTAGTCACAAAGTGGATCTCCACAATTTATATGCTTTGGCAGATGGAGGAACAGCAAAAAGCCATCCAAAGCTACACAAGGAACTATGACATAGGAAGAGAAGGGGGAATGTACCTTACTCAAGCTCAGTGGAAAATAATTCCGTGTTGTGCAAAGTGCTGCAACCCTTTGAAGTAGTCACCTGTGAAGTGAGTTCAGACACTGCCAGCTTAAGTCAGGTAATTCCCATTATTAGACCGTTGGAAAAGCAGCTTAAGAAACTGAAGGAAAAACTGAAACAAAATTCTGCTAAGTATGTCGGACTTGTAGATCAAGTCCTTTATTCACTTCTCCAGGATCCAAGGGTGGTCAGGATCTTCCAATAGGATTAATACATTTTGGCAACCATGCTCGATTCTAGGTTTAAGTCATACTGTACATCGTGTCCTTCTTCCCAATGAACACAGATCTGGAGAGATGCAAAGAGCTGTTAGTAAGCAAATTGTCTGCTCAAGTGGAAAGTGATGCAGTGATGGCTCTTCCTTCAGTTTCTACAGCAAGTGCGACTGCCAAGAAAAAACGCCACTTTCCCAAAAAAGACCCACTGGTGATGCACTGGTGCAGTCTCTGAGAGCTGATGGCAAAGTCTGTATATCAGAACTGGCTAGTGACATTTTCTCGTCCCAAGCTACCTTAAAAATACTTTACATAACAATAAGCTGAATAGTGGGTACACATGGTTGGGTCCCCCTACTGTTGGATTCTATAGGTGCAACTATAATAGATGCACCACATTTTTGTTTGCTTGAAATAATACAAACATTGTATACTCAGCAATATCCAAAACTGAATTCTCTTTTGAAACTCATATATATTGTAATTCCCAATAAGTTATATACTTACTAATTTGCCAATGTGCCCATGTGGGCTATATTATATAGGAAGAACAATGCGCACCTTAAAGACCAGATTCATGGATCATAGAGGAAATATCATAAACAGATTCCTGAAACACTGCGTTCTTAGACATTTCTCTGAGTCACATTCTGGTGATCCAACAGGTTTAAAACTGGTTGGTTTGGAGGTGGTGTCTAGGACATTTAGGGGTCATGACTCCTATGCAGACAAGAGGCTGCATTGATTCTGAAAATGTGATCTCTTAAACCATAGGGTTTAAATGAGAATATAGATTTAGAATTTATATAAAATCTCTTCCTGTAATGTATTAGAAATTATAGACTAGTATTAGGCATCTCACTCACTTGTTTATTTGGTTTTGAATAAATATACTTATACATGGTAACTCTCTATCTGATTACATATGACATATACATATTTTATTTTGCCATTTATATACAGTACCTATTAAGTTTTATCCAGATAAGTAATGCTTACATTTATGTATTGTTTCTTTTTTCTTTGTTTTCTTATTCTTATTATTTTTTGTTTATATTATTCACCACTATTATTATATTAGTGACTTATTAGAATCTGATTCTGGTGATATACATGTCTATTATCAGTGTACTATATAAAGTCTATCCGTATAGCAAAATATTTTATATTATATATTTTTATATTTGTATTGCTATAATAAATATTGCTAAGTACTATACCTGCTAGCAAAATAATGCTTTTAGTGATAGTCTTATGAGCACACAGTGCACCTGCAATGAAAGGTGATTGAAAGCTGATTAATTAAGCAACAGATGGGGGCGTGGCTTGGATGTGGACCTGGGAAGACGCATACCTTGGAGCTCTCCTTGCTGCAAACACTAAAAGATGGGTGGAGAAAGGAAAGCAGCTATACAGGTGAAGGGTGGACATATTGGGAGTAATCCAGGCACCTTACCCGGGAGGCATCTGGGGTACATCAACCTATATGCATGTGTGGGTGTGAGAGATCTACACCCCCCAGTATCTGGTACGCTGCTTAACATTTGTGTGGTGGTATTATAATTGTATGTATGTAAATATTAAACTTTACTTCACTATATACAATTTTGTATATATGTTTTTCCTATATACCCTTATGGAGGAAAAGTCATCCTAGGAGAAAAAGTGTTTAATCAGCAGGAAAAATCCATTTCCCACGGCTCCCGTCTGCTATTACCTTTTGCGGCCTAACGCAGTGGCTGAGACCGCAGTCTGAATTTATGGCTGGAACGATCATGGCCTCGCCCGGACCTACGGAGACGCCACTCCATTAATATATAATTTCTGACTGTTAGTGATGCCCGCCATTTTGATATCCAAACCCTGATCAACAGGATAATAGAGGTGCTTTGCCTGGATGCACATAAAGATCCAGAGCTATTTTCACCCTGCTTCACCCCCATAACCAATGGATAGATAGCATCAATTGCAGAATATTTATTTTAATGACACTGCTGGTGTCGCAACTCTCGGATGGATTGTGGATGCGGCCCGTATTTAGGGAATTGGTGTGACCTATACTTGAGGTGTGGAGTCTAATGTACCAGCGGTATTCACCAGGGACCCTCGCAAGAAGATATGGACTTGGCTGCGTCTTACACACAGGTCGCGACACTCAGGTTAGGTTTCCCTATACAGGTGCTAGTGAACTCTGGATGGAGTGCAGTAGACTTAAGCGTAGTCGACAGGCCGGGTCAAAACCAAACAGATGAAACGGTACCAGGGAGCAGACGTAAGCGGGTCACAGGGAGTAGCTAAGGTCAAAACCAGATATCTAATGCAGTACCAGGGATCAGATGAAAACAGAGTCACAACAAGCCAAGGTCAGAAACAGAATAACAGGATATGCACTGGAACACTGAAGTAGGTATTGGAGCCTATACTTTGGCACCTGTCAGTTGCCAGATACTCCCTCTTATCGGGAGGAGTTCAATTCTCACGCCAAACATGATTAATGTTTGGCGCACCTGGCCCTTTAAATCTTCTTGCAGGACGGCGTGTGCCCCTAAAGGGAGCCGCGGCAGCCTGCACACAGCCACCACAGCGGGAGCCAGAGGCAGGAGGCGCCAGGATCTCCCTGCTTGCTGCCCGCCGGGGAAAGTGACAGGGACGCGGAGGAGGCTTCATCGGCAGCGGGCGCTGGGATCTCCCCACCCGCTGCCCGCCGGGGAGCCAGTGCTGCAGGACCTGGTAAGTGATGACCGGTGTCCGGCACACTGTGACAGCTGCTCAGGTCATAGTATTTTCTGTTTATTTCTCATATTACCTGATTGTTCTATTGTCCATGTGGTATTAAGATTTCACTCCAGAACCTGAATCCAGCTTTAATGTTGTAATTATCTATTACACAGAGCTCCGTTGCTATACTGCAACTATATTTTATACTAAGTTTTCACTGTTGTTGCTCATATACGACACCATAGCAGACACATTTTCTATGGAAAAGTACTTCCCTTCCTCAGCCACACTGAAGCCACAACAGGAGAGACAAGAGAAACGTCGGGCTGAAATGACAGTGTCTTCAGGTGCTGAGTCAGATCCTGCAACACCTGCATCTAAGAAAGAAATATTACCTCAAGATTAACTAACATAGCTGGGACGTAGTGTCTCAGATGCTCCTATTACTTACAATAATGCTGTAGAAGCCATAAAAACAACAATGGGTCCACTCCTGTCCCAACTTAACTCATAGAGTTACTGAGACAGTACAGAAAATGGGTGAAGTTTTCCAAAATGTCTCCCAACTAAAACATACAGTGAAAATGGTAGAGCAAAACAATTATCATTTAGGGAATAAACTAGATGACCTTGAAAATAGGTCTCATCGAAATAACATTAGACTAGTTGGCCTTCCAGAATCGATCAAAGGCTCAGCCTTGGCCCAGTTTGTTTGTAATACATTACCAACCTTACTCGACACTGAAGAGGAATGCCGTGATTTGGTAGTGGAGAGGGTCCATAGACTAGGCCAAAGTCCCAGTACATCATATGCACGACCAAGAGTTGTTCTTTATTGATGTCTCAACTATTTACATAAGCACACATTCTGGGTGGCTTCAAAGAAGAAAACAAAGCCGATAGACTGGGACTGTAAGAGGCTTTTTCTCTTTCAGGATTATTCGGTAGAATTATCTAGAGCTCGGAAAGCTTTTTCCCCTGTTTGCTCTCAATTGGTTGTGAACAAACGTAAATTTGCTCTTATCTACCCAGTCAGGCTTAGATTGTTTGAAGGATCCACTTACAAAGAGTTCACCAATCCTTCTGACACTATGGCCTAAATTTGTGAGGAACGAGAGGCTTCTTCTTAGGATATATCAGACATTCTTAATTTGGTACGATGACTTTATTTCAAAATTTTCCTGAACTTCCTTTGAGTGATCGTGAATTAGATTGGTTTCATATAAGTTAGTTTATTGGACACTGAAGACCTAGTAGATTTGCTTCATACTTATTTCCGTCAATAGCTGAGTATACTTTTTGATTGTTGAATGCTCTATATCTCTGTTATTTAATAAGAATGTTTTATACTTTGCTATTGAAATATTTCCTCTATCCATTTTCTTAGTATGATAATATTAATCTCAGCTCTCATATTTTCTATATTTTAGAGGGTTATAGCATTGGGCTCTGTTGAGCCTTATTGAGTATAATTAGTTATGATTTTTACTACAACTATTGTCTAGTCTTATATTTTTTAGGCGAGTAACTCTTACTTCATTAATAGGTTGGAGTATAATATGCCTTGTCAATCCCCTGTCTTTAGGTCAGGAGAGCCTAATTTATACAGTTAAATTATGGGTATGTATAATAGCAGGCTGTGTCTTCTTCCATTGGTCCATGGGTGGGACATTTCCAGTTCACTGGGGGTCATTGGTTGGTTCAAACAGTGGCCCTGATTCAGAGCCGGACGCTCTGACAGAGCGCTCGCTCTGAATCAGGGCGTCTTTTTTTTAATATGGAGCGGCCTCCAGGCCGCACGCATTGCTGTGGGTTGCCACCCACAGCTAATGCGAGCGGCCAGGATGATGGTCGTGATGGTCAAGACCATCGCGACCATCGGGCTTGTGACGAGACCCTTGTGGTAGGGTCTCGTGGCCACAAGCCCCAGAGAGCTTTCGGCTCAAACAGAGCCGAAAGCTCTCCCACTGACATCACTTGTGATGTCAGCGGGGTCGCCCCCAGATGGTAGGCGTTCTCATGGGAATGCCTCCATCTAGGCAGCCACCCCCCCGGGCCACCCACCAAAGAGGGCGTGCTGTCACTCAACATCGACTGCACGCCCCCTTTGGTGCGAGACCCGGAGCGACGGGTCGCTATCCGGGTCTCGCGCATGCACATGACGGAGCCGGCTCCGTCATGCGCATGCGCAATGGTGACCATCGACCCGGTTGCGAGCGCACAGCGCTTGCGACCGGGTCTGAATCAGGCCCAGTGTGCAATGCCTAGGCTTAGGATGCTGTTACAGGAGTTCACCTCTGGGTTCCCCCCGAAATAGTTCAAATCAACCATTTTTATATGCAATATTAAACATAAATCCGGCATTGCTAATATCTTAATTTTAATAAAATTTATATTTAGTAATTGAATATATTGTGTTCTTTATTACACATATAGCAGCGCCACCTGTGTTTTCCTTTTTCTGTCTGATTGCATTGAGGAAGCGCCCTATCTGGATGGCAGTGTGCCCTGTGCAGCACTGCAGCCCCTCTCGCTCCCTCTCTGCCCCCCTCCTCCCCCTGAGCACTCACCTTTCCTTCCAGGGGCTGGAAGGCGGACGGGATCCTGTGCCTATGTTCTTGTGCACTGCGCACCACTGCCGGAAGTCTCTTCCTGCAGGCCTCTGGTGCCAGGAAGTGTGTGGCCGGTGCCGCTGGAGGATTCTGCCCTGTGTGGAGACACCGGCCGCACCACCCTCCCTATGGCCCTGCAATGAGGATTGACACTCCTCTATTCAGGAAGGCAACTGCTTATATTTGTGTGCCCTAAATATCACTACCTAGCGCCAGGATTATATATCCTTATATACTTGCAAAATACTCTTATGTCATTTTTCAACCTTGATTTGCAGATACCAACCTGGTGGGCTTGGCTTTCCTTGATTATAACAGCCATGTTTGGTCAGATGCAGCTCAAACACCAAATGGAGAAGCTATTTTGTGATGGTATCTGGAGATGTTCTCCCTCCTCCCCTCCCATCCTGCCCATACATTATCTCAGAAGCACAATGATTAGAGATGTTTAGTACCAAACTTTAAAATCCCTCTGTCCCCTTCCTGTTCAGAGCAGGGCAGGTGCGACACCGGCATTACTTCCGTCGGTGGGAGGGTCCAAGGACAATTTCATTTTGCACCTCTTTTCTTAGTATTATGCGCTGTTTGGAGCATTGCGAACTGTCTGTTTGTGTAGATGACAAACATTATTCTTATAGTTTATTAAACTGCTTTCCTATCTGCCACTGCAGTGCATTCTCTTTCCTAGATGTACCCTGTTGGTAACTGATCTGTCACAGCCACTGAAGTCTTCTACATGGCGTTGCTGAATGCTAAAAATGTCCAGAATTTTTAATGGCCACCTAAAGCATTTCCCACATGCTCCTTTTATTTTTATTTAAAAAAATGCGGAACCACCAAAGCGCTCAACTGGGGCAAGGACTGATGTGAATGAGTCAAGTTTCTTTACAAATGACTCCCCTCCTCCCCCTTTATGGCCACAGGCAGCATCCCCTGTATGCCCCTTTAATATTTAAAAAAAATCTGAATTACAAAGTTGATTGGGTCTGCAAAACATGGTAGATTTATACATTTACCCAGTTTCTGTCATTTCTCCCAACCCCAACTGGTTGTTCCAGAACCTTGGTGAATTGATAGGCTGCCACCTTTGTATGTAGGTGACTCTAAGCGTAATAACTGGATAATGTAGATGGTGAGTGTCATGAGAGAGACCAGAAATATGAACAGCAGCACAGAGCATCTTCCTGCCAGGATGTGTGAAATTAAGTGCAAAAATGTTTAATACAAAAATGAGTTGTGTATATTGGTCAAATATTTACATGTTACATACAGTGCGTAAAGCAGGCTGAGGTAACCTAAGGCACACCATCCGTTGTTGACAAACAACTTCCAGTAGGCCTCTCAAACAGCACGGATGCTGGGAGTTGTAGCTCAGCTGGAGAGATACAGGCTGCTGTCCTCGGTTGTAAACAGCAAGTTTTGGCGCCATTATCCCTAACAACCTCCCTGAGCACAAAGTAAATGTTTGTTTACAGTGTGTACTATTTAGTAGCACCTCCACAAGCAAGGCCATCGCATTTCTATTATATGTATACAACCTTTATGATGTCTCTCCCAAAGTGCTGAAGGGAGGATAGATGAGTAGACAGCGGCGAATGCAGGAGTGGGGATTCAGGTAAGTATGGTGTTTTGTTTTGTGTGTATCTTTGTGATATATGTAAGGGGCACTGCATAGGGGGGGACCACTACTGGGGGCACTGCATAGCGGCAATCACTACTGGGGGAACGTCATAGGGGGGACCGCTACTGGGGATCACTGTTTAAGATGCACTACTGGGGGAATTGCATTTGGGGCACTACTGGGGGCACTGCAAAGAGGGGACCACTAATGGGGGCACTGTGTAAGGGGAACTGTATAAGGGTTACTAGTGGGGGCACTGCATAGGTGGACCACTACTGGGGGCACTGTATAAAAGGGCACTACTGAGGGCATTGTATAGAAGGGACTACTACTGGAGGTACTGTATAAGGGTCAATACTGGAGGCACTGCATCAGGGGACCACTATTGGGGGCACTGTATAAGGGGTACTATTGGGGGCACTGTATAAGGGTGGTACTACTGCGGGCACTGCATAAGGGGGATCACTACTGGGGGCACTGTATAAGATGCACTACATAGGGGGACCACTACTGGGGGCACTGTATATGGGGCACTGCATAGGGGGAACCACTACTGGGGGCATTGCATAGGGGGGACCACTATGGGGGGCACTGTATAAGGGGCACTACTGGGGGCACTGCATAGTGGGGACCACTACTGGGGCACTGTATAAGGTGCACTACTGGGGGAAACTGTAAAAGGGGCACTACTGGGGCACTGTATAAGGGGCACTACTGGGGCACTACTACATGGAGCAGTGCATAAAGGGCAGTACTACAGTGGGCATTGCAAGAGGGGCACTACTACCGGGGGCATTAAGGTGCATATGGGATGGAAAGGAATGTTCCCAGAGTGATGAGAAACTGAGGTGTGTCATGTTGACACACAGGAGTGGTGATTCAGGTAAAAATTGTGTATTGTTTTGTGTGTCTTTGTGATATATGTAAAGGGCACTACTGGGGGCACTGAATAGGGGGGACCACTACTGGGGGCACCTTAACAGACACACCTGTCATTAATAGACAGGTCTATGCCAGCTGCTGACATTACCTCATGTTCCCATCATATCTATGATGAAACTGGTATTTTGGCCAGGAAAATATCAGGGAAGCGAAATGTAATTATCTCTTTTTTAAAGAGTCTGTATTACAATCTAAACATACATTGGGCAGATTTCTTCATCCCGTCCTATAGTGCCTGGAACCATTACTGATGAGAATTGAGAGCTGCTACACAGACTAAGCAGATAATTTTTTATTTCCTTATTTTTGACATCACTATTGGACATACTATTCATAATGCAATAAGTGGGAATCAGATAATAAGTAGAACAGAGTGAATTCTAATATTACAGACAATACAGATTATTGTGTTTTATTTTATTTTTTGCTCTTATTAGATTGCATATATAATATTGTCTATATATATATATATATATATATATATATATATCTTTATGTAACATAAACTTTCTTATTATATTAAATATATTTTATAGCATCCACAGCTGTATGTTAATAATTAATCATTCATCATATTGTCTATTTGAGAGTAGCTTATCCCTAATTGGGCTTGTTCTTTTTCCTCCTGTTGCTTTGAGTTTCATAAATGTAAAATAATACTCTGGCTCGTGTGTTCAGATACACATGAGACTGATCTGTGGGAATGCCTGGGAAATGGGGATTGATGAGACATAGCCTTTACATGTGTTACTGCGATCACTGATATTTATATAATATATTGAACATGGAGTCTGAGGTTCTCAAACTTGGTTCTCAGGACCCCAAACAGATCATGTTTTCCAGGTCTCCTGGCAGGTGCACAAATGTATTCATTACTCACTGACACATTTTAAGAGATCCACAGGTGGAGCTAAGTATCTCACTTGTGATTCTTTGAGGAGACCTGGAAAACATGCACTGTTTGAGGTCCTGAGGACCGAGTTTGAAAATCTCTGCATTAGAACAGCGGTTCTCAACTCCAGTCCTCAAGTACCTACAACAGATCATGTTTTCTGGATTACTTTAATCATGCACAGGTGAGTTAATCTATTTTGCTGTATAAGAAATTATCCCACCTGCTTACACTGACAGAAATCTTCAATACATGACCTGCAGGGGGGTACTTGAGGTAAGAGCCACTGCATTATACAACCAACACCTTGTGTATGATAGCCATGGGTTTTTGTGGTGTTTTAGTGTATGATACATTTACAGATTGTATTAGTCAGCAATGAAGGGTTGTTTGAAAGATTTTCCATGAATGTTCTATCAACATAATATAGTTTGCACTTAACTGTTAGCAAGACTGAAAGGGGGGCTAGAAAGATTCAAGTGATAATTGTGCTAAAGTGGTTTGTTTGGAGACATAAACAAAAAAGATCGTTCAAAGCGCTGTCAGATGTCTGAATTTAGTTAATAAAAAAAGTTTTAGGAAACTTGATAGAAATAATTACATAGCAATTACATCAACATAAAACATATAATACAATAAAATTAAATTTCACTTAACAAACAATCTGTCATGATTAATATACTGTATGTCTGCAAAAAAGAAAAGAAAGAACTGTTGGGCACTACTGTATATTGCCATGTAGTTGAGTCCAAAAATAGACTATAATACAGATATCCACTTATATGTATAAATTGTGTCCACAGCGTTTCTTTGATTGTTAAAATTGACACATCTTGGGTTTAATAAGATACTTTGTATAGAAGGCTATCTGACAAGCTGGAAATGCTGAAAATCTCCGATTAGTAGTGCAGACTGTCATTCAGTTGTCATTATCTCTGAAATAATGACACGTGGGAGATGGTAACTATTTGTTTTTGTATCTAATACCTCTTTTCCACCAAAAACCCGGGTACAACCTGGGTTTTTAGACATGATTCCAACCCAGGTCAGACACCGTTTACAAAGCACCATCGATCTGGGTTATTCTCAGGTCAGCCACGTTCACACTGAATCTGGGTCTGCCCTGCTAAACTTGTGAGATCATAAAAAGTGGGAGGTGACTGCTCCATAACCACCAATCGGCTAATTTTAGGCATGACCCAGGTCGGATGTCCCGGGTTGCGCCGTATATACCCCTTCTACATCGGAGCTAAAACCTGGGTTATAGCAGGGTTAACCCGGGTAGCTCCCTGGTGTAAAAGGGGAGAGGGTTGGATCGCCGGGTCAAGTGACTCGGCAATCCAACCCAGGTAACTAGCAGGGCTTAACATGGGCGTAGCCCGTGAAACCCTGCTGTGAGAACAGCGCACTCCGGGTCACGATGACCTGGAGTGCGCTGCAAACCGGCCGATTGGTCCGGCTTCAGTGGCGCTTGGAGATGACGTCATCTCCAAACATCCACTTTCATGCTGGGAAAGCCGGGTCTATGCAGACCCGAATCCGGTGTGAGCGGCGCCAACTCGGGAAAATCCCGAGTCGGCGCCGGCTAAATTCTGGGTCTGATCCGGATAGGAACTCTAAGCCTGATTCAGAGCTGGATGCTCTGACAGAGTGCTCACTCTGAATCAGGGCTGTCCCTCTGTTTTTTTTAGAGCGGCCTCCTGGCCGCTCGCATAGCTGTGGGTGACCACCCACAGCTATAGCGAGCTTGCAGGAAGATGGTCGCAATGGTCAAGACCATTGCAACCATCATGCTTGCGATGAGACCCTTGTGGTAGGGTCTTGTTGCCGCAAGCCCTAGAGTGCTTTCGGCGCTACCAGAACCAAAAGCACTCCCACTGACATCACTTGTGATGTCAGTGGGGCCGGTCCCAGAGAGTAGGCATTCCCATGGGAATGCCTCCGTCTGGCCAGTCATGCCCCCGGCCCACCCACCAAAGGGGGCTTGCTGTCACTCAACATCGACAGCACACCCCCCCTGGTACGAGACCCGGAGCGACCCATATGCGAGCACAGTGCTCGTGAGCGGGTCTGAATCAGGCCCTCTGTTCCAACTCTGGGTCAGACCCGGAATTTTGGTGGAAAAGAGGTATTACATAGCCACCTGGGTTGGATTGCAAGGTCACTTGACCCGGGTTCTTTCTCAGGGACCCTTTTACACTGAGCTGCGACCTGGGTAGACCCAGCAATAACCTGGGTTTTTGCTCTGGTGTAAAAGGGGTATAATACAGGATTTATTGTATCCAAAGTAAAATATTTTCACAAATATTGTATCTGATGTTATAACAAATAACCGAACATTGATAGTCTGCCACTTTACAGGTGTCCTATTTCGGATCTGACAAGCCCTCATTTTCAAGAATGCTGGCTGTTGTCACCCTATCCTTGCCCCCAAATAGCTGCACATGTGCAGGTCTCACACCATCAGAGATGTATGTAAGCATCGGGCTTGCATACATCTCTAAATCTGGCCCATTGTTCTGTACAGGTAGACTACAAGTCCCAGCAAGCCTGCCCCGGCATGATGGCACTAATAGAACCACAAGTGACAGCTTGCCCAGACATTAAGGACCTTCTGGCACCTTTAGTCTGCCTGTAAAAAAAAATAATTAATAAAACGCAAGACACTACATATAGTATCCTTTTATTTAAAAAAAAAACACTCCCCCACATCTCTTTCACCAATGTAATACTCACAAAATCCATGGATTAGATCCTCTTCATTCCATGGGTCTGATTCAGACCCACTCGCGAGCGCTGAGCGCTCGCAAGTGGGTCGATGGTGGCCCTGTGTGCATGCGCACGATGGAGCCGGCTCCCTCGTGCGCATGCGCGAGACCCAGATAGCGATGGGCAAACCGTCGCTCCGGGTCTCGTACCAAAGGGGGCGTGATGTTGATGTTGAGTGACAGCACTCCCCCTTTGGTGGGTGTGCCGGGGGCGTGGCTGCCCAGATGGAGGCGTTCCCATGGGAATGCCTACCGTCTGGGGCCGGCCCCACTGACATCACAAGTGATGTCAGTGGGAGTGCTTTCGGCTCTGTTTGAGCCAAAAGCACTCTAGGGCTTGCGGCAATGAGACCCTACCAAAAGGGTCTCATCGCAAGCCCGATGGTCGCGATGGTCTTGACCATTGCGACCATCTTCCTGGCCACTCACTATAGCTGTGGTTGGTCACCCACAGCTATACCAGTGGCCAGGAGGCCGCTCTAAAAATCAAGAAGGACGTCCCTGATTCAGAGCGAGCGCTCCGTCAGAGCGTCCGGCTCTGAATCAGGGCCCATGTACCATCCCCAATTCTTTTCAAAGCAAATTTGAACTGTCACCCTTTGCAGGGTCCTGGAGCTGAGTGGTAGGTTACTCCCAGTCACTCCATTAAAATGAATGGGGAAGCACAGATTGACTGAGATCCTGAGAATAGTTTCCATGGCAGTGTCAGCTTTCAGCCAGTCAGCACTTCTCCGATCATTTCAATCAGAGATGTGTGCTGACCCTTGTGTTTTGGTTCTAATTTATAGTCTTGTTTTGCTTTTGCCAATACCAACCTCACTTGTTTTGATTTTGGACCTGTTTTTTTTTCCACAAAATTGCTAAAAACAGCTAAAATCATGTAATGTGGGCCTGTTTTTGTTTAAAATTAACCTCAACAACATTAATTTCCAGTAGAGATAAGTGGGTCCGGATTTACTCAGATTTACTTGGTTCTCAAAATGGCATTTTATTGGCTATCAGCTATTACGTGTTTTGGATAGCCAATTCAATAAATCCGAACTAATCTGAACTTGCAGTAATATGACGATTAGAACCTAGTAAATCCGAACCCGCTCATCTCTAATTTCCAGTAATTTCCAGACAATTTTGAACAGCTCACAATATTGTTCACCAATATTGCCCAGAGGCTGGCTGGCTAAACTAAGTAACAGCGAAGCTGAGCAAATACATTTCAGTTTAAAAGACTGTAGCACATCTATGAAACATTGACACACAGCAGTGGTAGACAGAATGGCACTTTAATAAACTATCTGACCCCATAGAAACCAAGAATGTTTTCATTAATCAAGAACTAGATCAGAGGTCAGAGAGCAGTACAGGGAGATGGAATATATATGTACTGGAAGGCAGGTAAAGGATTGATTCATTATAATTGATTGATTTAAGAAAATAATATTTAAGACCATAGAAGAATACAATGCTAATGTCCAAACATTCCTCAGAAATGTTGAAAGAGAAGCCAAGAAAATTAATAGTTACACCCTAGAGCTGCAAACTCCAAAACAGCCTTTCTTGCACTAACAAATATTAGAGGCTGACCTGACCATACTGCCCTCCACCTCCTCCTTCCTAATTGGGTAACTCAGGCCTATAGTACATCTATGAGGTGCACCAGAGAGTCTGAGGGGTATATTTACTAAAGTGCGGGTTTTTAGACGTAGAGATGTTGCCCATGGCAAGCAATCAGATTGTAGCTATTATCTTATAGGAGGAGCATGAAATTTTAAGTACAATCTTATTGGTTGCTATGGGCAACATCTCCAATTATAAAATCTGCACATTAGTAAATATACCCCTGAGTATGAGGGATAATACAATGTTTTTTCTCCTAAATCTAGTCCACAAACAGATTTTCAGCTTATCCATTATCTACAAGCTTGCAAGAATTTATGTTGACTGTTGTGAATAATCTATTAAATTGTTTTGTGCATATTACTGAATAATACTGAATAAGGTCCATAATTCTGTTAATTGTTTTTTGTGAGTCACCACATTATTTCTGGTTAAAAATCTGTTGCTAATTAGTAATCAATTAGAGCAATAACTAATTAAAATGTTTGTCTATGCAGAAAAGACTGTCCCCAATGCCCCTCAAAAATTCAACCCGTAATGAAAAGAAAAGTGATGCAAGATGGTTTGTCCTTGGGCTCCCGGCTCCCACCCACCCTTATGACATGCACAGTTTAACAAACCAAGCATGTCAGTAACAGGGCTGCCACTTTTGTGGCTAAAATCTTTGGTTTGTTTGAACTCCCACAAAACAATTTTTTGAAAGGACTACCTCTGATCATTAATGAGGAGGTTGATGATGAGGTTGTTGGCAGTGGATATTGCATGTGCTGGTCCAAACTGCGGGTAGCAGATACTGGACTGCTTGTTATTATTTTACAAATTATTTTAATTTTGTTATATAAATTGCATGAACTTGCAGCAAATGACACATAACAGGGAAGAGGTGCATAGATGAAAACGCCCTTACCTCTACTAACTTTGGCCCTCATTCAGAGCCGTACGCTCTGAGCAGAGCGCACGCTCTGAATGAGGGCCGCCCTCCATAAAAATGGAGCGTCCTCCTGGACGCTCGTATAGCTGTGGGTCACCACCCACAGCCTATATGAGCGTGCATTTTGATGGCCGCGATGGTCGTGACCATCGCAACCATCGAAACTGCGAGCCGGAGCCTGCGGTTGAGGTTTTCAACCGCAAGCTCCGGAGTGATTTTGGCTCTATCAGAGCCAAAATCACTCCCACTGACATCACTAGTGATGTCAGTGGGCCGGCTTCTGATGGGAGGCGTTCCCGTGGGAATGCCCCCGTCAGGGAGGCACGCCCCCGGCACGCCCACCAAAGGGGGCATGCTGTCAATCAACATTGACAGCACGCCCCCTTTGATCAGACACAACGCGCAAAGGACTTTCCTTCGCTCGTCGCATCTGGCGCATGCGCACGACGGAGCTCCCTCCGTCGTGCGCATGCTCAGTGCAGAACATCGACCCACTTGCGAGCGGACAGCCGCTTGCGAGTGGGTCTTAATCAGGGCCCTTGGCCTTAGAAATGGTACAGATGCCTTCACAAAAGATGTCAGGATTTGGGTTAAAATAATTCCACACCCAAAAAGTGGCTTTTCTGTTCTTATGCCCAGGCATGACAATGATATTCTTTATATCATGAGCAAGAACTGCTGCCACTAGTGACTGACTTACACAAACAGCCTTACTAGCATCAGATAGTACATAAATATCCCCCTCATTCTCCTGTTACACTTCCACACTAGTGTTCTCAATTTCTATTATGTTACCATCTTTACTTGTGCTGCTCATCCCCACATTTGCAGAAGGTGCAGAAATGGAAGGAGGCTTCTCTAAGAGTACAGTTCAGAAATGTCAGACTGACACATAGTATTCATGGACACCCTTAGACTCTCCTGTTTTTTCAGCCTTAGTGGTTTTTTTCTGCTCTGATTTGCCTGTTTTAATTTTGACACCCCTTCTAGACTTCAAGAATTAGAAGTTGTTGCATCGTCATATGAGGCTACAGAAGAAGATGCCTGACTGACAGCAGTTGCAGAACTACCAGTCAATAATATAGGCCAATGCTTGAGCTTTTCTTTGCCACTGTGTGTAGCATGTGGGCAATTTTGTATTTTTAAACAGGAAACGTTCCCTTTATTATTAGAGGTGATTTTTTTTTTCTTTAACATTGTACAATATTGTATTGATTTCAGGTGCCGAATCTTAAACTTCTATGCCCTTGAACCCTGGCTTTAGTACACTACATACCAGTACCAACACCCTCTTCTGCAGCCAGTCCCACAATGCAGTGTCTGTAGTACAGTGCCCCATGATCTACATTGAGAAATGGCACCAGATCATAGGGGAGATAGTTTATATACACTAGAATACAAAACACGTGAGATCTAGCGCCAGGAAGATTACATTTTGCCTAGTTTGCGGATCTTAATATGGTGGGGAAATCTGAGCTGGGACTCTGATCCCCTTGGAATTGATAAGTTCCTGGAAACCGAACCCACTCATTTGTAATTTCAATGGAGTGACAGGAGCATAGGGACCCTGCAAAGGGTGTCTGTTAATTGTTGTTTTGTTTTGAAAAGAATTGTGGATGCTACATGGAACAAAGATAATCTTATTCATGTATTTTGTGAGTATTAAATTGAAAGATGAATGTGTGAGCAGTCTGGTTACAGGGAGGAACTAAAGGTACACTCATACTGGGCCCCGAGGACCAGAGTGGCCCTGAGGCCCAGACAGGTGCAAAACAAGGCCGCAGATGGCGGACTCACTTTTCCAGCCCTCGGCCACCGGGACCCATAGCCGCCCAGTCGCTGGTCTCTTGTAGCCTGGCCCGGGTAGCGCTGGGCTCTTCCAGGTGGTTCAGCTGTGGTCTGAGCCAGGCCTGACCTTAAGTCAGCAATGCAGTGGCGTGACATCATAGGTCACGTCGCCGCACGTCTTCCTTGCCCATCAGGCAGGTTGCGCTGCTGGGGTGGTGAGGAGTTGAGGTGATAGGTGATAGAGGATAGGGAATAGGGGCTAGGGGCAGAGGAAGGTGAGGGGGCTGCGGATGGAAGAAGGTGAAGGGTGCAGAGGAAGGTAATAGGGACTGGTAATGAATGGTGATTGGGGATGGGGACAGAAGATGGTGATGGAGGCTGGGGATGGAGGAAGGTGAAGGGGCAGAGGAAGGTGATGGGGGCTGAAGGTGATAGGGACTGGGGACAGAGGAAGGTGAAGGGGGCTGAGGACGCAGGTGATTGAGGAAGGTGATGGGGGAAATGGAAGGTGATGGGTTTGGGGATGGAGGAAGGTGATGGGGCAGAGGAAGGTGATGGGGGCTGGGGGCAGATGGTGATAGGGGCTGGGGACAGAGGAAGGGGACTGGGGACGCAGGTGATTCAGGAAGGTGATGGGGCAGAGGAAAGTGATTGGGCTGGGGATGGAGGAGGGTGAAGGGGCATAAGGTGATAGGGGCTGGTGACAGAGGAAGGTGAAGGGGGCTGGGGGCCCAAGTGATGGAGGAAGGTGATGGGGCAGAGGAAAGTGATTGGGCTGGGGACAAAGAAAGTGATGGGGGGTTTCTGGGCTGATGATGGTGAAGAACTACAGCCTGCATCGTTAGTGACAGAGAGACAGGGTGGGAAGTCATAGAGTATTTTTACTTTATTTTAAGGCTGGCATAATTTCAGTTAACATTATCATCTTTCACATATCACACATGCAGGGGATGGATGTGCAGGAACGGGGGTTGTGGTGGTGAGAATGTGGGCCCCCCAGAGATATCAATGTACCAGGCCCCAAGATTTCCGTTGCCGACCCTGTGTGTGGGGGAAGGCTTTTTTAATAAAGCTGTACAATATTCTGTATCTTTTTGTTTATTTTCATATTTTCTATACCCTTAATATCTGAGCATGCTGGCACTTGTGGTTCTTCAAGTGCTATCATGCCAGGGCAGACTTGTTTGGACTTCCTCTTGCAAAAAACTATTTTATTTCACTATTTAGATCATACTGACTCTGGGCAGTGCTTTGAATCCACTGCAGTTTAAAGATGGATTCATAGTTCTATTTGACAGCAGAGATTATCATAAAGGCAGTGGTAGTCCCTCACCACGGTGTCACCCGGTGGCGGGAGGGACGTTGGGGGGGCAAAGCGCCATAAGGGGCGTGGCCTCATGGGAAGGGGTGTGGCTTTGCGGGAAGTGGAGGTGGCCTCACGGCCGAACCCCATGGCCCCGTTATCACTCGGAGCCTGGAGGTAGGGGCAGGGGTGTTGGAGGTGCGTGCAGTGCCGACAGGCTCCCTCACAGTGTCAGGAGCCGAGTGCTGCACTTAATTATACAGTACAGCACCCGGCTCCTGTCACTGAGGGGGATTATGCACCTTGGTGTCACCCCTTGGTTTCACCCCTGTGCCGCGCAACCCCTTTGTGACGTTACTGCATAAAGGGGACAATCAGCCAGGTTTTTGGATAGAAAAAAAGATGGGTATCTCTGGCACTTTGCAATAAACACTGAAAAACAATGAATAGTAAATCCTGCATTTTTGGGCACCAATCTGCTGCCGATGTCCATTGGATTGTAATAGAAAGCAAACATGAATCTTAATACATTTACCCCCTAGACCAGTGGGCCTAAAAATCAGTTTTCAAGGCAGCCTAACTGTCCAGGTTTTAAGGATATCCATAGTTGAGCACAGATTGCTAGATCAAATTGACCGAGGATCCCTGGTGTCTATGCAGAGCCGTAACTAGACTTTTTGGTGCCCTGTGCCAGAAAGAGCATTGGTGCCCCCTCTATTTTTCAAATGGGGACAAAACGCACACGAAAAAGGGGCATGACCTCATGGGGAAGGGAAAATATGGTGAGGCAAGGAGATGCTGGGGATAAAATAAATGAAAGCTACAAGTGAGAATGATTATAACCAGAAAATTGAAAGGCTCAAACAGCGCCCCCTGCCCTGCGGTACCCTGTGTGGTGGCACAGGTCCCATTACCCTAGTTACAGCCCTGTGTCTATGCATGGTTATTCTTAAAACCTGGACTGTTAGGGTGCCTTAAGGACCAAGTTTGGGAACCTGTGCCCTAGACTTTTAGGTTAGCACTGTGGGTCTCATTCAGAGGCGGTCGGAGGAAGCAAGCGGTCGCTCAGAAACTGGGCGGCCACTTGCATCCCGACCGCCCGCCTCTGTTGCGGTCGTTAGGCTGTGGGTTAACACTCACAGCTCTAACGACCGCTCTGGTGATGGTCAGAGACCATCGGGGCTTATGACGAGACCCTAGGGTAGGGTCTCCCTTGTCGTAAGCCCCGGAGAGCTTCTGGCTCTGTCTGAGCCGGAAGCTCTCCACTGACATCACTAGTGATGTCAGTGGGGCCTCCCCCAAATGGCAGGCGTTCCCATAGGAACGCCTCCATTTGGGCTGCCACCCCCCCGGCCCGCCTTCCAAAGGGGGCGAGCTGTCAATCAACACCGACAGCTCGCCCCCTTTGGATCGAGACCCGCTACGACCGGCGCTGTCGGTCGTAGCGGGCCTCACGCATGCGCGTGCCGGCGCCGTCATGCGCATGCTCTGTGGGGGGCCATCGATCCGGTCCGAGCGCATCGGCGCTAACAACCGGGTCTGAATGACCCCCTGTATTCTTTGGGTGTTTTTTCCATATAAAAATGAGGCAAGTTTTTTTCAAACTCTTTAATCAGGTTTGTTATCATCAACAATAAGGGGCCTGTGAAATATCCTTCATTTGGCTATTTACAGATTTGTCCTTATACAACTTGCCTCAATAAAGTGAGCTGCCAGGTCCCATGCAACTTTGCTAGCACTGGGCATCTTTTTTCACCTGAAAATGCATTTTAGTCGCAATGTGATGCGACTAGAAAGCACCAGGAGACTGGGCTGGTTAATTGGATATACGCCACTTGTATATCCGAGTGCATCTGAGTCTGTATACAAAGCACAACAGTACTTGGCGTGGAAAAAAACCTGAGGCCGCAGCAGAGTAGCACTTCATTCAGAGACTCAGTCGCACACAGATATACAAGTGTCACATATCATATTAATCATCACAGTCTCCTGGTGAATCCTACAGATGTGCCCAGTTTCATTGTGGCTGATCGCTACAAAAACGTGCGCACGCATCACGCCATGCAATTCCTCATGGCTGCATTCAACATGCTACGCTATGGCACTCACTGCAATTATGCCATGCATTCCTATGGAGGCACGGTCTCGTATCAGCTTGCAGGCACGCGTCTCTTGCTATGCATGGCACGATTCACTGTGCCATCGGCAACAATTTAGCTGGCATATCTGTAGTTGCATCACATTGTGACTAATATGCATTTTCAGGCAAAAAAGATGCCTGGCGCTAGCAGAGTCATACAGGACCTAGCGCGACAAAAAGGTCAGTTTGTCATGACTGCAGCAAAGGTATATGAGGGCACATCTTTATACATTACTTTATAAAAAAAAAACGGCTTAAAAATTATGCCCTTGATATTTTATATTGTACAGTAATGCGGTTTGTATTTTAATTAAATGATCCTTTCACAAAACAATATATAAAAAAAAGTATAATGCTATGAGATAGAAGCATAAAACAATACATAAGGAAGAGTATAGGTGGAACGGCGCTAGAAGCACATGATCACCATTAATGAATACATAAAATGTAGAGCATTTATTAAAAATATGTATGAATGAAGAATATATGTATAAATGAACAAAGTGTCAATAACATGTACTAAATACAAATATTCACCACTCTCTATAGAAGCTGTAATCTGAAACGTGGGTAGTGTATATACTGTACAACCTTCACATAAAGTACAATAGAAGAGTTTGTGGCAGAACAATGATGGTGTCTGCTCAATGATGGTGTCTGCAGTCACCGGCACATTCTGTGCCGTTTGGGAGTGTTGGCATACTCCCAGGTGGTGGGCAGCTGTTTACACATTCTATCTAACGTTTTTATTGTAATATACTCCCTTTTGGCGCTTGGTGCTTTTTTCCCCTATCGATCTAAAACAATACATAGAAAGAATGTGTTACCTGCTGTAGCTGAATGAACAGGTTTGTCCCCTTTTTGTCTGTGCAGTCTTGAGTTGTTCTCCTCCCTTTTTGCTCAACATTGCACTGTATGACTTTTAGGACATCACTTTCTCTCTCACTACAGTGACTGTGGACTGAACCTGTGCTGCTCGTTACTCAACTGTAGAGGTGAGTTCTACACAACTTAATTTAAACTGAAGAGCTATCAGCCATTCTAGAGTTAAGGTGCGTACACAGTAGATGATAGAGGAATGAATGTACGATTACAACATAATCGTACATCTTCCTGTGCAGTGGATAAAGGACCTCATTAAGAGTCGATCGCTTGCTGCATGCGATCGCTCTAAATGAGGGTGGCTGCTTACTTTTTTAAGTTCCGCCTCTTGGTCGATCGCTAGGCTGTGGGTTACCACCCACAGCTCTTGCGATCAACCAGGGTGATGGTCAAGACCATCGTGACCATCGGGGCATGCGACGAGACCCTAAGGTTAGGTCTCGTCAACCGCAAGCCCCAGGGAGCTTCCTGCTCTGATCAAGCAGGAAGCTCCCCACTGACGACATTGCTGATTTCAGTGGGGCTGCCCCCAAACGGCAAGCGTTCCATCAGGAACGCCTAGATTTGGCCAGCCATGCCCAATGCCCGCCTCCCAAATGGGGCGAGCTGTCACTCACCATCGACAGCTCGCCCCCTTTGGTGCGAGACCCGTAGCGATGGAGCGCCCGTCGCTAGCCGGGTCTCGCACATGCGCACCTCGGAGCCGCCTCCGACGTGCGCATGCCCAGTGGAGAAACATCGACCCGGTTGCGAGTGCTCAGCGCTTGCGACCGGGTCTGAATGACCCTCAATGTGCCTACACTGAACGATATATTGCCATTATCGACAGGTTGGCCAGCATGTTTAGGCGGTGATTGTTGTAAAAAACGACTAATGGGAGCGTGCATCGCTAGTCGTTTTTCGACATTATACTGCACGATTACTGAACGATTAATGAACAATTCCGATGTCGTAATCATTCAATCGTTCATGTTAATCGCCCAGTGTGTACGCACCTTTAGGGCTTAAATATATCCTAATTTTTCAAGGATAATCCTATGTTTCCTACTGGAATCCTTTCCATTGCAAATTTTTTTTACTGGAATCAGAAAACCGATACACCTTAATTACACAGCTTATACTGTAAAATGATTTTCAACCAACATTGGGCCTGATTCAGCAAGGATCGCAGTTGCTTATATGCACGCAATCAGCCGATTGTTGCATAGTACGCATGCATACACATCGCAGTGCACATGCGCGAAGTGGGCGCTGTGATCGGGACTGGTGATTGACAGGAAGTGCCGTTTGTAGGTGGTGATGGGGGTTGATTGGGCAAACAAAGGTGTGTCAGTGCATTGGGATGGTATTGCATGGGCGTGCATAAATTAGCCACTGCGATACCAAACGCAGCCTGAGGCCTCATAGTGTGCGCTGAAGTAAGCAATTCCTGAGTGAGGTCTGACCTGCCTTAACTGTGCGTATGGGTCAGATGTTACTCAATGTTAATGATTGTTTCGCTATGTTGCGCAAGTATACAGATTTGAGTAAGGGGAAGTGGACGTCCTTATGTTAGGCTACGATCGCAAAGTGAATTGCAATTATTTACAGACCACCGCTGATATTAGCAAATGCGTTGCATGCATATAAGCAGAATAGCGATCCATGCTGAATCAGACCCATTGTCCCTTTCCTAATCCTATGTCTTCTGTTTTGGAAAACACCCTCCCCCACCTGAGTTGTAATGCTTTTTTGTCCTAGCAATGATAGCTGGGAGCAGTTCTGATATAAACAATGTGTCTGTTAGAAACTGACACTAGGCTGTTTGAACTTGTTTACATCTCCTGGACAAGAACCATTATGACACTAGCTAGGGTCAGTTTTACAAAATTATGGAGAATGTTGCCCTGGAACCCCCAGCATTCTACTAGTTTGGAGTTAGCGGGGAAAAATTACATTTTGGATGATGTAAGCCACTAATATGGTAATTGGTCCCAAGAATTGCTTTCCTTAATTTAGCACACAAATTTTCAGTGTTATGAGTTACTGGGTTTTTCTTTTGAAGTCTATAGTATAAGTAATGTAATTCTTAGTATTTTAGATTTTTCTTTAAGTTAATGTAGCCATATTGATATATGTCTAGAGTTTGTTATACAGGAAGTATAGGGATATTGTGACAGATCTCTGAGGTATGATATATCACAATTTATTAGGGAAAGTTGTTTTAACATATAAGATTAAATATAGAGATGTATCTTTGTAAAATGTTATGTTTTGATTGTAAAAGGGCGGGACTGGCAGGGGTTAATGTTGGAACATAAGCATGCAGAGCAGGGGCGGAGTGATATAGGTGGTAGTGATTTGTTGTCTGTCAGGAATAGAGGATCCGTTTAGAGAGAGGGGAGTTAAGAGCTGTTAGCAGCATCTGACAGTCTGGAGTTCCCCTCACCAAAGACTGCCACTCATCACTCCACTGGCGATGTGTGAAGGGAGATCCTAGCAGCATCCGGGAGTGTGAGTTTGCGCAGGGCCAGAGTGAGGCTGGATGGGTAGCGACTTGGTCAGAGGTGACTAGAGTTCCCAGCAGCTGTTCCAGTTGAAGGCGGCTGGAGGTGAAGAGTACAGTCGCATCAGAGCCGGGGCCGGTCAGTAAGAGAGACTGCCCATATTGAGATAGCTAACAGCCGTGCCTGAGTCCCAGCCACCAATACCAAGGCAAGGAGAGCCTGCATTATACAGGCAGCTGACAGCTAGTCTGGTAGCAGAAGTGAGTAAAGCTAACCAGTGGCAGTGGGAACAGCAGCAGCGCTGTACCTACAGTGACTACTATTACACCAGTAACACACTCAGCTGGATCTCTTATACAGCATTAATAATTGACCTTAAACCTAAACAGCACAGATAGGAGTTATTCTACCCCAGAAGTCACCTTGAGACTTATACTAACATTATTATTTGGAATCCTAGTCAAACATATAGCAAAATAGGAGGAAAAGTACTAGGGAGATGATCCTGAGGAGAGAAGAGCACCTGGAGTACTGCTTTATCCTGAATTTTGGGCAAGCAGCAACCTTCAAATTATCTACAGTATAAGTACTGCTTGATCTCATCAATAATTGGGAACATAGGCCCTGATTCAGAGCCGGACGCTATTTGCGGTCGTTCATTCAGAAAAAAGGGGTGGCTATTCAAATTAACCGTTCGCTCTTTGCGGTCTGTTGACGCCTCTATGTCTGAACGAGCGAACAAAACTTGCGGTCGTAATTTTGAAAAATACGCCCCCTGGCTGCTCGCACCATACGTCATGTCCGCTATTTATTAGATTAATCGAGTACATCGAACAACGTATGAACTGCTCGCTATTCTTGTGGTTGGTTTTTCCTACCGCTATCTTGCGAGCAGTTCTGCCTATAAAACAACCAAGTGACGTGGTCGATGACGCTGCTGTTTTAATTATGCACACCCTTAAAACGCCCGTTTTGACCTTTAAGCACGCCTGCGTTCTGAATTCCACTCCCTTTTTTCAAGCACCTTCCCCTGTTACCACCCACATACGCCTCCTCCTGTCACTCAAAATAGCAGGCATTCGCTATTTAGCGAACAAACTATTTTCGGCCGCACTGACTGGTTCGCGCATGCGTATTACAATCCGTACGCATGTGCAGATGAGCTTACGAGCGGCTCTGAATGAGGGCCATAGCTCTAGCCCAGGTATAAAGTGAAAGGATTGTATTACATCAATAACATCCCCACTTCTGGAGGACTTATATATGACATTGTGGCTTAATTGGGGTACTGCTACAAATTATTTCAGAACTTATTTTACAGAGAAGTGATAAATAGCTAGAGATACATAAACTTCCTTCATTGACTCCTGTTTCGCCCGCCCTTATTGTGCTATTTATGTTATTTTAAGAAACTATTGGTAATATGAGAATTCGTATTTGAATGTTTCAAAGACATTGAAAGCGGACCAACACAGTGGATATTAACAAGGATGTCTATATACTCAATTGATAGAGGACTTCATCAATTTGTATGTTCATCAAAGAGACATTAGTGTTAGAGGAAAGTGTAACTTTGTTATTCTTAAACACAGTAATTTGTTTGCTCTCATTCTTTCACATCGGTTAACATAAAATAACAAAAATCTATAATAACGTGTGTTTTCTTACCTGGAAGAGCATTAAGAAGGTCCCATTTCATCTGTACCTACAGGATTCAAAAGGGAGAAAGAAGTTGGTGATTTATTGTGATAATTATTTTGTGCACCACATTGAAAAATACACTTAAGTTTAATCAGGCTTACCCAAGCGAGCCTAGGTATTATACACACATATAATTAATCTTGGGTGTAGGCACATTTTATTGACCCAGTAAGAAAAAGGGTTACATTAAGGATGAATATTGTGGGTCAAAACTAATCAAAAGAGTTTAAAAAAAGTTATTAACTATATAGTGTACATTAATGTATGTTCGTCAACTCTGTTGTATTTTTGGGTGGTGGCTTGGACTGCACACCCTAATTTTAAACATAAGAAGTGCTACCATGCTGAGACTTGTAGAACAAGGAATCGGTATGTAATACCGCCGGCCGCATGGCCGGCAGTTCGAATCCCGGCAGCGTCAGGCCAACAGAGGAAGAGATCCCGGCAGCGGCAGCCCAACAGCACTGGAAGTCCCAATCGTCCCCAGGTAAGTATTAACTAACCTACCCCCCTAACCCTAACCCTCCCTTAGGGGTGCCTAACCCTAACCTCCCCCCCAACTGCCTAACCCTAATCCCCCTCTAAGTGCCTAAACCTAACCCCCCTTCCCCGCTGCCAAACCCATGTCCCTAGGGGGGGCCTAACCCTAACCTCCCCCCGGGGGTGCCTAACCCTAACCCCCCCCTTCCCCTAGCCTAACCCTAACCCTCACTGGGGGTGCCTAGCCCTAAGTCCCCCCTAGGAGTTCTAAACCTAACCCCCCCCCCTCCGTGGCTGTCCGCTCACGGCACCCGGCATCTCTTCGATCGGGGTGCCGGTCTCCCGGCGTAGGGGTAATGACAGGCGTCAAGATTTTAGACGCCTGCCATTTAACCCTAGCCGGGATTGAGGAGTTGGGAAGCCGGCGGTTGGTATTGCGGCTGCCGGCATCCTAAAAGTATACCGTAGAACAATGCAGGGGACAAAGAACACAGGTGCATACTCTGAGTACTAAGAACAATGATGGTCAAAATAATCCTAATAAACTCTACAATTAAAATGGAGTATAAGTGAGGTTCTTAGTACAAGTTTGGTCAAATTTGTTTGCCCATCCACCACGTCAAGGTGACCCCCATAAGCTGGGTCCATAACATCCCTACTACTAACACATTATGTCAAATTATCCAGGTCTTGCCTATCATAGTACCCATTCTAATATGTAGACAGCATATGTAGGAACCTGTGTAGATGATTAAAAGCACCTAAGGGCAGATGGCACCAAGCCCCCTCCCCCTTTCCACCCTATTTGTGCATTTTGTACACTTGAAGGCTGAGACTCCTTCTGCTTGGTATTTGCATCCCACCCATCTGCCCTTAGGTGCTTTTATTCACTAACTCTGTTGTGTTACCAGATATGTATTTGTTTGATTAAAATATGATTAATGCTTAAAATTATGTTAACCACAGTTATTAGTATACATATTTTGTAGTAAAGAGTAGATTGAAAACTATTCAATGCATAAGATAAATGAGTAGATAATTAAGTAAACTGTTGGAAATTATGTGTGTGTACAGGTGTTGATATTGAAGAGTTACAGTATGTAGGCACACACCAGCGGGTCACTGAAACTATGAACATCCCAGTTATACCTCTTTCACAGTTGCACGCGAGTGAGTAGCAACCCGGGTTACTGTGCAGTTTGAAAGGGCTGAGTTGAAATAAGCTGGGTCGAGTGACCCGGCATTTCAACCATGGTCATGAGAAGGGTTGAACGCATGTTCAAGCCAGTTCGTGATGCAGTGTGAATGGGTAACCCTGGTCGATGCGACCTGGGTCCTGTTCACTGCAAAGGAAGAGCCATCGCTTGGAGAAGAGATCATCTCCATGCACCAGCTCATCATGTGATGCCAATGACATCATCGACCCGGCATTAGTGTCAGGTCGGGCCGCCAGTCTAAAAGGGGTCTCAGCTGGGTTGCATTCGGGATGTGCACGTGAGCAAAATCCCAGGTGCAACCCGACATTCAGATGTAAAAGAGGTATAACTTCACCAGTCATGTTGGTTTAATTGGAAATAGCAGGTACAGCTATACTCAATGCGGTGTACACAGTGGTGATGGACTGGTGCTTGAGCTGAGTGAGCTTTCATACTGCTCACCATGCAGTGAGTGTGTGATGCTTTTGAGTAGCGGTGCAGGATGATGGAACAGCGTAATAGCAGGTAATAAACAATTCCATTATTAGGAGCCAAGTAGGAGACTTCTGTCTCCCATCATGACACTCTACACAGTAGCAAGGTGGTGACCATTTTGGTACAGGGAATGAGGCCTCCCTGGAGAAACAGTAAATTGGGGTCTGTGCAGTAGTGCACTCCACTTTCAACATAAACTAGGTTTGTATATGTGTGAAGTAGAGATGACCGGGTCTGGTTCCCCCGAACTTCAATATCCGGGCTGGGATTCGAGTCCAGCTCGGGTTTTGCCACCCAAACTCAGAATCTAAAACAAGGCAAACATCATCATCCCGCTGTCGGATTCTTGAGGGTTTTGGATACTATAAAGGTACCCGGTCATCTGCGCCATTTCACTATGGCTGTGGAGAGTGAAGTAAACAGACATGCTGTGTCTGTCCAGGGGTGCTGTGTCTGTCCAGAGCAGGGGCTACTGGGTCCATCAGTGGCTGCAGTGTCCATCCAGGGGCAGGGGCTGCAGTGTCCATCCAGGGGCAGGGGCTGCAGTGACCATCCAGTGGGAGGGGCTGCGGTGTCCATCCAGGGGCAGGGCCTGCGGTGTCCATCCAGGGGCAGGGGCTGTGGTGTCCATCCAGTGGCAGGGGTTGCTGTGTCCATCCAGGAACTGCTGTGTCCATACAGGGCAGGGGCTGGTGTGTCCTTCCAGGTACTGCTCTGTCCATCCAAGAGTGCCCAGTGTAAAAAAAAAAAGAAGCTAATATAGATTTTGGTGCTGTACCCCAGTGTACTACAGTACATTATTTAATTGTTTCTACTGTGTTGCTGCTGGTCAGACCGCAGTGTAATATATTGATACACATATTGTGACTAGAGATGTGCGCTGACCCCTGTGTTTTGGTTTCGGTTTTGGATCTGTATCTCCTTGTGTTTTGGATCTGGATCTGGTTTTGGATCTTTAACCTTGGTGTTTTGTTTTTTGGTTTTGGATCTGTATTTAAAAAAAAAAAAAAAAAAAAAAACAATATAAACAGCTAAAACCACATAATTTGAGTCTGTTTTCGTTCCTACAGTATTATTAACCTTAATAACAATCATTTTCAGGCATTTCAATGCATTTTTAACCACCTCATAGCTCACAATTTGATTTCACTATTTTTCACCAATATAGGCCAAAGGCTGCAGTGAGCTGGCTGGCTAGAGTAAGCATGAAACATTGCCAGTTTTTTGTATAGAAGTATTCCGGCGCTCCCAAGGATCAGTGTTATTTTGGGGGAAAAAAAGAGAATGGATAAAAATATAGTGTAAATCTGTGATAAAAACCAAAAAAGCATGTATATAGACATATACTCACCCTTTATAGGTGAGATCAGTACAATGGACACAAATCAACACCGTGGTCCTATGGTGGTTGCAATAGCAATGATGAATCGATCTGGATGGGTCTCAAATCCTTATTCCAATTGCATAAGCGCCTTAGACATTCATTTTTAAATCCTGTATTAATCTTCTTTGCTAGGTGATGGAGTCACAATAACTGACTTGGATAATTCCTGTGTCGTATTCTTTTCTGTAGATGGGCTCTGCACAGCAGTGGCAGACAGAATGGCAGTTTACTAAACTATAATAATATCAGTCGGCAATGCCACAAATTGTGCAAAATGCAAAGAAAAGAGATGCAAGATGGAATTGTCTTTCCCACCCACTCTTATATGGGATTTAAAAAGGACATGCACAGTTTAACAAACCAAGCACTTTAGCGACTAGGACTGACACTTTTGTGGCTGAACTCCTTGGTTTGTTTGGGTCCCTACAAGACATTTTTTGGAAGGACTACCTTCAATTATTAAGGAGGAGGTTGATGATGAGGATGTTGGTGGTGGAGAGTACGTGTGCTGGTCCAAACTGCTGGTAGCTGATACTGGACTGCTTGTTATTAATTTACAAATTATTATAATTTTGTTACATAATTTGCAGCGAGTTCATGCAATTTGTTTAACAGGGAGGAGGTGCCTTAGTTAATGTCCCTTCCTCTACTAACTGTGGCTTTACAATTGGAACAGATGCCTTCACAACCGTTGTCAGAATTTGGATTAAAATAATTCCACACCCAAGATGTGGCTTTTCTGGCAAACAACATCCTCCTCATTAACATCCTCAGATAGGACACAAATTTCCCCCTTATCCTCCTTTTGCACTTCCTCCACACTATCTTCCTCATTTTCTATTATTTCACCATCTAATACTAGCACAGCCATCATGGCGTCAGTGATCCGCTGTGAAACTGGGTGACGGCTGTTATACATACTTCCTCTATCAAAGGACTGTTTAATAGTAATTTTTTTTGTATATTACTACTAGTAGTAGACTTCTTGGTCCCTTTCTAGGATGAAGATCCACCCCCAGCAGCAGCAATAGGCGTAGCACTCAAGGATCCTTCTGAGGAACCACGGATAGGAGACCAGTGAGTCATTCTTATGAAATTGGATGCAGGACTACTTCTGATCATGAATGAGGATGTTGATGATGATGCAGGTGGTGGTGGTGGAGATTGCAGTCACTTGGATCTAGACAGAAAGGGAGCAGCTAGATGACACTGGACTGATTGTTGTTAGGTTTTTTTGTAGCCAAAGTTTCTGAATTTTAAATACCCTTTTCACTTAGATGAATGTGCTGCAAGTGACGTAACAGGGAGGAGGTTCCAAGATGGTCAAGGTCCTTGCATCTACTCACTGTAACTTGGCAATGGTTACAAATGGCTTGGCAAAGGTTGTCTGGATTTGGGTGGAAATAATTCCACACATGAGAAGTGGATTTTCTGGTCTTTTGCCCAGGCATGGCAAAAATTGGATGTTTCCCTCCATAGACAACAACTGTTGCCTGATTTACAGTTTTTACACAAACATCCTTGGCATAAACATCCTCATCATCATCAACATCCTCATCATCCTTGTTGTTATCGCCAACTACATAAATATCCTCCTGGTGCAATTCCACAGAAGCATCGTCAATTTCTACGTCAGCATGTTGACTTGTGCTGCTCATCCCTACATTTGCAGAGGGCACACAAATGGTGGAAGGAGGATCCTCTTCAAGTACAGTATTAGAAAGGTCTGGCTAACACATGGCAACCACGGACACACTAGGTCTCCCCTCGGGGATCTGTGACTTTTCGGAGCACACAGTTGGTTCCGGTGTCTTACTCATCTTAATTATTTTTGTACCTCTTCTACAAGCAGAAGGGCTTAAATCATCACAACTAGAACCACCAGTAATAAATAAAGGTCAAGGCCTTGTCCTTTCCTTGCCACTTCATGTAGTGAATGCCATATTGCCAATTTTTTGTTTCTCTAAAGCTGACTTAGCTTCAGATTTTTTTTCCTTTAACAGGGTAAAAGTTGATTTTACATGGCCTGACTTAAGCCCTGGGGCATCGGCCTTCATAGATGACGTTGATGACCTTGCATCATCATCATGACTGCTGTTCCTTGCACCTACACAACTGGTATGTGGTTCCTGCTCTCCTGTCATGTGACTGTCCTTCATACTCACTGCGGTCTTGCAGCAGTGTCACCAAGCAATTATAGCACAGCTAAGTTGTGGCTAACGCATGCAACCACACAAAAATATATACATTTTTAAAACTGGGTGAGGAGCACCCCTGAACAAGGCAGCAGCCCCTTGATAAATGACACAGGCAGCACCCCTGCGCAGCTACGCTGTTGATAAGTGTGGCTAATGCGCGCGCACACACACAGAAAAAAAAAACTTTTTTTTTTTAAACTAGAGGGGGGAGAGCACCCCTGAATGAGGCAGCAGCCACTTGATAAATTACATAGGCAGCACCCCTGTGCAGCTATGTTGTTGATAAGTGTGGCTAACGTGCGCACACACACACACAAAATACTCTTATAGATTTCTTTTTTTTTTTTTTAATAACTGGAAGGGGGAGCACCCCTGAACAAAGCAGCAGCTTCTTGGTAAACAACACAGGCAGCACCCCTGCACAGCTACATTGTTGATAAGTGTAGCTAACATGCACACACACAGAAAAAAACACTTTGATTCTTTTTTTTACACTTGGGGGAGAGCATACCTGATGGACAGAGCACCCCCTGGACAACACAGCAGCACCCCTTTATGGACTGCAGTGACACAGGAGCCACTGAAGCCCCGCTCTTCTGTCCACAGCACAGCTCCTATAGAGTATAGAGTGGACAACAGCTCAGCACAGCCCTGGACAACAGCCAGCCCCTATGGAATATAGCCAGCCCCTATGGACAGTAAGTCGGCAACAGCACAGCACAGCCGCTATGGACAACAAGAGCACAGCCCCTCCCTTGCTTCCTCTTCACTCTCCACAGCCAGAATGAAAATGGTGGCAAGCGCAGAACCTTTTATACAATCCAAAACTTGTGTGTATCCAACAGCAGGATGATGACATTTTGCCTCGCTTTGAGATCCGAGTTAGGCGGGAAAACCCTGAGCCGGCTTGGATCCGACTCGGATCTGCAAAATTCGGGTGGGTCTAATGAGCTGATACAGAGTTGTTTGCATAACAACTTACTTGGCCTATTTTAGACCACCCCTCCCTCCCCCGTTCTGCCTCTCCAGTAATAAAGAGGCATGAATATCAGATATCAAGTCCTTTTTCTTGGTTTTTGATGTTTTCATTTGTTTACCTCTGCTGACAATCAGTGAAGGTTTAAGGCTACATAGAAGATGACATTTATTAGGAGTCTTCACCGCGGCTTTCAAACAAGTGATACTTTACTTAAAAAGTACTGTGGCGTTTATCGTATCTGTTCTTTCATCATCATCAAAAGATAGATCCACTTGCTAGAACGTCCTTGTTTTGTTCCGGATAGCGTAACTCCATACACCGAGGACGTGCAGTCAGGGTAGGCAGGGGAGGCATAGCCTTCCCTGTCATACTCCCTGGCATGCTCCAGAGTTTTTATATAAAAACTGTGTTTACTTTTCATACATGCGTGCCTCCCCAACTATTGACCTCACCGCATGTCACTGCCATCCACTATCATCTTCCTCCCTCTGCCAGGAGGACTAATTGAAGAGGTTCCACCACAAAGTAAGCAGATCACTGTAAGCATTCACACTCTTTGCCATGTCACGCCACTAATACAACAGGAGTACTACTGGGTCCTGACAGCTGTGAGGCCAGGAAATCTGCATCTACAGACACAGACCCTGGCCTCAACCCTCCCGAAAAATGGGGGTGACACACATTTTTCTTTTTTGACCAATTTTTCCATTAGCCCAAATATGATCAACGTTTTACATGGATTATCAGACAGGGATCCCACTGCTGCTAGTCATAAATTCCTAGTCATAAACCACATAAATAATTTAGTGTAAACATTATTTTCCAGTTTTGCCTGGTACAGGAGTATAGACATTATTTCCACCGAAAATTGGCTACATATTTTTGTCCTTAACAACCATTCTCTAGGGCAGCACGTAATTCCACTTTAGACTACAGGGCCATATTGTGGAAATCAGAGCCAGCCCTAGGCATAGGCATTCTAAGTAAATGCCTAGGGGCTGACTGGAATGCCTAGGGGCATTCCAGGGCTCTGCTGATGCCCTCCCCAGAGTTCGCAAATACGCGCTATAGCGCGTATTTTACCAGTTACTGGGTCCCCGGGAACGCCTGTGCTGTGGCCAATCCCTGACAGCTGGCTGCAGCACAGCGTGTCCCCCTGCAGAGACAGACATAACGCTGTCTGTTAGAGCAGCCAATGAGAGTCAGATAGACTCTCATTGGCTGCTGCTGTGGAAAGCCGTGCTGGGATCAAGTGTATGATTCCAGCATCGGCACAGCATCCGTGCCCGGCGCTGGAACAGTGTTTGTTTCCAGAGCCGGGTAAGCCACCGCGGCAGGTACCTGGTGAAGGGACTGCCTGGTCCCTTCCACCAGTGGCAGCGGGAGAAGCTAGGCTGCGCAGAGCTCGCTGCCTGGAAGCCAAGTAGCGGCGGTGGTTTGGCACTGGCCGCGAGCTTTTGGCTCATGGTCCAGCAGCCAATAGGAGGCAGACGTGATGAGCCAATCGCGGCTCGTCGCGTCAAAGCCCCGCCCACTCATGGCTTCTTGAATAGACACTGCAGAGCGGGAACGTTCAGTCCGTCGGCGGAGGGGAGGAGTGAAGACCCCCCAAAGATAAGTGAATAGCGGCGCGGCAACAGTTCTGGCGGCCGCGCAAGAGGTTAGAAGACAGCGCGATTAAGAAGGAAGAGTCGGCGCCGCTGGCCTGGGCAGGCCAGCGGCAGAAGACTGAAGCTGAGGACCGAAGGGGACTGCGGGGGAGGAAAGCAAAAGAGCTATCGAAGCTCCCCCCCGTAGCCTCTTCCACCGTGCGGGTAGGCGGCCTCGGGCCACAGTTATTTACCCCTCCCTAGACCACCAGGATTGTCGGGCACTAGGCCCGTGGCATAATTTCAGACAATAGGCCTGTAGGTAATTAGGCAGGCACAAGGCCCGGGCTACATAGGGAGCATTAGGCCCAATTGAAGGAATCTGCCACCCCCCAAAAAGGTGTGTGACCTGGGCATTAGGCCCAGGTCACTAAAGGGCAAATAGGTGGGTCCCCAGTTTTTGACCCACCAATTTGCCCTATAGTGATCTGGGCCTAATGCCCAGATCACTCCTATTTGAGGGGCAGCTATGGGGGACTCCTGGGGGCACTGCAGAGGGGAACTACTACTGGGGGGCACTGCAGAGGGGGGACTACCACTGGGGGCACTGCAGAGGGGGGACTACCACTGGGGCACTGCAGAGGGGGGCTATCACTGGGGGCACTGCAGAAGGGGGACTACTACTGGGGGCACTGCAGAGGGGGAACTACCACTGGGGCACTGCAGAGGGGGGCTACCACTGCGGGCACTGCAGAGGGGAACTACTACTGGGGCGCTGCAGTTGGGGACTAAAGGGCATTAATGTGCGGCATCATATGTAAAGGGCGTTAATGTGCAGCATCATTTGTAAGGGGTATTACTGCATGGCATAATGTGTAAAGACCGGGCATTAATGTGTGGCATGTGTGAAGGCTGGGCATTGCTCTGTGGCATAATGTGTAAAGGGCATTAATGTGCGGCATATTGTGTAAAGACCGGGCATTTATCCTTTGATAAATATGCCTATTACCTCCCCCGAGTGGTGTCTAACCATACGTAGCCTAACCCTAATACACTCCGGGGGTGCCTATCCCTAATCTACCCCCCGGGAGCTCCTAAATCTAAACCCCCCCATTATGGGGAAACTTAACATACTTACCCAGGTATGGACGTTAGGGGTTCTTGCATCAGTATTTGGACAGCTGGCATCCCATCCGCCAGCAATATAACTACATCCGCATTTAAACACTTAGATTGCTGGTGGGATTATCATCTGATAGGGGGCACCAGTCAAAATTTTGCCTAGGGTACCAAATTACCTAGGGCCGGCTCTGGTGGAAATGGCAGTGGCTTATTCTTCCAGATATTTCAGTGCTGTTCTCATGTGTTCTCAATGTGATGCTCTATTAATCACAAGTTTTTCACATACATCCTAATTTTCTCATTATTTCTCATAGAGAAATTATCAGGGGCTACATGCAGGAATAGCTATGAATAGAGGCTTCAATAGAGGTTCATTGGACGGTACCAATAATTATCATCACATCCTGGCTGTCAGCCTAGAGTTAAGAGAAAAAAACAAAATGTAATAACAATTGATATAAATGTAACATCACAAAAAGATATCATGTAAGTTTATCCAGATTAAATTTTCATTTAAAAAATATGATTAATTTGTGCAGGGCCGTAACTAAGGAGTTGCGACCAGTGCCATGGCACAGGGCACCACAGGGCAGAGGGCGCTGTTCGGGCATGTAAATTTTCTGTTTATTATCATTCTCACTTGTAGCTTCCTCTTCTTTATATCCCCAGCAGCTCCTGGCCTCCTCTATCTCTTTCCTCGCCCTTCCCCATGAGGCCATTGTCCTTTTTCGGGTGCATTTCTTATGTCCCTATTTAAAAAATAATGAGGAGGGGGCACCAATGCTCTTTTTGGCACAGGGCATCGTTGTGTCTGTTATTATTAATTAGAGATGCAACACTTCATTTTATACCCCATCCGCATTGCGAGTTTTTGAGGTGAAATGAGTACCGTTACAGAGTACTTGGTTTAAGAATAAGAGTGCACATAGAGGGCCTGAGTTGCAGTGACGGTTGCAATTTTTTGTAGAGTCTCAGTGGCGGTAATATGCATGTGGTAGTTTCAGCCTCCCCCATGTGTACTAGTGTGTGGATAGTGCAAGCCCTGAGATGCCTGTGGATGGTACAACTCCACCGATGGTTTCAAAATCTCCACCATTAGTGCACCATCGCATTCACCATTCTCACATACACCAGTCTAAGGAGTTCCTTCTGAACTCCAGCTAAACATCGCCTCTCTGGCTGCGGTCACTGCATTTTGGAACGCAGCCCCATTCAGTCACACGACCTTGACACTCCCATAACACGGCCATGAGACAGCCTTTATTTGTTTTCAGTTATTAAATCCATGTTAAAGGCAGGATATTTTATATACCTGCCAACACTTCTAACTCTGACTGGAGAATCCTGGTATATATTTTGACTATAGAAAATCCTCACACCCTGTCAAAATCTTTACCTTTTTGTCATGTTTGCCCTGAAAAAGAAATGTAGTTAAATCAAACCTTCTATCTTTATTTACAATTTTCCCTAACAACATTCAACTCATAATAAAAGGCAACAATTCTGAAAATCAATAAAAAATGAAAAAATAGAATAACATGGTTGGAAAAGTGATCAGTCCCCGAATGTACAGTAATACTTTGTAGAGCCATCTTCTGCAGTTACAGCCATCAGTCTGTTATATGTCTCTACCAGCTTTGAGCACCTACATTGGGGAATATTTGCCTATTCTTAATGGCCGAATTGTTCAAGTTCGTTTAAATTTTGTGGTGAGCGTCAATGGACTGCTCTCTTCATGTACATCTATAGAGATTCTATCGGATATAGGGCTCTGACTTGGCCACTCAAGGACATTCACCTATCCTTAAGCCACTGTGTTGTTTTCTTGGTGGTATGTCTATGGTCATTATCATGCTGCCCATCTTCAGCTATGGGCCACAGGTTTTCCTAAAAAATGTGGGTGTACTTGGCAGCATCCATTTTCCTATCAATCCTGACCAATTTGCCCAGTCTCTGCCGAAGAGAAACAGTCCTACAACATAATGTTGCCATCACCATGCTTAATAGTACATGTAGGTAAGGTGTGTTTTGGTTGTATTGCTGTGTTTGGCTTTCGCCAAACATAGTATTTGGTGTTCAATTCAAAAAGTTCTATCTTTGTCTCAATTTATTGCGGCGAACCTGCTTATTTTTATTTTAGAATAGCAATCATTTTAAAGACAAAACAACCCTGGTTTTGCCTTTTAAATTATTGCCGTTTTAAAAAAGGGGGCCAACTCATCGGAATCAAGTGAATGCCATATGCTTTGAATGGTACCCAGAGGGAGATTAAAAGCCTTTGAAATCTTAACATTGCCAGTCCTCTACTTTATCCTAGAGTCCCTTTGAAAGCACTTTTTGTACTATCGTGAATTTTCTGCATTACCATACATTGCAAAAGTAGTAGTAGAATCCTATTTCATTCTGAAGTAATCATAACCACTACAATTGATGTCAGGTTTTGGCCAATTGGCCTGGTGTGTGAGGTCGAAGGTTATTGGTTGTACCTGAGCAAGGTAATGATTACTCTAAAGCTGGGTACACACTAGATGATATGTCGTCCGATCCCATGGATCTGATGACATATCGTCCACATTGGGCAGTGTGTACCCGCTATTTTGCTGACGATTCATGCAGGTCCGAATGGTGATATGCTGCAGAATGTGCTGGGTACACATCGTTAGGGGTGCAGAGATTGGGGGAGTGGGTACTATTAACCCGCGCCCCCTGCCGCTGCTGTTAAGTTCATGCAGGGAGAGAGACTTCTGCAGCAGCCTCCACCTGTCACGCTGTGTGCTGGTTTAGGGAGAGAGGCTGCTGCAGCAGCAGTCAGTTCTCTATCTCCCTGTATTATATGCAGGAGGAGGTAGTGATTGCACCCCCATCCCCGGACACCTGCGCCCCCTGTGCAGAACATAATGATTTTTTATCTGTAAGGAGGGGGTCTGGCCCCACCTCCATTGTTGGCCACGCCCCCTCCCTGTACCTGGGTCCGGCAGAGCTGTCGGCAGCCCTGCACATCATTTAGTGTGTACCCAGCATTAGGTAGCTGTTCTCAACTCCAAACCTCAAGTATCACCAACAGTTAATGGTTTGTGGATTTCTTTAATCATATCTCATCTGCTTCCAGAGACCAAAATACTGAAAATATGTCCTTTTGGGGGTACACAAAGGTTGGAGTTGGGAACCACTACTATAAGGGTATGACCAATTATCCAAGCAGGTATTTTGGTAATTATATTAATTGTTAAGATTTGTGTAAATGTTATTTTCACTTTCATGTTGAGGGTCGGTTTCCTAACCCTCCCCTTCTCCCTACTCTAACCATAACCCTCCTCGGTGACTGAACCTAATCTCCTTCCCTAGTATCTAAACAAAACCTCCTCCCGCACCCTAAACCTAACCTAATAAACCATAAACCCTAACACTAACCCTCCCCCTAATCCTGCTACTTATCTTTGGGATTCTGGTGGATGGGATGCCGACGCCAGGATTCTGACAGATGTCAGGATTCCAGTGCCGGCATTCTGACCGACAGAATCCCCTAGGTTGGGATATTGACCGGATCCCATTGAGGGTTATAATGTGTAAATAAAGCTGAAAAAAGTTTGATTTCATTTAATGTACTTTCCAGGATGTAATTAGAGATGTGCGCTGACCCCTGTGTTTTGGTTTTGGATCTGTATCTCCCCTGGTTTTGGATCTGGATTGATTTTGCCAAAACCGCCCTTCCGTGTTTTGTTTTGGGGTTTTGGTTTTGGATCTGTATTTTTTTTCTAAAAAAAATCATAAAAACAGCTAAAATCACACAATTTGCATCTGTTTTAGTTCCTACAGTATTATTAACCTCAATAATATTTATTTCCACTCGTTTCCAGTCAATCTTGACCACCTCACAGCTCACTATATTGTTTTCATCCAGTTTAGGCCCAAACTTTGGGCCTGATTCAGAGCCGGACGCTATTTGCGGTCGTTCGTCCAGAAAATAGGGGTGGCTATTCAAATGAACCGTTCGCTCTTTGCGGTCTGTTCACGCCTCTATGTCTGAACAAGGGAACAAAACTTGTGGTCGTTTTTTGAAAAAATACGCCCCCTGGCCGCTCGCATCATACGTCATGTCCGCTATTTATTAGGTTAATCGAGTACATCGACCAGGGTATGAACTGCTCGCTATTCTTGTGGTTGATTTTTGCTACAACAATTTTGCGAGCAGTTCTGGCTATAAAATAACCCAGTGACGTGGTCAATGACGCTGCTGTATTAATTATGCACACCCATAAAATGTCCGTTTTGACCTTTAAGCACGCCTGCGTTCGGATCTCCACCCCCCGTTTTCAAGCACCTTCCCGTTACCACCCACATACGCCTCCTCCTGTCACTCAAATTATCAGGCATTCGCTATTTTGCGATGAACATGATTTTCGACCGCACTGACTGGTTCGCGCAATGCGTATAACGATCTGTACGCATGCACAGTTGGGCAAACATCGCTCAGAGCGAACGAGTGGCCGCTTACAAGCGGCTAAGAATCAGGCCCTTTGCACAAAAACTAGCTGGCTGACTAAGCTGAGCAGCAGCAGTGGGCAGCACAAACACGTGGCAGTTCAACTTCCAACATGGCACATCAGGAAAAAATGTTTTTATTATTCAAGAGAGGCCTGAGGGAGTTGGAGTATGTATGTAGTTGAAGGCAGGGACAGGAATTGTTGATTGGTAGTAAATTTATGTAATTTTTTTATTCCAAAGTAAATTTATGAGGGAGAAGAGGAGGGGAGGCATTTACAAAAACAATTTGACACATTCACATCAGTCCATGCCTCCTGCTGGGAGTGAAAATTTTTTCATCCCAGAAGGGGACCAGGAAGACTTCTAGTAGTGTTTTCCAAAACAATTGACTGTTAAATAATCCTTTGCAAAGCTTCCACATGAAAAGGCATTTCCCAGCCTGTACAGGGATATTAAAAAAACATAGGCCCTCATTCAGAGCCACTCGCTAGCGGCAGTACGCTCGTTCTGAGCGATGTTCGCACATCTGCGCATGCGTACAGTTTTTAGTACGCATGCGCGAACCAGTCAGTGTGGCCGAAAATCATTTGTACGCAATATAGCGAGTGCCTGCTATTTTGAGTGACAGAATGAGGCGTATGTGGGTGGTAACAGGGGAAGGTGCTTGAAAACGGGGAGTGGAGATCCGATCGCAGGCGTGCTTAAAGGTCAAAACGGGCGTTTTATGGGTGGGCATAATTAATACAGCAGCGTCATTGACCACGTCACTTGGTTTTTTTTAACTCAGAACTGCTCGCAAAATAGCGGTTGAAAAAACCAACCACAAGAATAGCGAGCAGTTCATATCCTGTTCGATGTACTCGATTAATCTAATAAATAGCGGACATGACGTATGGTGCGAGCGGCCAGGGGGCGTTTTTAACAAATAAACGAGCGTATGTTTTGCTCGCTCGTTCAGACTTAGAGGTGTGAACAGACTGCAATGTGCGAACGGATCATTTGAATAGCCACCCCTTGATTTTGAACGAACGAACGCAAATAGCGAACGGCTCTGAATGAGGGCCTTCCTTCCTTCACTATTCAAATAGGGGAGCTACACCAGCTGCCAGTGATGTTTGGCAGCACTTGTTATGACAGTTGGTGTTTGAATATTCAACTGTGCTACAGCCACAATGAGACAGTCAGCAGGACACTGACTCAATAATTACACTGCTGGGAACACTGTTAGGTGTAATTATTGAGTCAGGGGCGGAGTGTGGGCGGTGTTTCAGCCAGGTGCAGGGACTGATTGGACGAGATCCCTCTGTCCCTATAGTTTTTAGGCTCAAATAAGGCTTTTCTACATATAATGCCATTCTAAGATGCCGATATATGAATTCAGCTTTTACGCATTTTTTAACGTTTTCATGTTTGCTGAATAACAAAGACATTAAAGAGCTGCACATAGAAATGGCTTGTTCTCTACAGTGTGAAACTGTGTGAGCTCGGTATTACGGAGTAGATAGTTGCATTATCTCCTCCGTTAACCCTTTGCTGAATAGTATGAAGAAATGCTGAAATGCTCATTTCCACATTTTTTAATAAGCTATTTGATTTCTGAATAGAGCCCATTGCCTCTTGTGTGTGTGGTCAAATTGAACGACAATTCTGTCACTCAATCCATAGGCCCTCATTCAGAGCCGTTCGCTATTTGCGTTCGCTCGTTCAAAAACAAGGGGTGGCTATGCAAATGATCCGTTCACACATTGCAGTCTGTTCACACCTCTAAGTCTGAATGAGCGAGCAAAACATACGCTCGTTTATTTGATAAAAACGCCCCCTGGCCGCTCGCACCATATGTCATGTCCGCTATTTATTAGATTAATCGAGTACATCGAACAGGATATGAACTGCTCGCTATTCTTGTGGTTGGTTTTTTCAACCGCTATTTTGCGAGCAGTTCTGAGTTAAAAAAAACCAAGTGACGTGGTCAATGACGCTGCTGTATTAATTATGCACACCCATAAAATGCCCGTTTTGACCTTTAAGCACGCCTGCGATCGGATCTCCACTCCCCGTTTTCAAGCACCTTCCCCTGTTACCACCCACATACGCCTCATTCTGTCACTCAAAATAGCAGGCACTCGCTATATTGCGTACAAATGATTTTCGGCCGCACTGACTGGTTCGCGCATGCGTACTAAAAAACGTACGCATGCGCAGATGTGCGAACATCGCTCGGAACGAGCGTACTGCCGCTAGCGAGTGGCTCTGAATGAGGGCCATAGTTTGTTAGTGGCCTCCAAACTGCCACTTAACCAGAACAGATATGCGGACAAGCACAAGATTTAAGGTCTTAAGTTGTGGCTCTCTCGAGAATCCTGCACCTGCTTCTGCTGCTAGGAGTGGATTTTCATCCCAGAAGGGATGAAGACATTGGCCCTCATTCCGAGGCGCACGTTACCAACAGTACGCTCGTTGCGTTCCGATGTTGACTAACCGCGCATGCGTCGGTGTTACACTGCGCATGTGCGTATGGCAGATTGCGAGCTTTTTTTCTCTCGTTCCTAAAATAGCGTACAGGAAGTGACATGTCAAATGTGATTGACAGAACAGGGCGTTTTTGGGTGTTGACGGGGGTGGAGATGGAAAAACGCAGGCGTGGCGAGGCGTTTTTGGGGCGTACATACATTAGCAGATGCGAACGTCAAATGTGTTCGGACCGTCACATACGTCACTGGAACATCCTCTTTCCCTTCAAAATGCTCGCACAGTTTAGGGTCTGGATTACTCGACCACATTGGCGATGGCCTTCTCCTCCGTCCCGGGACTCCATGATGTTGCAGCGATTAATCGCGGGTGGACACAAAAGCAATTAGTGTTGTATTGAAAACCGGCTTGGTATGTGTTTGGAAAGCAGTTTATTGGGATAGCACAAAACCGTACGCAGGTGGAAATCATACCTGCTAATGTCAGGATTACACAATCAATTGGCGTACATTTTTGGGGGTTTTTTTTGGCCTCAATTTGTTGTTTATGGCCTATTGTGACAATAATGTCATCATGTTTTAATTAGCTCCCCTTTTTTTTTTTTACTGTGGAATTTGCATCGTTATGTGATTTTTTAAACGTTCCTTCAAGAGGCCTTTTTGGTAAAAAAAATGAAATGGTTTTTTGTGTCAGTTTTTGCCTTTAGGGCCAGGATTAAATGTAACCCATTTGTACAATAATGTCACAATACAATGTCAGATTTTTATCATAAATTTATTGTTTAAACACAAACCAATTGGCATAATATTTTGTTTTCTTTTTTTCTGGCAAAGATACTTTTTAACAAAAATAAATAATCAATAACTGCTAACATAAACTTACAAAAATAAATTAAAAACATTTCACAAGAAAGGAGAGGGAAGTTTTGACCAGAAAGGAATATGAGCCAAGCACAGAAGGAGTGTGGGAAAAGTCGCCATTGCTGTCACCATTTTTTCGCCCGTTTGGATGGGGGAGGGTGGGCGCCAGACCGGGTCCGGGATGCCATCGGGCTGGCCTGTCCAGAGGCAGATGTTGTGGCCTCTGGACTAGGCACAGGGCTAGGCACATTTGGAGGATTGGCTGATGTTGTGCCAGAGGTGGAGGATCCTGATGTTCCGGCAGGAAGGGAGGTCGGCTCCACCATGTGCTGGCGAACGAGCTGCTCCAGGGCATCGGCGATGCGGATGTTGGCCCTGGTATTTTCCGCCAGGGCCTGACCAATGGTCACGTTGGCCGCAGCATTTTGCTCCAGGGCCTCAGCCACCCGTATCAGACTGGCGTCCATCCTCTGCAGAATCTCCGTATGGAAATCCGATTTGAAATTGAGTTCTGTGAGGAGGCCCACTGCGTGCGAGGGGGCACGCCCTGGACTGGCTTCTGCAGGGTCCTCAGCCGGATGTACTGGTTCCTCCCCTGCAGAGCCAGCAGAAATTCTGCGGCCAAGGCTTCCCTCTGGAGCAGACTCATCCGCCTGTGTCTCTGTTGGAAAAATGAGAAAAGAGTCACATTAGAATCTACATATTGGCACAATAGCATTTCAGAGTTGGTGACATCACAATACTTACCTGGGCCAACATGAGGAGCCGCAAAGTCTGGCATGTCCGTATCCATGTTGGACACGCCAAACACCTCCACAGGCTGCACACACCCCTGTGCCAGCTCTTCTAAATCCGTCAACTCCAATGACACAGGGGTGGGACCCCCACCTGTCCCCCTTGCATGCCTAGCCCTGTCCGCGAGTTTTTGCTTTAGGCGATATTTGAAGTCGCCCCATCTGTGGGGAAAAATGGAAGCCATTATCCTTTGGTTTAAAATGGGGTTTGTTTTTAGGGGGGGCAAGGGTTTACTTACCGCCGTTTGACATCCCGGGCTAGACGGACATAATCACCCACCCTATTGACAGCAACGGCTACCTCTTCCCACATTCTCCACTTCTGGCTTAGACTCATATTCCTGTCTGCCTGTGGCAGGATGTCCACACACTTCTGTATCAAAACCTCCATCTCCTTTCTTGTGAAATGTGGCTGCCTTTTTTTTTTTGCCCGCTTTGGCCGGAATACTGGGCCCAGCAGCCTCTTCCATTGATTGTGCGGCCCTATGATCCATCCTTAATTTGTGCGGGAAACGAAACACTATTTATGGCTTGGTGTGTCTCAAGTCGAGGTGGCGTTTTTGGATTGTTGGAGGTTATTTTGGCTGGAGTTTATTGATTGCGTAGAAAGGAGTTGGCGGTTGGAGATTCGTTTGTTGTTTAGATTTGCGTTTTTTTTTCCGTTATCTTTGTTGGTTTATATTTTTGGGACCTCGTTTCTTGATTGGGTAAGTTTTGTGAAGTCTAACTTTTGTTCAATTGTTGTTTCATTGTGTTTCGTATATTTTGTAATTTTTGGATCCCTAATTTCTTCTATTTTAGATTTTGTTTATTTTCAACCCCAAAGACCTTTTGATTTTGAATCTTAGATATTTGCTCTTGGTAAGTCCATTTTTTATCTTGTATTAGCGAACTAATTAGCGCATTTTTAGTAGTTACTCTTGTGACTTGTATTAGCGAACTAATTAGCGCATTTTTAGTAGTTACTCTTGTGACTTGTAGTAGCGAACTAATTAGCGCATTTTAAACCGCTTAATAATCATTCTAAATTTTTGGTGGTTTATCTTTCGCTTTTTGAGCCAACATTACGTCCCGTTTTGATGTACTGTGTTAAATGTAGCTTTGCGGTTTTGCTAAATGGGTGTTTGGCATATTTTAACTTTGGTCTAGCACAAAATTTATAAACAAAAATGCACAGAGTGAAATGTGTCAAGTAATTTTGGTGTTTATTTTCAGTTTGGACGTATAATGACAATACCCCGGCATGTAAGCAGCAATGGATGGTATCATCAAGCTAAGTTGTTTTAATATAGTTTTGGGGTGGCTCAAAAGCCTTACTTTGAAATCTTTGAATTTCAGGTTGATCTGGGGTGGATTGTTCTGGCAATGGTCCCGGAAGCCGACCAACCTCAATCTCATCCCAGGCGTAGGCATCGTAGGCATGCAAGGCCCCAGATATTTTGAACACGTGTCACCCTTTTTGGAATGCCCGATGATGAGGTTTTAAGACGCTACCGTCTACCTCCCAAAATCATCATAAACACTCTCTCATTAATAGAAAGTGATCTTGAGCGGCAAATTGACAGTCCAACAGCAATACCACCACTGACGCAATTTATGGCGGTGTTACATTTCTGTGCCTCAGGATCGTTCAAACAACGGTGGGAATAGTGGCGGGCATCTCCCAATCCTCCTTTTCCCGGATCCTGAGGGCAGTGATGGAGGCACTTTTCAAGCACCTCCATCATTTTATTCAAATGCCTTTGGATATGGGTGCCCTTAGTGTGGCCAAGGCCAATTTTTACCAAATAGCTGGCTTCCCACACATCATAGGGGTTGTGGATGGTACTCACATACCACTTCAGCCTCCAGCACGGCTGGAGGCAATATTTAGAAACCGGAAACACTATCACTCCCTGCATGTAATGGTGGTATGTGATGCCTCCCTCCAGATCCTGTCCCTGAATGCTAAATTACCAGGAAGTGCACATGACTCCTTCGTCATCCGGCAATCAGGGATATGGCAGAAACTAACCAACCTACAAGCTGGTGATGCGTGGCTTCTGGGTAAGTGGAGACCTTTAGTACATAACAATGTTAAGCTTGATACACAGTGTTCCTGATGTTGTCTCTTATTTTTCACAGGAGACAGTGGATACCCTTGCATGTCCTGGCTGCTCACTCCTTATTTGGCTCCCACACCAGGCCCACAAAGTGAGTATAATTCCGCACTTACAGCCACCAGGCAAGTGGTGGAGCGCTGTATCGGCCTTTTAAAAGGCCGATTCAGATGCCTCCACCGCTCTGGTGGCGAGCTCATGTATTTGCCGGATATGGTGTCGAAAATTGTGGTCCTGTGTGGGATATTTCACAACATCGCCATAAGGAGTGGTGTCCCAATGCAGCCAGAGGATGCCTTACCTGAGGATGGCCCCCCCGAGGTTGGTCGGAGGTCAGTATGTGGGGGGGCCATACGCGATGATGTGGTGGCCAGATTTTTTAGGTAAGTTTGACCAAAACTACAGTGTTTATACCTAATGTGTTTGTGTTTGTTTGCGAACATCTAATTTATTTGATTTTTTTTCAACATCTTCTGTTTGTTCACATAATCTTTGGCACTCCAACGCTCACTACTTCCTGCTACCCTTACCAAACCTGGATCTGGTGATTTGGGGCATATATTCTGGAACCCATATATCGCAAAGCCATGTTTGTGGAATCATGTTGGCATGGTCCTTCGTCAACCAGTTCTTGATTGTTTTTTTAATTTTAATATTTTATTTGTATGTGTTGTATTTGAGTTTATCATTGTTTTTTTTTTTGAGGGAGTGACCACTTTGATTTCTCATTTATGTTGTGAATAAATGTTTGGAGAGTGAAATGGTCTTCCTTTTTTTGGACGTTAACAGCAAGTGTAACCAGGTTAACACACCTTACATTTGACTAAGGGGTAATCCAGTACTGACACCAGTTGATGTAAACTGAAATATGTTTTCAGGTTCCCAACCCACACCAAAAGGAAGCCTGTCCAAACCTTTGGATTTGGAAGATTGGCCTAAGCAGCTTGCACACCAACTAGGAACCTGTAAAATGTAGAAATATCTAATTGACACTACACCCAAAAAGGGAAATGACATTGTTACTGTTCTGTGTTTCTTGTGGCTGTTTTACATACAAATACAAAACACAATCTAACTTTTAAAAAAGGGAAATCCTTGCAGGAACAGTAGACTTATGTCAGGGAAATTTTTTGTGGTTTGGGAAAAAAAGAATGAGCCACAACGTATATTCGATATCAACAATTTATTTATAAAACGAAAAAAAACAAAAAAAACTACTGGCGAAGGATGCCAGACAGCCGGTCAAGGCCCACAAGAACGCCAATGACATGTTGGCGCATCTGGCCAACACATTCGACCACCTCTTGCCGACGCCTCTGTTCCTCTGTGGGTGAGAAAAGTGTGTGGATTAATAAAACAATAGGGAAGCCACATTAAAAAAAAAACAACACAACGAAATCACTCCTAAACCTAAAAAAAAGAAACCAAAACAAAAAGGGGGTGCTGCCAAAAATACAAGGCCTATGTACAAATTCCCACAGGTGTGATATGTGTATGTTGAAACCAGCAGGAAGAGGTAAAGGCAAACTGCTAAATCACCAAAAGTAACCCCAAAAATCACGAATAAAGGCATGACACATGATTACATACAAACAGTTTGTGCTTAAAAAAAATGCGAAAGAAAAACATACCGGGAGCCAAAACGGGAGCTCCGGAAGTCCCTCCATGTTCTTCCTCGGAGGAGCCTTCATTCCCCAAAGAACGGGGAGGGGTAATGACGGACTCCGGGGAGGGGGTAATTGGAAGAGGGGTGGGTGGAGGAGAGGGGGAAGTGGGACGGAGGGGAATGAGGCCCGACAGTTCCGGGAGAGGGTCTGGGAAGGCTGGGGAGGAGTGGGGTATAGGGGAAATATTTGGGGTGGAGTGTTGGCTGGGGGTTGGGGATAGTGGCCGGGAACACCGTCTGGCCGGACAGTGACGGCGTAGTCTTGGCTGTCCACCTAAAATATGTCAAACAAATTGAGGTTAGTTTCTGGCCAAATCCGCGACCCAAATAAAAAACAAAAAAAAACCAACAAAAAACATGCAAATAGGAGTAGAATGAAAAAAACAGAAATAGAGGGAAAACATGCACACGCAGATATGAGGACAAATAATTAATAGGACAGACAGGAAAACATGCACACGCAGATATGAGGACAAATAATTAATAGGACAGACAGGAAAACATGCACACCCAGTTTGCCCCACAAACACAAACATGAAAACCACAATACATAACACTTACTTTCCAGTATCTGCATGCGAAATCATGCCAGCAAGCGGGGCGTTCGCCGTTGCAGGTCTGACCACCTGCGCTCCAGCTGCCCGATGTTGCGGCGTGACCCTAAGGACCGCAGGCGGGACCGTGCCTCCGCATATGCGGAGCGCTTCTGCCGGTTGGTGATGGGTGGAGGCTGGCTGGTGATACGGCGATCCATCACCTCCGTAAGCACCAGCAGCTCGCGCCTGGTGAATGCGGAGGCTCTCATGATGGCAATGGAGTTTTTCATACAAAACATTTTTGATAAAGTGTGCAAAAAATTTCTGATTGGCTAATGTATTTTTGAAATTAACAGGAGCAATTTTATTGGTTAGTGTATGAGTCATGTGTTCAACAGGGCCAGAAATCTCTGGAGAGTTATGATAGGCTTGATGCAGTGACATGCGTTTGCAAATTTAAATAAAGAAATGAACCCCGGAAAATATGCGGGGATCCACAGCAATAGAACAATTGTTTAATTGTGGTTCACATGTTTTTTGAACAATAAAAGCGAATGTTCTATCCGTACGTATTCTGCGGGTAAACACAAACACGGACAAGAGTAAAGTTTCTTGCATTGTGTTGAAAAAAAAAAAACAATTAAGCTAATTGATACATTGATTGGCATGATACGATTGAGGGAGGTAGGCAGAATAAAGGAGCAGGTAATCGACATCTGACAAGGCCACTTCCGGTTTCACTTGTGCGTGCGTTCCCTTCAAGCCATTTCGGGGATGTACGCTCGCTATTTCGCACGCTCGTTAGTTAGAGGAGGGGTCGCCTGAGTTTAGGGAGGAATTTTAGATGCGAACGAAAATACGAGCGAGCCATAGAATTTAAATAATTTTGTACGTACGCCTAACGTACGTGCGCCCGCTTGCGAGTGGGTCTGAATGAGGGCCATTGTTTTGTCTTCCCAGCGGACACAGATCTGAAGAAATGTAAAGAACTATTGGCAGGAATAAAGAGGCAATTTGTAGGCCCTTACCCAAACTGCCATTGCTTTACTTGAGCTGCCCACCTTTCAGTGTGTACTCAGAAAGTGTTTTCATCACAGCCGGGAATCTTGTCAGTGGTCGGCATGAGACTACTTCCCCATGCTGCATCTTTGGATGCAGATGCTTGGATCTGCAAAGTTGCAGTTGAGTGTCTCAATACAAATCCCGGCGGCTGTAACATTTGCATATTTTGGCACAGCAGGTGCATACACAGCATTCCTCTAGGCTACATATTATACTACAGGTTGAGTATCCCATATCCAAATATTCCGAATTACGGAATATTTTTAGCATGTCTGAGAAAGTGAAACCTTTGCTTTCTGATGGTTCAATGTAAACAAACTTTGTTTAAAGCACAAATTTATTAAAATATAGTATAAAATAACCTTCAGGCTCTGTGTATAAGGTGTATATGAAACATAAATTAATTTCATGTATGTACACAAACTTTTTTTATGCACAGTATTATTGAAAATATTGTATAAAATGACCTTCAGGCTATGTATGTATGGTGTATATAATACATAAATGCACTTTGTGTTTACATTTGGGTCCCATTCTCAAGATCTCATTATGGTATGCAAATATTCCAAAATACGGAATATTCTGATATCCAAAATACCCCTGGTCCCAAGCATTTTGGATATGGGAGACTCAACCTGTATTTACCGGGAAAGGATTCTGTGTGGGTTCCCTCCCTGGTAATAATGGGCATTTGCTGTCTAATTGCCTTACATGTGCAGTAGGCCAGCGGGAACCTGCAGCACAATGTAAAGTGATTGCATTAGTGATCACTTTACTTTATACATAGTAGTTTGAGCTCCTATCCCTGGATATATTTCCTCATACAGTACATCGGGCAGGGTGTGGTATAATAGTTCTACATGAAAAAAGGTTGACAATGTCTAGATAGACATTAGGGTCCAAATGTAATAGGATGAGAGTTTAGAAAAAGTAAGAGTTTAGCAGTAAACGCTCACACTATTACATTGATCGAGTTGGATCTTCAAAATGGGAAAACATCTGGATGAGAGTTTAAATCGTGAGTTTTTTTAACTCTGAAAATCATGTGAGTTTTCATGTTCTCGGACTCTATTACATTGGCCGAGTTTAAAAAGTGTGAGAGCTTACTGCTTACTGCTAAACTCTCACACTTTCTAAACTTTCACCCTATTACATTTGGCCCCAGATGTTAAGACTGACAATATATCGACAGGGACAAAAGGTTGACACACTAAAGGTCAACATGTAAGAATGCCGACATGTGCAAATGGTTGACGGTGTCAAAAGGTCGACATGAAAATGGTTGACACAGTAATGGTTGACGCATGATCGTTTTGCATTTTAACCCTAATCTTCATCCTAACCCTCCCCTTGGTGCCTAACCCTCCCATTGGGGTAAGTGCCTAACCCTAACCCTCATGTAAGTGCCTAACCCTAACCCTCATGTAAGTGCCTATCCATAACCCTAAAAAAAAAAATGTCAACCAATTTCATGTTGACATTTTGACACTGTCGACCATTTGTACCCGTCGACGTTCTTCCATGTCGACCTTGTGTGTTGACATTTTGTCACTAGTCTGTCTAACATCTGGTGTCTATCTAGACATTGTCGACCTTTTTTATGTAGATCTTTAGTCCGGCACCCATCGGATGGTATAGGCCAAGTTCCAACATGTGGAAATATAAAATACGTGATTGACTTTTATATAGGGGTTTTCTGAAAACTGAACCCACCCAAATGTTGCATATCTGAGTACTTCCGAGCCCGGGCTTGGGTTCTCCCACCAAACTGGGAATCCAAAACGAAGCAAAAAAACCCCATCTTTCCAATGACTGATCTTGCATGTTTTGGATTCGATAAAAGTCCCTCCATCATGATTGCGGGCGCCATTTCACATGGAATGTTGTGGATTAGGATGGGTTGATGGTAGTCAGTGTCAGAGAAGGGCTGTGGGATGCAACTAAGTACTGCTGTGGCAGACTGTGAATGGCTGTGGGATGCCTTGAACACTAAGAAGACTGTGTCAGTGAAGGGCTGTGAGGCGCAAGCACTAATGCTGTGGCAGACTGTGAAGGACCTGATTTTCCGTGCAATGCTGAACGTATATACCCGAATCTCGGGAATCTACGTGTGTGCAGGACCTGTTCTGTGCATGTGCAGATTGGGTCCTGCATGATAGCATGCAGCCCCTGCTATGCCTCTGTCTGATTGACAGGCAGAGGCATTTACAATGGGGTGCGAGGGTGGAGAAGGCCGCAGTTCCTGGAAACTGGGGTTTGTCACTCCAATTTTCCTGGAGCGACAAGGACAGGATCTGTATCCATGGACTCAGTTTCCTGGGATTGCAAGCTGGCCAGCCTGCGTAAGCTGAGGTTTACTCAGCTGGCCGGCGCCATCCACCATTGCGACCGATGGTTCTATACGTGACCTATACATGTACAGATTGCGCAGCCTGATTTGCCTTTCAATGTATATGCAGGACTGCAATGTATTATGGATGTGATATAGCGGTAGTGGGTGTCTCTATGCTGGCTGTGCAACGGCTTTGCGATTGCATTCAATTGCAGATTTTCTCAGCAGACCTTCATGTGTAATTGTAGCTGCGATCGCAATAGTGATCTGTAGTGAATCAGGCCCTTAGTACTAATGCTGCAGCTGCTGCCAGACAAGATGATACTAGTATGTCAACATCTACTAAAGCCGGTGCTCAATGGCATAGAGGGTTTAAGACAGCGCACCTGAAATCAAAACAATATTTTACAATGTTTAAGAAAAAGAACATCACCTTTAATAATAAATGGAAAGTTTACAGCAGCAAAACATAAAATTGCCAACATGCCATACAGCACATGCAGTGGCAAGGATATGCTGACCTTGGCCTTTATTTGTGAGTAGTGGTTCTAAAACTGTTGTCAGTCAGGCATCTTCTTCCATAACCTCACATGATGATGCGACACCTTCTCACTGAGAGGTAAATTTACTAAGAATTGTGTTGGTTCGAAATTGCTATCTCGGGTGATATCACTTTTTTGCTAATCGCGAATTTACTATTAAAATCGGGTTTTTTTTTCATTTACTGAGGGTGAAATCTGGCATCTTAATACAGCAAATTTGGCCGTTTTTTTAACTAGAAATTAATACACTATCTACTGAAATCGGAAGTACTTTTCATTCACTTCAGCCTAATTCGGGAATTTTCCATTAATCGTTTTGTGCTATTCGGCCGTTTTTGCAGCCAAATCGGGGACTAAATAGAAGTTGCATGTTCACCACCTCCTGAGCTGCGAGTTTCCATCAAAAATACACAGATCAGTTTGATTTGTGTATGTTTAATAATGGAAGCTGTGTTTTGAGGGTTAATTTAAAAAAAAATCAACGTAGGGTCCTACCCCAAAAGACATAACTAGCCCCGACTTGCTTAGCCAGTCCTGGTTCCTAAAATTATAGGGAAAAAAATTTGTAGGGTTCCCCCATAGTTTGGGAACCAGCACCTGGCTGCAGGGCCAGTCCTGGTTTTAAATATAATGGGGATAATGGGTAGGGGTTCCCCTATATTTAAGACCAGCACCGGACCCAAACTCACCGGGTCTCCACGGCTAAAGCATTATCACCCCAAGCTGTTAAGCCCAAGCAAGGGATCTCAAGGGAGGTGGGGACCCCCCAAGAAGGGGACCCCCCTTTCCCAAAACCACAGGCTTAGGCTGAAGCCCAGGCTATTCCCCGCAACCCTGGCCTGTGGGTACGGGGGTAATAGTATTGGAAAAATAGTTGTAAACTATTGTATTTTACAGTGGAACTACAGGTGCTGGCATGCCTGCACTTTGGCACTTGTAGAACTACAAGTGTCAGCAGGCAGCCGCTACCCATACCCCAACTGTAAAATAAATAGTTAAATAACCACAGAACAAATACACTGTATACAATATATCTTTAACACATACACCTATCCCACTCACACATACTGTACTTACCTGCAGCCAGCTGTTCTCGTCCACTTGTCCATGTAGATGCCACGGGTGTACCTAAAATAAAAATCTTATACTCTCCTCTGTCCTTGCGCTGTTCTCCGTAGCATCGCCGGACTTGGCCAATAAAACAAACTGACTGACCTGATCCATGCAGACAAGTATTTGTATGTGTGTTGTCACACATACCAATACATCATGAATGACAGGTGCCAGGCCACTTTGGGAAATCCCCATGGACCACCAGCCAATCAGAGGCTGCTTTACATATAGCGGCCGCTCATTGGCTGGCTACACATGGGTCCCAGCCAATGAGTGACTGCTACATCCACACGTGGGTCCCAGCCAATGTTATTGAGATTAATAATACTGTAGGAACAAAAACAGGCCCAAATTACATGATTTTAGCTGTTTTTATAATTTTTTTTAAAACAAAATACAAATCCAAAAACAAAACATGTGAGGGTTGATCTACCAAAACCAAAACACGATTATGAATTAGAACTAGGGGTGAGCGGGTTCGGATTTCTGAAATCCGAACCCCCCCGAGCCCCCCCAATCCGAGGCCAATCCGAGTCAGGCTCGACTTTTCCCACCTGACTCGAATCTGAAATCGAGGCAAAACATCATCATCCTGCCTTCCGGGTCTCGCGGGTTTTGGATTCTATATAAGGTACCCGCGTCTGCGCCATTTTCTCTCTCGGCTGTGGACAGTGAAGAGGGAGGGTGGGAGTTGGGGCTGGCTGTGCTGTGTAGTGTAGTGTAGTGTTGTGCTGTGCTATGCTGCTCTGTGCTGCTGTTGTCCATAGGGGCTGTGTCCACTCCCCCAAAGTCCATAGGGGCTGGCTGTGTTGTGCTGTGCTGCTGTTGTGCATAGGGGCTGTGTACACTCCTCCAAAGTCCATAGGGGCTGTCTGGACTGTGTTGTGCAGTCAGCTGTCCATAGGTGCTGTGTCCACTCCAAAGTCCTGTGCAGTGTCCCAGTCCTAAAGGGGTGCTGTAGTTTTGTCCAGGGGGTGCTCTGTCCATCAGGGGTGCTCCCCCCAAGTGCAAAAAAAATAAATATTTTTTCTGTGTTTGTGAATTGTGTGCACAGTAAGCCGCATGTGCATCAACAAAGGAGTAACACCAAGCGTGCGCCTGTGTCATAAATAAAGGGCGGGCTGGCTTGACCGTTAAAAGGTACTGTAACCCCCAAAGTGCACTCTAAACAAAATAAAAAATAATTTTCTGTTTTTGTGAATTGTGTGCACTGTGGCCGCACGTGCATCAACAAAGTAGCGCCAAGCATGCGCATGTGTCATAAGTAAAGGGTCGGCTGGCTCGTTTGTTAAAGGGTGATGTAACTCCCAAAGTGCACTCCACAAAAAATAAAAAATTCTTTTTTTCTGTCTTTGTGAATTGTGTGCACTGTAGCTGCACGTGCATCAACAAAGGAGCAGCGCCAAGCGTGCGCCTGTGTCCCATAAGTAAAGAGCCGGCTGGCTCATTTCTTAAAGGGTGGTGTAACCCACAAAGTGCACTAGTCTCCAACAAAAATAAAAAATTATTTTCTGTGTTTGTGTGCGCCTTAGCCGCATGTATATATCAATATAACATAAATGGAGGACCAAACTTTCTCCGATAAAAATAAAATATGGAAAGATCAAGAACCACTTCCTCCTAGTGCTGAAGCTGTTGCCACTAGTCATGACATAGACGATAACATGCCATCAACGTCATCTGCCAAGGCCAATGCCCAATGTCATAGTAGAGGGCACATACAATCCCAAATGACAAAGTTCAGGAAAATGACCTTAAAAAAAACATTTAAATCATCTGAGGAGAAACGTAAACTTGCCAATATGCCATTTACAACACGGAGTGGCAAGGAACGGCTAAGGTTTTCCCCTATGTTCATGACTAGTGGTTCAGCTTCACATGACGATGGAAGCCCTCCTCCCGCTAAAAGAATCAAACGAGTTAAGCTGGCAAAAGCACAGCGAAGAACTGTGTTTTCTAAGAAGATATCACAAATCCCCAAGGAGAGTCCAAGTGTGGTGGTGGCTGCGATGCCTGACCTTCCCAGCACTGGATGGGAAGAGGTGGCTCTTTCCACCATTTGCACGCCTGAAAGGAGCACCCACTGTCCATTTGCTGATATGCAAATTTAAGATGTCACTGTTGAAGTACAACAGGATGAGGATACTGGTGTAGCTGGCGCTGAGAAGGAAGTTGGCGAGGAGGATTCTGATGGTGATGTGGTTTGTTTAAATCTGGCTCCGGGGGAGACAGTTGTTGTTGTCCGTGGGATGAAAAAGCCCATCACGCTCATGCCTGGGCAGAAGACCAAACATTCCACCTCTTTTGGTCTGGCAATATTTCTATCCAAATCTGGACAACAACTGTCTTGCCATATGTACCATATGTAAAGGTGAAATAAGTAGGGGTAGGGATGTTAACCACCTAGGAACATCCTCCCTTATACGGCACCTGCAGCGCGTTCATAAAAAGTTACTGTCAAGTTCAGAAACTTTGTCTAAGACCGTAAGCAGTACAGGGACACCTAAATCCCATTGTCCTGTTGTATCCAAGCGCCTGCAAACCACACCGTCAACTCCATCCTCGTCAATTTCCTCCTTAGTCAGGATCGGAAGTAGTCCTGCAGGCCATGTCACTGGCATGACTGACTCTCCTATCCGGGATTCCTCCGGAGGATCGTGCATTGCTATGCCTACTGCTGCCGCTGCTGCTGTTGCTGCTGGGAGTCGTTCATCATCCCAGAGAGGAAGGAGGAACACCACTACTTTTACTAAACAATTGACCCTCCAACAGTCCTTAGTGAGGAGGATGAAGTACGACAGTAGTCATCCTGAAGCAAAACGCATAACTGAGGCCTTGACTGCTATTTTGGTGTTAGATGTGCGTCCGGTATCCGCCATTAGTGCAGTGGGCTTTAGACAATTGATGGAGGTAGTGTGTCCCCGGTTCCAAATCCCGTCTAGATTCCACTTCACTAGGCAGGCGATACCGAGACTGTACAGAAACATCAGAAAAAGTGTCCTCAGTGTCCTGAAAAATGCAGTTGTACCCAATGTCCACTTAACCACGGACATGTGGACAAGTGGAACAGGGCAGATTAAGGACTATATGACTGTGACAGCCCACTGGGTAGATGTATCACCTTACGCAGCAACAACAGCAGCGTCACCAGTAGCAGCATCTCAGAAACGCCAGCTCGTTCCAAGGCAGGCTACGCTGTGTATCACCGGTTTCAGCAAGAGGCACACCACTGACAACCTCTTAGAGAAACTGAGGGAAATCATCGCCCAGTGGCTTACCCCACTTAGACTCTCCTGGGAATTTGTGATATCTGACAACGCCACCAATATTGTGCGGGCATTACATCTGGGCAAATTCCAGCACGTCCCATGTTTTGCTCACACAATAAACTTGGTGGTGCAGAATTTTCTGAAAAGCGACAGGGGCGTGCAGGAGATGCTTTGGGTGGCCCAAAAAATTTCTGGCCACTTTCGCCATTCAGCGACTGCGTGCCAAAGACTAGAGCACCAGCAAACACTCTTGAAGCTGCCCCGCCATCACCTGAAGCAAGAGGTTGTGATGCGGTGGAACTCAACCCTCTATATGCTTCAGAGGATGGAGGAGCAGCAAAAGGCCATTCAAGCCTATACATCCACCTATGACATAGGCAAAGAAGGGGTATGCATCTGACTCAAGTGCAGTGGAGAATGATTTCTGTGTTGTGCAAGGTTCTCCAGCCCTTCAAACTTGCCACACGTGAAGTCAGTTCAGACACTACCAGCTTGAGTCAGGTCATTCCCCTCATCAGGCTTTTGCAGAAGCAGCTGGAGAAAATGAAGGAGGAGCTGAGATGGAGCGATTCCGCTCGGCATGTGGGACTTGTGGATGAAGCCCTTCATTCGCTTTGCCACAATTCCAGGGTGGTCAATCTGTTGAAATCAGACCACTACATTTTGTCCACTGTGCTTGATCCTAGGTTTAAAGCCTAAGTGGTGTCTCTCTTTCCGGCCGACACAAGCCTGCAGAGGTGCAAAGACCTGCTGGTGAAAACACTGTCAGCTGAAGCGGAACGTGACACGTCAACAGCTCCTTCATTTTCTCCCGCAACTGGGGCTGCCAAAAAAAAACTTAGGTATCCTAAGCAACCCGCTGGCAGTGATGCAGGGCAGTCAGGACCAAGTTTGGACATCTGGTCCGGACTGAAGGACCTGGCAACAATTTCTGACATGTCTACTGTCACTGCATATGATACTGTCACCGTTGACAGAATGGGGGAGGATTGTTTCGGTGACCGCATCCAAGTAGGCATGTCAGACAGTCCATACCTGTACTGGCAGGAAAATGAGGCTATTTGGAGCCCCCTGTACAAACTGGCTCTATTTTACCTGAGTTTCCCCCCCCCCTCCAGTGTGTACTCCGAAAGAGTGTTTAGTGCAGCCGGGAACCTTGTCAGCGAAAGGCATAGAAGGTTGATTCCACAAAATGTTGAGAAGATGACGTTTATAAAAATGAATTATCAACTCTTCCAGGGAGACCAGCCTCCAGAACGTACAGAGGGACCTGTGGTGGTGGATTCCAGCGGGGACAAATTAATACTCAATGAGGATGTACACAACACTGAAGAGGATGAGGAATAGGTGGATGAGGAGGATGAGGATGACATCTTGCCTCCGTAGAGCCAGTTTGTGCAGGGACAGATTACTTGCCAGCTTGTTTTGTGGGGGCCCAAACGAACCAATCATTTCAGCCACAGTCGTGTGGCAGACCCTGGCGCTGAAATTATTGCTTTGTTAAAGTGTGCATGTCCCGTTTATACAACATAAGGGTGGGTGGGAGGGCCCAAGGACAATTCCATCTTGCACCTCTTTTTTTTTCTTTGCATTATGTACTGTTTGGGGCCTAGTTTTTCAAACTGCCATCCTGTCTGCCACTGCAGTGCCACTCCTAGATGGGCCACGTGTTTGTGCCGCCCACTCGTGTCGCTTAGCATAGTCATCCATCTACCTCGGTGCAACCTTTTGGACATAAAAACACTATTTTGAGGTGTGAGGTGTTCAGATTAGACTGGAAATGAGTGGAAATTAAGGTTATTGAGGTTAATAATAGCATAGGAGCAGAAAAACCCACACATTCTGTGATTTTAGCTGTTTTTATGCTTTTTTTCAAAAAAATACAGATCCAAAACACAAAACCCAGAATCCAAAACATGGAAGGGTGGTTTTGGCAAAACCAATCCAGATCCAAAACACGAAGAAAGATCCAGAACCAAAACCAAAACACAAAACACGAAAAGTGGCCGGTGCACACCCCTAATTAGAACCAAAACATGGGGGTCAGCGCACATCTCTACTTTTGTATCTCATAGCAGGAAATCGAAGGTATTTGAATTCAAATAAAATTTTACATGTACCTCAAAGAAATATGGAAATCACTAAAGTGTTATATTGTACGGTAAACTTATTTTTTACATAAAAGAAAGAAATTGCGCATCATGAATTATGAGTAGAGCTTATTTGAGATCCTGAGGAAATAATACCAAATGATTAGTCCTTGGCCAGGGGAGAGTTCATAATATGGTACTCCTGCTATCGGTATGCAGTGGTAGGTCCGACGGTAGGTAGTTATGGAAGGTACTGCAGAAACTGTGGTGCCTTAACAATAAAAAAAAATAGTATGCGCAAAATACAAACACTGGAGCTATATCAGAGATTACGCTATGCTGATGTTTATGCAAATGGAGCAATTGTTTTCCACTGTGCATTTGTCTGAGTCGCACTGTGTCAAATTACATTACCGTAGTTGCACACTGCAACTCTTTATTTTCAGTGAGACTGACAGTCAGGGAGCATTTGGGAATGGTAACGGGGAGTGTCGGGTAATAACGCAGGTGTCTCAGCTGTGTGTCACAGCCTGTATCTGCAATCCACTACGGAAGAAATATGACTCTTTCGTCTCAGTTTACAAGGACATTCTGCACGACCATAGGGCTATTCATTAGTCAAAGGATCTGTGAATGGACTGTGTATTTGTATGCAATTGCTTACATTTGTGATGCCACGAGTGGCCGCGACACTTGCATATTTTCTCAGAGTAGCTACAGTGCGTACAGCAGCTGTGTTGGCAATAGCATACAACTCTGGATCAGGCCCACAGTTACAATTCATTCATACCAATTTAACATACTTGCCTGCCCTCGGAGTGGCCTGGAGGCTCCGAATATCAGGTGGTGCTCCTGGCCCACTGGAAAGGTGGACAAGTCTCCTGGAGGCTTGGGCCACCTGGCTGCCTACTTCCCCAGGGAAGTGGGAGGTACAGGCATCCGATGTCACGTTAAATTGCGTCACCTTGGCTCCACCATAGTGGGGGGCTGGGCTACGATGACAAAATCAAGTCGTCATGCCCCCAGACCCCCCCACATCTGACAATCCCCGCCCCTCACAGTGCCAACCTGACTGCCTTCTTCTGGAGGAGGCAGCCAAAAAGGATGGCAAACAATAACTGTAAAATAGACTTCCTATAATACTAAAACAATAGTTCTTAACACACAAGAGAAGCATTCTTTTTCTGAAAAATACTTTGTCAGCTTGCACCCACCTTACCATATTGAGTTTAACTGTTATCTTATAGTAAATGTCAGTGAGGGTACTCCATGTGGACATCTGTGATCAAAAATCTCCAGGCATTCCTTGTTACTTCCACTTTCATATACAGGTTGAGTCTCCCATATCCAAATATTCCGAAATACGGAATCTTTTGAGCATGACTGATATAGTGAAACCTTTTTGTTTTTTTGATGGTTCAATGTACTGTACACAAACTTTGTTTAAAGCACAAAATTATTAAAAATATTGTATAAAATGACCTTCAGGCTGTGTGTATAAGATGTATATGAAACATAAATGTATTTTATGTATGTACACAAACTTTGTTTGAGCCACAAAATTATTGAAAAGATTGTATAAAATTACCTTTAGGGTGTGTGTCTAAGGTGTATATAACACATAAATGTATTCTGATTAGATTTGGGTCCCATTCCCAAAATATGTCATTATGATATGTAAATATTCCAAAATACGGAATATTCCGATATCCAAAATACCCCTGGTCCCAAGCATTTTGGATATGGGAGACTCAACCTGTATATTTTTCTAATACAAATATACAACATTCTCATGGCCATTATATTGCAACATTCACTTTTATAAGTGAGATGGTGAGACATTTTCCAAAAAAATCCCTCAGCTTCTGGCCCTGTCTAGCTCCCACCTGAACTCCAAGATACTGTATCAGCAATCGGTAACACTGGGGCTTCACATTCATTTCAGAATGCTGTGTGGGCAGGCTAGCATTCCTGGGCTCCAGAATTTAATTCTGTTTGGAAGGGAACTGGCATAATGTTTTACTATTTTAACTAAAAAACATGGTATAATGTTATAAAAGAATCTTACTTAATGTGAAAAAAACCTCATGTTACAGGAGAATAATGTCATGCTGCATCATGTGGCTCCCTCTGCTGGCGATGTTGGCTCTCATCCTCCTGTACAGATGGTACAGACAGAGTCAGATACTGGAGAATCTCACAGACAAATATGTCTTCATCACTGGATGTGACACTGGATTTGGGAACCTGCTGGCAAAGCAGCTGGACAGACGTGGAATGAGGGTTCTGGCTGCCTGTCTGACGGAGACAGAAGCTGAGAACCTGAAGAAGGAGACCTCCAGCAGACTGCAAACTGTAATACTGGATGTTACTGACAATGAAAGTGTGAGCTCTACTGCCAAGTGGGTATCAAGTGCTGTTGGAAACACAGGTGATTTATTTTTATTTTCATTCTTTTTCTAGTCCTAATGTATTCAGCATGAAGTTGTAGGGCAGAGTAGTTTGCTCTTTTCAGTGTGAAATTCCATTAATACTTGTTAGCAAGAGTTTCTTCATATTAAATATTTTTCTGCTATCTCACTCTACAAAGGTGATGGAGGGCTACAATAAGTTTGTCTGTACAGTGTGAGGAGATGAGAATAGTGTGCAGGGGTATTTAGAGTGCTACTTGCATTTTTTATGCACTTTTATGCCTGTAATTTAACAATGTATTACCTGTAATGTGCCCCTTATATCACAAACCTACAGTACATCACTCTAACCATACTGTATCCCATATGCTTATAGCTCTCCCCTAGACTAACCTAAATGTACAGTACATTCTAAGTCCTAGGGGCACACTATCAAAAAACACATTTGTGAACAGGGGCTTCAAAAAGAAGCCATCCCTGTGATATGTTAGAAATAAAGTGAACACTAATGCAATCACTTCTCCTTCGGGACCCTGCTACTGCGCATATGTATTCTAATGAGAAAATATTGTGGAGTGAGGCTAATAGGCTCTAATGGCTAACGCAATCTAAAGGCGTCAGCTTCCGCGGCCAAGCTCTGGAACATGCTTGGTAAATTCAGCAACTAAGCAACCACCATAGAAACCTTGGGAGCATCCTTAGTGGTCATAAACAGGGGACTGCAGAAATTATCCCTGATATCTGCTGCGGTCCCCCCTCCCCACTTATATCCTGGAGATGCTTAATATGTGCAGGAACCCTACAAAAACAGGTGTGATATTTCGGAAATATTAGTTGATCACTATGCCCCCTATACTCTTTACTTTGTTGCGTGACTCTTTAAAGATCAGCAGTCTTCTTCAGGCATGGTCACATGAACATATGATCATATGGTCAAGCTCAATGCCTTGTCTCTGCTATGTTGAAACTGTATCTCTTAGTAGTTTCTTATCAAGGACAGCTAAAACATTACTTTTCTGTAATGTATAATTTATAACTACAGTAGTGCATCCAACTGACATTGATTTTTCTCAGTCTATTGTTGCAACTATGCACTTCCTACTAGGGGTTCAATCCAATTAGCTGTGAAGCGTGTCAGTTGCCCTTGCCATGGTGTTAAAACGTCAGCAACGGCACAGCATCTCGTACCCCTTGCGACCCGCTTTCAGCCTGAATTAGCTAATTTTTGCTAACAACCCCATGAGGCTGTGAGCAGTTTTGAGCAGATACAGGCTGCCGTAAGGCACCCACAATTGGATTGATCCCCTAGGTGTCAAATTCATTAACCTATTTATAAGCTTCAATCCCATTTTTTTTTCTTAAATCATATTAATATATTTTCATATGTGATCTGGTTTTCACAAGAACACACATATAAGTAGTTTCAGAAGATTTTTCCACAAAGCATAACTGTTCTGCAATCAAGGACATATTGGAGTTTTAATGATTCAGCATCCCTTTCAACATAGTATCAAGGCAGGAGGTGTGATAACATCATTGAGGTAGCATGTCATGATTGTGAAGCTAGCTTCCTGATCACTGCTGGCCACAGCCATCAAGACGCAGCAGCCACGGCTATCAGGAGCTGAAGCTGCTGCTGCTATGGATGTCATGGCTTGCAGCCATGCTGGGAGTGGGGTGCCGCAGGGTGCCCGATCACTATGGCCAGCAGTGATCGGTACACAAAAGAGGGGAAGCCGAGAGTGCTGGGTGACAGAGAGGTCCCTCTGATATAGGCGAGTATGTGAAGATTAGCTTCCCGCAGCCGCCTAGTGGCCGTTTCTGATTGGTCGCATCAGATGTGACCTTGTCGGTTAAAGTCCAGTCTGGGGTGGTCGCATCTGATGTGACCACGCCAGGCAAGTGGTTAATATAAGATGTGAAAGTAATTTTGTAATTGAGAAGTGTTATTAACGCCTTCATTGCTGAGGGTTTTTTAACCCCTGTGCTGAAGCCATTTTCCAATGTTTGGGGTTGTCACATTCCAACATCAATATAGATTATTATTTTATGCAGTACTGCTATCAGTGGGGACTTTTTGTACACTATGAAAGTGGGTCATGACAGAGTGAAAACACACAGAATCAAGATTATATAAACAGTTTATTGAGATATGTATGTGTATATATAAATATATATATATATATAAATATGTGTGTGTGTATGTGTGTTTAACAGATTATGTTTATATACACACATATACAAAATATACACTACTTAGGTTAGCTTCAATGCAGTGCATGTACATCAGCTTTTTCATTCCTGGGGAACCCCTTCTGCTATAAATCGTCACCAAGATTGATGATTGTGGATACTGGACACACCACTCAACCATATAGGCTCCAGTTACAAAGGATAATGTGTCGTATGAATTCACCTTTTATTTACTTGAAATTAAGGGATGTGTCTCCCCAGAATACATATGGGAACACTACTTTTATTAGCAGCAGGGGGCAGTATTGCCTCAATTAAGAATAATACATATAATTTCTGTGTGTATAAATGTCAAGGCCACCGACCATGTCATTATTATCAAAACTATCTTATTAAGTAAGTATATTTTGTTATGCCCGAATAACAATTTGTATGCACATGTCACTACATGACCTGCATATATTTGAACAATAATTTAGAGCAAAATATTTGACAACAGAAAAACTTGAACAACAGATGAATTTGGGACAAGGGTCACACTAACACTAACCCTACTGGTTACACAGTACCCACACAATTATACCTTGTTTTTCCCCAGAAACCTTTGTAGTTTTAGATAACATCATTAGTCTTTTGTTCATTCTAACACGTCAAATGTAACTAAAATAGCCAAAAAATGGCAAGAACGTTAACCATAAGCAAAATTGAGAAATTGCCCGGCACCCACTGGGCCAGTTCAAGCGTGGCTGCAGTGGAGGAACTAGGTAGGTGCAAGTTTCAAGAAATGCAGCTTTAAGTGAACTTGTTAACTTTTCATATTGGTGATTCTATTTACCAAATCTTATTTTATGTACTGCAGGGCTCTGGGGCTTGGTGAATAATGCTGGGTTTGGGTTTTGCGTAGCCCCTAATGAGTGGCAAAAAGTTGAAGATTTTTCCAAGGTTTTGAATGTGAATTTGCTCGGTACGATCAACGTGACGCTGCACCTGCTCCATCTTGTCCAAAAGGCCCGGGGACGTATTGTTAATGTATCCAGTGCCGCTGGAAGATTATCCACGAGTGGTGGAGGATATAGCCCATCTAAGTATGGTGTGGAGGCCTTCTCAGACAGCCTAAGGTCAGTCACCATAATCTAATCTACTAGTTAGTGATGTGTATGGGCAGGGGCGTAACTATAATGGGTGCAGGGTGTGCGGGGAAAACGGCCTCTGGGTCCAGGGGGGCCCTACAACACATACTCTGCACCCATAATAATACTTACCTCTCTGGAGTACCACGTCGGTGCGGGCGTCTGTCGCTGTAAAGCGACAGAAAAATGGCCGTGGCGGCCATTTTCCCGTCGTTTGCGCATGCGCAGTACAGGGAAAATGGCCACCGCAGTCATTTTCCCGGTGACCTGTGCATACACTATAGACTCTGGGCACACTCTAGTGCCCAGAGTCTATAACTCCGGCGCTGGTCGCACACAGCTCAGTGCGCTGCTGGCCGCCGGGCAGAGAGGAGGTGGCCCATGCCGGAGACTGCACATGGGCCCCCTCCTCTCTAGAAACGCCCCTGTGTATGTGTACCCATATGTGATTGTGGTTTACAGGCAGAATGCAGCAAAACATACACTCCAGGAAATTAGAATATATACATTTAACATTGCTAATAGTGGTTTATTTTATTTTGTGCCCAAGCACATCCACAACTATGGGCCTGAATTAGAGAAGCACACAGACGTGGTTGCATCTTTTGCCGCATCTTTATCCTAATGCCTCAACCAATGATCTTTCTGCTAAGACTTAGATGCACCATTGGTGGCAACAGCGAAGCTCACATCCAGGGGCTGGCTGGCAACTTTTAGCCTGGGGGGGAAGGGAATGCAATCAAGTGGCCCCAGCTTTTCTACCAGCCCTCCCTGCATATCTCCCTATTTGCCACCTCCATAATTGTCTCATAGAGTCCTCCCTGCATATATCCTTGATTGCCCATCCATAGCTGTCTCTCATTACCTCCTCTCTCGCTGCCAGTTCCTTCCATATAACACTGAGCCACTCTCAGCACACTCTGACCTCACAGCTAACTCATTGTCTCATAAATTCCCCAAATTTTGCCAGCAGACCCTGGTATTGGTCATACTACTGTATTTTTGCTTAGTAATACTGAGATCTTTAAATGAAAATGTATCAGTGGGCCTGATTCAGACCCGCTCGCGAGCACTATGCGCTCACAATCAGGTTGATGGTGGCCCAGTGCTCATGCGTACGACGGAGCAGGCAACGTCATGCGCGAGACCCAGATAGCGACGGGCAAACCGTCGCTCCAGGTCTCGTACCAAAGGGGGCGTGCTGTCGATGTTGAGTGACAGCACGCCCCCTTTGGTGGGTGGGCCGGGGGCGTCGCTGCCATCATCATGGTCACCCACAGCTATGCGAGCAGCCAGGAGGCCGCTCAAAAAAAACAGAGGGCCGGCCCTGATTCAGAGCGAGCGCTCTGTCAGAGCATCCGGCTCTGAATCAGGCCCAGTATTTGTAAGCAAAAAACTACTGTAGATATAATTTTGTGGATCCAGATCATTTAAAGGCCTATTATATTAAAATATGCATTCAAACCTCCAAAAACAGCTGTTTTCAAAGGGTTTGTGCCAGTGGCGTTGCTAGCTTTTGACTAGAGGAGAAGTGAAGATGGAAAAATAGGTTCTCCAGGCACATCTAGACTATCATATAATGGTGGTACATTCTCAATATAATGCCAGTGATTGAATTTACTCATTATAGTGGATATTGTACAAAATATAGGATATGAAGGACAATCTGTTAAATCCACAGGAGGGCCCTGCAGCCAGTAGGATGAGGAGCTTGCTTTGTCTCCTCATCCAATTGCTGTCAGTGCAGTAGACAGCTCATCAAAGAGAAGGAGGCGAATGGCTTTGGCACCCGCCTTTCTCCTCCTGTGTTTCAGCACCAGCATAAGACCGTCTCAGCACATAGCACTTAGAGGCCTCTATATACTGTATAATGTTTTGTAGCCATTCAGGGAAAACTTATCTGTCCAGTGACGTCTTCCAATAAATGGCCCCTCCGTAATCCCAGCAAGCAGCACAAAGACTGTACTATCGGTAGTCCAGTAAGTCTTCTTCACACTGCTGTGCATGCGCTGACAGTGTGTTTGTGCTTCAGCATTTGCTCACGTCACAGAGCTGACGTGAGACAATGAAGGAGCAGGAGCAGTGATCTACCTGTACACTGCTCCTCTCCCTTTACTGAGGTATGATTTACATCACCTGATTGCGAAATTATATTGATAAGCAAAACAAAAGCATGATATTTCTGTTCTTCTCTGAATTGCTGTCTCCATACTAGTGTATCGGAAAGTGATATTTACACTAATAAGGGTCCTGTTGGAGAACTCTGAGATTTCTACATGGCAACCCCCATTTGTTAATAAAGCGAAGCTGTGAAAAACCTGTTATCACAGTTAGAGAGTGATGAAGGACTTTTCTCTGCTGCATGAATAGACCCCTCAGAGTAATCTCTACAGCTCTCAGATGGTAGCCCATGGGTGACTGGCCCAGGCGGAGGGACCAGACACCATATGTATGCAGGATGGGCATCAGTAGTGTTGCTTGTGCTACCCAATTTAAGATTCACAGTTGCTGCCAATCTGGAATTAACAGCTGTCTGTATTTTGCCATTTTTAGTAGCGAGCCATTTACCAAGAGCGTAAAGCTGCGTACACACCAGGGGCAGAAGTATGGGAGACAATGGAGGTGCCTGCCACCGGGCGCCAGCACTGAAGGGGCACCTCCTCCATCACCCACAATATATTCACCCCACTTAGGGCTGTAAATATGGGGGATAGGGGGCACTAAATGATAACTTGCCTCCGGGCACCTGGGATGAACTTACTCCACTGGTACACACTAGCCAATAGGAGCACTCACAAATATCCATACTAGTAATCCTGTCATTCAACTCCATTACACACAGTTTAACTTTGAGCAGTGGACGGTCTGGTGCCACTAGCGGTCACGTGACCTGGAAGTAACAAGGAGACGGAGACACCGACAAGCACACCAAGCGAGGCTGTCATCCATAGAGGGCTGAAGAGGGAGCAACAGGCAGCGCGGCAAGTGGCAGGTGAATTCCTCTTTGAAGGGGGTGCCCGGCAGAGTTCAGAAGGTCAAAACCAGCAGCATCCCCTCCCTAGGTAAAGGGAGATAGCTGTGTGGCCTGGTTCAGGGCAGCATGAATACAAAGTGTGGCACTAACCGGAGCCACCAACCAATTTTCCCTTGCCAGGAACCCCTGCTCTGGCACCCCGTGGCCCTCTACTCCCGCCCTGAAGACACCCCGAGCAACGAGGCATCACCTTGCTAGCACCAACGGACGGGGTTACCGTGTGACTAACTGGACGCCGTTACTCACCTACAACCCAAGTTAAACCAAGAGTGGTTTACCGCTGACCCACGCAACTATCAGTGGAAACTTGCTTATTCCACTGATCTATATACATTAGAGTTATAAGCTCCAATTATCGGCTGTATCTATTGTACTGTATTGATTTTATTGTTGTGTACATTTTCATTTATTGCGTAGTAAAATTGATTAGATATTCATGCATGCGGAGCATCTCCTTCTTCATCAATATTACATGTAAACAATACAAACATACATTAGCCTTGTAAGGATCAAGCACAGTACCCTTATTTGTTTCTAGCCAATATTATGAGTGATTGAACGATAACAATATCATTATCATTCAATCGTTCACAATATCAGCCAGTGTGTGTGTCGTCGACAACCAACGCTGCGCACTCCTGCTGGTCATTGACAAAATTGTTCATCGCTCGAACCTGCAGTCCAACCTGGTGATATCGTCAGGTTGTGCAGGTTCGGGGATGAGGGAGGGTGCCGGCACTGAATGATATCGTCAACAATATCGTTTAGTGTGTGTGCTCAGTGTTGTAAATGAGTTGAGCACGCCACTGCCTCAGTGAGGATATGGTTTAGTGTGTACAGACCTTAAGGCAGCAGATATCTCTAGTCCAACTCTTAACACATGCAAAATGAGTTACCATAACTGTCTATTGGGACTACAAAAAAGAACATTTACCAGGCTCTGAAAAGCTTAGCATTTCCAAAGCAGTAACTCTCAATTATCCCTTTCTTTTATTACATGTAGCACAATTCTTCTACTATTTGTTGATTTACAAAAGCAATCAATTTGAGCATGCTCTGGAAACCCCAGACAACCTCGAGTAGTAGTTTCTACACAGTACACAGGGGTGGAAGAGAGGGTGGGTGCTGCCAGAGTGGAAACTACTCTAGTTATTGGCTACACAGGTTGAACCTGATCACTTATGAAAGGGAAACCTGCAGTTCCCTTCAGACTTGTGCTCTATTGAATAATTGATAGGGCTAAGTGGAGATGCCTGAAGTTATTTAAAGAAAAGTTACCTAAATTTTGAGAAGAGTGAACAGATTCCATTGTGTTAGTTGGTGGGAACATGTTATGTTTATCAGAGGCGTAACTAGGGTATTTGGAGCCCAGGGCACATTTAAAAAAGGAGCCTCCCCCTATGTGACTGCGCCAAATGCATGTGTGCCAAAAAATGGGCATGGCCACTGGAAAATGGGGCATGTCAACATGACGCACACCCCTTTCTCGTCTCTCTGGGAACATTCTTTTCCATTCCATATGCACCTTAATGCAGTGTCTCTTATAGTTGTTCCCCTTATGCAGGCCTCCAGTAGTGCCCCTTATACAGTACCCCAGTATGCAATGCCCCCAGTAGTGGTATCCCTTATGCAGGCCCCCATTAGTGCCCCTTATACAGTACCCCAGTATGGGTCCCCCTTATGCAGGCTCCCATTAGTGTCCAGTGCCCCAGTAGTGATCCCCCTTATTCAGCCAGGCTTACCTGAATCCCCGCTCTTACAGCTGCTTTTCTGAAACTCTAACTAAACTAAAAGCCAAAATTAACAAAGCAGTTATCAAACTCACACCATAGTGGCCATACCAAAAAGTGATTGTAATCTACTGTAAAGAAAGACTGGTTTGACAAAAAGTTTGAGGTCATGGAGCAGAGCTAGCTCAATTTCTAGCTGGCCTTGTTAGTTTGAGCAATGCCTGTGCTAACAAGGAAAGTAGTTGACACTGTATTTTAATAGAAAACATTTCAAAGAAACAATCACTCCCATTTTTCTCCTCTACATCCCTAATACATAACTGCTTCCCCCAGAACAGTAACTGTACAACAGAAAAGGATCCATCCATACATCCAGCTTTCATTGTAAAAGTTTAATTATTTTTTTCTTTCCAGAAGGGAACAGCGTGACTTTGGGGTAAAAGTCTCAATGATAGAACCTGGTGCATTTCAAACAATGCTGACTTGCTCACCTGATGCTCATACAAATAATTTGAAGCGTCTATGGGACAATCTCCCTACTACAGTAAAGGAGAATTATGGTGAACACTACTATGAATTTTGTAAGTTATTCATATTATTCTTTATTTGTAGGGTGCAACAAGGTGCATACAAAACCGCCATTGCAGGTCCTAAAAATTCAAATTAGGCATTGCAGGACATAAAGTGCATACAAAACTACAAAACATTAATTACATATAAAAGTACGTTACAGACATACTGTAGTAGTATGACAAAAAATAATATAGATAGATCTACTCGTATGTAGTTTGTGGAAAATCAGCACTGGCTGAATCGATACCCTAGGGCAGGGGTTCCCAACCACGGTCCTCAAGGCACACTAACAGTTCAGGTTTTAAGGATAGCCATACTTGAGCACAGGTGACTTAATTAGTACCTCAGTTATTTTGATTTAACCATCTGTGCTTAAGCATGGATATCACTAAAACCAGGACTGTTGGTGTGCCTTGAGGACCGAGGTTGGAAATCACTGCCCTAGGGTTTCAGAGCCACTGATGACAATGGAAATACCATGAGGGGGGAGAGATGATGATTTAACTAAGGAAAGAAAGCATTAGCAATGGAAGAGGGACCTGCTCATGAGATCTTACAATCTATAGGAGAGACGTAGTCACACAGGGGTGACACAGAAGAGTTGAGTCAGTGTGTGGGGGCAAAGTGTTAGGGTTAGTTAGAGAGGTAGTAGGCTTTGATAAAGTGATGAATTTTGAAAATCTGTTTGAAGATTTGGGGACAGGTGGCAATAGGAGGGTGGGTGATAAGACGAGTGAGTGAGTACCAGTGTTTGGGAGCAAGACAAAAGGTGGGAGTGAGAAGAGGTGATCAGTGGGAAGGAGAACCAGTGGTCATTGTCAGAGCGAGGAGAGCACACAGGAGTGTGGATGGGGATGAGTTTAGTATATTGCCTTATAACCAATGCAAAAAAATGGCACTGATGATTCCATTTGAATGTATATATAACTGATTTATTTTTTTCCCAAGTATATAACAGATACATAATGGGGGTAAGGTGCAATCAGGGAGATTTCTAGACTCCTCAGGGCGTCAGGGAGATTTCTACTATTTCAGGGAGTCTCCCTAACAATGAGGGAGAGCTGGATATGTATATAGGTTATTACTATTACTCTAAAATTTGGGGGAGATGGGAATCACCTGCTGAGCCACCCTGAAGCACTCAGAGAGATCAGTGCCTCCAGATATCATCATGCCCCCTGTATGGAGGCACTATTATGGGTATATGTACTAAAACTTGAAGAGAGATAAAGTGGAGAGAGATAAAGTACTAACCAATCAGCTCATAACCTGTAAAATGACAATTAGGAGCTGATTGGTTGTTATTTGGCGTCTATTTACTAAGCCTTGGAGAGAGGTAACATACCAAACAATCAGCTCCTAACTGTCACTTTACAGGCTGTGTTTGAAAAATGACAGTTAGGAGCTGGTTGGTTGGTACGTTGGCCCCCATTTATCAACGAAGCATTACCCCTTTAGCGCTAAAGACAGACTATAACCCAAGGTAATAAGGAAGCCTATTATATCCATCTTTACTATTGATATATAGGTAAATTCCATTGTTTCCATTTTTGTTTTAGCAGCACTACTATAACATCATTGTTCCTAAATCCACCTATATACTCTTTGAGTCTGATAACTGATGGAGAGCAGAAGTGATCCATAGCAAGCAGCCATTGAGGAATTAGCTATTACTATCCAGGAGCTGCTACAGCAGCATGACCACACATATACCCAAAAGTAAGCAATTTCAGTTGCCAGTACTGGAGCATGATGGTAAGAGCGACTTAACCTCTTACAACGAAGGTGGTTATTGGCAGTGAAATGGAATCCCTATACCTTACAGGTGGCAAAGTAAGCCCACTGGGGATGCTCAAGTATAGTGACCCCTAAACTGGTTGGCAGAGTATGTCCATCAGGTCACAGATTGGTTGTTATGGGCAGGATCACTGAGGTCCTGAATTCAATTCTTTACTAAGACCCAGTCTATGTGGAGATCGTATGGATTTCCACTGTGTCCTTCGGCTTCTTGCTATACTCCAAAAACTAGTAATCTAATTGGCTTCTGACAAAACAATTAACCTTGTGTATGTGTGTATTCACGAGGTAGGGAATATGATCAATATGTTCCATTGAGAGAAAAAAAATGTGAATGACCAAATATTCTCTTCAAAGCACTGTGTAATTTGTGTGCACAATATAAATAACTGTTATTACATAATGATATTTTTAAAGTTATATAATGCTTGACTTCTTGTGCCTGGTGTACTTGCAGATATAAACCTACTGCAAAATCTATCGGGATCAGCCAGCCCAAAAGTTTACAAAGTGACAAATTGCATGGAACATGCTCTGACTGCTGTCTACCCCTGGACAAGATACTCTCCTGGTTGGGACTGCAAGCTCCTCTACCTCCCTCTGTCCTACCTCCCTACTGTCATATCTGACTATGTGCTGTGTTACATAGCACCCAAACCAGCTTGTATACGTAAGTGATTGTCATCAGAACACACTACAACAGTGTGATGTATCCTGTTACAGTATGTATAAATAGTAATTTTAGTAACCAATTGAAAGTTGCTAATTTCAGAAAAGATCAGTGCAACAATGTTTATCATTCAATGTATTATAATGCTGACTTTTAATTTACTATGCATTAATCTGAAATATTCAATAAAAATAAAAATACATTTCTGTTTATGACACTGAAATAGAGTATCAATGATGACCCCATCTCACTAGATCAGCAGATCCGCGGCCACTGCATTTCCTCCGACTAATGGAATGGCCAAGCATCAGTAGAAAAAAAATAGCTAGGAGTTTCCAGGTACTGAGAAATGCCTCAGAAAAATTAATCCTTTATTGATAACAATCTAAACTATGGTGGCAAAGAGAAGGTGCCCAGAATCGGCGAGTTACCACTTACGCTGCGTGTCCATACTGCAATGGGTATTAACGGGGCTGAATTTCTACCTAATGACTTAACACAATGAATTTGATTTTGTGCAATAAGATTTGAACCCCTTCAACACTAAAGACGAGTGGGACTCATATGCCTCAAAAGTGGCACTGCATTCCACCCAAAAAGCAAAGCAAAATAATAGAATAGAAATCTAGCTAAAATGTTCTGACAATATGGATGTACATATTGGCCTAACAAAAAGTTTCATTTAGTGCATTTGCACAATGTAAAAATTAGAGATGAGCAAGCTTGATTCTTTGACAACCGAGTCCACCTGAAGTTCCCCAAGTTTGTCCAGTGTGCATCCACTCCAGTGCTGCTGATGCTTATATATCTGTACAGTGTCCATTCACTCCAGTGCTGTTGACATATATATCTGTCCAGTGTGCATCCACTCCAGTGCTCCTGACGTTTATATATCTGTCCAGTTTCCATTCAATCCAGTGCTGCTGACATATATATATATTTGTCCAGTGTCCATCCACTCCAGTGCTGCTGGTTCCACTCCAGTCCTTCAGGCTCAGGCTGTACTTGCATTCACGTAAATCTAAGCAGTGTCAGTTGTAATTTGCAAAATGTTTTAAAAAGTTTTTAAAAAAGGTTTGTATGCTTTAGTACAAATTGTTGTACCCCACTGCGTTTGTTCACACATGTATAAGCGCTGTGATATCCCACAGTGTGACCTGTCATTTGCGAAAAAAGTAGTAAAACAAAAATATATTGTTCTATTGTTTGTACTACTTTTGTGTCTTTGTCGATATGGATAACTTCTCAGTTGAGAGAAGAGCAGGAGCAGCAATCAAATACTAGCACTGCAGCTGTTGCCACCAGTCATGATAATACTAGTCCTTCAACTTCATCTACTTAAGCTTTCTATGCTCTTGGGCATCTAAAATAAAAAACACTATTTCACAAATGTAAAGAAAAAAACACCTTTAGTAAAGGTAAAGTTTAGTGCAGAAAACATAACACTGCCAATATGCCATTCACCACACACAGTAGCAAAGAAAAGCTCAGACCTTGGCCTTTATGAGTGTTAGTTCTGCAATTGGCATTTTTCCTGCCTCTCATGATGATGCAAGACATTTTCACTCAGAGTCTTGAAGAGGTGTCAAAACATTAAAACCCCTAAAGCAGTAGAACAAACTGTGTGTTCAGAAACAGAAATGTTACAAATCCCTGAGGAGAGTCTGAGTGTGTCCACAATTGCTATGTGTGAGTCTGACCTTTCTGTACTCATAAAAAAGCCTCCTTCCTCCATTTCTTCACCCTCTGCCAAAGTGGGGACTTGTGAGCAGCACAAGTCAAGTAATCACTGACCTAGACATTAAGGATGCTATGGTAGCAGTGAAACAGGATGAGGGGGATATAGCATGATGCAGGTGCTAATGAAGATGTTGCTGATGAGGATGTTGATGATGTGGATGTTTTTTTGTGTATGTGAGGCACCAGTGGAAGAAGACCTTGTCCATCATAAGAAGAATACCTGGGCATAAGACTTAATTCCACACATAACAGTTGGATTTTTATTTTTACCCAAACCCAGACAACAATTGTCTTGCCATCTGTAGCATTTGTGAAGCTACAGTAAGTAGAGTTAGGGACTTTAACCACCTCCTCCCTGTTACGTCATTTACAGCGTGTGCATAAAGTCAAATTAAAAAAATCTTAGTTTCTAATATGGGGTAGTATAGTTTATTAAACTGCCATCCTATCTGGCACTGCAGTGCCACTCTGTTTCCAAGATGTGCCATATTAGAAGTTGAACTGCCACGTGATTGTGCCGCCCACTGTGTAACCAGAAAACAAAGCTATTTTAATAGCCAAGCAAGGATTCTTCAAGGTTTGACAAGAGAAGTAAAGAAAATTTGTTGCACTGCAGAACTGGAAATTCCAAATAAGCCTGTCTTACACAAATATTAGGAGTTTGACCCACTGGCCATACTAACCCCCTCCTCCCTCATAAATTTGCTTTGGAATCAAAAATGTAATTTAAATTTAATAACTTATCAATCCTTACTTTCCCTGCCTTCAGCTACATACTCCACCTTCCTCAGACCTCTGATCTACTTCTTGATTAATGAAAACATTCTTGGTTTCTAAAATGAAGTCATATAATTTATTAAACAGCAAAATATGGGACATGTTCACCCAGATGTAAATAATTTCTTCCCTGGCAGTCTAATGTGTGCTCTCCTTTCAGTGGTCCTGTGTGAAATGGTTCTGGCATGAATATCCGTGGGGGGGACTTATATAGAATCCAAAACCTGTGAAATCCAATGCCATAATGATGACATTTTGCCTCGATTTTGAATCCATGTCTGGCAGGAAAAACTCAAGTTGGGGCTCTGATCCATCAAATACCCCTCCCCCTTCCTCCCTCAAAATTTTTTCTCTAAATTCAAAATGTAAATTATGTTTACAAACAAATCAATCCTTACTTTCCCTGCCTTCCACTACATAAATACTCTACCTCCCGTGGGCCACTGACCTAGTTCTTAATTAATGAAAAGCTAAACATTCTTGTTTTCTAATATGGCATTGTTTAGTTTATGAAACTGCCATCCTGACTACCATTGCAGTGCCACTCCTAGATGTTATAAGTTGGAAGTGACTCTGCCACAGCCGCTGAAATCCTTGACATGCAGTTGGTGAATGTCAAAAATATCCAGAAATGTTTATGGCCACAGACAGCATTTCCTGCATGCCCCTTTAATTAAAAAAAAATTGTGAACCACCCAGTTTATTTTGTGGGCCAAATATGGAACTTGTTCACCCTGTTGTAATGCGCTCCCCTCCTCCCTCATAAATTTGCTTTAGAATCCAAAAATTAAATTAACTACCAATCAATCCTTCCATCCTTTCCCTTCCTTCAACTACATACATTCTCCATCTCCCTTGGGCCTCTGATCTAGTTATTGATTCATGAAAACATTGCTGATTTATTCTTATGGGGTCATATAGTTTATGAAACTGCCATCTTGTCTGCCACTGCAGTGCCACTCTGTTTTGTTTATATGTGCCATGTTTTAAGTTGAACTGCCTTGTGTTTGTGCCGCCCACTGTTGTTGCTTGTCTTAATCAGCCAGCTAGCACGGTCCAACCTTTTGGCCCAAACTAGATGAAAACAATATTGTGAGCTGTGAGGTGGTCAAAATTGACTGGAAATTAATGGTATTAATGTTAATAATATTGTACTAACAAAAAATGGGCCCACATTATGTGATTTTAGCTGTTTTTATCATTTTTTTAAAAACCGGTCCAAACCCAAAACACTTGAGGGTGGTTTTGGCAACAGCAAAACCAAAACATAAAGTTAATACAGATCCAAAATGAAAACACTTGGGTCGGTGCACATCTCTAGTAAAGTAGCAAAAATGCAAACTATGCATGAACACAATTTATGTCTGTGTAATGGTGCGTACACACTGGACAATAAAAATGCACGATATTAATGATATTGATATCGATCATATCATTATCATTCATATCATGCATTTTTTGGTCCCCTCCAACCCACTAATGACCTGAGATGCATGGGCACGTATGTACAATAACGATATCGTTCATCGCCCGTGCATGCAGGAAAACCTGGTTGATATCAACCAGGTTACTATAGGGACCTGCAATCATTGAACCGTGGGTTGTTGGTCATCATTGGTGGGTTGGTAGTGTGCTGGATGATGTTATATCGATTATCCAGCACTCCGGGAAGGTGCAGGACGATCAGTCAGTGATATTGTTATCGCTGATCGATTGTACCATGTGTACAAACCATAAGGGTTACATGTATTTTGCATGTATTTGTCACTAGCTCATAGAGATGGACAAATGTTTGGCAAGTATGGCCAAGATCTTCACATGTACATTATGAATGGCAATTTCCTGTGCATTCATACTGTACAGATGTGTCCGGCTCCGTCTTTGCTCCATACACCATGTAGCACACCCTGCTAGTCATGCTGTGCCGTGTATTGATTAGCATCATAACGTACTGAAGCTGAAAAAGCCAGAGAGTGTAATACAATTTTCTGTCCAACAGATGTCGCTTTTTCTAAACTGCATTGCTCATGCGTAAATAAAAGACAATGCAATGTCTGTAGTACCGCTTGCTGATTGCCTGACTGAACCTGTCATTTGATACGCTATAGTTGTCATGGATCGAGAGCTGTAATTGTGTGTAATAGATTATTAAATCATTCGGTGTGCGAGTTCTGAGTACACGTTTGAAAACAATTTATAAGTGTGTTCTCCCATCATTATTACAGTATATTATGCTAGATACATGCATCAGAAAGATAACACCTCACTTTAGAAAATTCAGTATGAAGTGTGACATTGTTTTGCAGTGATCTGCGGCACTACCACAGTGATCACATGCCTTAGAAATGAACAGTTGGGTTTGAAGGGTACCATATAAAACCATCACTGAACTAGAAGTCTCAGCCCAGAAAGTATCTTTGAATTACAAACTGACTGTGCATTTTATGCCACACACTTGTGGCAATGTCGGCATTGCTGTGCTGCTAGGAGCTTGACTCTAATCATTACACATCAGTAAGGAGTTCCAGACTATAGATAGACAGTAAAAAAGTTCACATTGTCTAGATAAACACCAGATGTTAGATGGACAAAAGGTCAACCTGGACAACAGGTATGTAAGAAGGTCAACAGGGTCAAAAGGTCGACATGAAAATGGTTGACACAAGAATGGTCGACCCATGATATATATTTTTTTTTAGGTTTAGGCACTTACCAGATGGTTAGGGTTAGGCACTGTCTCCGATGGATAGGGTTAGGCACTTAGCCTATTGGTTAGGGTTAAGCACTTACCCCATTGGTTATGGTTATGTACCAGGAGGGAGGGTTAGTGTTAGCCACTTACCGGAGGGTTAGGGATAGGCACTAGAGGGGATGGTTAGGGTCAGGCACCTACCCTGATGGTTAGGGTTAGGCACCAAGGGGAGGGTTAGGGTGTAGATTAGGGCTAAAAAACAAAAAAAGTAATGTATCGACCAATTTTGAATCAACTATTTCCATGTTGATCTTTTGTCCATGTCGACCATCTGTACCTGTCAACCTTCTTACATGTCAACCTTTAGTGTGTCGACCTTTTATACCTGTCGACCTTTTGACTGTCTAACATCTGGGGGTAAATTTACTAAGAATCGAGATAGGTCAAAATTAACATCTCGGGTGATTTATTCAATTTTTTCCTGCTTGCAAATTTACTAAAAGGCAAAAGTCGGGTAAGTTAAAGAGAGATTTCTCTCATCTCACTCGTAAAACTCGGGTGAGATAGCAATCTCGAATCAAATCACCATTGGGCAAATCGGAAGTACTTTTCAAGTACTTTTCCAAGAATCGGGAGGACAAGCTCGGGTGAGACATTAGCAAACTCTCTCTCCAAATCACTTTTCAATCTCTCAACCCCCTGAGCTGCAAGATAGTCAGAAACATACACAAATCATTGTGATTTGTGTTTTGTTTATTTCTGTAAATGGTTAAAATAGGGTTAATTTTTTAAACAAAATGACGTGAGGTCCCCCCCAAAAGACTAACCAGCCCCAGACTTGCCAGCCAGTCCTGGTTCTTAAAATTACAGGGAAAAAAATGTGTAGGGTTCCACTGTAATTTAAGAACCAGCACCAGGCAGCAGGGACAGAGCTGGTTTTAAATATAGGGATAAAAAAATTGGTGTGAGGTTGTCCCTGTATTTAAAACCAGCTCCAGTCCCTTTCTAGCAGGGGACTGATGGGGTCTGTTCGAGGGTGGGTTAAACAGTTTTGGGGCCACTAGACTGTCAAGCATATTGAAACCAACAGCTTACACACATGTTGTGCTATCCATCCATAGGGGCTGGCTGTCAGTTGTCCATTATATAGGGGCTGTCTGTCTGTTGTCCATTATATAGGGGCTGGCTGTCTGTTGTCCATTATGTAGGGGCTGGCTGGCTGTTGTCCTGACCATAGGGGCTGGCTGGCTGTAGTCCATAGGGGCTGACTGGCTGTTCTCCACTCCATAGGGGCTGGCTGTTCTGCTGTGTTGTCCAGGGGCTGCTCTGTCCATAAGTAGTGCTCTTCACCCCCAGTGTGAAAAAAACAAACAATTTATTTCTGTGTGTGTTTTAGCCACACTTGTCATCAGCATAAGTGTGTAGGGGTGCTGTGCTGCTGTCTGTCAAGGACTGCTGCCTCTTTCAGGGGTTCACCCCCTGTGTGAAAATAAAAACTATTTTTTGTTGTGTGCTTGTTAGCCTGCCACACCACCAGTGAAAAAATAAAAACAATTTGTGTGTGTGTGTGTGTGTGTGTGTGTGTGTGTGTGTTAGCCACACTAGTAATCAGTGTAGGTGTGCAGGGGTGCTGTGCTGCTGTCTGTCAAGGGGCTGCTGCCTCTTTCAGGGGTTCACACCCAGTGTGAAAAAAATAAAGTATTTTTTGTGTGTGCATGTTAGCCTGCCACACTACCAGTGAAAAAATAAAAACAATTTTTTGGTTGTGTGCGTTAGCCACAACTGAGCTGCACTATAATTGCTTTGTGACACTGCTATAAGACCACAGTGAGTATGGAGGACAGTCACATGACAGGACAGCAGGATCCACACACCAAATTTGTAGCTGCCAGCAGCAGTCATGATGACAATGCAAGGCCGTCAACGTCATCTATGAAGGTCGATGCACCAGAGCTTAAGTCAGGCCATGTAAAAAAAATTAATTTTTACCCTGAAAAAAAAAAAAAGCTAAAGCTAAGTTAGCTTTAGAGAAACAAAAAATTGCAATATGCCATTCACTACACAAAGTGGCAAGGAAAGGATAGGGCATTGCCTGTATTTATGACTGATGGTTCTAATGAAAATTTAAGCCCCTCTGCTTGTAGGAAAGGTACAAAAAAAATTACAATTGTTAAGACGAGTAAAACACCGGAACCAACTATGACCTTGGAAAGATCACAAATCCCAGAGGAGAGTTCAAGTGTGTCCACGGTTGCCATGTGTGAGCCTGATCTTTCTAATACTGTACCTGAAGAGGATCCTCCTTCCACCATTTGTGTGCCTTCAGAGTCTGACATAGAAATCAAGGATGTTTCTGTGGAATTGCATGAGGACGATGAGGAGGATATTTATCAATTTGGATGTTGATGGTGAGGATGTTTGAGTAAAAACTGCAAATCAGCCAACAGTTGTTGCCCATGGTGGGAAAAATCCCATTGTTGCCATGCCTGGGCAAAAGACCAAAAAATCCACTTCTCATGTGTAGAATAATTTCCACCCAGATCCGGACAACTTTTGCCAAGCCATTTGTGACCATTGCCATGTAACAGTGAGTAGAGGTAAGGACCTTAACCATCTTGGAACCTCCTCCCTGTTATGTCACTTGCAGCACATTCATCAAATCAGAAAGGGTATTGAAACTTTGGGGACAAAAAACAAACAACAATCAGTCCAGTGTCACTAAGCTGCTCCCTTGTATCAAGATCCAAGCACCTGCAATATCCACCACCAACACCTGCATCATCATCAACATTCCCATTCGTGATTGGAAGTAGTCCTGCATCCAATATCATAAGGATTGACTCCACACCTATCCGTTGTTCCTCAGAAGGATCCTTGAGTGTTATGCCTGCTGCTACTGTTGCTGTAAGTGGATCTTCATCCCAGAAGGGGACAAGGAAGAAGTCTACTTTTACTTGTTCAGGAAGTTCAACCAAACAATTGACTATCACACAGTCCTTTGCATTTGTGAACAAGTATGACAGCAAACACCCAGCTGCACAGCGGATTACTGACACCATAACAGCTATGCTGGTACTAGATGTGTCCACCATTAATGCAGTTGGTTTTACTCAGTTAATGGAGGTCCTGTGTCCCTACTACATTGTGCCTTCTAGATTCCACTTCTCTAGAATATCAATTCACAATCTGTACAAGGGCATTAGAAAAAATCTTATTAATGTCCTCTGAATTGCCGTTGTGCCCACTGTCACTTAACCACAGATATGTGGACAAGTGGAACAGGGCAAACTAAAGATTACATGACTGTGACAGCCCACTGGGTAGGTGTATTGCCTCCAACAGTGCAAACAGCAGCAGCATCTAACAAATGCCAGCTCATTCAGAGGCAGGCTACTGTGTATCACCGGTTTCAGTAAGAGGCATACCGCTGAGAACCTCTTAGAGAAACTCAGGGAAATCCAATGCAAAATGGCTTACCTCACTTGGACTCTCCTTGGGATTTGTGATTTCTGGACACAATTAATCTGGTGGTGCAACATTTTAAAAGAAATGACAGGGGCGTGCAGGAAAGATTTCTGGACATTTTTGACATTCAGCAACTGCATGTCAGAGATTGCAGAACCAGCAAGTACTGTTGTATTCGCCCTGCCATTAGCTGAAGCAAGAGGTAGTAACTAGGTGGAATTCTACCCTATATATGCTTCAGCGGATGGAGGAGCAGAAAAAGGCCACCCAAGGCTACACTGCAGCCTATGACATAGGGAAAGTAGCGGGAATGCACCTTAGTCAAGCACAGAGGAGAATAATTTCCATGTTGTACAAGGTTCTCCAACCCTTTGAACTTGCCACACGTGAAGTTAGTTCAGACACTGCCAGCTTGAGTCAGGTCATTCCCCTAATCAGACTTTTGCAAAACCAGCTGGAGAAACTGAAGGAGGAGCAGAAATGGAGTTATTCTGCTAAGTATGTGGGACTTGTAGATCAAGCCCATCATTCGCTTCGACAGGATCCAAGGGTCGTCAATCTCTTGAAATCATATCACTATATTTTGGTGACCATACTTGATCCTAGGTTTAAGTCATACCTTGTGTACATAAATCTGAAAAGATGCAAAGAGCTGGTGATGAAAAAAGTGTCAGCTCAAGTGGACTGTGACACGGCATAATCTCCTCCTTCAGTTTCTACAGCTGCCAGGAAAAAATGACATTTTCCTAAGAGACCACTGCTGGTGGTGATGCAGATCAGTCAGCAAAATCTAATGACATTTGGTTGGGTCTGAAAGAACTGCCTACAATGAGTGACATGTCTACCGTGACTTTGTCTGATATGGTCACCATTCAGAGAATGGTGGATGACTATTTTAGGGATAGCATCCAAATTGGCATGTCAGACATTCCGCTTCACTACTAGTAGGAAAAAGAGGCAATTTGGCGTACCTTACACAAACTGGCTTTGCTGTACTTAAGTTGCCCACCCTCCAGTGTGTACTCTGAAAGAGCATTCAGTGCAGCTGGGAACCTTGTCAGTGATCGTCGTAGGAGGTTACTTCCCCAAAATGTGGAAAAAATTATGTTCATCAAAATGAATTACAAATTCCACGAGGAAGACCAGCACTTAAGTCCAAAAAATACAGAAGCGTCTGACTCCGTAATGGTGGATTCCAGCAGGGACTAATTCATATTGTGTGAAGAAGAGGAGGATACACACACTGATGGGGATGACAATGAAGATGACGCTATCTAATCTAATTTATTGTAAAGCCAGTTTGTGTATGGGATCATTGCCACCAATATCCACTGCGCATTGGAAGCTTGTTTTGTGGGGGGTCCAAACAAACCATCATTTCAGCCACAAGTGGCAGTCACTGTCGCTAAAGTGATTGCTTTGTTAAACTGTGAATGTCCTATTTCATATATACAACATAAGGGTGGGTTGGAGGGCCCAAGGACAATTCCATCTTGCACCTTTTTCCTTTCCATTATGTGTTGGTTGGGGCATTGCTGCCTGACATTTTTAATGTTAGGGATTAAGAATGTCCAGAAATTGTAATGGCCACAGACAGACTCTCCTGCATGCTCCTTTCATTTAAAAAAAAAAAATTCTGAACCAATTGGTGCTTGTTGTGTCAACCCGATGGCACAAGTCACACAACAGTGACATTCAGCCAAGGGTTCTCAGCTCTTAAGGCTGCTACACGATCCAAAGGCCACATCCTGCTTGAAGGCCCAAAGGCCACTTGTCATCACATCACTCCTCACCAGCCCTCAAGGCTGTAATGGCCACAACTTGCCAAGAGTTTAAGTCCTCAAGGCTATTGCAGGACTAATCATAGCTCTGCATTCCACTACTACTCAGCCCGGAGGCTGCATCAACAATTAACTATCAACTATTAATTCTTCAGCCAGGGGCTGCACCAATTATCAATTCTTCAGAAAGGGGCTGCACCAATTAATCAATATCAACTCTTCTTCCTTCAGCCAGTGGCTGCACCAACTATCAATTCTTCAGCCAGGGACTGTGCCAATTTATCAAGTATCAAGTCTTCTTACTTCAGCCAGTGTCTGCACCAATTATCAATTCTTCATCCAGTAGCTGCACCAATTATCAAGTATGAACTCTTCTTAATTCAGCCAGTGGCTGCGCCAACTACCAACTACAGTATCAATTCATCATTCCTCAAGGGGTACCCCAACCATCATCTTTGCACAGTCCTCAACTGTATTTATCACTCATTTTTGAGCCAGCTAGCTGGATGCTATCTTTTGGCCCTTAACTAGATGAAAAAAATCAATATTGTGAGCAGGGAGGTGGTCAAAATTGACTGGAAATGAGTGGAAATAAATGTTATTGAGGTTAATAATACTGTAGGAACAAAAAAAGGCCAATTTTATGTGATTTTATCTGTTTTATGAGTTTTTAAGAAAAAATCCAGATCCAAAACCAAAACCGAAAAACAAAACATGGAGGTAAGCTTTTGGCAAAACCAATCTAGATCCAAAACCAGGGGAGATCCAGATCCAAAACCAAAACAAGGGGGTCAGCGCACATCTCTAGTTGTGAGATGGTTAAAACTGACTGGAAATGACTGGAAATAAATGTTATTGAGGATCATAAAACTGTAGGAACAAAAACAGGCCCAAATTATGTGATTTTAGCTGTTTTTATGATTTAAAAAAAAAAAAAAATACAGATCCAAAACCAAAACACACAAGGGTGGTTTTGTCATAACCAAATCCAGATCCAAAACACAAAGGATATACAGATCCAAAACCAATACCAAAACATGGTGGTCGGCGCACATGCCTAATATTTACCAAGGTTTCACTTCATTTTATAGAGAAAACCTACTATAAATTGCAAATCACATAGGTTAATGCTGCAATACATCGAGGTAATTGATGTGAACTTACTGTTACCGCATAGGATGGGCTTGTCTCATGGGTCTGTGGCTTGGACTCTGAACCTTGGCTCTGTGACGGTACTGTCACATCTGTGATGGGGATTGGTTCGAAGATCATGGTGGTAGATGAGTCGTCATCAGGTTCATCATCAAATAGGACCTGCGATGTTGCCGGGTTCTGCTGGCTGCACTCAGCGTTGAAGGCGTGCCTGTTGCTGACAGTGTGCCAGCATCACTTGATGAAGATAGGGCAATGGGGTTGCATAGTGCTGTATGCCCAAAAATGAAACTGCAGAAATCATATAAGGGCCACTCCATCCTTCCCACACCACTGCATTTACGATTGTGGTCATGGACCTTTGTATATTGTTTCTTCATTGACTCCCCTCACATGTAAGAGCTCCCGGACCTCCTCCTCCTTACAATGAGACATGATCTGAAACCACCACTGGCACTCCTCTCCTCTCCTCTGCCCAGTCTGCCCTCTGACACTGCCACTCCTCTCCTATCCCCTCTCCAATCCAATACACTGGCCAGAATCGCTAGTCTGTCTGCAGGATGTGCAACGTCTCTCTCCCTCTCCAGCTGCCGCTGATGATGTTATCATCGTACAGCAGGCAGCCATAGCCGGCGAATCAGAAGCTGCTAGGTGCAGCCTAGGAGTAAAATCCTGGGTTGCATCTTTCAGACTAGAGCAGGGTTATCTTCTCGGGACTAAAGTCCTAGGAAATACCCTGGCCAATTGCAGGGGTGGCTACCTGGGTACATACGTCCAGGTAGGTGCCTTTCAGACATGACTCTCAGATATATGGGGCCAAATGTAATAGGTAGTCAGTTTTAGTAACAGTACAAACTCGCACTTTCTCGCACTTTTAAAAAGTGCGAGTTTGTACTGAAACTCTAAAATTTAATAGCCTGCGAACTTTTCAGCTCGAGGCTACTGCATTTGCGAGTGCAGGCGAGTTTAGGACTATGTAAACTGACACCTTTTAATGCGAGTAGCATTAAAAGGTGCGAGTTTTAGAGAAGCCATCACAGATCAGTGAGATCCGTGATGGCTTCTGTGTGTGTTAAAAAAAAAAAAGTGCACCCCCTCCTCAAAAGCATAACCAGCCCCGGGCTTTATAAAGCCTGTTCTGGTTCTAAAAATACAGGGGCCAAAATGCGTAGGGGGCCCCTGTATATTAAGAACCAGCACAGGGCTTTGTTGAGCTGGTCCTGGTTCTGGAAAATCAGGGGACAAAATGAGTAAGGGTCCCCTGAAAATTCCAGAACCAGCACCGAACTCTGTCTAGCGGGGGGATAATGCCACAGCCAAGGAAAACCTTTCAGCGGTTTCCCCGGCCAAAGCATTACCCCTGACCGCTAGTCAGTCCAGGCCGGGGATCCCTGGGGAGTTGGGTACCCCCCCAATAAAGGGGTACCCCTCTCCAGGGCACCCCAGGCCTAGACTGATAGCCTGGGTCTATCCCCGGCACCCTAGGGCGGTGGGTGCCGGGTTGATAGTGTAAAGTGTAAAATAAATTTTTCCATATTGTCTTTATTTGTAGAACCACAAGTACCAGCAAGCCTCCCCTGCATGCTGGTATTTGGAGAACCACAAATACCAGCATGTGGGGCATTACGGGCCCGCTGGCACTTGTAGTTCCACAACTAAAGAAATACATAAATAAACAAACTGACACCGTGAAAGTATAATTTTAATAAAACATACATGCACACTCACACTCACACTCAAACATACTCACCTAGTATCCGAAGTAATCCATAGGGGTGTACCTGAAAAAAAAAATCCATACTCACCTCTCCTATGCGTCGATCACGTCCTCTTCTGCAAGTAGGCAATCCAGTGGTTAAAATAAAAAAAAGGAAAAAAAACGAACCATACGGGCCGAGCAAAGGTATGTGTGTACACATACCTTTGCTCCGCGTAAATGACCGGGGCACATGTGTGCCCCGTCAGTGAAGGGGCCGCCAGCCAATCAGGGAGCATCTCCGTTGGAGCAGCTCCCTGATTAGCTGAATGCGGCCAGCCTGTGTGTTCCATAGACGTCTATGGTGAGAAATCCCCATAGACGTCTATTGTGGGAACCGCTACATCGTAGCCGCAAGATTAATTGATGTTAATCTTGTGGTTACATCAATGATACAATGTCGCGGTTCCCACAATAGACATCTATGGGGATTTTTTTTTTCAGGTACACCCCTATGGATTACTTCGGATACTAGGTGAGTATGTGCGAGTGTGAGTGTGCATGTATGTTTTATTAAAATTATACTTTCACGGTGTCAGTTTGTTTATTTACGTATTTCTTTCGTTGTGGAACTACAAGTGCCAGCGGGCCCGTAATGCCCCGCATGCTGGTATTTTTGGTTCTCCAAATACCAGCATGCAGGGGAGGCTTGCTGGTACTTGTGGTTCTACAAATAAAGACAATATGGAAAATTTTATTTTACACTTTACACTATCAACCCGGCACCCACCGCCCTAGGGTGCCGGGGATAGCCCCGGGCTATCAGTCTAGGCCTGGGGTGCCCTGGAGAGGGGTACCCCTTTATTGGGGGGGGTACCCAACTCCCCAGGGATCCCCGGCCTGGACTGACTAGCGGTCAGGGGTAATGCTTTGGCCGGGGAAACCGCTGAAAGATTTTCCCTGGCTGTGGCATTATCCCCCCGCTAGACAGAGTTCGGTGCTGGTTCTGGAATTTTCAGGGGACCCCTACTCGTTTTGTCCCCTGATTTTCCAGAACCAGGACCAGCTCAACAAAGCCCTGTGCTGGTTCTTACCATACAGGGGCCCCCTACGCATTTTGGCCCCTGTATTTTTAGAACCAGAACAGGCTTTATAAAGCCCGGGCTGGTTATGCTTTTGGGGAGGGGGTGCACGTCATTTTTTTTAAATTAAAAACATTTAACATAAGTACACACAGAAACATGTACATATCTCATGGATATGTGCATGTTTCTGTGTTAATCTGACCTGCTCAGGATGTACTCGCTAGCCTGAAGCAGGTCTATTATTTGGGGACTTTTTCGTAATCTTTTTTTTGTGAGTCTGAAACAGACACTCTATTACATTGGGCGAGTTGATTGTTTTCAATGTGAAAACATCTGGATGCGAGTTTGAGAATGGAGAGTTCTAGTAACTCTGAAAAATGCAAGTTTTAGTGAACAGACACCCTATTACATTGGAGAGTTGTGAAAAATTACGAGTTTAGCACCAAACTCGCAATTTACCAAAACAGACTACCTATTACATTTGGCCCATGATCTTTGATCTGGCACATTTGGCTCAAGCTTGCACACATTTTGGAAATGAATATGGGTCCTGGGTTAAAGAGACAGGACCACACCCAGGGACATCAGTTAATAAGCACCTGGCGATAGACTGACACAGTTTATCTTACATTTGAAAATAAAATAATGTAATAATTCTATAAAATATAAAAAATAATTAAAATAAAAGTTAAATTTTAGTGTTTTGTTACTGCACCAATTACAGACTTTTTTTCTTTGAATTGTTCTCATACTAGTCTGTGGTAGCACCCTCTTATCTCAAAGGTAATATCTGATCCTATATCACAAATTTTAGGGGAAAAGCTCATACTTACCCACTCCCACCCCGGAAGTTGCTGGAGGCTCCAGATTTTTCAGGGTTTCCCCTGCACCCCTGTAAGAGTATTCGGATCTCCCACATCCCTCCCACTTCCTAGAGAAATGGGCAGGATGGGGAGATAATTGCTGTGAATCGTGGCTCCGTATGGAGGGGGTGGATCTATATAATGGGAAAATGCATCATTTAGCCCTGCCCCTCATCGCGCTTCCATGATTTGCGGCAGTTTGCCGTTGCGGGGCCTTACGACATAGTAACACGGTCCCGCTCCACAAAGTGGCCAGCTGTGTCAGCTCATTGGGCATCTCCCAGGGAGTAGATAATAAAAGTTGCTGATGCATCATCGGGGTGTGGTGACAACCAGTACGCACTCTGACTGTGCCAGTGTCCCTGTGCGCTGGATGTGCGCCCTAAAAGGGGGTGGGCCTAAAGAAAAGTGGTGTGGCCTCGTTTGCATCCCAATTACACCCTCAGAGACTGGGCTGTTGGCTCCTCTTCTAGGACAAGAACCAGGTGCTGCAGGAGAATGTCACACTGCAGCACCCGGCTCCTGTCACTTTAGAGGAGCCGGCATTTTGGTGTCACCCCCTTCGAGGGTGACACCTGAGTTGCGTCCGCACTCCACTCATGACATATTGCCCAAAGTGCTAAGTGGGAGGACAGAAGAGCGGACAGTGGCGAATGCTGGAGTGGGGATTCATGTAAGTTTTGTGTTTTGTTTTGTGTGCGTCTTTGTGATATATGTAAGGGGCACTGCATAGGGGGACCACTACTGGGGGCACTGCATAAGGGGCACTACTGGGAGCACTGTATAAATGGCACTGTTGGCGGCACTGTATAAGGGGCACTACTGGGGCACTGTATAAGGTTGCACTACTGGGGGCACTGTAAATGGGGCACTGTATAAGGGGCACTAACTAGTACATGGAGCACTGCATAAGGGGCACTGCTACTGGGGACATTGCATAAGGGGCACTACTACAGTGGGCACTGCAAGAGGGCCATTACTACTGGGGGCATTAAGGTGCATATAGGATGGAAAGGAATGTTCCCAGAGTAACGAGAAACTGAGGTGTATCATGTTGACACACAGGAGTGGTGATTCAGGTAAGAATTGTTTTGTGTTTTGTGGGCACTTCTGGGGGCACGGTATAAGGGACACTACTGGGGGCACTGCTTAGGGGGGACCACTATGGGGTCACTGTATAAGGGGCACTACTGGGGGCATTGCATAAGGGGCACTACTGGGGGCACTGCATAGAGGGGACCACTGCAGGGACTGTATAAGGGGAACTATATAAGGGTCACTACTGGGGGCACTGCATAGGGGAACCACTACTGGGGGCACTGTATAAGGGGCACTACTTGGGTCACTGTATAAGGGGCACTACTTGGGGCATTGCATGAGGGGCACTACTGGGGGCACTGCATAGAGAGGACCACTGCTGCGGGCAATGTATAATGGGAACTGTATAAGGGTCACCACTTCTGGGGGCACTGTATAAGGGGCACTACTGGGCGCACTGCTTAGGGGGGACCACTACGGGGTCACTGTATAAGGGGCACTACTGGGGGCATTGCATAAGGGGCACTACTGGGGGCACTGCATAGAGGGGACCACTGCAGGGACTGTATAAGGGGAACTGTATAAGGGTCACTACTGGGGGCACTGCATAGGGGGACCAATACTGGGGGCACTGTATAAGGGGCACTACTTGGGTCACTGTATAAGGGGCACTACTTGGGGCATTGCATGAGGGGCACTACTGGGGGCACTGCATAGAGAGGACCACTGCTGCAGGCAATGTATAATGGGAACTGTATAAGGGTCACCACTTCTGGGGGCACTGTATAAGGGGCACTACTGGGGGCACTGCATAGGGGGAACCACATAGGGGGATCACTATGGAGGGCAATGTGTAAGGGGCACTACAGGGGCACTGCATAGAGGGGACCACTACTGGGGCACTGTATAAGGGGCACTACTGGGGGCACTGCATAGGGTAACCAGTACTGGAGGCAATGCAAAGGAGGGGACAGTATAAGGGGCACTAGCAGGGGCACTGTATAAGGGGCAACACTGGGGGCATTGCATATGATGGACCACTACTGGGGGCACTGCTTAGGGGGGACCACTACTGGGGGCAGTGTATAAGAAGCACTACTGGAAGCACTGTATAAGTGGCACTACTGGGGGCACTGTAAGTTGGGCAATACTGGGGCACTGTATAAGGGGCACTACTGGGGGCACTGCTTAAGGTGGACTACTACTGGAGGCACTGCATAGGAGAGACAACTTCTGGGGGCAATGTTTAAGGAGCACTACTGGGGGCAATGTTTAAGGAGCACTACTGGGGGCACTGTATAAGGGGCATTACTGGGGGCACTGTATAAGGGTTCAATGCTGCATAGGAGGGGGCATTATTGGGGGCACTATATAATGGGTACTGTATAGGGAGAACCACTACTGGGGGCACTATTGGATGCAGTGTATAAGGGGCACTACTGGGGGCACTGCATAGAGAGGACCACTACTGGGGCACTACTAAGGGCACTACTAGGGACACTGCATAGGGGGAGCAGTACTGGGGGCACTGCATATTAGGGCTCTGTATAAGGGGTACTACTGGGGCACTGTATAAGGGGCACTACAGAGGTCACTGAATAAGCTGGACCACTACTGGGGGCACTGCATACGGGGAACCACTACTGGGGCAATGTATAAGTGGCACTACTGGGGGCAGTCTAAAATGGGCACTACTAGGGGCACTGTATATGCGGCACTACTGGGGGCACTGTATAAGGGGCACTACTAGGACACAACTACATGGAACACTGCTACTGGGGACATTGCATAAGGGTCATTACTACAGGGGGCATTGTAAGAGGGGCACTACTACTGGGGGCATTAAGGTGCCTGTGGAATGGAAAGAAATGTTCCCAGAGTGATGAGAAATGGAGGTGTGTCATGTTGACACACAGAAGTGGTGATTCATGTAAGTATTGTGTTTTGTTTTGTGTATGTTTGTGATATATGTAAGGGACACTACTGGGGGCACTGTGTAAGGGGCACTGCAGAGGGGGTACCACTACTGGGGCACTGTATAAGGAGCACTAATGTGGGTAAGGTATAATTGGCACTACCGGGGGCACTGCATAGTGGGTACCACTACTGGGAACACTGTAAAAGGGGCACTACTGTGGAAATTGCATTAGGGGCACTACTGGGGGCTCTGTATAGAGGGGACCACTACAGGGAGCACTGTATAAGGGGAATTGTATATGGGTCACTACTGGGGGTACTGCATAGGGGGCCACTATTGGGGGCATTGCATAAGGGGCACTACTGGGGGGGCACTGCATAGAGAGGACCACTACTCGGGTACTACTAAGGGCACTACTGGGGGCACTGTAAAAGGGGCACTACTGGGGCCACTGCATAGGGGGAACCACTACTGGGGGCAATGTATAAGTGGCACTACTGGGGGCACTGTATAAGGGGCACTACTGGGGGCACTGTATAAGGGTGCATTACTGGGGCACTGTATAAGGGGCACTACTGGGGCACTACTACATGGAGCACTGCATAAGGAGCGCTGCTACTGGGGACATTGCATAAGGGGCATTACTACAGTGGGCATTGCAAGAGGGGCATTACTACTGGGGGCATTAAGGTGCATATGGAATGGAAAGGAATGTTCCCAGAGTGACGAGAAATGGAGGTGTGTCATGTTGACGCACAGGAGTGTTGATTCAGGTAAATATTGTGTTTTGTTTTGTGTGTCTTTGTGATATATGTAAGGGACACTACTGGGAGCACTGTATAAGGGGCACTGCAGAGGGGGTACCACTACTGGGGCATTGTCCGGAACACTTGTGACACCATATAAATAAAGGAAAATAATAATAATAATAATATAAGTAGCACTAATGTGGGCAAAGTATATGTGGCACTACTGGGGGCACTGTCTATGGGGCACTGTATAAGGGGTAATACTACATGGAGCACTGCATAAGGGGCATTGCTACTGTGAACATTGCATAAGGGGCACTACTACAGTGGGTATTGCAAGAGGTGCACTACTACTGGGGGCATTAAGGTGCATATGGATTATGACGGAATATTCCCAGTGATGAAAAACGGTGGTGTGTCATGTTGGCACGTAACCATTTTTCAGTGGCCATGCCCCTTTTGCCATGTTACCATGCCCACTTTATTGGGCCGTGCACACGGGTGGTGGGGGCTCCATTTTTCATCTTGCCCTGGTCTCAAATACCCTAATTACGCAACTGGTTCCAACCCCACTGTTTCAGGGCCTGGATGTTTATGTGAAGTCTGCTGTTTTGGAGGTAGTGTCTGATTATGTGAAACATGTTTCTGTTATTGCCAGAGGATTGAGGTTGTTTGACATTTAGAGGTCATGGATGGATGTTAATTTGTAACAAACTGAGCGCCTGATTCATCAGCTATCACGGGATGTAGTCAGCATTCCGACAGTCAGGATGCCAGCGGTCACAATACCGACAGTGGCATGTTGAATGTCAGAATACCGACAGAGGCCCTGTTTCAGAGCCGGACGCTCTGACAGAGCGCTCGCTCTGAATCAGGGCTGTCCCTCTTACCTTTTGGCGTGGCCTCCTGGCCGCTCGCATAGCTATAGCGAGCGGCCAAAATGATGATCACGATGGTCAAGACCATCACGACCATCGGGCTTGCGACGAGACCCTTGCGGTAGGGTCTCGCTGCCGCAAGCCCTGGAGTGCTTTTGTTCTATCAGAACCAAATCACCATCGACAGCACGTCCCCTTCGGTGCGAGACCCATAACAACGGCTTGGCCGTCGCTATTTGGGTCTCGCGCATGCGCACGATGGAGCCACCTCCGTCGTGTGCATGCGCAGTTGGGCAACATCGACCCGCTTGCGAGCGCTCAGCTTGTGGAGGTAATTATTAGGGTTAGGGGGAGAGTTAGGCACCAGGGGCAGGGTTAGGCTATGGGACGGGAGCAGGGGCGTCTTAAGAGAGGAGGGGGCACGTGTGCACTCCCTGTGCGGGGCCCCCTCCTCTCTCCCTGGTGGCCAGCAGCTGACTGATGCGGTTAGCCAGCCACCGAAGCCTTAGTAGACTCCAGGCACTAGAGTGCACCCAGAGTCTACTGCGCATGCGCAGAACACCGGAAAAATGGCCGCGGCGGCCATTTTCCGGTGTTCTGAGCAGCGCAGACACCAGACGTGATGGGTGCAGTGTGTGCGGTGCGGGGCGCCCCTGGACCCGGGGGAGCCTGTGTGCCCTGCACACACTGCACCCATTATAGATATGCCACTGGACAGGAGGGTTAGTGTTAGGCTCCGAAAGAGGTGGGTTAGAGTAAGGTTTATAGGGCCTGATTCACTACCATACGTAACTGCGAATATGCACGCAATCTGCCGATTGTTTCGCAATGCGCATGCATATGCTCCACAGTGCACGTGCGTGAGCCAGCAATGGGGACTGCGATTGCAGAGTGATTGACATGAAGTGCCATTTGTGGGTGGTAACAGGGGGGTGGTTGGGGGGTATGCAATTGGGAAGCCGACTGCCTAAACACCGGCAGCCAGCTTCCCGACTGTCATATCCCAGCAAGGGTGAAATGCCGGGCGTCTAGATGTAGACGCCCGCATTTCCCCGACGCCGGGAGACCGGCGCCCGGTATCCCGATCATAGTGATGCCGGGCGCCGCGAGTGGACAGCCGCTGGGGGGGAGGGTTAGATTTAGGGCTACCGGGGGGGACTTAGGGTTAGGCACCCCCCGGGAGGGTTAGGGTTAGGCTAGGGGGAGGGAGGGTTAGGGTTAGGCACCCCCCCGGGGGACTTAGGTTTAGGCAGCGGGGAAGGGGGTGGTTAGGGTTAGGCACTTAGAGGGGGGATTAGGGTTAGGCACTTGGGGGGGAGGTTAGGGTTAGGCACCCCTAAGGAGGGTTAGGGTTAGGGGGGTTAGGTTAGTAGATACTCACCTATCCACAATCGGGATTTCCATGCGGCCGGCGGTATTTCATACCAATTCCGGTTGGGGAAACGCAGATATGCCAGTGCATTCACACGCCATTGCAGGGGCGTGCATAAATTAGCCACTGCGATGCCCTACACAGTCTGAGGTCTCATAGCGTGTGCGGAAGTTAGCAATTAATGAGTAAGGTCTGGGCTTGTACAAGTGTGCGTTTGGGTCCCATGATACTCGATGTTACCTATTATTTTGCTATGTTGCTAAAGTATTACGGATGTGAGTAAGGGGAAGTAGGCATCCTTATGTTAGGCTGCGCTCGCAATGCGAATGTAATCATTTGCATATCTGATATTAGCAACTTCGTTGTGTGCATATCAGCAGAATAGTGGTCCTTGCTGAATCAGACAATCATAATACCTACAGAAATCTGTTGGGATCTGTCAGGATTCTGACTGTGGAATTGCCACTGTCGGTATTCTGAATGTCAGCATCCTGACTGTCGGGATCTCTTACCCAACCCGCTATCGCAGCTACTTACATGGTAGCAGCTGTGATAGCACTAATATGTTAATGCAGTGGGAGGCGTCATGCACACATTACTGAACCAAGCTGCATTCTAGGATGCATCATCGGATCATCTGCGATCCCATTAGCTGGCTAAGTGACCCATGGGGGTCATGCAAGCTGGCCACCACAGATGCACAAATGAGGCCAGGAAATCTCTGTCTCAGCCGTTTTGGGAAACGTTGGCCATCACCGCCCCCTCCCTACTCAAAACAACAGCAGACTGTCAGTCTCTGATAGTCTGCAACCGGACTGCTTGCGGGATCACAGACCCATACTGCACATGCGCAGTATGGGTCCTGTGTAAGCGTAGATTCACAACCATCGGCAATCTGCGCGATTTTGTGAGTCCTCTGCTGAATCTGAGTGTGCATTCCATAAGACACATTTAAGTGATTTCGAGCTTGAAGTGAGAAACTTGAAGGTATATTTACTAAAGGTCGATTTGGGGTTTTTGTTGTATTTATAGTCTATTTTCATTTGTTTTTGGAAACCAGACATTTACCAAAGGCAGAACCAACTATACTGTTTCAGAGCCGGACGCAAAACTGTGTTCGCCCGCAGTAGGTACGACCGTCAAAATGTCAAATCAAGAGCTCGCACGTGTGATCGCTCGTAGCGAGTCTTCCGCCCCATGTTTCCCCAACCCCTCCTCTAGCTAACGAGCGTCCGAAATAGCGAGCGCTCTACTAGTTTTTTGTTGATGTGTTCACTCGCACAAGTACTACCGGAAGTAGGCCTGTTATTTGTCCATTGCCTTGTTTCTCGTTCGGCAAACATCCGTGAATCGATTGGTGCCAATCATTACCTTAATTTACTTAATTGTTGGTCGAATGTTTTCAATCTTGTTTGTTTTTTGAATGTCAATAAACTTTATTGTTTGTTTTGTGTACATTTTGTTACGTAGATTCCGTCCACTTTTAAGGGCAAACTTGTTGTTTCTTTTAATTCCAAAGACTGTTTATTTGTTTTTGTTTTTTTTTATTTGGTTTATAATATAGAAATTCTTTTTTTTTTTTTTTGCTCGGATTGTTGCTAACGCACCAAAATGCATCAAGCCAATCCTAAGTCACAATATATTTTTATGAGTTGTTCACATGACTCACACATTAACCAATAGGATTGTTCATGTTATTTCTGAAAGTACATTAGCCAATCAAAATATAGGGGTCCCTGTAATAAAACTGATGTGTGTAAAAAAAAACATTGCCATCATGAGAGCCAGTGCTTTTACACGGCGTGAGCTGTTGGTGCTCACCGAAGTCACGGATAGCCGGATAACGGATAGGCCGCCCCCCCGTCACCAACATCCTAAAGCGATGGGCGTACGCGGAGGTGCGGCGGAGGCTGCGTACTTTGGGGTATCGCCGGACATTCGGACAATTGGAGCGCCGTTGGTCCGATTTGCGGCGCAGGTCCCCGCACCTGCTTGCACATCTTCGGATGCGGATCCGTCGGCGTAAGTGGATATTTGAATGTTTAAATATCTATGTCATTCTTATTATTATTTTTGTCTTTGCTAATGTAAATTTGCATTAATGCGTGTGCATGTGTGCAGTATGCGTTTTTATTTTGCTAAATGAGACCTTGTTAATGTAAATGTATTTTTATTATTTTTTTAGTTAATGTTTTACATTTCAATTTTTTTTGGCAATACATATTTGGTAATATTCCATACTATACATCATTTAGGTCAGGAGCGGAGGTAGAGATGTCGTCATAGGCCTGCCCGACCCCTCTCCCCAACTCCCACCATGTCCTCCCCTGCCCACTCCTCCCAAATTTCTCCACCCTCCCCTGACCTGGACATCCCTCTTTGAAATCCCTCTCGTAGACCCCCAATCCCAAATTTCCCCTCCCGCCACTGTCCTCCCCATCAACATTTCCACACCCTCACCTGATCCACCCACTCTTTATTCAACTCCCTCCCCTTTATCCCCATCTCAAATAACCCCGCCTTATTCCTCCATCCATTGGCCGACATCGTCTGAGGAGGAGGATCTTGCCCAACCTGTCCCTGAAGCTGCAGGCAATTTGTTTTACATGTGTGCAAGTATTTTCTGAAAAGGTGCCCTATATGCATACACTGTGGTATCCTGGAATACAATCTAAGGGCATTACCAATTTGAACAATTATGTGTTTTTTTGGGACATTCATCACATGTTTTTTTTTATTTGGTTTAAATGTAAAATTTAAGGTCCATTTTTAACATTACAATGTCTTCCATTTTTTTTTTTTTTAATTTTTTGTGGTGTACAACAAATTTTTATTTATTTTTATTTTTTGGGGGGTGTTTTGTTATTAAAAATTTTTACATTCCAAAAATCTAATTTATTGCCTCAAACATTAGCTACCAAGGACAATCAATTTGTTTGCATGTGTTAAATGTTGTTTGCTTCATTTTTTTGTGTTTTTGCTTATGATAATGCAAACAATGTTCCAGACAAAAAAGTTTGACAATTTTAGGGTCCAAAATTTTAAAAATAATTTGAAAAAATTATATAACATACAGTCTGAGTGGATTTCCAGAAATTGGAGACATAATGTCAATTTACCAAAGATTAGAAAATTTAATTTAACTCCATAATGGTTCGCTGGAATACCCTTATGTAGTTAATGCATTTTTTTCCCAAAAAAATTGCAAAACCAAAAATGGGAAAAGAAAGCAGAAAAAAAGTTATCGAAACTATGCAAACATGTTAATTTTTGGTCACCAAAAAAAAACAACACTTTACACTTGGAAACAAATTTTAAAGGTACTGTCCATTTGTTAAAGGTTTTTGGTGTATTTTAAACTTTAAAAAAAAAACAATAAAGTTTTACAAATTGTATTACACATTATCACAAAAAACAAGAAATATACACACAAAAGTAAAAATCACAAAATCAAGAACTGGTTGAAGATGTTGCATGCCAACATGTTGTCAAAATTCAGGATAAAAACACATTTGTCCAGGTGTTAAGTTCATTTTTGAGTCATTATTGTCACAGTCGTTCAATTTCAGGGAGTAAGTAGGTTGTTGTTTTGTTTGGGAAAAAACAAGAAAAGAAGCATTTTACAAGTCAAAACATAGGATAGTTAACACACATAATTTACCTTCTGCCCAATGTAAACAAATGTTAAAAAAAGGAAAATATAAAACCTGAAAAAATGAGAAACTACCTCATCACGTATGGCCCCCCTGACACACTCTTCTGACCATCCTCAGGCAAGGCATCCTCTGGCTGCATTGGGACACCACTCCTTATGGCAATGTTGTGAAATATCTCACACAGGACCACAATTTTGGAAACCATAGCCGGCAAATACATCAGGTCGCCACCAGAGCGGTGGAGGCATCTAAATCGGCCTTTTAAAAGGTCAATGCAGCACTCCACCACCTGCCTGGTGGCAGTAAGTGTGGAATTATATTGACTTTGTGGCCATGGTGTAGTAACCAAATAAGGAGTGAGCAGCCAGGGCCTGCAAGGGTAACCACTGTCTCCTGTGAAAATAAAAAAACATTCAGTACCATTTCTAAGTCAACAGTGTTTGTTTTTAAAATTAAGGGTACCACTTACCCAGAAGCCACGCATCACCAGCTTGTAGGTTGTTTAATTTGTGCCAAAGCCCTGATTGCCGGATGACAAATGAATCATGTGCACTTCCTGGAAATTTGGCATTCAGGGACAGGATCGGGAGGGAGGCATCACATACCACCATTACATTCATTGAATGGAAATGTTTTTGTTTCCTAAATATTGCCTCCAGCGCTGCTGGAGGCTGAAGTGGTATGTGAGTGCCGTCCACAACCCCTATGATGTGTGGGAAGCCTGCAATTTCGAAAAATTTCTGCTTAACCAGATTAAGGGACCCAAGATCCAATGGCATATTAATAAAATGATGGAGGTGCTTAAATAGGGCATCCATTTCCGCCCTCAGGATCCTTGAAAAGGAGGATTGGGAAATTCCCGCAACAATGCCAACTGTGGTCTGGAAGGATCCTGAGGTGCAAAAATGTAACACCGACATTAACTGCGTAAGTGGTGGTATTGCAGTTGGATTGTTAATTTGCCTTTCAAGATCACTCTCTATTAATGAAAGATTGTCTAGGATGATTTGGGGTGGTAGGCGATAACACCTTAAGACCACATCATCAGGCTTTCCAAAAAGGGTGACACGTGTTCTAAATAGCTGGGGCCTTGCACGCCTACGAGGCCTACGCCTAGGAGGATGTTCAGGTTGGTCGGGGGCGTGGACCATCGCCACTATAATTCGCCCAACATCAATCTGAAATGTTAGACAATGTAGTTTTTTTTTTAAATTTAACAATGTGAAAATATACTTATCTTTTTTACACATTAAGAAGAATCTTACAGGGTTAGGAAGTGACATCTTAAAGTAAACCTACGAATTAGATTTTCCATATAAATAATGTAAAAATTGACACAAAATAAAGACAGGCTGAGGCATGCACTATACAGATGATGTTGTCATTCTAGGATTTTACATGAAAATTGTAATGTACGCTTAAGCCACAGACCGGAGATGAACAAACTATATGCAATACAGGTTACAAAATAACGCTTAATGGTACGCTTAAGCCACAGACAGGAGATGAACAAACTATACGCAATACATTTCGAATTTATCATGAAAAAAAAAACATTTCCAAAAAAAAAAATTATTTAACGTACACCTATCTGCATAGTGTGACCCCTTAAATAAACATGAAAAATTAATAAAAATAACGTGGTCTAATGTATGACAAAAAACACTTACCGCACAAAGACGATAACACCAAAATAAACGAGATCCACAACACCAAACGTAAAAAAAAAACTAAATAAAAGCAAAGTAAACACGTATAAACGTTAAAAATTATAAAAATATTTGCTAGTTATAATCGACCAAAAATTCTTTCACAAAAACTTACCTCAACAAAAAAGAAAAATTTGTGAAAGAAAAAATACGCAAAAATGCGAAAGAAAATAACCAAACAAAACAAAACTCGCCAAAAAAACCTCCATATTCTCCTCCAACAACCACAACTACTACTCCGACTCACTCTCAAATGCCAACAACTCCAACGACAACCACTACAAGCAACCCACCCCAAAACAAGGCCACAAAAAAGCTTTAAATGGACCGAACTTTCCAGCTTAAATCAATTACGCACAATAGATGCACCCGTATAATGCACACGCATCTATAAAAACATCACGAGAGCCCACAATGGGTCTGCTGAATTCAAGGGTTTAATCATGTCTGCTGAACAGCAGCAAAGCCAAAATCCAGGACCTCATAGTAAGTAGCTCCAAAATTAAAGTTACCACCAAAAAATAAAATAAAAAAAACAATGTTTTTTTCTAAATTTTTTGAAAGGTGTTGAGACTGAGAATGAGGAGGCTGCGGGGCCTAATACCCAGGCCAGGGCCAAATGCAAAAGGCAGCCGCAATTCACAAGAAAGGCGATGAACGCTTTGGTACAAAAGTGCATTGATATCCTGGCACAGGCAACCCGAAATATGGGTGCATCCCAGAGATGGAAACTGTTGGAGGAAACAGCCAGTGCTGTCAATGGGGTTGATGACTTTGTCTGTTCAACCAAAGAGGTCAAACGCCAGTACGTAAATGCTGTTACCTATTTCCAAATTTTTATTAATATTACATTATGAAAAAATCTAACCATACATTTTTTAACAACAGATGGAGCGACTTCAAATATCGGCTAAAACAAAAATTGGAAGATAGGGCTAGGCATGCAGGGAGGACAGGTGGTGGGCCAACCCCTGTGTCAATGGAGCTAACAGATTTGGAGGAGCTGGCACAGGGGTGTGTGCAGGAAGAGGAGGTGTTTGGCGTGTCCAACATGAAAACAGACATGCCAGACATTGCGGCTCCACATGTTGCCGCAGGTAATTTAGTAAAAAATTATTTAAAAACTTGTTTAAGTAAATTTACAAATGTACTAAGATTTGTATTATCTATCTTTTTCACACAGGCACAGAAGAGGACGAGTCTGCTCCAGAACTGAGTTTTGGCCGCAGTAGACCTGCTGCCTCCGCAGGGGAGGAAGCAGTATATCCGGCTGGGGACCCTGTGGCAGACAGTCCAGGGCCTTCCCCCTCGCAGGCAGTGACCCTTCTCTCAGATCTCAATGAAAAAATGGATAAGAACACCAAGATTCTGATGAGGATGGACGCCAATTTGCTACGGGTGGCGAACGCCCTGGAGGAAAATGCTGCGGCCAATGTCAGAATAGCTAATGCCCTGGAGCAGCTCATCCGCCTGCGCATGTTGGAGCCGGCCTCCCTTCCTGCCGGAACATCAGGGCCCTCCACCTTTGGCGCAACATCAGCCATCCCTCCAAATGTGCCTAGCCCTATGCCTAGGCCAGAGGAAACAACATCTACCTCAGGCCAGGCCAGGCGCACGACCAGACAGACAAAGTCATGCTCCCTCCAACATCAAGCCAAGCGGGGGAAAAGGCATTGACAGCACTGGCTAATTCCCCAAAATTCAGCTCTCTGTGTTTGCCCCATATTTTTGCACCCCAAAACCTCCCTCTTCCTTCTTGTGAATAGTTTTTTTTATTTAATTACTTTGTATTTTTGCAAATGTAAAAAATTGCATTTTTTGCAGAACAAAAAGCCCCAAAAAAACCCAAAAAATGGATTTTAATTTTTGAAAGAAATAAAACTAAAAATCTAAAATTGTGTCAATTTCATTATCAACCACCCACAGCTACCACCCACAGCTATAGCGAGCGTCCATGATGATGGTCGTGATGGTCAAGACCATCACGACCATCGGGCTTGCGACGAGACCCTGTGGTAGGGTCTCTCTGCAGCAAGCCCTGGAGTGATTTTGGCTCTATCAGAGCCAAAATCACTCCCACTGACATCACTACTAATGTCAGTGGGGCCGGACCCAGACGGTAGGCGTTCCCAAGCGAACGCCTCCGTCTGGCAGCCACGCCCCCGGCACACACACCAAAGGGGTGCTGTCAGTCACCATCGAGCGGGTCTGAATTAGGCCCAGTGTTAGCTTCCGAAGGCGGCCATGGGCTGCAGGGGAGAGACTGAAAACTCTCTCCTGCCCCTGGAGCCTTCTTGGGCTTATAGTAGTTTATACAATAGTAAGATGGCGTAAACTGTCAGGGCTAAATGCCAAAAAGCTTTGCTTTTTGGAGTTTAGTACAGTACATAGGAGTTAGATCATAGTCCCGATTGATAATAATGGGGACTGTGAAATCTCCAACATTGTGCCATTAGTACATAGGGGCAATACATAAAATTATTCAGAAACTGCAATTCTGCATACTTTTATGTAACAAACAGCTTGATACATAGGCTCTCTAAGAGCCATATTCAATATGAGCCGAGCCGCGATACTTTTTCGCAGCCCTGACTTTCCGTCTACTTCGCCTGTTTGGCAGGTGGAAAAGTATTGCGCGCGGGCACGCTTTACCCCGTATTCAATATGATAGTACGCGAAAACGGCACCCGGCAAAACTGAAACAGGTGGAAAGTGCTGTCAGATTTGGGGAAATCAGTCTGGCACCCCCCAAAAGATGCTCTGACATGGGGGTTCACTATGATACCCCCCGATTTGGCTTGCTGAAGGTATTTTGGGTTTTTAAATGGGCTCAATAGCTGCTAAATAGCGTTTTTCAATACGTGATGCAGAATATTATTCAGGAGTATTTTTTTATGAAAATAACTATTCCCAGCAAATTTGGGGTACTTGAAAATGGGGGTCTGCATATTTAAAAGTTGCTAAAGTGTACTTGTAAAAATCATGAAAAATCCACCTGCCGCAAGCACCTGCAATCAAAAAAACACTTGGGGCATACTTGGGGACCCCCCCAGAGTCAAGTTCGCTAGTTTTTAACTTTGTACCCCAATTATTTTTTTTCGCCCTCTTTTTCAAAGTCATTTTTTGGGGTGTCCTTAAGTGTTTTTTTTATTTTTTTTACACAGTGTACCTTAGGGGGACTGTCTGAAGGCTGCAGGGGGTTCCCGCAATGTTGCACCCCAAAACCCTAATTGTGCACTTCTTTCCGCCTGCTATTCATAGGTGAAACTTTTTCGCCTGGTACATTGCATTGACTTTCCGCCTAGGCGGAGAGTCCTTCAAATTGAATACGGGGTAAAACCAAAACAGGTGAAAATGACGTCACCCGCGAAAATGTTTCGACAAAAACACGCGAAAACGGCTTTTCGCTCCAAATTGAATACAGGCCTTAGTCTCATAACAAAAAAAATTTGTAAATGCCAATGCACATTTTCAGATAAAATGTACATGTTAATTATGGCCCTCATTCAGAGCCGTATGCTCTGAGCAGAGCGCACGCTCTGAATGAGGGCCGGGCTCCATTTCCATGGAGCGTCCTCCTGGACGCTCGTATAGCTGTGGGTCACCACCCACAGGCTATACGAGCGTGCTTTGTGATGGCCGCGATGGTCGAGGCCATCGCGACCATCGAAATTGCGAGCCGGAGCCTGCGGTTGAGGTTTTCAACCGCAAGCTCCGGAGTGATTTTGGCTCTATCAGAGCCAAAATCACTCCCACTGACATCACTAGTGATGTCGGTGGGCCGGCTTCTGACGGGAGGCGTTCCCGTGGGAACGCCCCCGTCAGGGAGGCACGCCCACCAAAGGGGGCGTGCTGTCAATCAACATTGACAGCACGCCCCCTTTGATCGGACACAACGAGCGAAGGACTTTCCTTCGCTCGTCGCGTCTGGCGCATGCGCACGACGGAGCTCCCTCCGTCGTGCGCATGCTCAGTGCATAACATCGACCCACTTGCGAGCGGACAGCCGCTCGCGAGTGGGTCTGAATCAGGCCCTATGTCAGCAATTCTACTTTTTATTTTTGATATATGCTATTTAGTATGCTATATTCAACCACCTTTTAGTGTATTGTATTTGTATATTTTTTGTTTTATTGCTGGGTTGGGTAAATCTTTAAATGTGTACCAAGACATCTAACAGACACACCTGTCATTAATAGACATGTCTATGCCAGCTGCTGATCATATCTATGATGAAACTGGCATTTTGGCCAGGGAAGCAAAATGAAATTATCTCTTTTTTACAGAGTCTGTGCTACAATCTAAACATACATTGGGCAGATTGCTTCATCCCGTCCTATAGTGCCTGGAACCATTACTGATGAGAATTGAGAGCTGCTACACAGACTAAGCAGATAATTTTTTATTTCCCTATTTTTGACATCACTATTGGACATACTATTCATATTGCAACAAGTGGGAATCAGATAATAAGTAGAACAGAGTGAATTCTAATATTACAGACAATACAGAGTATTGTGTTTTATTTACATTTTTGCTCTTATTAGATTGCATATATAATATTGTCTATATATATATATATATATATATATATATGTATACCTTAATGTTATATACTTTTATGTAACATAAACTTTCTTATTATATTAAACATATTTTATAGCATCCACAGCTGTATGTTAATAATTAATTATTCATCATATTGTCTATTTGAGAGTAGCTAATCCCTAATTGGGCTTGTCCTTTTTCCTCCTGTATAGAGTTTCAGAAATGTAAAATAATACTCAGGCTCGTGTGTTCAGAGACACATGTGACTGATCTGTGGGAATGCCTGGGAAATGGGGATTGATGAGACATAGCCTCCTTCACATGTGTTACTGCAATCACTGATATTTATATAATATATTGAACAAGGGCCCTCATTCAGAGCCGTACGCTCTGAGCAGAGCGCACGCTCTGCATGAGGGCCGGGCTCCATTTTCATGGAGCGTCCTCCTGGACGCTCGTATAGCTGTGGGTCACCACCCACAGGCTATACGAGCGTGCATTTTGATGGCCGCGATGGTCGTGACCATCGCGACCATCGAAATTGCGAGCCGGAGCCTGCGGTTGAGGTTTTCAACCGCAAGCTCCGGAGTGATTTTGGCTCTATCAGAGCCAAAATCACTCCCACTGACATCACTAGTGATGTCAGTGGGCCGGCTTCTGACGGGAGGCGTTCCCGTGGGAACGCCCCCGTCAGGGAGGCACGCCCCCGGCATGCCCACCAAAGGGGGCGTGCTGTCAATCAACATTGACAGCACGCCCCCTTTGATCGGACACAACGAGCGAAGGAAAGTCCTTCGCTCGTCGTGTCTGGCGCATGCGCACGACGGAGCTCCCTCCGTCGTGCGCATGCTCAGTGCAGACCATCGACCCACTTGCGAGCGGACAGCCGCTCGCGAGTGGGTCTGAATCAGGCCCAAGGAGTCTGTATATCGCTACCACCACCAACTCTGTCCAGTCAAAATTGACTCTGGCTAGACAACCCAGGGGAGGAGGACCGCTGTTATGAATACAATAGAACAGAGGTTCTCAAACTTGGTCCTCAGGACCAGTGGTGTCCCTCCCCGCGGTGACACCCGGTGCGGGGAGGGACGCCATGTGCGCGGCACCCGCCAAAATGGTGGTGTGGCCTTCGGGAGGGGTTGTGTCGGGGGCATGGCCTCGCAGGTCAAACCTTCGGGAGAGGCATGGCCTCGTGGCGCGAACCCGGCCCATGGTAGCGGTAAACAAAATGTTTGATACATTATGTATCAATGGGGTGGTGTCGGTGGGGGGGTGCAGGAGGTGCAGGCATGGGCAGTGCCGGCTCCTTCATTGACAGGAGCTGAGTGCTGCACTTAATGCTATAGTGCAGCACCCGGCTCCTGTCACTGAAGGGGAGCCTGCACCTTGGTGTCACCCCTTGGCGGGTGACACTCGGGTGCGGGCCACACCTGCCGCACCCACCTTGTGACGCCACTGCTCAGGGAATTGGTATGAAATACCGCTGGCCGCATGGCCGGCGGGTCGATTCCCGTCAGCGGCAGCCCAACAGGAGCAGAGTGCGACGCAGCGGAAGCCCGACAGCGCTGGAAATCTCGATCGTGGATAGGTAAGTATCCACTAACCTAACCTAAACCCCCTAACCCTAACACTCCTTAGGGGTGCCTAACCCTAACTTCCCCCCAGGTGCCTAACCCTAATCCCCCCTCTAAGTGCCTAACCCTAACCACCCCCTTCCCCGCTACCTAAACCTTAGTCCCCCGGGGGGTTGCCTAACCCTAAGTCCCCTCCGGAGGTGCCTAACCCTCCCTCCCCCTAGCCCAACCCTCCCGGTGGGGAGCCTAACCCTAAGTCCCCCCCGGGAGCCCTAATCCTAACCCTCCCCCCCCCCGGCAGCTCTCCGCTCACGGCTCCCGGTATCACTACGATCGTGATGCCGGGTGCCGGTCTCCCGGCGTCGGGGAAATGCGGGCGTCTACATCTAGATGCCCGGCATTTCACCCTTGCCGGGATAAGACAATCGGGAAGCCGGCTGCCGGTATATAGGCAGTCGGCTTCCCGATTGCTTCCCCTGCTCAGGACCCCAAACAGATCATGTTTTGCAGGTCTCCTGGCAGGTGCATAGATGTATTTATTATTCACTGACACATTTTAAAAGATCCACAGGTGGAGCTAATTATATCAATTGTGATTCTGTGAGGAGACCTGGAAAACATGCACTGTTTGAGGTTCTGAGGACAGAGTTTGAGAACCTGCGCATTATAACAGTGGTTCTCAACTCCAGTCCTCAAGTACCTACAAAAGGTCATATTTTCTGGATTACTTTAATCATGCACAGGAGAGTTAATCTATTTTGCTGGGTCAGAAATTATCCCACCTGCTTACACAGACAGAAATCTTCAATACATGACCTGCAGGGGGGAACTTGAGCATTATACAACCAACACCCTGTGTATAATAGTCATGAGTTTGTGTGGTGTTTTTAGTGTATGATATATTTACAGATTGTATTAGTCAGCAATGAAGGGTTGTTTGAAAGATTTTCCATGAATGTTCTATCAAGAGGACATAGGGCCTAATTCAGACCCACTCGCGAGCGGCTGTCCGCTCGCAAGTGGGTCGATGTTATGGACTGAGCATGCGCACGACGGAGGGAGCTCCGTCGTGCGCATGCGCCAGACGCGACGAGCGAAGGAAAGTCCTTCGCTCGTTGTGTCCGATCAAAGGGGGCGTGCTGTCAATGTTGATTGACAGCACGCCCCCTTTGGTGGGCATGCAGGGGGCGTGCCTCCCTGACGGGGGCGTGCCCACGGGAATGCCTCCCGTCAGAAGCCAGCCCACTGACATCCCTAGTGATGTCAGTGGGAGTGATTTTGGCTCTGATAGAGCCAAAATCACTCCGGAGCTTGCGGTTGAAAACCTCAACCGCAGGCTCCGGCTCGCAAATTCGATGGTCGCGATGGTCTCGACCATCGCGACCATCACAATGCACACTCGTATAGCCTGTGGGTGGTGACCCACAGCTATACGAGCGTCCAGGAGGACGCTCCATGAAAATGGAGCCCGGCCCTCATTCAGAGCGTGCGCTCTGCTCAGAGCGTACGGCTCTGAATGAGGGCCATAGTTTGCACTAAACTTTTGGCAAGTCTGAAAGGGGGGCTAGAAAGATTCAGGTGATAATTGTGCTAAAGTGGTTTGTTTGGTGACATAAACAAAAAAGATAGTTCAAAGCGCTGTCAGATGTCTGAATTTAGTTAATAAAAAGTTGTAGGAAAGTTTATTTAAATTACATAACAATTACATCAACATAAAACATATAATACAATAAATAAAATTTCAATTATAACAAAAAATCAGCCATGATTAATATATGTCTGCAAGTTTCCCCAGTTTCCCATAATAACATCTGATACGCTACATGTCTCCAAACACCAAAGAAATCTGGTGCTACACCTCCTAGGTCAATACGATATACAAACTAGTTATGACTGCTGCCTGAGAAACAAAAGTGGGAGATATATCCACCCACCAAATGGAATAAACAAAAAAGATTGTTCAAAGCACTGTCAGATGTCTGAATTTTAATTAATAATAAAAGTTGTAGAAAACTTGATATAAATAATTACATAGCAATTACATCAACATATAATACAATAAAATTAAGTTTCACTTAACAAAAATCAGTCATGATTAAAAAAGGAAAAAGAAAAGAAAGAACTGTTGGGCACATTATTGACAGGTAGTTGAGTCCAAAAAAAGACATCCACTTATATGTATAAATTGTGTCCACAGCATTTCTTTGATTGTTAAAATTGACACATTTTGGATTTAATAAGATACTTTGTATAGAAGGATATCTGACAAGCTGGAAATGCTGAAAATCTCCAAAAATGTAATTCAGTTGTCATTATCTCTGAAATAATGACATGTGGGAGATGGTAACTGTTAATTTTTGTATCTAATACAGGATTTATTGTATCCAAAGTAAAACATTTTCACAAATAATATATCTGATGTCATAAAAAATAACGGAACATTGATACAGTCTGCCACTTTACAGGTCTCCTGTTTCTCCCACAGTACTGCACTTAATACAAAAAGAATCAAATGACTGTTTTAGCTTTCACCGTCGTTGCTTCTGATTCGCAGCAAACATTTTGCACAGTCGCAGGATTTACTCTCTAAATCCTGTATTAGATACAAAAACGGACAGTTACCATCTCCCACATGTCATTATTTCAGAGATAATGACGACTGAATGAGAGTCTGCACTACTAATTGGATATTTTCAGCATATCCAGCTTGTCAGATATCCTTCTATACAAAGGGGTAAATTTATCAAAGGTCAATTTGAAGAGTGATTTAGCTCTTCTCAAACCGACTCAAATCAAATGTGGCAAAACCAGTGATTTTGCCAGATTTACAATTATTCGATTTGTTTTGCGATTTGCAAAACAAATTCGATTTGAGTCGGTTTTGAACAGTTATTTGCTGTTCAATTTGGTATGTACAAATCAAACGGCAAATCACACTTCAAAACGAACTGCAAATCCCCGACAGCATAGAACTGCTTCATGCTTTCACTTTCAGCATGAGCAGTTAGTTCTCACACAGATACATGCAGACATCAGTGAGATGCCTGCTCGTACTGTATCTGACTGTAAAAAGTAAATAAAGAGTTAAAACAAAAAAAATGATGTGAGGTCCCCCCCAAAACAGACCTAGCCCCGGACTGTTCAAACCCAGTTCTGGATACAGGGTCAAAATTGTGTAGGGTCTCCCTGTGCTCAGTACAACCAGCACTTGGCTATGGGAACCAGGGCAGGTTCTGGAATTACAGGGAAAAATTTGCATAGGATCTCCCTGTAATTCACAGAACGAGCCCTGGACCCTTTCTAACGGGGAACTGATGCCACAGACAGGGGAGCCCTGTCACCAGGCCCCTCAGCCGCAGCATCAGCCCTGACCGCTAGTCAGCCCAGGCCAGGGATCCCTGGGGAGTTGGAGACCCCTCCAATAATGGGGTCTCCCTCTCCAGGGCACCCCTAGCCTAGACTGATCACCCAAGGCTATCCCCGCAACCCCCGGGCGGTGGGTGGCGGATTGATTGTGTTAGTGTAGTGTAAAAATAGAAGAATAAAAACATTGTCTTTACAATAGAACTCCAGGTCCCAGCAAGCCTCCCCCCCCATGCTGGTACTTGGAGAACCACAAGTACCAGCATGCAGGGCATTCAGGGCCAACTGGGACCTGTAGTTCACATGTAAAGAAATGTTGAAAGAAACACACACCTTACACAGTACAAGTTTAATACATACATACATACACACTCACACAATACTCACCTATATTACCTCAAGTGGTCCCCTTGTCCAGTGGGCATCCATGGGTCTTCTTAAAATAACAAAACGATAAACGTGACCATCGTACTTAGCAATATTCATCCTAACCAGGATGAATATTCCTTCCCGAATGAAGCTCACAGACGCGGCTTCCTCTTTTGAAGGTCTGGGCCTGAGTGTTCATTGGCTGAGAGAGGTCAGGCGCCGCCTCTCAGCCAATGAACGGCTCCCTCCATTTAACTCAATGGTGGGAGCTGCAGGGTAACTAAAGTTTATCTTGCGGTTCCCACCATTGAGTTCAATGGAGGGAGCCATTCATTGGCTGAGAGGCGGCGCCTGACCTCCGGGTCTGACCAATGAACGCTCAGACCCGGACCTTCAAAGAAAGAAGCCGCGTCTGTGTGCTTCATTTGGGAAGGAATAATCATCCTTGTTAGGATGGTATTTGCTTAGTACGAGGGTTTCGTTTATCGTTTTGTTATTTTAACAACACCTTGGATGCCTACTGGACAAGGGGACCACTCGAGGTAATATAGGTGAGTATGTATTAAACTTATACTGTGTAATGTGTGTGTTTCTTTCAACATTTCTTTACAGGTGAACTACAGGTCTCAGTGGGCCCTTAATGCCCCGCTTGCTGGTACTTGTGATTCTCCAAGTACCAGCATTGCGGGGGAGGCTTGCTGGGGGTACACAGTTGGGAAGCCGGCGGACCTAATCCCGACAGCCGGCTTCCCGACTGCTTAATCCCGGCGAGGGTTAAATGACAGGCATCTAACTCTAGACACCTGTCATTTTACCGATGCCGGGAGACCGGCACCCGGCATCCCGATCGAAGTGATGCCGAGTGCGGACCGCCATGCGGGGGGGTTGGTTAAGTTAGGGGCTCCCTGGGGGGACTTAGGGTTAGGCACCCCCCCTTGGAGGTTAGGGTTAGGCTAAGGGGAGGGATAGGTTTAGGCACCCCCGGGTGGACTTAGGTTTATGCGGCGGGGAAGGGGGGTTAGGTTTAGGCACGTAGAGGGGGGGGATTAGGGTTAGGCACTGGGGGGAAGGTTAGGATTAGGCACCCCTAAGGGAGGGTTAGGGGGTAGAATAGGTTAGTGAATACTTACCTGGGGACGATCGGGATTTTCATCCTTGTCAGGCTGCTGCTGTCGGGATTTGAACTGCCGGCCAGGGGTCCGGCGGTAAATCATACCGATTCCCTTGCTGGGACCTGCAGTTCTACTATAAAGACAATGTTTATATTTTTCTATTCTTACACTACACTAACACAATCAACCCGCCACCCACCGCTCAGCGGTGGCAGGGATAGCCCCGGGCTATCAGCATAGGCTAAGGGTGCCCTGGAAAGGGAGACCCCTTTATTGGAGGGGTCTCCAACTCCCCAGGAATCCCTGGCCTGGGCTGACTAGTGGTCAGGGCTGATGCTATGGCTGGAGGTCCCGGTGATAGGGCTCCTCTGGCTGTGGCATCAGTCCCCTGTTAGAAAGGGTCCAGGGCTGGTTCTGTGAATTACAGAGATACCCTACGCAATTTTTCCCTGTAATTCCAGAACCAGCCCTGGTTCCCATAGCCCAGTGCTAGTTGTACTGAGTACAGGGAGACCCTACGTAATTTTTTCCCTGTTCTTAGTCAACCAGAACTGGGTTTGAACAATCCGGGGCTGGTTCTGTTTTGGGGAGACCTCACGTAAAAAAATTTTTTTACTTTTAACTGTTTAATTACTTTTTACAGTCAGATACATGCAGGCATCTCACTGATGTCTGCATGTATCTGTGTCAATCTGACCTGCTCATGCTCAAATCGAAGCATGAAGCAGGTCTATTCATTTGGTGATTTGAAGTTCGATTTGAAGTCCGATTTTGAGGTCGATTTCAAATCAAATGATAGTAAATAAGGGTTTTGTGTGATGTAAAAGTACCAATGTTTTTCTGATGTCCGATTTGAGGCCAATTTGACTAAAAATTTGATTTGACATTCGATTTTACATTTGATTTGGCCTTTAGTAAATACCCAAAAGCAGAATCGAATACAAATCGAATGAAAATCGCACCTCAAGTCACTCAAGATGCAAAATCGACCTTTGATAAATTTACCCCAAAGTATCTTATTAAACCCAAGATGTGTAAATTTTAACAATCAAAGAAATGCTGTGGACACAATTTATACATACAAATGGATATCTGTATTATAGTCTATTTTTGGACTCAACTACCTGGCAATATAGTACCCAACAGTTCTTTCTTTTCTTTTTCCTTCATGACTGATTTTTTGTTAAGTTAAATTTAATTATTTTATTGTATTGTATGTTTTATGTTGGTGTAATTGTGATGTAATTATTTAAATCAAGTTTTCTACAACTTTTTTTATTAATTAAAATTCAGACATCTGACAGCGCTTTGAGCTATCTTTGTTGTTTATTCCATTTGGTGGGTGGATATATTTCCCACTTTTGTTTCTCAGGCAGCAGTCAGAACTAGTCTGTTTATCGTATTCACCTAGGAGGTGTAGCACCAGATTTCTTTGGTGTTTGGAGACATATAGCGTATCAGATGTTATAGTGGGAAACTGGGGAAAGGAATTGATTGGACAATTAACTAACCTAAACCATGTTACACAATGGATACATTTATCCTGAAATAAAGCATTTGGAAATGCTTCCTCTAGAAATCCTGCATTTCCCCCTGCCACCAGCGAGTATTTCGACAGGCAGCATGGCAGTATGAAACCCTTCCAATTTCCATTCCACAAAACTGTTTGTGTGCGCACATGGTATTCATTAGTATTGCTGTCATATTTATATATTACCTAATGCCCCTTTCAGATATAAAATCCTGGCTTCAACCTGGGTGTCACGATCCGGTGCAAGTGTTCCTCCGGAGGACGGTGAGCTGGGAGGTGCGCGTGACTAGGGAAGTGACTGGACTAGGTCTCCTAGTTGCGGCCAAACCCAGGTTTGGCTAGACCTGCCCAGAGGCGTGGAGTCTAACTCACTTGGTAGTTTTCTCCTGTGACCCCCTTCAATTGGGATTTGGTTTTCTGCTGCACCAAGTGAGCAGGTCGCGGCCCTCTGGACAGATACCTGGGAATGGCAGAAGACCGGAAACTATATTACATGAAGTTATTGCTAGAACACTGGAGATAAACTAGAACACAATTAGAAATCCTGATCACCGGCTTGCATGAGATTACTGAGAAATGTTCTGAGAATCGCTGAGAAAACCAGGAACTGATTAGCACAGCAGCTCAGGGAGATGTGGACACTGGCAGGTACTGGAGTTTGCTAAATATGCAGGTGCTGGCTGCACAGACAAACACAGAGCAGAATGGACAAATGCTTATTCTGGGAAAACTAGAAATGCTGGTGCTGGACAAAGGCAAAATACTGGGAGAGCTAGAAATGCTGGTACTGGACAAAGGTAAATACTGGGAGAGTGCTGGGAGGTCCAGCTGTAAGCTAACTAGTGATTAGCACAGTGAGACACAGAGAGGTAGACAGGCTGGGAATACTAAAAGATGCAGCTGGGAGCTAACAGTAATAGCAGGTAATCTGACACCTCAGTGACACAGGGTGATAGCCACAGAACTAACAGCACTTAACAAGACACATAGACATGGAAAACATGAAAGACAGGATACTGGGAGAGAACTGATCTCTCAGACTGAGAATAGCATGGAAGCTAATACAGGAAACTGGAGAACTGTGAGCAGGCTGAAGCAACACGCTGAAGGATTTAGCACAGAGCAACAGTGGGAGTATCACAGGCACTGGATTAACGAAGTTGAACAGCATCTTCCTGAAGTTCTGGGGGTGGATTTATACCCAGGTGTAGCAGATTATTGGAGCACAGCATCAGCTGACTGAGATCATGCTACCATTGGTTAGGAGGACTGTCACATGAGAGGAACTTTCATGGCGGTGCCCATGATGGGAACTCCGATCCCCAAAACACACAGCTGACCATGGAAGTCCGCAAAAGCACCTAAGGTAGAATACTCAGCATCTCACCCCTCACTGCACCAGGCGTCTGACCACAAGGAAGTCAGGGGAAGCCGGCACGGAGGTAAGAGATAGACGATCCTAGGCTGAACCCTGACACTGGGTCGAACCCAGGTCACCAAAGCACAGGTTGAAGCCAGGATACCCCTTTCACACAAAGGGAGATGACCCGGGTTATTCCCGGGTTGTATCCCTTCACACCCGACCCGAGTCTTTCAGCATTCAGTGGGCACTTGGAGATGATCTCACCTCCAAGTGCCACTGTCTCCCGGCCAATCAGCTTGTTTAAGGCACGACCCGGGTCTAAAAGACCCGGGTAGCACCTTTTACACTAGAGCCAGGCTGTCTACCCGGGTTGCAAGTCCCGGGAAAAACCCTGCAAGCTAACAGGGTCGCAGACCTGGGACTGACAACCCGGGTAGCGCATTTTCAGACTTGCGCCAGACCCAGGTTGATGTGCATTCATGCGCAAAAACCCGGGATTTTGGCATAAGTCTGAAAGGAGTATTACTTTCACGTTCTAGTGTGTGTTTGAGTATCAATGTAAGAGTTCAACCAGAGTTTTGAAAGGGCACTATATTTTAATTTCTCCTGGGCACCATTAACCTTAGTTACGCCACTGTTTACTAATGGAAAATTTGACTAGAAATCGCAAAACAAAAAACCAGACTTTAGATAGCAAAAGATCAATGGAGCAATCCATGATTATATAAAATAGACACACAGAAATCCTGAATTTACTAACCATTGGCTTTGTAACCATGATAGAAGCATAGAAACATCACAGCTGATAGCCCCCCCCCCCCCCCCCACACACACACACACACACAAATCCACAACAAGCCCTGGATCTCTAAGTCAGGGCTGGCATTGAAAGATCAAGGAAAAACAGCCAATTGGGGGGGAAGGGGGTGAAACTATAACAAGGAGACAAACAGTAAGGGGGTGCCCTGCTATAACAATAACCAGCTCAAGACTAGAAGTCAGGACTCTCAAAAAAACTGGGGTCCCCCTCCCAAGGGATAACCAATGTGGTATGTGCAAGTAATGGTAATACTGAAAAATTGGGCCTGATGGACGTTATTGTACAGCTGCTGGGACTTAGGGCCTGATTCAGAGCCGGTCGCTATTTGCGGTCGTTCGTTCAACAAAAAGGGGTGGCTATCAAATGAACCATTCGCTCTTTGCGGTCTGTTGACGCCTCTATGTCTGAACGAGCGAACAAAACTTGCGGTTGTAATTTTGAAAAAGAGTACATCGAACAGCGTATGAACTGCTCGCTATTCTTGTGGCTGGTGTTTGCTACCACAAATTTGCGAGCAGTTCTGGCTATAAAATAATCTAGTGACGTGGTCAATCACGCTCCAGTATTAATTATGCACACCCTTAAAACGCCTGTTTTGACCTTTAAGCACGCCTGCGTTCTGCTTTCCACTCCCCGTTTTCAAGCACCTTCCCCTGTTACCACCCACTTACGCCTCCTTCTGTCACTCAAATTAGCAGGCATTCGCTATTTAGCGAACAAACGATTTTCGGCCACACTGACTGGTTCGCGCATGCGTATTACGATCCGTACGCATGCACAGTTGGGCAAACATGGCTCGGAGCGAACGAGCGGCCGCTTACGAGCGGCTCTGAATCAGGCCCTTAGTACACTGTGCAATAATATGCTAATACCACAGGGGGCGTCTTGTGTAAATAGACGCCTTCTGACAGATTCTCTGAATTCTGTGTCTGAAGATGCAGCATTAGATTGTCTGCGTGAACATTGGTCATCTGAGTAATCCCCAAGTTACTTAGGATGGTTGGTGTTTTCACACTGCCACAACCAGTGAAGCTGCAATGGAAGAGACAGACCCTGGCCTTTGCACACATAAAAATGGAGCTGACAAGCCCTCATTTTCAATAATACTGGCTGTTGTCACCCTATCCTTGCCCCATACTTGCCTACATGGTATTTCTCTTTTGCGTGAGACTTGGGGAGAGTAGAAAGATCGGGTCGTTATGGGGGCGGGGCCTGACATTTTGTGTCATTAGGCCCCGCCCCCTTCACGGCAAATTGCTGCTATTGGCATAAATTTGCATAAGGGGCGGGGCTAAATGACGCGATTCATGCAGAATCACGTAATTAAGCCCCGCCCCCTACACAGAGATCCGCGATTGCTGCGGAAGTTCTCCCCATTCTGCCCACTTCGCTAGGAAGTGGGCAGAAAGCAGGAGAAATGCCTACCCTTCCGGGGGTGCGGGGGGTTACCCGAAAAATCGGGAGCCTCCCGCGAAAACCGGGAGGGTAGGCATGTATGCCTTGCCCCCAAATAGCTGCAGCATGCATCAGAATGAGATCTGCACATGTGTAGTGTGGCATCTGCACGTGCGCAGATCTCTCACCATCGGAGATGTATGTAAGCATCGGGCTTGCGTACATCTCTGAATCTGTCCCATTGTTCTGTACAGGTGGACTACAAGTCTCAGCAAGCCTGCCTGGCATGATGGCACTAATAGAACCACAAGTGACAGCTAGCCCAGACATTAAGGACCTTCTGGCGCCTTTAGTCTGCCTGTAAAAAAATTATTAAAAAAACACAAGACACTACATATAGAATCCATTTATTTAAAATAATAATAATAAAAAAAAAACTCCCCCACATCTCTCTTTCACCAATGTAATACTCACAAAATCCATGGATTAGATCCTCTTTGTTCCATGTAGCATCCACAATTATTTTCAAAGCAAAGAAATTTGAACTGTCACCCTTTGCAGGGTCCTGGAGCTGAGTGATAGGTTACTCCCAGTCACTCCATTAAAATGAATGGGGAAGCACAGATTGACTGAGAGCCTGAGAATAGTTTCCATGGCAGTGCCAGCTCTCAGCCAGTCAGCCCTTCTCCTATCATTTCAATCAGTGATGTGCGCTGACCCTTGTGTTTTGATTGTACCTGTAAATTATTCTTTAGTCTTGTTTTGGTTTTGCCAAAACCAACCTCACTTCTTTTGATTTTGGACCTGTTTTTTTTTCCACAAAATTGCTGAAAACAGCTAAAATCACGTAATGTGGGTCTGTTTTTGTTCCAACATTATTATTAACCACAATAACATTAATTTGCAGTCATTTCCAGACAATTTTGAACACTTCACAGCTCACAATATTGTTCACCACTATTGTCCAAAGGCTGACTTGCTAAACTTAGCAAGAGAAGCTGCACAAACACATTTCAGTTTAAAAGACTGTAGCACATCTATGAAACATTGACACACAGCAGTGGTAGACAGGATGGCAGTTTAAAAAACTATACGACCCCATAGAAAACCAAGAATGTTTTCATTAATCAATAACTAGATCAGAGGTCAGAGAGCAGTACAGGGAGATGGAATATGTATGTATTGGAAGGCATGTAAAGGATTGATTTAAGAAAATAAAATTTAAAGCAATAGAAGAATACAATGCTAATGTCCAAGGATTCCTCAGAAATGTTGAAAGAGAAGCCAATACAATTAATAGTTACACCGCAGAGCTGCAAACTCCAAAACAGCCTTTCTTGCACTAACAAATATTAGAGGCTGACCTGCTGACCATACTACCCTACCCCTCCTCCTTCTTAAATGGGTAACACAGCCCTGTAGTATATCAATGAGGTACACCAGAGAATCTGAGGGGTATATTTACTAAAGTGTGGGTTTTTAGAAGTGGAGATGTTGCCCATAGCAACCAATCAGATTGTAGCTATTATCTTATAGGAGGCGCTAGATAAATTTTAAGTAGAATCGTATTGGTTGCTATGGGCAACATCTCCACTTATAAAATCTGCACATTAGTAAATATACCCCTGAGTATGAGGCATAATACCATGTTATTTCTCCTAAATCTAGTCCACAAACAGATTTTCATCTTATTCATTATCTAAAAGCTTGCAAGCATTTCTGTTGACTGTTGTGAATAATCTATTAAAAAAATTTGTGCATATTACTGAATAATACTAAATATGTACCATAATTCTGTTAATTGTTTTTTTGTGAGTCACCACATTATTTCTGGTTACTAATCTGTTGCTAATTAGTAATCAATTAGAGCAATAACTAATAAAAATGTTTGTCTATGCAGAAAAGACTGTCTCCAGTGCCCCTCAAAAATTCTGCCCATAATGAAAATAATAGTGGTGCAAGATGGGATTGTCCTTGGGCTCTCCCACCCACCCTTATGACATGCACAGTTTAACAAACCAAGCATGTCAGTAACAGGGCTGCCACTTTTGTGGCTAAAGTCTTTTGTTTGTTTGGACCCCCACAAAACAATTTTTTGGAAGGACTACCTCTGATCATTAATGAGGAGGTTGATGATGAGGTTGTTGGCAGTGTAGATTGCATGTGCTGGTGGAAACTGCTGGTAGCAGATCCTGGACTGCTTGTTATTATTTTACAAATTATTATAATTTTGTTAAATAAGTTGCATGAACTTGCAGCAAATGACATAACAGGGAAGAGGTGCATAGATGTAAAAGTCCTTGCTTCTACTAACTTTAGCCTCTGAAATGGTACAGAAATGGTACAGAAGATGTCAGGATTTGGGTTAAAAAAATTCCACACCCAAGAAGTGGCTTTTCTGCCCAGGCATGACAATGACATTCTTTATATCATGAGCAAGAACTGCTGCCACTACTAGTGTCAGATAGTACACAAATATCCCCCTCATTCTCCTGTTGCATTTCCACACTAGCGTTCTCAATTTCTATTATATTACCATCTTTACTTGTGCTGCTCATCCCCACATTTGCAGAAGGTGCAGATATTCAGAAATGTCAGACTCACACATAGTACTCATGAACACCCTTAGACTCTCCTGTTTTTCAGCCTCAGTTTTTTTTTCTGCACTGATTTGCCTGTTTTAATTTTGACAACCCTTCTAGACTTCAAGGATTAGAAGGTGTTGCATCGTCATGTGAGGTTACAGAAGAAGATGCCTGACTGACAGCAGTTGAAGAACTACCAGTCAATAATATAGGCCAAAGCTTGAGCTTTTCTTTGCCACTGCATGTAGCATGTGGGCAATTTAGTATTTTTAAACCGTAAACTTTCCCTTTATTATTAGAGGTGATTTTTTTTTTCTTTAACATTGTACAATATTGTTTTGATTTCAGGTGCCCTTTCTTAAACCCTCTATGCCCTTGAGCCCTAGCTTTAGTACACTACAGACTAGTCCCAACACCCTCTTCTGCAGTCAGCCCAACAATGCAGTGCCTGTAGTACAGTGTCCCTCGATCTACATTGAGAAATGGCACCAGATCATGGGGAGAGAATTTTATATACACTAGAATACAAAACACATGAGATCTGGCGCTAGGAAGATGACATTTTGCCTAGTTTGTGGATCTGAATATGGCGGGGAAGATCTGAGCGGGGACTCTGGTCCCATAAGTTCCTGAAAACTGAACCCATTTGTCTCTAATTTCAATGGAGTGACAGAAGCATAGGGACCCTGCAAAAGGTGTCTGTTCATTGTTGTTTTGTTTTGAAAAAAATTGTGGATGCTACTGTACATGAAACAAAGAGGATTTATTCATGTATTTTGTGAGTATTAAATTAGTGAAAGAGGGATGTGTGGGCAGCCTGGTGACAGGCGGGAATTAAGGGTACACCCATACTGGGTCCAGAGGGGCCCTGAGGCCCAGATAGGCACAAAACATGGCCACGGACGGCGGACTCACTGTTCCACCTGTGGCCACTGGGACCCATAGCTGCCACCCAGTGGCTGGTCCCTTGTAGCCTGGCCCGGGCAGTGCTGGGCCGGGCATGACCTTTAAGTCAGCAATGCGGTGGTGTAACCTTATAGTAAGGTGATGGGGACTGCAGATGGAAGAAGGTGAAGGGGAAGAGGAAGGTGATAGGGACTGATGATGGGAGAAGGTGATATGGGCTGGAAGATGGTGATGGGGGCTGGGGATGGACAAAGGTGAAGGGGAGGGAGGAAGGTGATGGGGCTGGGGATAGAGGATGGTGAAGAGGACAGAGAAAGGTGAAGGGGACTGGGGAGGCAGGTGATGGAGGAAGGTGATGGGGCAGAGGAACGTGATGGTTTGGGGATGGAGGAAGGTGAAGGGGCAGAGGAATGTGATGGGGGCTGGGAGCAGAAGGTGATAGGGGCTGGGGACAAAAGAAGGTGAAGGGGGCTGGGGACGCAGGTGATAGAGGAAGGGTGATGGGCAGAGGAAGGTGATAGGGGCTGGGGACAGAGGAAGGTGATGGAGCTGGGGATAGAAGAAGATGTAGGTGGCAGAAGGTGATAGGGGCTGGGGACAGAGGAAGGTGAAGGGGGCTGGGGGCAGAGGAAGGTGAAGGGGGCTGGGAACACAAGTGATGGAGAAAGGTGATGGGGCTGATTAATGTGATGGGCTGGGTGCAAAGGAAAGTGATTGGGCTGGGGACGAAGAAAGTGATGGGGGCTTCTGGGCTGATGATGGTGATAATAGATTGAATATGAGGAAGGTGATGAGGGGCTGAGGAATGAGGATGGCTGGCTGCAGACATCATCCCTCCTACCCCTAAGGCATCCACAGCACTGTCATCAAGAAGACCTTGCAAGAGACGGCAGACAAGATTTACAGCCTGTATCATTAGCAGTGGCGTAACTAGGGTATTTGGAGCCCAGGGCAAATTTGAAAACGGAGCCCCCCCCATGTGCGCGCAACATGCCACACCCCTTTATTTTCAAACTGAACATTCCTATCCATATGCACCTTAACCCCAGTAGTAACCCTTATACAGTACCCCCAGTATGCAGTTGTGGTCCCTCTCATGCAGGCCCATAGTAGTGCCCCTTATACAGTATCCCCAGTAGTGGTCCCTCTTATACAGCCCCCAATTAGTTCCCCTTACTCAGTACCCCCAGTAGTGGCCCCCCCAAATGCAGTGCCCCACGTAGTGTTCCCCCTTATGCAGTGCCCCCAGTAGCAGTCCCCACAATGCAGTGTGCCCAGTAGCGGTATCCCCTTATGCAGTGCCCTTTTATATAGTGCCCCCAGCAGTAGTCCCCCCCATGCAGTTTTCCCAGTAGTGGTCCCCTTATGCAGGCACCCTGTAGTGATCCCCCCTATCTAGTGGCCCCTGTAGTGGTCCCTGCAGTGCCCCTAGCAGTAAGCCCCTTATATAGTGCCCCCAGTAGTAGTGTCCCCCCTCCCATGCAGTGCCCCCAGTAGTGGTCCCCCTGATGCAGGCACCCAGTAGTGACCCCCCCCATCCAGTGGTCCCTGTAGTGGCCCTTCCTATTATTGCCCCCAGTAGTGGTCCCCCGAGTGCAGTGCCTCTAGTAATACTAGGCCCCTTTTAGAATGCCTCCAGTGGTGGTCCTCCTCCCAAGTAGTAGTCCCCAGTAGAGTAGCCCCCCCCCAGTAGAGGTCCTCCCAATGGCACCCCCAGTAGATGTCCCCCCCAGTAGTAGCCAACTCCTCCCCCGTTGTGCAGATAGGTTTAAAAATAAATAAATATATATAAAAATATACTTACCTGATTCCTGCACCTGTCCGCGATGCCGCTCCCGCCCTCCAGTCCGCCCGGGCTGGCGCTCAGCATTATGGGACTGACGTCCCGGCGGGCGGGCCATTACCGTGGCCGGCTGCGCCCCCCCCCCGCGCCGCCGATCCAACGTCGCCCAGGGCACGAACCCCGCTCGCCCTGCCCTAGTTACCCCACTGATCATTAGTGACAGAGAGATAGAGTGGTAAGTCATGGTGTATTTTTACTTTATTTTAAGGCTGGCATAATTTCAGTTAACATTATCATGCTTCACATATCACACATGCAGGGGAGGGATGTGCAGGAATGGGGGTTGTGGTGGTGAGTATGTGGGCCCCCCAGGGACATTAAATTTCTGTTGCCGGCCCTGTGTGTGTGGGAAAGCTTTTTTAATAAAAGTGTACAATATTCTGTATCTTTTGTTTATTTTAATATTTTCTTTAGCCATTAATGTCTGAGCATGCTGGCACGTGGTTCTGCAAGTGCTATCATGCCAGGGCGGACTTGCTTGGACTCCTGTAAAAAAACTATTTTATTTCACTATTTATTACCATTACCCCCACATACCTGCAGCAATTTGGGGAAGAGTCCAGGTTGATTGTACCATTTCGGGGGGGGGTCCCAAGTTTCCAAGGCATTACATCTCTGGGCTGACCAGTTGGTGGCTGATTACCATTATGGCATGTGGATCCCTTGCTGTTTTTATCCCTGCAATAGCATTACCCACCCTCCCTCAGCCCTAGTTGGTCCTGCCAGATGCTGGTTTTTGGAAAACCGAGGAAAACTCATGCCTCGGCGGGTGACACCCGGGTGCGGCCCGCAACCCCCTTGTGATGCAACTGCATAAAGGGAACAATCAGCCAGGTTTTAGATAGAAAAAAGATGGGTGTCTCTGGCACTTTGCAATAAACACTGATAAACATTGAATAGTAAATCCTGTATTTTTGGGCACCAATCTGCTGCCAATGTCCATTGGATTGTAATAGAAAGCAAACACGAATCTTAGTACAATTACCGCCTAGACCAGTGGGCCTAAAACTCAGTCTTCAAGGCAGCCTAACAGTCCAGGTTTTAAGGATATCCATAGTTAAGCACAGATTGCTAAATCAAATTGACTGAGGGACACCCATGTCTATGCAGAGCCGTAACTAGACTTTTTGGTGCCCTGTACCAGAAAGAGCATTGGCGCACTTACCTATTTTTCAAATGGGGACAAAACGCACCCGAAAAAGGGGCATGACCTCATGGGGAAGAGTCATGTGGGGGCCAGGAGCTGGGTATAAAATAAGATAAAGCTACAAGTGAGAATGATTATAAACAGAAAATTGAAAGGCTCGAACAGCGCCCCCCTGCCCTGCGGTGCCCTGGGCGGTGGCACAGGTCCCACTACCCTAGTTACCCAAGACTAATCTCTGCTTGTGCACTCAGTTCCCTTGTCAGGCAGTGAAAAAAAAGGGTCTCATTGTAGAAACTATAAGAAGAACCTTATCCTCCAACTTTGACAACTAAAAGAACACTGAAAGACTTAACAGGACAACTAAAGCATTATTGAACTATTATTAACAAATTGTGTTTGGCGCAGCTGAAGACCGCCCAATCCAGATAATTTTTTGTTCCTGACCTGGCAAAGGACTTTACTTGGGGAAGCAGCCTATACTAATATATAGAATTTATTGAATTATTTAGTATAATTTTACTATATATTTAGCGTATTGTAGGCATTGTGTTATACATATATATATATATATACACATATACAGTACATCTAAAGTGCCGCCCATCCACTTGCTATAAGCAGTATATATATATATATATATATATATATATATATACAGTCAGGTGCATAAATATTGGGCATTGACAGAATTTTCATATTTTGGCCTCTATTCACCACCACAATGGCTTTGAAATTAAACAAACTAGATGTGCTTTAACTGCAGACTTTCAGATTTCATTTGAGGGTAATTACATCCAAATCAGGTGAACGGTGTAGGAATTACACCGGTTTCTATATGTGCCTCCCACTTTTTAAGGGGCCAAAAGTAATGGGACAAACAAAACAATCCTGAATCTAACTTTCACTTTTTAATATTTTGTTGCAAATCCTTTGCAGGCAATTACAGCCTGAAGTCTGGAACGCATAGACATCACCAGACGCTGGGTTTCATCCCTGGTGATGCTCTGCCAGGCCTCTACTGCAAATGTCTTCAGTTCCTGCTTGTTCTTGGGGCATTTTCCCTTCAGTTTTATCTTCATCAAGTGAAATGCATGCTCAATCGGATTCAGGTAAGGGGATTCACTTGGCCATTGCATAACATTCCACTTTTTAGCCTATAAAAACTCTTTGGTTGCTTTTGCAGTATGCTTCGGGTCATTGTCCATCTGCACTGTGAAGCGCCGTCCAATGAGTTCTGAAGCATTTGACTGAATATGAGCATATAATATTGCCCGAAACACTTCAGAATTCATTCTGCTGCTTTTGTCAGCAGTCACATCATCAGTAAATACAAGGGAACCAGTTCCATTGGCAGCCATACATGCCCACGCCATGACATTACCACCACCATGCTTCACTGATGAGGTAGTATGTTTTGGATCATGAGCAGTTCCTTTCCTTCTCCATACTCTTCTCTTCCCATCACTCTGGTACAAGTTAATCTTTGTCTCATCTGTCCATAGGATGTTGTTCCAGAACTGTAATGGCTGTTTTAGATGTTGTTTGGCAAACTCTAATCTGGTCTTCCTGTTTTTGTGGCTCACCAATGGTTTACATCTTGTGGTGAACTCTCTATATTCACTCTTGTGAAGTCTTCTCTTGATTGTTGACTTTGACACATATACACCTACCTCCTGGAGAGTGTTCTTGATTTGGCCAACTGTTGTGAAGGGGTTTTTCTTCACCAGGGAAATAATTCCTCTGTCATCCACCACAGTTGTTTTCCGTGGTCTTCCGGGTCTTTTGGTGTTGCTGAGCTCTTCGGTGCGGTCTTTCTTTTTAAGAATGTTCCAAACAGTTGATTTGGCCACACCTAATGTTTTTGCTATCTCTCTGATGAGTTTGTTTTGATTTTTCAGCCTAATGATGGCTTGCTTCACTGATAGTGACAGCTCTTTGGATCTCATATTGAGAGTCGACAGCAACTGATTCCAAATGCAAATGTCACACCTAGAATCAACTCCAGACCTTTTACCTGCTTACTTGATAATGAAATAACGAGGGAATAGCCCACACATGTCCATGAAATAGCTTTTGAGTTGATAGTCCCATTACTTTTTGCCCCTTAAAAAGTGGGAGGCACATATAGAAACCGTTGTAATTCCTACACCGTTCACCTGATTTGGATGTAATTACCCTCAAATTAATTCTGCAAGTCTGCAGTTAAAGCACATCTTGTTTGTTTCATTTCAAAGCCATTGTGGTGGTGAATAGAGGCCAAAATATGAAAATTCTGTCAATGTCCCAATATTTTTGCACCTGACTGTATATATATAGTTAGTGCCCAGCTGGTCTAGGACTTATGTTTATGCTGGTGCTGACCAGTTTGTATGAGATTCCCAAACTTGTCTCCTGTTTCTACGGCTGCTGTGTGTAAAGAGTGAGTCCATTTACCCCTGGAGTGGGACCCCTATCACAACTGTGTCACATTATATATCATTCCCTCTAATGGCGGCACTGAGGAATTTTTGAAAAAAGACAACACAGCCATCATTAGGTCTAGACCTAATGATGGCTCTGTTGTCTTTATTCAAAAATCCCTGAGTGCCACCTTTAGAGGGGATGATATGTGCGGTGTATGCTTACACTAATATATATAATATGTTTTATATATATATATATATATATATATAATTGCAATGATGGGTGTGTTATTAGAGTGACATACAGGGGTGTTACTGAAAGTAGGTGCGTGCAGAGATGCTGAATCACTCACATTGGAGGACATAGGCCATACTTAGATGGATAATCTAGCAGACTGTGTGTCTAATGGTAATGTCTAACTGCAAAAGTGGGTGTCTCAGTCCTTGCACATTCGGACGGACGGCTGTGCACCATGCAAGGGGTTAGTAGCAGCCGCGACTGCGTCCAACTTAGAATCAGAATGAGGGAGCATCCCATTCCCTCAGCAGACCCCGCCCCTATCAGGGCTGCTTTCAAAAAATTCCTGGGCTGGTTTTCAATCCCAATCCGCCCCTGCAAGTGTCACATATTATATTAATCAGCACAGTCTCCTGATGAATCCTACAGATGTGCCCAGTTTCATTGTGGCTGATCGGTACACAAACGTGCGCACGCATCACGTCATGCAATTCCTTGTGGCTGCATTCAACATGCTACGCTATGGCGCTCACTGAGATCACACCATGCATTCCTATGGAGGCACAGTCTCGTATCCGCTTGTGGGCACGCGTATCGTGCTATGCATGGCACGATTCACCGCAAACAGTTTAGCTGGCATATCTGTAGTTGCATCACATTGTGATGCATTTTCGTGCAAAAAAGATGCCTGGCGCGAGTCATACAGGACCTAGCGCACCAAAAAGGTCAGTTTGCCATAACTGCAGCAAAGGTATATGAGGGCACATCTTTATACACCTGGACGTCCTATAGTCTCAGGAATAGGCTCACTCACCACCAAACTGTCAGAATTCGTAGATTTGACACTACAACCACTAGTAATCAAACAAAAAAGTTATTTAAGAGACAGACTCAAGTTTTGGAGATTCTGAACAAGACCACATGGAGAGAAGGCTACCTTTTGGTCACATACGATGTAAAATCTCTCTATACTTGCATTGACCACCAACAAGGTGTGGATGCCATAAAATCAATAATGGAACTTGAACTGGGAATTCCAGAAGAAAAGATCAAGTTTGTGATAGAAAGTATAACATTCATACTAACACACAACCATTTTTGGTTCAATGGCTCCCACTACAGACAGGTTCGCGGCACAGCTATAGGGACGAAATTTGCCCCTAGCTACGCGAACCTGTTCATGGCAAAGTGGGAGAATGATACCATATGGCACAATAACCCTTTCAATCAATACATATTGGTTTGGCAACGATATATAGATGATGTCTTTATGATCTGGAAAGGGGGTTTGGAAGAACTGCAAATGTTCAGTAAGTATATCAACGAAAATAATATCAATCTAGAGTTTACATCGACTTGGAGCAACAGCTCACTAGACTATCTAGATTTGACCATTTATATAGAACACGACACAATACAAACCAAGACTTTTACTAAACCAGTGGATATGCACAAATTCATTCCCCCAACAAGCAATCATCATAGGAATTGGATTAGAAGTATCCCAGGAGGCCAGTTCAAAAGAATACGATGTAATTGCTCAAAAATGGAAGTATTCGAAGAACAGACAGATCTTTTGAAAAACAAATTTATTAATCAACATTACGATCCGGAACTCTTAGAAACAGCACTCCTGGAAGCTAAAACAACAGAAAGAACAACTCTCCTTAAATACAAACCAAAAAGAAAGGAAAAAAAAGGACCCTTCTTCATCACGCAATTTAACAGTCAATTTAAAGATATAGAAAAAATCATTCGTAGACACTGGCATATCCTTCTAAAAGATGACATCCTGAAAGATCTCTTACAGAAGAAACCTCAATTCGTGTATAGAAGAGCACCAAATTTAAAACAGAGAATAACCACAAGTTATTTAAAGCCAATAAAAGAAAATAAAAGTATTAGGAACACCTGGATTGAAAAAAGGAATCCAGGATTTTACTACTGTAACAGATGCAAAGCATGTAAAATGACCGGAAAAAAACAGACTTCATCAGTGTGTGAGTTTACATCAAATATCACGGAAAAGCACTATAAGATTAAAGAAACCATGACTTGTGACACCCAAGGGGTGATTTATCTTCTGACTTGCCCTTGCGGCCTACAATATGTAGGCTGCACTAAAAGGAATCTCAATATAAGGATTAAGGAACATATTAACAACATCGAGAAGAAATTCGAGGCCCATAGTGTCTCCAACCATTATAAAAATGTTCATAATGGGGACCCAAGCACACTTCACTTTCATGCTATTAAAAAAATAAACAAACCCTGGAGGGGAGGGGATTATATAAAGTTAATGTCGCAAGAAGAATCAAAATGGATTCATGAACTCAAGACGCTCAAACCAAGAGGACTGAATATCGATTTTGAATTTACATATTTCCTTAAAGACTAAGACAAGAGGGCCCCAAGTAGTATCTAAGAGCATCACTAGTACGGGAATTTCCAATCTGGGAGATAAGGGACACATTAGAGGTCACTACTTACATACCACCCTGTCACCGCCCAACCACTTCCGAACTTGGAAGCTAAACAGGGTAGGGCCTGACAAGTAATGTGATGGGAGACCTCACATGAACATCAGGTTATGTAGTTCAACCTCAATATGATGTCATTTGCTCCCTAAATGTGGAAATACGATGCTAGAAGATAATCATCATGCAAGGGCCCTAAGAACCACAATTCAACTTCACCAATAAATAAATCAACTTCGCCAAGAAGAAAAAGGATGAACCAAATCAATTAGAAACATTTAACTAATAGAGAATCCATTAAAAGAGATATTAATATATATCTGAATCAGAAAAACTAATAGAGAATCCATTATAAGAAAAATAACATACATTAGAATTAGAAAATATATTACTTCACTATATCCATATAGGGAAGTTTATAATTCATAACTTCGCTTATCCCTAATAAAAAATCTTCTATGTTTTAATTTACCCCATTAGATCTTAGTGCCATTTCTCATCTTTACATATGTATGATAACCTACTATGTATCTATATGTAACATTTTTAGTCTCATTATGTAACACACTCATTCCAGGTTTTCTCATGTTATACAACTCACCACCGTCTTTATGTTGCTGCAGTGTGAGCAACGAATGAGTTAAATAGGAGGGTCTGAAAGCCCTACAAAAGGAAATCACTGACAAAGGACACGCACTCACAGCCCTGACGAAGCCCGCATTCTGATTGGACGGGCAAAACGCGTAGGCCACGCCCCCTGTACGGAACAATACCCGGAAGAGGGAAGCCGACGGTGACACAGACGTGCACGCACACCGCCGGTAACATCCCTCTACAGCGGCTGAAGGATTCCATCGCTCTGGCTGCTACCCCACGGGACCCACCCAAGACAGGTCTCTAACATCTCCAACGGGACCGGGATTTAACCGTAAGGAGGCAATACACGACACACCAGTAAGGAATGCTGACATTGCCTATACTGACACAGAGGTAGGAGGTGCATGCACCGACCAACGTTTTAAACCTTTTTTTGGAAACTGAACTCTGACATGTCTTTTTACATGACTATATACAGCAAGGATTTATGAGACATCCATTATTAAAAGACATTCTTGGATCTTTTATACAGCTGCTGCTATTAGCTTGGACTTTACTTATTATTTTATTTTATTTATTTATTATACCCACGCCACTTAACATACTTGTTTTTTTATTATAATTTTTTATAAAAGTTATATGCTGCATTATTATATGTTTCAATATCCATTTGTTTTCATTATTGTGATGTATCCACTCAATTAGGGTAACACTATACCATTGTTAATATAGCAATCCTGATCTAATTAGGATAATAGAATATCACCATTTTAATCAACTTTCATATTAATTTTTTTTTTTTTTTTTTGTTTTAACCCTAGTCCTGCCAGGATCATATTTTAACATACATGTAACCATCAATAAATTATTTTTGTTATCCCTTTTTACATACCATTATCTTCACTCTATTTTGCGCCCTATACGATCTCTAACATCTTTATACATTGTTTTATAATAAAAAAAACCGACTTCATAATTATGCCCTTAATATATTTTATTCTACAGTAATACGGTTTGTATTTTAATTAAATCCTCCTTTCACAAAACAATATATAAAAAAGTTAAATGCTATGAGATAGAAGCATAAAACAATACATAGAAAGAATGTGTTACCTGCTGTAGCTGAATGAACAGGTTTGTCCCCTTTTTGTCTGTGCAGTCTTGAGTTGTTCTCCTCCCTTTTTGCTCAACATTGCACTGTATGACTTTTAGGACATCACTTTCTCTCTCACTACAGTGACTGTGGACTGAACCTGTGCTGCTCGTTACTCAACTGTAGAGGTGAGTTCTACACAACTTAATTTAAACTGAAGAGCTATCAGCCATTCTAGACATCAGAGTTAAGGTGCGTACACAGTAGATGATAGAGGAATGAATGTACGATTACAACATAGTAATCGTACAATCGCTCATCTTCCCGTGCAGAGGGATAATGTGCCTACACTGAATGATATTTCATTCAGTGCAGGCACCCTCCCTCATTCCCGAACAGGCCCAACCTGCCATTATCGACAGGTTGGCCAGCATTTTCAGGCGATGATTGTTGTCGAAAACGACTAGCGGGAGCGTGCATCGCTGGTCATTTTTCGACATTATACTGCACGATTACTGAACAATTAATGAGCGATTGAACAATTCCGATGTCGTAATCATTCAATCGTTCATGTTAATCGCCCAGTGTGTACGCACCTTTCGGGCTTAAATATATCCTAATTTTAAAGGATAATCCTATGTTTCCTACTGGAATCCTTTCCATTGCAATTTTTTTTTTTTACTGGAATCAGAAAACCGATACACCTTAATTACACAGCTTATACTGTAAAATGATTTTCAACCAACATTGGGCCTGATTCAGCAAGGATCGCAGTTGCTTATACGCACGCAATCAGCCGATTGTTGCATACTAAGCATCCTTATGCATCACAGTGCGCATTCACGAGGCGGCCGCTGCGATCGCAGAGGATACGCAGAACCACGGTAGAGTGATTGACAGGAAGTGCCATTTGTAGGTGGTGACGGGGGTTGATCGGGTGAACAAAGGCGTGCCAGTGCATTGGGACGGTGTTGCATGGGCGTGCATAAATTAGCCAATGCGATACCATACGCAGCCTGAGGCCTCATAGCGTGCGCTGAAGTAAGCAATTCCTGAGTGAGGTCTGACCTGCCTTAACTCTGCGCATGGGTCCGATGTTACTCAGTGTTACCGATTATTTTGCTATGTTGCCCAAGTATACAGATTTGAGTAAGGGGAAGTGGACGTCCTTATGTTAGACTACGATCGCAAAGCGAATTGCAATTATTTACATATCACCGCTGATATTAGCAACTGCATTGCGTGCATATAAGCAGAATAGTGATCCATGCTGAATCAGACCAATTGTCCCTTTCCTAATCCTATGTCTTCTGTTTTGGAAAACACCCTCCCCCACCTGAGTTGTAATGTTTTTTTGTCCTAGCAATGATAGCTGGGAGCAGTTCTGATATAAACAATGTGTCTGTTAGAAACTGACACTAGGCTGTTTGAACTTGTTTACATCTCCTGGACAAGAACCATTATGACACTAGCTAGGGTCAGTTTTACAAAATTATGGAGAATGTTGCCCTGGAACCCCCAGCATTCTACTAGTTTGGATTTGTCAGGGAAAATTTTCATTTTGGATGATGTAAGCCACTAATATGGTAATTGGGAAACGGTCCTAAGAATTGCTTTCCTTAATTTAGCACACAAAAAAATGAGAAATACGGTGGCTAAACTTTTAGTGTTATGAGTTATTGGGTTTTTCTTTTGAAGTCTATAGTATAAGTAATGTAATTCTTAGTATTTTAGATTTTTCTTTAAGTTAAGGCTGAATATTGTGGGTCAAAATTAATCAAAAGAGTTTAAAAAAAAGTTTTTAATTATATAGTGTACATTCATGTATGTTCGTCAACTCTGTTGTGTTTTTGGGTGGTGGCTTGGACTGCACACCCTAATATTAAACATAATAAGAAGTGTTGCCATGCTGAGACTTGTAGAACAACACAGGTGCACACTCTGAGTACTAAGAACACTGATAGTCAATATAATCCTAATAAACTCTTGTTTGCCCATCGACCACGTCAAGGTGAACCCCATAAGCTGGGTCCATAACATCCCTACTACTAACACATTATATCAATTTATCCAGGACTTGCCTATCATAGTGCCCATTCTAATATGTAGACAGCAAATGTAGGAACCTGTGTAGATGATTAAAGGGCAGATGGCACCAAGCCCCCTCCCCCTTTTCTACCCTATTTGTGTATTTTGTACACTTGAAGGCTGAGACTCCTTCTGCTTAGTATTTGCATTAGAGATGAGCGGGTTCCAGTGGCAAACGCAGGATTTTGAAAGGGGGGTTTCCAAATAATTGGTTACAGACTCAATGACAAGAACGTCTAACCAGAATAAGCTTGCAACATACACTTTATTGTGTACTTCAAGTGTATTAATATAAATAACAATAAATAATATAAATAACAAGGCATCTGGGCATAAAGCTTGCTTATGCACAATGTGTAACAGTATGTATGAACAAAATTTAAACTACCAGTGCAATTTCAACATTTGAACTAAACGTAAAGTAATTTAATAGTACTTTAAATGTCAATATGTCCCAGTTCCATTCTACGGTTAAGGAGGCAAATAAACTCTGCCAGGACATGATCTATAGCAGGAGGGGTTTTATTATGTATATGGAGCAAAGCTAAACCATTCAGACGGCTTTGCCCCATAGTGCTGCGCAAATGGCTTTTTAGAAGCTTTAGAGAACTAAAGCTACACTCTGATTCACAGGTAGTGACTGGAAGTACACATAATATCTGAAGTAGGGTGTTTATATTGGGGTATGCCAGCTTACTAGCATGGCATAGAGATTCAAAAGGTGTGGAGGGAAGAATGGCAGTATCCTGAGCTTTCCAATGATTTTTCCATAGCATCAGCTCAGCATGGAATGTTCTTGGAGAAGGAAAATCATCCTCATACATATTAGTGAAATTAGTTATCATTTGGCTCTGATCTGCACTGTCTGTAACAATTACAGATGGAATGATGGTCAGTGCTGTCATGGCTTTTGTCTGATGATCAGAGAAGGTTGTCAAGATACGGGACAGTAATGACACGCCTGTAATAGATTTCAGGATTTTCTGCTGGCACATTGCTTCTATGGGTTTGATGACCACGGGTACGTGGGAGACTAGATGTTACTCCTCACATTAATCCTAGATCACTGGCTTTCTTAAAGAGCATGGCATGCTCATTATCAATATCCTGTCTGATTCCTGCCATTGTAACCTTTAGAACCTCAACTGCAGAACAGGCCTTCACAATGTCATTTGCTTTAGCTTGTAGTAAGACTGTAAGTCCTTTAACAAACGACATACAGTGCTGTACTACTACTAAAGTAATGATGTAGTCAAAACTAAAGTAGTCAAAGTAAGGTGCAGAGATTTGGCATCAACCACACTATCTTTGCTCCAGGATGCTGGATTTTCTGATGGTGGACTATAAATGTCCACAAAACATTTCACTATTGCAGGATACAAGTCAAGGAAGGTCTCCAGTGCATGATGCCGTTCTATCCAATGGGTCCTGCACAGAGACTTCAACCTTTTTCTTGTAGCTTCTGGGCACTCGCTAGAAATAGCAGCCTCAAGAGCAGTTTGGCGTTTTGGGTGAGAGTCAAAAAAGTGTGTACTCGATCCACAGCACCAAACATATTGCTCACCATGGAAATATTAGAAGCTGCCATGATGGCTAGGTTTAAAACATGGGAGCAGCAATGGGTATAGACCGCCTTTGGGTACTGCCGAGATATAATTGCAGTAGCACCTTTCACCTTCCCTGCCATTGACCCTGCACCGTCATATGCCTGACCACGAAGTTTGTTCACAGTAAGTCCGGCCATATTAATGCCTGTGAGGATTTGTTGTGCAATATTTTGCCCAGTGACCCCCTCGCTGCATTCTATATATCTTAGGAACTTCTCTCTAATTAAACCTTCTTTACTGACAAATCGAACGACAAGAGCTAGTTGTTCTTTATTGCTGATGTCAGCTGTTTCATCAGCTATGACGGTAAAGAATTCATCCACATCTGCAACTATCATCCTAGTCAGAATGTTTCCACAGATGTCTATGATTCCGTTTTGAACCCGCCAGCTAGTGTACCTTGAATTTTTGGCTGACTTACTTAGATGTTCTCTCAACTCACTGTCTCCCTCACTTCTGTAATCTAATATAGCCTTGAAGTTGCCTTTGTAAGCAGAGTCACCTGCGTCACTGTCTCTATGGCCTCTTAGACCAATATTTTGTTGCCCACACAGAATGATGGCGCTAAGTATTGGTCTAAGCTTTGCTCGATTTTCTTCAAAATTCCTACCCCTTTCTGCATTTAGATAGTGGTCCACTGGCTTCTGGAGTCCCTTATAAGTGTTTTTAAACTCTGTGCCTAGTGATACAGCATTCATATGGGTTAAACTCACTTGGTGCTTATTTAATGCGCTAACTATTTTTGTCCAGTTAGAATATGGTACAGACACAACGTTTTCTGCTGCACCACTTGGCAGAGAGAAAAGAGTACATAAAACACAAAGTCCAGCATCAAGGCATTTGGAATATGCCAGCCATTTGATTTGTGACAGATAGTCATGTTGGAACTTGCGTTGCTTTCCATACAACAGCTTCTTTGGAAATTTAAAATCTTTTGGGGGTTTATAAAAATTCTCTAGAACATTGAACTTCTCTGCATCACTCAGGGAATAAGATAGGGCAATGCTGCTGTCCGGTTGAAATGGATGAAGCTGTTCCACAAGTAGACCTCTCGGTGCATTCCCTGTGTCTGCCTCATTATCTGAGCATCCTTCTGAAAGACCTGGACATTCGTCTAAGTTTATTATTGACGTGGTTATTTCAGCAGAGGATGCTCCTGCCTCACTCTCAGAGTTTCCCTCCAAAAGAACTGTTCCAGGGTGTTCTACCAAACAGTTTTCAGAAACAGTGGAAGCCGTCACTGATGGCAGTGCTGTAGCTTTTGAAGCTGCTTTAAAATATATCTGGATCGCACCCTTTTGTTTACATGGCCGCTTTGACATTGTTCTTATGTCGGAAACAACTTGTGACTTTTCTATAAGATACAATTAAAGTAAAATATGTAAAAAAAAAAAAAAATTATATAGTATTATCATGGATAAAAACAAAACACATCCCTACCACATACTAATGGTGCATACACACGGTCAGATAAAGTGTACAAATTAAACTATAAGGATCAGATCATTATCACTCAAATAGTACAATTTTAATGCCCCCTCAAATGATGGTCAATGAGCAGGCACGAATGGTCGAATAACATACAGCAGCTGGCATAATCTTATAAATATTATCCTCCCATCCCCCGGGAATAACATACAGCAGCTGGCATAATCTAATAAATATTATCCTCCCATCCCCCGGGAATAACATACAGCAGCTGGCATAATCTAATAAATATTATCCTCCCATCCCCCGGGAATAACATACAGCAGCTGGCATAATCTAATAAATATTATCCTCCCATCCCCCGGGAATAACATACAGCAGCTGGCATAATCTAATAAATATTATCCTCCCATCCCCCAGGAATAACATACAGCAGCTGGCATCATCCAGTAAATATTATCCTCCCATCCCCCCACCCCCCTGGAATAACATACAGCAGACAGCAGCTGGCATAATCTAATAAATATTATCCTCCCATCCCCCGGGAATAACATACAGCAGCTGGCATAATCTAATAAATATTATCCACCCATCCCCCGGGAATAACATACAGCAGCTGGCATCATCCAATAAATATTATCCTTCCATCCCTCCACCCCCCGGGAATAACATACAGCAGCTGGCATAATCTAATAAATATTATCCTCCCATCCCCCGGGAATAACATACAGCAGCTAGCATAATCTAATAAATATTATCCTCCCATCCCCCGGGAATAACATACAGCAGCTGGCATCATCCAATAAATATTATCCTCCCATCCCCCTACCCCCCGGGAATAACATACTGCAGACAGCTGGTATAATCTAATAAATGTTATCCAGGATAATATTTATTAGATTATGCCAGCTGTCTGCTGTATGATATTCCCGGGGGATGGGAGGATAATATTTCTTAGTTTATGCCATCTGTCTGCTATTCCCAGGGGTGGGGGGATGGGAGGATAATATTTATTAGATTAAGCCAGGCTGTCAGCTATTCCCAGGGGTGGGGGGATGGGAGGATACCTCCACTGAGGACACCGCTGGCACCCCTGCTCTGCCGACACCGCCGGCACCCTGCATTGAGAACACTCCTGCACTACCAACACAGTCAGCAAACCTGCAATGAGGACACTGCTGGCACCCACGAACTGCCGACACAGCCAGCAAACCTGCACTAAAGACACCGCTGGCACCCCCGCACTGCTGACACAGCATGCAAAACTGCACTAAGACACTGCTTTCACCTCCGCACTGCCGACACAGCCAGCAAACCTGCACTGAAGACACCGCTGGCACCCATGCACTGCCGACACAGCCAGCAAACCTGCACTGAAGACACCGCTGGCACCCCTGCACTGCCAACACAGCCAGCAAACCTGCACTAAGACACCGCTGGCACCCCCGCACTGCCGACATCACTGTTACCCTTCACTGAGGACACTGCCAGCACCGCAGCACTGCCACTCCATGTACTGAGGACACCGACAGCAACCCTGCTCTGCCGACACTGCTATCACAGTAAGTGCACTATTGGTGTATCCAACCCACACTGTATAACACACTGTATCTGTGTTGGAGATTAGAAACTGAACTGCCACATGTTAGTGCCGCCCACTGTGTCACTTAGCTTAGTCAGCCAGCTAGCTGGATGCAACCTTTTGGCATTAACTAGATGAAGCAAATAACATTGTGAGGTGATCAAAATTGATTGGAAATTACTGGAAATAAATGTTATTGAGGTTAATTATACTGTAGGAACAAAAACAGGCCCATTTTATGTGATTTTAGCTGTTTTTATGATTTTTTAAGAAAAAAATCCAGATCCAAAACACGAAAATAAAACACGGAGGTGAGGTTTTGGCAAAACCAATCCAGATCCAAAATCAGGGTAGATCCAGATCCAAAACCAAAACACGGGGGTCAGCGCACATTTCTAATTTGCATCCCACCCATCTACCCTTAGGTGCTTTTATTCACGAACTCTGTTGTGTTACCAGATATGTATTTATTTTATTAAAATATGATTAATGCTTACAATTATTTAACCACAGTTAATAGTATACATATTTTGTATTAAAGAGTAGATTAAACAGTTTTCAATGTATAAGATAAATGAATAGATAATTAAGTAAACTTGGAAATGATGTGTGTGTACAGGTGTTGATATTGCACAGTTACAGTACTCAGGGCTGGATTGAGGGCCACATGGGCCTGGAGCTGAAAATGATCAAGGGCCTATTATGAAAAGCAGAGGAGGTGTGACCATTGCTGCGTGGGTATGGCCAGTGCCATGTGGGAGTGTACACACCCTACACTATCATCCCCAATGTCTCCCTAAAACTGTAAAAGAAAAAAAAAGCTTAATTTTGTGAGGTAACTAGAAATATAATTTTTCTACTTATGATTTATGGCTGACCTTGTGGACAGCAGATGGCCAGTCAACATCATGCTGTCATGATGATGGGACTATTTTTATGTGGAGGCCTGGAGATGTAGCTTCATCCACCCCATTGTTAATCTGGCCCTGACAGTACTGTATGTAAGCAGACACCAGCGGATCACTGAAACTATGAACATCCCAGTTAAACCCCTTTCACACTTGCACCAATAAACCGGGTTATTGCTTTTGTACATGCAGCAACCCGGGTTACTGTGCAGTGTGAAAGGGCCGGGCTGACATAAGCCAGTTCTAGTGACCCGGCATTTCAACCATGGTCATGAGAAGGGTTGAACGAGTGTTCAACCCAGTTCGTGATGCAGTGTGAATGGGTAACCCTGGTCAATGCCACCTGGGTCCTGTTCACTGCATAGGAAGAGCTGGCGCTCGAAGAAGAGATCATCTCCATGCACCGCTTCATCATTTGATGCCAATGACATCATGGACCTGGCATTAGTGCCAGGTTCGGGCCGCCAGTCTGAAAGGGGTCGCAGCTGGGTCACATTCGGGATGGGCACATGAACAAAATCCCAAGTGCGACACAACATGCAGATGTAAAAGAGGTATAACTTCACCAGTTGTATTGGTTTAATTAGAAATAGCAGGTACAGATGTATTCAATGTGGTGTACACACTGGTGATGGACTGATGCTTGAACAGAGTGGGGTTTCATACTACTCACCATGCGGTGAGTGTGTGATGCTTGTCAGTAACGGTGCAGGATGATGGAACAGCGTAATAGCAGCTAATAAACAGTTACATTATTAGGAGCCAAGTAAGAGACTTCTGTCTCCCATCATGTAACTCTACGAAGTGGCAACATGGTGCCGCACATGCACAGTACTAACTATGGTGACCATCTTGGTACAGGGAATAAAGTCTCCCTGGAGGGACAGTAAATTGGGGTCTGTGCAGTAGCGCACTCCACTTTCAACATAAACTAGGTTTGTATATGTGTGAAGTAGAGATGACCGGGTCTGGTTCCCTGAGAACTGGACCCACCCGAACTTCACTATCTGGGCTGGGATTCGAGTCCAGCCCAGGTTTTCCCACCCAAACTTAGATCCCAAAAGAAGGCAAATGTCATCATCCCACTGTCGGATTCTTGCGGGTTTTGGATACTATAAAGGTACCTGTCATCTGCGCCATTTCACTATGGCTGTGGAGAGTGAACTGAACAGATGTGCTGTGTCTGTCCAGGGCAGGGGCTGCTGTGTCCATCAGGGGCTGCTGTGTCCATCCAGGGGCAGGGGCTGCTGTATCCATCCAGGGGCAGGGGCTGCTGTGTCCATCCAGGGGCTGCTGTGTCCATACAGGGCATAGGCTGCTGTGTCCATCCAGGGGTAGTGGCTGCTGTGTCCATCCAAGGCAGGGGCTGCTGTGTCCATCCAGGTGTTGCTGTGTCCATCCAGGGGCTGCTGTGTCCACGCAGGGGTGCTCTGTCCGTCCAAGAGTGCCCAGTGTAAAAAAAAATAAAAGCTAATATTTTCTTTTTTTTGTGCTGTACCCCAGTGTACTACATTATTTCTTTTTTTCTACTGTGTCGCTGCCGGTCAGACCGCAGTGTAATCTATTTATACACGTATTGTGACTAGAGATGTGCGCCGACCCCCGTGTTTTGGTTTTAGATCTGTATCTCCTTGTGTTTTGGATATGGATCTGGTTTTGGATCTTTATCCTTGGTGTTTTCATTTTTTGGTTTTGGATCTGTATTTTTTCCCAAAAAATTATATAAACCGCTAAAACCACATAATTTGGGTCTGATTTCATTCCTACAGTATCATTAACCCGAATAACAATAATTTTCAGGCATTTCCATGCATTTTTAACCAACTCACAGCTCACAATTTTAATTTCACTATTTTTCATCAATATAGGCCAAAGGCTGCAGCAAGCTGGCTGGCTAAAGTAAGCAACAGAGCAGCGGCACAAACGCATGGCAGTTTTAAAAAATATAGGACATCTATGAAACATTGCCACACAGGATGGCAGACAGGATGGCAGTTTAATAAACTATCATAATGTCAGTCGGCAAAGCCACAAATGTGCAAATGTAGAAGAAAATAGGAGCAAGATGGAATTGTCCCTCCTACCCACTCTTATGTGGGATATTAAAAAGAACTTGCACAGTTTAACAAACCAAGCACTTTAGCGACTAGGACTGACACTTTCATGGCTGAACTCTTTGGTTTGTTTGGGTCCCCACAAAACATTATTTGGAAGGACTACCTTCAATTATTAAGGAGGAGGTTGATGATGAGGGTGTTGGTGGTGGAGATTGCATTTGCTGGTCCAAACTGCTGGCAGCTGATAGTGGACTACTTATTATTATTTTACAAATTATTATAATTTTGTTAAACAAATTGCATGAACTTGCTGCAAATGACGTAACAGGGAGGAGGTACCTAGATGGTTAACATCCCTTCCTCTGCTAACTTTGGCTTTACAAATGGAACAGATGCCTTCACAACTGTTGTCAGAATTGACATTAAAATAATTCCACAACCAAGATGTGGCTTTTCTGGCAAACAACATCCTCATCATCAACATCCTCATTAGCGTCAGATAGGACACAAATTTTCCCCTCATCCTCCTTTTGCACTTCCTCCACACTATCTTCCTCATTTTTTATTATTTCACCATCTAATACTAGTACAGCCGTCATGGCGTCAGTGATCAGCTGTGAAACTGGATGACAGCTGTTATACTTACTTCCTCTATCAAAGGACTATTTAATAGTCAATTGTTTTTTTAAATTACTACTAATAGTAGTCTTCTTGGTCCCTTTCTGGGAAGAAGATCCACCCCCAGCAGCAGCAACAACAGGCGTAGCACTCAAGGATCCTTTTAGGAACCACGGATAGGAGAGGAGTGAGTCATCCTTATGAAATTGGATGCAGGACTACTTCTGATCATGAATGAGGATGTTGATGATGATACAGGTGGTGGTGGTGGTGGAGATTGCAGGCGCTTGGATCCATATAGAAGAGAGCAACTAGGTGACACTGGACTGATTCTTGTTAGGTTTTTTGTAGTCAAAGCTTATGAATTTTAAATACCCTTTTCAATTTGATGAATTCGCTGCAAGTGACATAATAGGGAGGAGGCTCCTAGATGGTTAAGGTCCTTACATTTACTCACTGTTACTTGGCAACGGTTACAAATGGCTTGGCAAAGGTTGTCCGTATTTGTGTGGAAATAATTCCACACATGAGAAGTGGATTTTTTGGTCCTTTGCCCAGGCATGGCAACAAAAGGATTTTTCCCACCATGGATAATAACTGTTGCCTGATTTTTACACAAACATCCTCGGCATCAACATCCTCATCATCATCAACATTCTCATCATCCTTGTTGTTATCACCAGCTACATAAATATCCTCCTCATCCTCCTTGTGCAATTCCACAGAGGCATTCTCGATTTCTATGTCAGCAAGTTGACTTGTGCTGCTCCTCCCCACATTTGCAGAGCGCACAGAAATGGTGGAAGGAGGATCCTCTTCAAGTACAGTATTAGAAAGGTCAGGCTTACACATGGCAACCATGGACATGCTTGGACTCTCCTCGGGGATCTGTGACTTTTTGGAGCACACAGTTGGTTCCGGTGTCTTACTCGTCTTAAAAATGTAAAAAAAACTGTTGTACCTCTCCTACAAGCAGAAGGGCTTAAATCTTCACAACTAGAACCACCAGTCATAAATAAAGACCAAGGCCTTATCCTTTCCTTGCCACTTCGTGTAGTGAATGGCATATTGCCAATTTTTTGTTTCTCTAAAGCTGACTTAGCTTTAGATTCTTTTTCTTTAACAGGGTAAAAGTTGATTTTACATGGCCTGACTTAAGCCCTGGGGCATCGGCCTTCATAGATGACGTTGACGGCCTTGCATCGTCATCATGACTGCTGCCGGCAGCTACAAAACTGGTATGTGGATCCTGCTCTCCTCTCATGTGACTGTCCTCCATACTCACTGCAGTCTTGCAGCAATGTTACCAAGCAATTATAGCGCAGCTAAGTTGCGGCTAACGCTCACAACCACACAAAAATATATATATTTTTAAAACTGCTGAAGAGGAAGAGCACCCCTGAATGAGGTAGTGGCCCCTTGATAAACGACACAGGCAGCACCCCTGCACAGCTACATTGTTGATAAGTGCAGTTAATGCGCGCGCACACACACACACACACACAGATAAAAAAATACTTTTTATTAATTTCTTTTTTTTTAGTAACTGGGGGAGGGAAGCACCCCTGAATGAGGCAGCAGCCCCTTGATAAATGACACAGACAGCACCCCTGTGCAGCTACGTTGTTGATAAGTGTAGCTAACATGCACACACACAGAAAAAAAAACACTTTGATTAATTTTTATTTATTTTTTTACACTGGGGGGGAAAGCATACCTGATGGACAGAGCACCCCATGACAACACAGCAGCACCCCTTTATGGACTACAGTGACACATGAGCCACTGAAGCCCCCCTCTTCTGTCTGCAGCATCTCCTATAGAGTATAGAGTGGACAACAACACAGCCCTTATGGACAACAGCACAGCACAGCCCTGGACAACAGCTAGCCAGCCCCTATGCATTACAGCCAGCCAGCACCTATGGACAACAGCCAGCCCCTATGACAAGTGACAACAGCAGCCAGCCCCTATGCACAGTAAGTCGGCAACAGCACAGCACAGCCGCTATGGACAACAAGAGCACAGCCTCTCCCTTGCTTCCTCTTCACTCTCCACAGCTGGAATGAAAATGGCGGTGAGCGCGGAACCTTTTTTACAATCCAAAACCCGTGAGAATCCAACAGCGGGATCATGACTTTTTGCCTCGCTTTGAGATCTGAGTCAGGCGGGAAAACCCGGGCCAGCTTGGATCCGACTCAGATATGCCAAATTCGGGTGGGTTTGGATCTCTGAGATCCGAAGTAACTCATCTCTAATGAGCTGATACAGAGTTGTTTGCATAACAACTGTACTTGGCCTATTTTAGACCACCCCTCCCTCCCCCGTTCTGCCTCTCCAGTCATAAAGAGACATGAATATCAGATATCAAGTCTGAATTGGTACAACATTGTGGTCCTGCAGCAGAAGTTACACAACGGAGACTGGCATGAGTTCAAATTAGCATCAAGTCCTTTGTGATGTTTGCAATTTTTTACCTCTGTTGGCAATCAGTGAAGGTTTGAAGCTACATAGGAGGTAACATTTATTAGGAGTCTTCACCGAGGCTTTCAAACAAGTGATACTGTAAATGCCACAGTACTTTTTAAGTAAAGTATCTGTTTTTTCATCGTCATCAAAAGACAGATCCACTTCCTGGAACGTCCTTGTTTTGTTCCGGATAGCGTAACTCCATACACCAAGGACGTGAAGTCAGGCAGAACCTTCCCCGTCATACTCCTTGACATGCTCTAGAGATTTTAAATTAAAACGGTTTACTTTTCATACATGCGTGCCTCCCCGGCTATTGACCTCACCACATGTCACTGCCATCCACTATCATCATCCTCCCTCTGCCAGGAGGACTAACTAAAGAGGTTCCACCACAAAGTAAGCAGATCACTGTAAGCATACAACAGGAGTACTACTGGATCTAGTGTAAATGAAAACGAGTGTATTTCCAGGTGCCAATATAAATATCATAAGCTGCACTCCTATCTACAAATAAAGTTATACCCTATTATAACTCCAACAACACAAACATGAACAATAGAAATATTTGAGACTAGAGTGCGCTGATATCAACTACAGAGAAGGTGAATGTCATATGTCATAAAAATAAAGTACTTCCCTTCGTTGTATAGTCTGGATAATTCACATATCACTGAGTCCTCCTTCAGCATGGTATAAGATGCTATAAAAACGCATCCGGGAGGCAGGGAGGACAGCAGTAGCCATCTGGCACCAGATCCTCCTTGACTCCTGGCTACTGCTGTCCTCCCTGCCTCCCAGGAGTACTACTGGGTCCTGGCAGCTGTGAGGCCAGGAAATCTGCATCTACTCATCCTTCCCGAAAAACAGGGGGTGACAGGCCCCAGTTTTCGGTAATGGTGGCCAGCCACACGCCCGCTTCGCCCCCAAATCACAGCAGCAGGTCAACCATGCTGCAGCTTGGGGGATCCTGTGAGCGAGATCAGAGAATCTGATCTGCACATGCTCAGAATGGGTCCTGTACATGCGCAGAACCCTCACCATCGGAGGTGTGTGCTAATCATCGGGTCAGCGTATAGATGTGTCCTCATACACCTTTCCTTTTTTGCTTCATTTGGTACGAGATGCCAGCACGGCTAAGATGCACCACGATGAGTTGCAATTAGATAGATCCTAATCTTTTTTTCCTGCAAAAGTATTTGTATACTATTAAGTATCATATTAATGTAGCAAATTTAAAGAAAAAATCATATGGTGTGGCTACTTCGCAGATTTAAAGGCATGGTACTTTTGGCCATATGGCTAGATTTTAGGAAAGGTGTATGTGGACACATCTACATCTCTGAATCAGTTATTAGTCTATTCTTAAAGTATGCACCTAGTCATATTAGGTGAGGCCTCACCTTCAGAATAACAAAACCCCAAATGGTAGACTTTGCGAAATGAACAACATTCGAAGAATTTATTTGTAGACCACAGACAATATTCCAAGTTGTGTAGCAGATGCCTTCTAAATCACCTGGATAAAAGAAACATGAGTTTGAAAGGCCATACATAATATTAGCATTATTGAAATAACCTGCATATTTTTCTTTTCTGACCAATTTTTCCATTAGCCCAAACATGATCAACATTTTACATGTCAAGTGGATTATCAGACAGGGATCCCACTGCTCCTAGACATAAACCACAATAATAATTAGTGTAAACATTCTTTTCCAGTTTTGCCCGGTACAGGAGTATACACATTATTTCTACACAAAATTACCAGCGTAAATTTGTCCTAAACAACCATTCTCTAGGGAAGCACGTAATTTCTCTGTAGACTACAGGGCCGTATTGTGGAAATGGCAGTGGCTTATTCTTCCAGATATTTCAGTGCTGCTCTCATGTGTTCTCAATCTGATGCTCTATTAATCGCAAGTTGTTCACGTACATTCCATCCTATTTTTCTCATTATTTCTCATAGAGAAGCTATCATGGGCTACATGCACGAATAGCTATGAATAGAGCCTTCAATAGAGGTTCATTGGACGGTCACAATTATTATCATCACATACTGGATGTCAGCCTAGAGTTAAGAGAAAAAAAAACAAAATGTAACAACAACTGATGCAAATGTAACACCACAAAAATATATCATGCATGTGTATTCAGATAAAATTTTCATTAAAAAAACATGATTGATTTGTGCGCGCATCGTCTGTTATTATTAATTAGCGATGCAAGATTTCATTTTATATGCCTTCAGCATTGCAAGTTTTTGAGGTGAAATTAGTAAAGTTACAGAGTACTTGTTTTAAGAATAAATGTGCACATAGGGGGCCTGAGTTAGAGGTGGACGGTGTTGCAGCCACGGTTGCAATTTTTTGTAGAGTCTCAGTGGCGGTAATATGCATGTGGTGGTTTCAGCCTCCCCCATGTAGTAGTGTGCGCCGGATAGTGCTAGCCCTGAGATGCCTGTGGATGGTACAAAAACCACTAGTGCACCATCGCATTCACCATTAGCACATACACCAATCTATGGAGTTCCTTCTGAACTCCAGCTAAACATGGCCTCTCTGGCTGCGGCTCTGCATTTTGGAACGCAGCCCCATTCACTCACACGACCTTGACACTCCCATAACACGGCCATGAGACAGCCTTTATTTGTTTTCAGTTATTAAATCCATGTTAAAGGCAGGATATTTTATATACCTGCCAACAGTTCTGACTCTGACTGGAGAATCCTGGAGTATATGGTGACTATAGAAAATCATCACACCCTGTCAAAATCTTTACCCTTTTATCATGTTAATTCCCTGAAAAAGAAATTTAGTTAAGTCAAACTTCTTCCATCTTTATTTACAATTTTCCCTTACAACATTCAACTCATAATAAAAGGCAACAATTCTGAAAATCAATAAAAAATGAAAAGCTAAAATAACACGGTTGGAAAAGTGATCAGTCCCCGAATGTATAGTAATACTTTATAGAGCCATCTTCTGCAGTTACAGCCATCAGTCTGTTATACGTCTCTACCAGCTTTGAGCACCTAGATTGGGGAATATTGGCCATTCTTAATGGCAGAATTGTTCAAGTTCCTTCAAATTTTGTGGTGAGCGGCAATGGACTGCTCTCTTCATGTACATCTATAGAGATTCTATCGGATATTGGGCTCTGAATTGGCCACTTAAGGACATTCACCTATCCTTAAGCCACTGTGTGGAAGGTTATTGGTTGTACCTGAGCAAGGCAGTGATTACTCTAATCGTCCACATTGGGCAGTGTGTACCCGCTATTTCGATGACGAAGCGCACTCCCGCATGCTGCAGAATGTGCTGCGTACACATCGTTAGGGGGCACCAATCGTGCTGGGTACACCGTCAGAGGCACCGAGAGGGGGGGGAGTGGGTACTATTAACCCGTGCCCCCTGCCACCACTGTTAAGTTCATGCAGGGAGAGAGACTGCTGCAGCAGCCTCTCTCCCCAGCCCAGCACACACGCTGCTGTTACGCTGTGTGCTGGGCCAGGGAGAGAGGCTGTTGCAGCAGCAGTCAGTTTTCTTCTCCCTGTATTATATGCAGGAGGGGGGAGTGATTGCGCCCCCACCCCCGGACACCTGCGCCCCCTGTGCGGAACATATTGATTTTTTTTCTGTAAGGAAGGGGTCTAGCCACACCTCCCTGGTTGGCCACGCCCCCTCTCTGTACCTGGACCCCGGCAGTGCTGTCGGCAGCCCTGCACATCATTTAGTGTGTACCCAGCATTAGGCAGCTGTTCTCAACTCCAAACCTCAAGTATCACCAACAATTCATGGTTTGTGGATTTCTTTAATCATATCCCACCTGCTTCCACAGACCAAAATACTGAAAATATGACCTGATGGGGCTACACAAAGGTTGGAGATGGGAACCACTGCTCTAAGGGTATGACCATTTATCCAAACCAGGTATTTTGGTAATTATATTATATTAATTGTTAAGATTTGTGTAAATGTTACTTTCACTTTCATGTTGAGGGTGGGATGGATACGGGATGATGGTGCTCAGGATCCCGGTGGTCAGAATCCCGATGCCGGCATCCCAACAGGATTAGAATACTGACACCTGTCAGTCGGTATACTTACCCTCCCCTTCTCCCTACCCTAACCATAACCCTCTGCGGTGACTGAACCTAACCTCCCCCCCTTGTGTCTAACCTAACCTCCCCCTCCCCGCACCCTAAACCTAACCTACCCCTCCTTAGTACAAAACCATAAACCCTAACGCTAACTATCCCCCTAATCCTGCTACTTACCTTCGGGGTTCCGGTGGACAGGATGCCAATGCCAGGATTCTGACAGGTGTCAGGATTTCAGCACCAGCATTCTGACCGACAAAATCCCCTAGGTTGGGATATTGACTGGATTTCATTGAGGGTTATAATGTGTAAATAAAGATGGAAAAAGTTTGATTTCATTTAATTTATTTTCTAGGATGTATTTAGTGATGTGTGCCAACCCCTATGTTTTGGTTTTGAATCTCCCCTGGTTTTGGATCTGGATTGGTTTTGCCAAAACAGCCCTTCCATGTTTTGTTTTGAGGTTTTGGTTTTGGATCTGTATTTTTTTATAAAAAGAATTATAAAAACAGCTAAAATCAGCTAATTTGGGCCTGTTTTTGTTCCTACAGTGTTATTAACCTCAATAACATTTATATCCAATCACTTCCAGTCAATTTTGACCACCGCACAGCTCACTATATTGTTTCATCCAGTTTAGGCCCAAAATTTGCATCAAGCTAGCTGGTTGACTAAGCTAAGCAGCAGCAGTATGCGACACAAACACATGGCAGTTCAACTCCAACATGGCACATCAGGAAACATATTTTTATTATTCAAGAGAGGCCTGAGGGAGCTGGAGTATGTATGTAGTTGAAGGCTGGGACAGGAAGGGTTGATTGGTAGTACATTTAATTTCATTTTTTGATTCCAAAGTCAATTTATGAGATAGAAGAGGATGGGAGGCATTTACAAAAAAAATTTGACACATTCACATTAGTCCTTGCCCCAGAAGAGTCCTTGAGTGCCATGCCTGCTGCTGGTAGTGAATGTTTTTTCATTCCAGAAGGGGACCAGGAAGACTTCTAGTAGTGCTTTCCAAACCAGTTGACTGTTAAATAATCCTTTGCAAAGCTTCCACATGAAAAATCATTTCCCAACCTGTACAGGGATATTAAAAAAACATAGTTTGTTAGTGGCCTCCAAACTGCCACTTATCCAGCACAGATATGTGGACAAGCACAAGATTTAAGATTTATGGTCTTACGTTGTGGCTTTCTTGAGAATCCTGCTCCTGCTTCTGCTGCTAGGAGTGGATTTTCATCCCAGAAGTGGATCAGGAAGAGTGCTACTGCTTTCCAAAACAATTGACTCTAAAATATTCCTTTGCAAAGCTCCCACGTGAAAAGCATTTCCCAACCTGTACAGGGACATTAAAAAAAACATAGTTAGTCAGTGGCCTTCAAACTGCCGATGTACCCACTGTCCACTTAACCAGAGCAGATATGTGGACAAGTAGAACAGAGCAGAAAATGCAACATTTCAGATTTAAGGTTTAAGCCTTTCATGAGAATTCTTGAGCACCATGCCTGCTGCTGTGAGTGGATTTTCATCCCAGAAGGGATGAAGACATTGTTTTGTCTTCTCAACGGACACAGATCTGAAGAAATGTAAAGAACTATTGGCAAGAAAAAGAGGCAATTTGTAGACCCTTACACAAACTGCCTTTGCTTTACTTGAGCTGCCCACCTTCCAGTGTGTACTCAGAAAGAGTTTTCAGCACAGCCCGGAACCTTGTCAGTGATTGGCCTGAGACTACTTCCCCAAGATGTGGCAAAGATGATGTCCATCAAAATAAATTACAAATTCTACGAAAAAGACCTTTAACGTCAATTACGTACAAAAATTACAGAGGCACCTGTAATGGTGGATTCCAGCGGAGACAAATTAATATTGTGTGAAGAAGATGATGTATACATCACACCAGATTATACCAGCAACCCAGCCTATATAGTCATCCCATCCTGTGTTGTGTATAAATTACAACTGTGCTCACTGTTAGATTGGGGATTCATTGTCCACTTTAGTGGATGTGAGCTCCATTTTAGTCCATATCTCCACAACTTCTGACCTGGGCTACAGGAGGAGCAGCTGCACTCTGGAATACGGTTGCATGGAGTTGCCCCTCTTACTCGCTGAAATTCAGGTAGAGGGACCATGGGTAGGGAGTAGGGAGACTGTAATCAGAGACATTAAAGAAAACAACATCAAAGGGAAAGTTAGCTGCAGAAAGATATAAAATCAGCACTATGGCTTTCACCACAAGAAGTGGCAAGAAAAGGCAAAAAACTTGGCCTTTATTTATGAAATAAGTACAAGTGAACATGCTGACTTAGAAATTGAGGATGCTTCTATGGAAGTGCACCAGGATGAGGAGGATATTTATGTAGCTGACGCTAATAAGCTTATCGATGATGATGTTGTTAATGAGGATGTTGTTTGTGTACATCAGGCACCGGTGGAAGAAAAAGTTGTTGCCCATGATAAGGAAAAGCGCATTGTCATGTCTGGGCATAAAACAAAAAAAATCCACTTATTCTTATATGTGGAATTATTTCTACCCAAATCACACATAAATCGTCAAGCCATCTGTAACCTTTGTAAAGCTCGAGTAGGTAGAGGTAGGAACCTTAAAAATCTAGGAATCTCCTCCGTGTTACGTTATCTGCAGTGCATCCATCCAAAAATTTTTTGTAAACTTCAGAAACTTTGGCTAACATAGTAACAACAAGCAGTCCAGCATTGGCTAGCTCCCTTCCAGATCCAAGCACCTGCCACCTTCATCACCAACACCTTAGTCAACAATATCCTCAATCATGAGGCAATTGCTTTGTTTTGGCCCACAGAAAACAAGCTACCAATGGGCAGCTGCAATTGCTGGCAATGATCTCTACATGCACAAACCAGCTTTACAGGCCAGATGTTGATGCCATCATCATCCGATCCCTCCCCTTAACAGTGTCTACATGATCTTTCTTCACACAATATTAATTCATCCCCGCTGGAATCCATCATTACAGGTGCCTCTGTAATTTTTATACGTAAATGGTGGTAAAGGTCTTCTAGTTCGTTTTGATGAACATAATCTTTTCCACATTTTCGGGAAGTGGCCTCATACGCCGATCGCTGACAAGGTCCCCGGCTTTGCTGAAAGCTCTTTTGGAGTACACACTGGAGCATAGGCAACTCAAGTAAAGCATAGCCAGTTTGTGCAAGGTCCTCCAAATTGCCTTTTTTTTCTGCGTTTAGTCAAACAGACTGCCTGACATGTCTATTTGGACACTGTCATTAAAAATAGTCCTCGACCATTCTTTGAATGGTGACCATATCAGATGGAGTCCGGTAGAGGACTCATTAATTTAATTGGAGGCAATTCTTTGTAGCCTGACCAGATGTCAAAACTTGGTTTTGTTGACTCGTCTGCATCACCAGTGGGTCTTTTGGGAAAGTTTAGTATTTCCTTGGCAGCCACACTTGCTGGAGAAACTGAAGGAGAAGCCATCACTGCATCATGTTGCACTTGAGCTAATCATCTGCTTACCAACAACTCTTTGCATCTCTTCAGATGTGTGTCCATTGGGAAGAAAAACACAATCTATGACTTAAACCTAGGATCGAGCATGGTTGCCAAAGTGTATTGATCTGATTGGATGGTCCTGACAACCTTTGGTTCCTAGTGAAGTGAATTAAATGTACTTGATCTACAAGTGCAACACACTTTGCAGAATCGCTTTGTTTTCCAGCTCCTCCTCCTTCAGTTTCTCAAGCTGCTTTTCCAACATTCTAATTAGAGGAATTACCTGACTCAAACTGGCAGTATCTGAACTCACTTCACAGGTGACTATTTCAAAGGGTTTCAGGCTTTCAGCACAACACGGAAAGTATTTTCCACTGCACTTGAGTAAGATGCATTGCCCCTCCTCTTCCTATGTCACAGTTCGCTGTGTAGCTTTAGATGGCTTTTTGCTGTTCCTCCATCTGTTGAAGCATATAAAGGGTGGAGTTTCACCTTGTAACTATTTCTTGTTTCAGCTGGTGGCAGTGCAAATTCAAAATTTCTTGCAGGTGCTGCAATCTTCTACATGTTCCTGCTGAATGGCAAAAATGTCCAGAAATTGTTCAGGCTGCAGAGAGAATCTCCTGCATGTCACTGTCATTTAAAAAAAAATTGGCACCACAAAGTTGATTGCGTGAGAAAAGCACAGGATGTGTTGGAATTTACCCAGCTGTTATGCTCTCACAATTGGTGGTTGTCAGAGTTCACCCAGGGATCGGTCGTCCCTTACCATCCTGCTGGCTTCCTTTGACTTCCCGGGCAGTCGGGTGGCTGGCGCGGCAACGTGGGAGGAGCTGAGCACTCACACTGATGTTGCTGTGTTGGGCAGTCCGATGAGCAGGGATCGCAGTTTCCATCATGGGCGCCGCCATGACACTTCCCTATGACAGTGCTTCCATGCCTGTGTGGTCTGGCTGGTCAGCTGATGCTGTGGATCTATCAGCAGGCTTCAGGTAGTTGCCTGAACAACCATTGTCACTGCTAGTGTAACTAGTGGAGTCTTGTTCCAGGTTCCCCTGCTTCCAGTGTATTATTTCCAGAGAATTCTTTTGATCAACAGAGCGTCCTCACCGCAGTGCCTTACCATCGCAGCCTGTGTGTAGTTATACCGTCCATCTCACCGCAGTGCTTTACCGTTGCAGCCTGTGTGCAGTTATATCATCCACCTCACCACAGTGCTTTACTATCACAGCCTGTGTGCAGCTATACCATCCATCTCTCCGCAGTGCTTTAACCTCGCAGCCTGTGTGCAGTTATACCATCCGTCTCACCGCAGTGCTTTTACATCGCAGCTTGTGTTGCTTAGTTATACCACCCACCTCACCGCAGTGCTTTACCATCTCAGCCTGTGTGCAGTTATACCATCCACCTCACCGCAGAGCTTTACTATCACAGCCTGTGTGCAGTTGTACCTTCCACCTCACCGCAGTGCTTTACCATTGCAGCCTGTGTGCATTACCACTACCCACCTCATTACTGTGGCCCTGATTCAGAGCCACTCGCACAAAGCGAACGCTCGCTCTGAATCACAGCTTATGCGAGCGGCCAGGTGATGGTCGAAATGGTCAAGACCATCGCGACCATTGGGCTTGCGACGAGACCCTTACGGTAGGGTCTCGTGGCCGCAAGCTCCAGTGGACTTCCTGCTCTAATAGAGCAGGAAGTCCACCTACTGACATCACGAGTGATGTCAGTAGGGCCGGCAGGAACACCTCCATTTGCCCAGCCACCCACCCTCCCCGCCTACAAAACGGGACAAGCTGTTGATCAACATCGACAGGCACCCTGTTTGCTGTGAGCACTGGAGCAAGTGCTTTTTGCGCTCGCTCCGGGGCTCGAGCACGCCACGTGTGCGCACTGACCCACCATTGACCCGCTTGTGAGTGCTATGAACTTGCGAGCAGATCTGAATCAGGCCCTGTCTCTGCCTGTTTCACATCACATTGCACCATAGTGCATTCTCTCCTACCAGCAACACGGTAAGGTGTACGTGCAGTCACAGTGTGTTCTGGTGCTGTATCCCAAGCCAGGGGTTCTTCCCAGTTTTCCACGTGCCTCCTTCAGGCATTTTCCCTCTGGCCACCGGTGTTTGTTTCTCTTTTCCCTGCGGAGCTTGGTCACCTAGGCAAAGGACCACGACCTGCTTACAGGGTGCAGCTCAAGCCCATATCCCACTTGGAGGGGTCACTGGCGAACACCTCCCTGTGAGTTAGACTCCGCACCATTGACTAGGTCTAGCCAACGACCAAGATCCGTGGAAGCAGAGATCATACATCCAGGACCCTTGCCTTCATTTCTTCCCACAGCCTCAGGCCTCGACTTTCAAAAACCGCCTCCCAGCGTGACAGTGGTGTTGTCAGAAATCACAAATCTTGAGGAGAGTCCAAGCGGGGTAAGCCATTTCACAATGACTTCCCTTAGTTTTTCTAAAACATTGTCAACAGTATGCCTCGTAGTGAAACCGGTGATATAGAAAGCAGCCTGCCTCTGAATGAGCTGCTGTTTCTTAGGTGCTGCTGCTGTTGGTGCCGTTGAAGGCAATACACACACCCAGTGGGCTATTACAGTCATGTAATATTTTGTTTGCACTTGTCCACATACTGTATCTATGGTTTAGTGGACAATGGGTACAACGGCATTTTGGAGGACACTAATTAAGTTTTTTTTTAATCTCCCTGTACAGGCTGGGAATTGCTTTTCTAGTGAAGTGGACTCTAGATGGGATTTAGTAACAGGGACACAGGACCTCCATTAACTGTCTAAAACCCACTACATATTGGCAGATATTGGACTCACATCTATTACCAGTATAGTTATTATGGCACCAGTGAACTGCTGTGCAACTGGGTGACTGCATTCATACTTGCTCCCCCTTGCAAAGGATTGCTAAACAGTAATTTATTTTCTTTAAACTACTACTATTAGTCTTGCTGGTCCCCTTCTGGGATGAAGATCCACTCCCGGCAGCAGCAGCAGGCGTACCGCTCAAGGATTCTTCTGGGGCAAGGACTGATGTTAAAGATTTAAATCATTTTTTTATTTTTTGTAAATGCCTCCCCTCCTCCCTCATAAATATGCTTCAGGATCACAAAATTTTATTAAATTTACTACTAATCAAACCTTCCTTTCCCTGCCTTCAACTACATACATACTCCAACTCCCTCAGGCCTCTTGAATAATAAAAATATTTGTTTCCTGATGTGCCATGTTGGAAGTTGAACTGCCACAGCTACTCCAATCTTTGATATGTGGTTGCTGAATGTTGGAAATGTTCAGAAATGTTTATGGCCACAGATAGCATCTCCTGCATGCCCCTTTAATTTAAAAAAAATATTCTGTACCATCAAGTTGATTTTGTAGGTAAAACAAGGGACATATTGTTCACCCATGCACTCCCCTCCTCCCTCATAAATTTGTTTCAGAATCAAAAAATTAAATAAACTTTACTATGAATTAACCCTTTCTTTCCAATCCTTCATCTACATACATACTCCATCTCCCTTAGGCCTCTTGATTAATGAAAATATATGTTTCCTTATGTGCCATGTTGGGCGTTGAACTGCAACGTGTTTGTGTTGCCCACTGCTGCAGCTTAGCTTCTCAGCCAGCTAGCTTGGTACAACTTTTGGGCCTAAACTCGATAATAACTATATTGTGAGCTGTGAGGTGGTCAAAATTGACTGGAAAAGAGTTTAAATTAATTAGAGATATGCAGTTTGGTTTTATTCAAATTTACTCAGATATATATGTGCATTTCAATAACAGCATCGTATTGGCTATCCGGCTGTCACATATTTTGGATAGCCAATAAGATAAATCCGAACTAATCCGAATTTATGATGATTTGGCGATAAGAACTGAATAAAACTGAACCCACACATCTCTAAACTTAATGTTATTGAGGTTAATAACACTGTAGGAACAATAAAAAAGGCTAAATAATGTGAATTTAGCAGGTTTTATCAAGTTTTGAAAGAAAATACAGATCGAAAACCAAAACACGCAAGGGCGGTTTTGTCAAAACCAAATCCAGATTGACACACAAAGGAGATACAGATCCAAAATCAAATCCAAAACACGGGGGTCATCGCACATCTCTAGTGTGAAGTTTAAAATATGATAGGAGCTGATTGGTAGGTATTTTATCTCTCTCTATGTTAGTAGAGGGTGCAAGTGTTAGCTTGGTGGACATGTGTAGCAGATGTTTTACTGTATTACAAGGTAATGCTACACACCCAGGAGCACTGCTACCCAGGGGTGGATTAGGCCACTGGGAAAGCAGGAACATTTCTGCTGGGCAAGTCCCATGCTCCACTCTATTGGGCCACCTTACACTACCTGCCGGACCAGCTCACAAGTCTGCCTGGCTGGCTGCCACATTTTTGGGTTTTGCATTCTACTGTGGAAAAGCAAACCAGAAGTTATCATATGCTCCGGCTAGTGGTCACTTCTGGGTGCTGTTAAACGAAAGCAGAGGCGTGCTCCGGGCACTGGTTCTGGTGGGGGACATATAGTACTCACCTGAACCACCCCTCTGGCCTTCAGAAGAAACCTGTAACCCACCTTATCCCCCAGGCCTCGTGAACATACCCAGCCCTAGGGCCATTAACTATCCTCCTATCCCCAGGGACATACAATACCCACCCAACCTTTGGACCAAGGGACATAGGACCTCATTCAGAGTCGGTCATTGCGGCCGCACAGTCGTAAGGTAAAAGGGGCCGGATATGCAAATGAAGCGCTTGCAAGTTGCGTTGTTAAGATGGGATCGTTAGCTGGACGAGCAAGGGGAGGATGCGGCCGTAAGACTAAAAATACGCCCCCTTCTCGTTCGCATTACACATCATCTCCGGGCATATAAGGATTAATCGAGACCATCGGGAACCATCGGAGCTGGTCGTAGAGCTTAAGGTTGACCATACCCTCTCTTAAGCACTACGATCTAGTCAGTGTAAAAACCTCCCATGTCACATGTGCCATGACACTACTTAGTTAATTATGCACTCCCATAAAACGCTGTTTGCATAGTTAGGCATGCCTGCGTTCGGATCTCCACTCCCCCGTTCACAAGCACCTTCCCCTGTTACCACCCACAAACACCTCATCCTGTCACTCAAACTAACGACCTGGCTGTGTTCAACGAGAGAGCAATTTCTGATCGTAATAGCTAGTTTGTGCACGCACATTGCGAATTTTACGCATGCGCAGTTTAGCGAACATCGGTGGCGTACGACCGAGCGGCCGCAACGACCGACTCTGAATGAGGTCCATAATACCCACCCGGCCTGAGAGATGTACTCTCCCCATCATACCTTTGAGCCCAAGAATATAAACTCCTCACCAGCAATGGCTACTACCCTCTTACCTGAGGGAGGCTGCTGCTGGTCTGGCCTTGGCCAGCTGGGTCTCGGCCCGGCGGGCCACAGCCATACAAGCAGCAGTGGCAGCCCCCTTAGGTAAGAGGGTAGGGACCATTGCTGGTTAGGAGTATATGTATCTGGGGCTAGGGGGGTAAGACAGGTTATATGCTTGTTCAGGAGGCCAAAGGGGTGGTTCAGGTGTGTACCATATGTCCTCTACCAAAACCAGTGCCTGGAACACGCATCTGCTTCTGGTTAACAGGGAATGGGAGAGAGATATGGGAGAGGGAGACTGGGAAAAATGAGAGATGAAGAATGAGAGAAATATGAAGGATGGAAGAGAAAGAGAGAGAGAGAGACCAGAGGATAGGGTGAGAGGGGGGAAATGAGAAAAAAAAGAAGGGCACAACAGTTATTGTGAATAAAACATAAATTCCAGCACCAGGGTATACATAGTTAAGACTGCATTCTTGCCATGCAGAAAATGGAAGAACTTCATTGCTTTGTAGCAACAACATTTAAGGGTATATTTATTAATGTGCGGGTTTATAGAAGTGGAGGTGTTGCCCATAACAACCAATCAGATTCTATTTAAAATGTATCTAGTACCTTCTAGTATCTAGAATATAATAGATAGAATCTGATTGGTTGCTACTGGAAACATCTCCACATCTATAAACCATACTTGCCTACTTTTGAAAAAGCATTTCAGGGAGATGTGAAAGCAAGATTGTGGTGGTACAGTGGGCGTGTACTGCTACATCTGAGAGGCATGTCATAAACTAGCTTACATCCAAATGTAAGTGAGCCCCAAAGCAGTTAGTTAAAATCTACTTGTTGATTAAAACACTTTTCAGGGCTTGCTCATGTATTATGTTTTACAAGGGGGTCCATATAAGTGTCCAAGAGAAACCTTGTATGAAAATTCACGCAGCCATAGGGATCATTGTGCCTTTTAACCAATGCAGAGAAATGGCACTGATTATATTAGACATGTGCAGTACGGTTCTCCAGAAATCCGAATCCACCCAAATTTTGTGAATCCGGGTAAATCTCTCAGTCGCGGTTCTGATCTCCTGTGGAGATCCGGGTAAATCCGGGTCACAGTTCTGATCTTTTTGCTGTTCTGAATTTGGATTTTAAATCCGAATGTCAGGTTTTGGATTGCATAATTTACATGGTTTTAGATGTTTTTAAAACTTTTTATCTATTTAAAAAAAAATAAAAATCCAGATCCAAAACCAAAACACTTGAGGGTGGGTTTGCAAAACCAAATCCAGATTCAAAACCTTGAAGGGGATATAGATCCAAAACCAAAACACGGGGGTCGGCGCATATCCTTAGATTATACCATTTAAATAAATATATCCTTGATTTCTATTTCCCCCCAAAGCAGTGCTCAAAGTGTGCCGGTATGCAACGGTATGGCATACCGGCACTTTCAGCACTAAACATTTTATTTATATTTTCTAAAACTTTCAAGCTTGGGTGCGACGTACCATTAAGAATTTGGCCACTGGTATGCCGCACCATCACTCAGTATGTAGCCACTATTAGTGGGCCATTGCTGCCAGATTGCGACGCTGAGCAAGTACATGGTGCTTGTCGGCGTGACAGTGTCTTCGGCTCCGCTGCTTCCTGCAGTTTCTTCCAGCATTCCTGGGCTTCTGGGAATGCGAGGGTGACGTTAAGGCGTCACATCACGCTCCCACAGTTGGCACAAAGCAGCCTGGGGTCTGGGTGCATTTCTCCTGTCGGCAGCAGCTAGATGCCCTTCACAGAGCGGTGCTTGCTGGATTCACCGCCCGGTTCCGGCCCTCCCTGGCTCCTGCTTTCTCCCTAAAGAAAAATAGAGTGACAGCGGTGGAGGCAGCTTAAGGATGTTGGGAGTGGGGCGGGGGGGTTGTTATTGAAGCAGAGAGTACTGGGGGTGGGGTGCGGGGTTGTTAATGATGCTGTGAGTTGTGTGGGGGAGTGTTAGTGATGGGGTGAGTAGTGCAGGTTGTTTTTTGTTAATGGTGCTGGGAGTGAGTAGTGGGGGTGTTGTTAGTGGTGCTGGGAGTGAGTAGTGGGGGTGGTGTTAGTGGTGCTGGGAGTGAGTAGTGGGGGGAGGTGTTAGTGGTGCTGGGAGTGAGTAGTGGGGGCGTTGTTAGTGGTGCTGGGAGTGAGTAGTGGGGGCGTTGTTAGTGGTGCTGGGAGTGAGTAGTGGGGGTGTTGTTAGTGGTGCTGGCAAAGGTGTGTGTGTGTGTGGGGGGGGTTCCCAGGAGGTGTCCCCAGTAGGTGTCCCCAGGGATGTGCAGCCTCTGCTTCCTATAGATGGGCTCTTTGAATATCAGGAGCCAGCAATATTTTCAATATTTCGATGTGATAGGGAGGAGCCAGTCACCAGGAGGGGAAGAGAGTGCAGGAGACAGGGTAACAGAGCAAGGAATGCGGACAGGACTCCCCAGTCTCTCCCTCCCAAACTGTGTGTGATCCTGGAGCCACACTGGACTTCTGGATCAGGCTGCAGGTCAGTCCCTTGCCTTCCATCATTACGCTACACTACAGACACCTGCTGGTTAGTGTCAGACCAAGCCCTCATACAGACTGGGTAGGGGGGGCGCAGAGACTGAGCACAGGGGGCAGTACTCTCACATTTAATATGTTGTATGTATTATTTTAGCTAGTGTACCCTGCACTTAATAGATACAGATCAATGATCCACCTGTAGTGACAGCTGCTCTAATTGTGTCCATCATGCGAAAGATCTGGTGCCAGGCTGATTATTTGCACACTGGCAGACATCTATGGATGGAGAAATAGCGGCACCACGCAACCGACATTGCAAATCTGGCACTGTCTGTGAGCCTAATGAAACTTGCGGACTGGCAGCCAATCAGGAGCCGCCACAGCTCCTGATTGGCTCGCAGACAGCATCTGATTTTAAATGACGGTTGCGCGGTGCAGCTGTCTCGGCATGGATGTCTGCCAGGTAGGACACTAAATACACATAGAGATGAGTGTCCTCTCATCATGTAATCTCTCATCATGAGATTGAGGCTGCTGAAGGGACACAAGGGGGAGGTAAGAGGCTGCAGGGAGAGCTTTACTATAGGGCATAATGTTATAAGGGGCATATATTACTGGGTGGTATAATGTGTACTACAAATTTTGTAAAGGACATTAATGTGTGGCATCACTTTTAAAGGGCATTACTGTGTTTGTGGCATAATGTGTATAAGGGGCATTGCTGTGTGGCATGTGTTATAAGGGGCGCTACTATTGTGTGGCATAATGTGTATAAGGCGCACTACTATTGTGTGGCATAATGTGTAAAAGGGGTACTATGGTGTGGTACACTACATTAATGAAAAGGGTGTGTTAAGGACATGCCCCCATTTGAATGGTTATGCCCCCTTTTCTGGCGCATGCGCGCCTCCGGCACACACATAAGTGCTATCTTAGATTTTCCATACCCCGACTTCAAAATTCCCACTTTGACCACTGCCCCAAAGTATATACCAGCTTTATAATGGGGGTAAGGTGCAATCAGGGAGATTGCTAGACTCTTCAGGGAGTCAGGGGGATTGTCACTATTTCATGGATTCATCCTGACAATCAGGGAAAGTTGGCACAGTATGCTATAAACTTGCACTTTAGGAAATAAACCCCTTAGAGACCTATCCAACTTCAACTTGAATAGAGGCCAGGCAGGCCTCAAGCTGTGGCTGTTACAAGGGAATGATTTCCCATAATGTAGTCCAATAATCTAGTAGGAGTGGATGCTTTTTGGCAGAAGTCAAACCTCCTTCCCCTCCCGCCCCCACCCTCTCTTTTGCCATTCCTCAGTGACTGACAGTCAAGAAGCATTTTGGGAAGATAATGGGGAATGGTGAGTAAGGGTCTGATTCAGAGGCGCTCGCAAAAAGCGAGCACTCGCTCTGAATCAGGGCGGGCGCTTTTTTTTTTGACTGGCCTCCTGGCCACTCGCTAAGCTGTGGATGACCACCTACAGCTTTTGCGCAGTGATGGTCGCGATGGTCGCGATCAACATCGTCAGCCGCCCCGTTTGTATCGAGCCCTGGAGCAAGAGAAATTCTCTCTTGCTACGGGGCTTGCACATGCCGCGCGTGCACAATGCACAACCATCGACCCACTTGCAAGCGCATAGCGCTTGCGAGTGGGTCTGAATCAGGCCCTAAGAACGCAGACGTGTTGTGACCATTTTCGGGGCATGTCGGAGACTGCGACTGCAATCCTCTATACAGGGGCATGACTACTGAACATAAAGCGTGCCAGCATGACACCCCACCTATCCCTTGTCACTCTGGGGACATCCCTTTCCTTTCCATATTCACCTTAACTATACGGTGGTTTCTCACAATATGGAATCTCTGAAGAAATATATCCTCCCTGGGATGACGACGTCTTCAGTCGGTATTCAATATTCATGTAGGTCACATCATCCAGAAGATGCCTGTTTGTTTAGGATTATTAACAAGGTCTTCATCATACAACAGCGGTTCAACCAGACTCATGCCCCCTGTGTAACTTCTTTCCCCCTGCGTCTCTCAGCCACACCATCATCTCACTGCATCGTCTCTTAGCCACACCATCATCTCCCTCCCTGCATTGTCTCTCAGCCACACCATCATATCCTTCCCTGCATCGTCTCTCAGCACACCATCATCTCCCTCCCTGCATCGTCTCTCAGCACACCATCATCTCCCCCCTGCATCGTCTCTCAGCACACCATCATCTCTCTCCCTGCATCATCTCTCAGCACACCATCATCTCCCCCCACGTCACCTCTCAGCACACCATCATATTCCCCGTGTCAACTCGTAGCCTCACCATCACCCCCCCTGCATTATCTCTCAACACACCATCACCTCCCGCGCGGTGTCTCTCAGCACACCTTCACCTCCCCCCTGCGTCATCTCTCAGCCACACCATCACTGCCGCTCCTGCATCAACTCTCAGCACACAATCATCTCCCCACTGCATCATCTCTCAGGACACCATCACCGCCCCCCCGCGTGAACTCTCAGCACACCACTATCATCTCCCTACTGTGTAGTCTCTCAGCACACCATCACCTTCCCCCCTACATCACTTCTCAGCCACACCATCACTCCCCCACATCGTCTCTCAACACACCATCATCTCTCCCATCTCATCTCTCAGCACATTGTCACCTCCACCCCCTGTGTAACCTCTCAGTCACGCAATCAGCTCCCCCCTGCGTAGTCTCTGTCACACCATCTTCCACCTGCATTGTTTCTCAGCACACAGACACACACTGACACAGATACACACACACACTGACACAGAAACACATACACACACGCTGAAACATATACACACACTAGAAAATATGTATAGTTTGAGACTTAAAAGGTGCACTCCAGGGCCTCCTTGGAAAGTAGTTGGAAAGTAGTTACTCCTTAATTATAATTAAAATATAACCTTTATTAACTATTCTATTAAGATCACAGACAAAAATTAAAAAGTAGATAATAAAGCGCTGAAAGAATAGAAATTGTGTATTATTAATAAGATTAAAAAACCATTCTGCTGAGTCACACCTCTATTAATATTAATCACTCTGTATTATTTAAAGTCCTTATATGTCTCTTGGTTAGGGCAGTCTACAGAACCATCTGATGTTTTGTGCTTAGATATTCACCTCAATTTATCCATGTATTATTGATGTGATTCATCAGTATAGTTAAACAGCACTGTCTCCTCTAAAGACAAGTTCATTTATTTGTTGGTGTAATAACAGAGCAATTGTAATATTGTAAACTTATATTGTTTCATTGTTACTGAGGTCCACAGGTGATATTTATATAGCTGTTTCCTTTTCAAGACAGTTTTTAAGGAGATATAGATTAGGATGGGGGGAGATGGTAGGCAAATTAGTTAATAATAATATGACACGAATAAAAGATGTTTTATAACATTCCTCAGTGTTTCTTGTTTATTAATATGTCTCTAACAGTAAAGGATAATATCACACACATATTGTTTCTCCAGTCATTCTCCACATTGACTGGATAGCATCTATTTGTAGCGTGTAATTTCACCTTATATGATGGCAATCTAAGATATAATTAATCTTTCTCAATGTCCCATATCATGCGGTTATTACAGATAAATTTCCCGCTTATATAATGGGTCCCCCTTCCTGTTACTATTATAGGCAGTGTGGGAATGGAGCCGCGGGTCTGACACTGCCCGCAGCTACTGATCCCCTTCCTATCTACGGCTGTTATTGCCATCTGTGAAGGCAGCCTCGTGGATCTATTTATGTCCACTGCAGGTCTGACACTGCCCGCTGCCGCTACTCTTTGAGTCCCGTGTGCTCCGGACTCAGGCGCTATTGTAGCACGCTAATGCAGATAGGTTCGCTGTGCATGTGGACCATCTGTTAGTGACTCAGCAGTGTGCCGATATGTATTTTGCCGAATGTCTGCCTTCCTCAGAGCAAGCCGAGTTGCCGTCCTAGCTGGGTTTAAATACCTCAAACATGGCAACCATTGTTATGGGGTGTGTCAGGGAGTTTTTTACTTTTTTCTTTTAGTTCAGTAACTTATTTTTTACAAATAATAATTGATTAATTAGGGATTAAATTGTATATAATTTAAAATAATATAAGAAACTAATATAATAAGAGTATTGAAATCAGTAATCATATTTAAACTAAACAGTTATTAAAATAAATCTTCATGGCTATTATGTATAAATTTACTTGATATAGTGTTCACATATTGTGAGTAATAATAAAATAAAATGAAAAACATTGTGAAAATATATATTTTTTTAAATTTATACATAATAGTATCTGGCACAGACGGCAGGCAAGTCCAGTCCAGGTCAGGAAGAAGACTGCCTGGGAGAGGCTGGGCACTTCCGCTGCAGCTCTCCCCCTACAGGCAGCCCAGCCAGCAGCAGGCTAGCAGGCACGCTTGCCTGCTTGTTAAAGGAGAGACTCAGGACACAATGGTGGCGGGGGGGAGCGAGATTGCAGATACGATGCCCTGGCCAGCAGTGCCCCCCTCTGCAGGGCCTGCTACTGTACCCAGGGCACGAGCCCCACTGAACCCCCCCCTAGTTACACCACTGGTTCAAATATAATAGGGTGAGAGTTTAAAAATTTTACCGATTAGCAGTAAACGCTCACACTAATACACTGATCGAGTTGGATCTTCAAAATGGGAAAACATCTGGATGAGAGTTTAAATCGTGAGTTTTTTTATCTCTGAAAATCATGTGAGTTTTCATGTTCTCAGAGTCTATTACATTGGCCGAGTTTAAAAAGTGTGAGAGCTTACTGCAACACTCTCACATTTTTTAAACTTTCACCCTATTACATTTGGCCCCAGATGTTAAGACAGACAAAAGGTTGACAGGGACAAAAGGTTGACACACTAATGGTCGACATGTAAGAAGGCTGACATGTGCAAATGGTCTACAGTGTCAAAAGGTCAACATGAAAATGGTTGACAAAGAAATGGTTGACACGTGATTTTTTTTATTTTTAACCCTAATATTCACAATAACCCTCCCCTTCGTGCCTAACCTTTCCTACTGGTGCCTTACCCTAACCGTCGGGGTAAGTGCATAACCTTAACCCCCATGTAAGTGCTTAACCCTAACCCTAAAAAAGCAAATAAATGTGTCAACCAATTTCATGTTGACATTTTGACCCTGTCGACCATTTGTACCCGTCGACGTTCTTCCATGTCGACCTTGTGTGTTGACCTTTTGTCCCTATCAACCTATTATCTCTCTAACATCTGGTGTCTATCTAGACATTGTCGACCTTTTTCATGTAGATCTTTAGTCCGGCATCCATCGGGCGGTATAGACCAAGTTCCAACATGTGGAAATATAAAATAAGAGATTAACTTTTATATAGAGATGTGCAAGGTTCGGTTTTCTGAAACCAAACTCACCCAAATGTTGCATATCTGAGTACTTCCGAGCCCAGGCTTGGGTTTTCCGACCAAACTGGGAATCCAAAAACGAGGTAAAAGAATCATCTTTCCAATGACTGATCTTGCATGTTTTGGATTCGATAAAAGTCCCTCCCTCGTGATTGTGGGCCCCATTTCACACAGGATGTTGGTGGATTAGGATGGGTTGTGGGCTGCAGTACTGTCAGTGTCAGAGAAGGGCTGTGGGATGCAACTAAGTACTGCTGTGGCAGACTGTGAATGGCTGTGGGATGCCTTGAACACTAAGAAGACTGTGTCAGTGAAGGGCTGTGAGGCGCAAGCACTACTGCTGTGGCTGTGTCAGACTGTGAAGGACCTGATTTTCCATGCAATGCTGAATGTATATACCCGAATCTCGGGAATCTACGTGTGTGCAGGACCTGTTCTGTGCATGTGCAGATTGGGTCCTGCATGATCGCATGCAGCCCCTGCTATGCCTCTGCCTGATTGACAGGCAGAGACAATTACAATGGGGTGCGAGGATGGGGAATGCCGCTGTTCCTGGAAACTGGGGTGTGTCACTCCAATTTTCCGGGAGCGACAAGGACAGGATCTGTATCCATGGACTCAGTTTCCTGGGATTGCAAGCTGGCCAGCCTGCGTAAACTGAGGTTTACTCAGCTGGCCGGCGCCATCCACCATTGCGACCGATGGTTCTATACGTGACCTATACATGTACAGATTGCGCAGCCTGATTTGTCTTTCAATGTATATGCAGGACTGCAATGTATGATTGATGAGAGATAGCGGTAGTGGGTGTCTCTATGCTGGCTGTGCAACGGCTTTGCGATTGCATTTATTAGCATATTTTTGCAGCAGACCTCCATGTGTAATTGTAGCTGCGATCGCAATAGTGATCTGTAGTGAATCAGGCCCTTTGTACTAATGCTGCAGCTGCTGCCAGGCAAGATAATACTAGTATGTCAACATCTACTAAAGCCGGTGCTCAATGGCATAGAGGGTTTAAGACAGCGCACCTGAAATCAAAACAATATTTTACAATGTTTAAGAAAAAAAAATCACCTTTAATACTAAAGGGAAAGTTTCCTGCAGCAAAACATAAAATTGCAAACATGCCATACAGCACATGCAGTGGCAAGGATATGCTGACCTTGGCCTTTATTTGTGAGTAGTGGTTCTAAAACTGTTGTCAGTCAGGCATCTTCTTCCGTAATCTCACATGATGATACGACACCTTCTCACTGAGAGGTAAATTTACTAAGAATTGTGTTGGTCCGAAATTGCAATCTCGGGTGATATCACTTTTTTGCTAATGCCGAATTAACTATTATTAAAATCGGGTGTTTTTTTTCATTTATTGTGGATGAAATCTGGTGTCTTAATACAGCAAATTCGTCCATTTTTTTTATACTAGAAATGAATACACCATTTACTGAAATCGGAAGTACTTTTCATTCACTTCAGCCTAATTCGGGAATTTTCCATTAATCATTTTGTTCTATTCGGCCGTTTTTGCTGCCAAATCAGGGACTAAATAGAAGTTGCAAATTCACCACCTCCTGAGCTGCGAGTTTCCATCAAACATACACAGATCAGTGTGATTTGTGTATGTTTAATAATGGAAACTGTGCTTTAAGGGTTAATTTAAATAAAAATCGACGTAGGGTGCCGGGAAACTTTGGGAAATCCCCACGGACCACAGCTAATCAGAGGCCACTTTACATATAGCGGCCGCTCATTGGCTGGTTACACGTAGATCCCAGCCAATGAGCGGCCGCTATATTCACACGTGGGTCCCAGCCAATATTATTGAGATTAATAATACTGTAGGAACAAAAACAGGCCCAAATTACATGATTTTAGCTATTTTTATTATTTTTTTAAAAACAAAATACAGAAACAAAATCAAAACATGTGAGGGTTGTTTTACCAAAACCAAAACACGACGATGAATTAGAACCAAAACACGGTGGTCAGCGCACATCTCTACTTTTATATCTCAAAGCAGGAAATTTAAGGTACAGTATATGAATTAAAATAATATTTTACATGTTCCTCAAAGTAATATGGAAATCACTGAAGTGTTATATTATATGGTAAACTTATTTTTTACATAAAAGAAAGAAATTGGCCATCATGAATTATGAGTAGAGCTTATCTGAGATCTTGAGGAAATAATACCAAATGATTAGTCCTTGGCCAGGGGAGAGTTCATAATATGGTACTCCTGCAATTTGTATGCAGTGGTAGGTCCGACGGTAGTTATGGACGGTACTGCAGAAACTGTGGTGCCTTAACAATAAAAGAAAATAGTATGCGCAAAATACAAACACTGGAGCTATATCAGAGATTACGCTATGCTGATGTTTATGCAAATGGAGCAATTGTTTTCCACTGTGCATTTGTCTGTCTCACTGCGTCAAAGTACATTACCGTAGTCTTTATTTGCAGTGTGATTGACAGTCAGGGAGCATTTGGGAATGGTAACGGGGAGTGTCAGGTAATAACACAGGTGTCTCAGCAGTGTGTCACAGCCTGCATCTGCAATCCACTACGCAAGAAATATGACTCTTCGTCTCAGTTTACAAGGGCATTCTGCACGACCATAGGGCTATTCATTAGTCAAAGGATCTGCAAATGAACTGCGTTTTTGTATGCAATTGCTTGGATTTGTGATGCCGCCAGTGGCCGTATCAATGCAATAGCTGGCAGCTGCGACACTTGCATTTTTTCGCAGAGCAGCTGTGTACAGGATCGCAGCTATGTTGGCAATAGCATACAGCTCTGGATCAGGCACACAGTTACAATTCATTCATACCAATTTAACATACTTGCCTACCCTCCCGGAATGGCTGTGAGGCTCTTGAAAATCAGGTGGTGCTCCTGGGCACCTGGAAAGGTGGACAAGTCTCCCGGAGGCTGGGGTCACCTGGCTGCCTACTTCCCCAGTGAAGTGGGCGGCACAGGCATCCGATGTCGCGTTGAATTGCATCATCTTGGCTCCACCATAGTGGGAGGCTGGACTACGATGATACAATCAAATCATCCTTCTGGAGGAGGCAGCCAAAAGGTCAGCAAGCATGCAATTTGATGAAAGAGGCAGTTAATTAATACATTATCCACAAAGCAAACAAGCCTGCAAAGGCAATAACTGTAAAATAGACTTCCTATAATACTAAGAAAATAGTTCTTAACACACAAGAGAAGCATTCTGTTTCTGAAAAATACTTTGTCAGATTGCACCCACCTTACCATATTGAGTTTAACTGTTATCTTATAGTAAATGTCAGTGAGGGTACTCCATGTGGATATCTGTTATCTGTGATCAAAAATCTCCAGGCATTCCTTGTTATTTCCACTTTCATATACAGGTTGAGTCTCCCATATCCAAATATTCCGAAATACGGAATATTCCCAAATATGGAATTTGCACTCAAGAAACATTACAAAACACGAGTGAGATCAAAATATCCACATACACTGGCCGTTTGAACTTTCTTTGAACTTTTCAAGCTTTTGAATCAGATAATTGTTTATGCGCTTTCTGATACATTTGTATCTATGTAGCTTTTTGCTATGCTAATTCAGCCTGAGTATTTACATACACAGTGTTTGGATTTGTTTCAGCAATTATAATTGCCATATGACAACTTGTATTAGCCATTTGTTTTTATACAACTGCATCCTTATTTTTATTTTGTATTCTTTTTAATATATGTATAGGCTAGCATTTGTTTGTACTAATAACAAAGTGTTAAGTATACTCTCCAGCGCAGAATTTTTTGGCTTTTTATTCATTGCTTTCATGAGGTAAGCAACACCTCCTATTATTCGGCTACAGGAGGGTATTGAGAATTTCCCAGCAAGTGAGGATCAGGCGCTGAGAGTCATTAATTAATTATTTAACTAAAAAACACGGTATAATATTAAAAAAGAATCTTAATTAATGCAAAAAAAAACCTTGTGTTATAGGAAAAAAATGTCATGCTGCATCATGTGGCTCCCTCTGCTGGTGGTGTTGGCTCTTATACTCCTGTACAGATGGTACAGACAGAGTCAGATACTTGAAAACCTCTCAGATAAATATGTCTTCATCACTGGATGTGACTCTGGATTTGGGAACCTGCTGGCGAAGCAGCTGGACAGACGTGGAATGAGGGTTCTGGCTGCCTGTCTGACGGAGACAGGAGCTGAGAACCTGAAGAAGGAGACCTCCAGCAGGCTGCAAACTGTTATACTGGATGTTACTGACAATGAAAGTGTGAGCTCTGCTGCCAAGTGGGTATCAAGTGCTGTTGGAAATACAGGTGATTTTATTTTTATTTTCATTCTTTTTCTAGTCTTATTGTATTCAGCATGAAGTTGTAGAGTAGAGATGTTTGCTCTTTTCAGTGTGAATTTCAGTTAATACTTCTTATCAAGAGTTTCTTCATATTAAATATTATTCTGCTATCTCACTCTACAAAGGTGATGGAGGGTTACAATAAGTTTGTCTGTACAGTGTGAGGAGATGCGAATAGTGTACAGGGGTATTTAGAGTGCATTTTTTGCATTTTTTAATGCACTTTTTATGCCTGTAATTTAACAGTGTATATTACCTGTAATGTGCCCCTTACATCACAAACCTACAGTACATCACTCTAACCATACCGTATCCCATATGCTTATAACTCTCCCCTAGACTAACCTAAATGTACAGTACATTCTAAGTCCTAGGGGCACACTATCAAAAAACACATTTGTGAACAGGGGTTTCAAAAAGAAGCCATCCCTGTGATGTGTTAGAAGTAAAGTGAACACTAATGCAATCACTTCTCCTTCGGGACCCTGCTACTGCGCATATGTATTCTAATGAGAAAATATTGTGGAGTGAAGCTAATAGGCTAATGGCTAACGCAATCTAAAGGCGTCAGCTTCTGGGGCCAAGCTCTAGAACATGCTTGGTAAATTCAGCAACTAAGCAACCACCATAGAAACCTTGAGAGCTTCTTTAGTGGTCAAAAACAGGGGACTGCTGAAAATATCCCTGATATCTGCTGCGATCTCCCCCCTTCCCCCACACACACACTTATATCCAGGAGATGCTTAATATTTGCAGGAACCCTACACAAACAGGTGTGATATTTTGGAAATATTAGTTGATTACTATTCCCCTATACTCTTTATTTTGCTGATCTTTAAAGAGCCATGCAACAGTCTTCTTCAAGCATGGTCACATGAACATATGGTCAAGCTCAATGCCTTGTCTCTGCTATGTTGAAACTGTATCTCTTATCAAAGAAAGTTAAACCATTACTTTTCTGTAATGTAGAAATTTATATCTAGAGTAGTGCAACCAACTGACATAGATTTTTCTCAGTCTATTGTTGCAACTATGCACTTCCTACTATGGGTTCAATCCAATTAGCTGTGAAGCCTGTCAGTTGACCTTGCCATGGTGTTAAAACGGAGGAGGATTTAACCCCCTATTGTTCCACAGCACACTGAATAGTACTTGCAACAATATATGAAGACTATATGGTCATAGAAATTCAGAGATATTAGTTGCATGCATTTGCAAATACATGGAAAGCTGCTAGGCCTCGTCACGGCTTCTCTGTCACTAGCAGCCCCTAACATTAGGAGGTTCACGTCCGGGGTGCAGTGCACCCCGAAAAATGTCCAGCCCAGGACCCACCCAGGGCATCACACGAAAAATGGAAAAAGAGTGACAGTGCAGTGTAAAGTATAGATGTGTAAGACTAATTAATGAGTGTTGAAAAAAGGGGTTAAAATATATGTTAAATATTACATGAAAAAAATACAAACATAATAATATGTGATGTAAAAAGCAACTACGGTATGTGTATTAAGTGATGATGCCATGAGGGGGCCCAGCCAGACCAGCCCCGGGGGCCTTATGCCCGAATGCTCACCCCAAATGTAAATTATACCAATTATAAGGCCTCATGATAAAGGCACATATAAATTTTGGCAAATGTAAGGCCTCCTGATAAAGGCACACACATAAATGCATCCACATTGAGAGCCAGCTTACCTGGGAGTCACCCCTGGGAACTCCAACTAGCACTACTAGAACCAGCATGTCCTACTAATGCTGGGTTCTTCATGCAACTCATACCAAACAAACAAAAATGGCAGCTGCTCAATCAATATAGCAGTACTAATCAGGTGCATGAAAGGGAGGGGTCATACTAATTAGAAAAAGGAGGGGGATTTAACCCCCTATTGTTCCTCAGTACACTGAATAGTACTTGCAACAATATATGAAGACTATATGGTCATAGAAATTCAGAGATATTAGTTGCATGCATTTGCAAATACATGGAAAGTTGCTAGGCCTCGTCACGGCTTCTCTGTCACTAGCAGTCCTTAACATTAGGAGGTTCACGTCCGGGGTGCAGTGCACCCCGAAACATGTCCTGCCCAGGACCCCTCCAGAATGCCCTGGGGGATCCTGGGCTGGACGTTTTTCGGGGTGCACTGGGGTGACTCCCAGGTAAGCTGGCTCTCAATGTGGATGCATTTATGTATGTGTCTTTATCAGGAGGCCTTACATTTGACAAAATTTATATGTGCCTTTATCATGAGGCCTTACAATTGGTAAATTTTACATTTGGGGTGAGCGTTTGGGCGTAAGGCCCCCGGGGCTGGTCTGGCTGGGCCCCCTCATGGCATCACCACTTAATACACATAGTTGCTTTTTACATCACATATTATGTTTGCATTTTTTTCATGTAATATTTCACATATATTTTAACCCCCTTTTTTCAACACTCATTAATTAGTCTTACACATCTATTATTTACACTGCACTGTCACTCTTTTTCCATTTTTCGTGTGGCCCTGGGGGGTTCCTGGTCTGGACATTTTTCGGGGTGTACTGTGCCCCGGACGTGAACCTCCTAATGTTAGGGACTGCTAGTGACAGAGAAGCCGTGACGTGGCCTAGCAGCTTTCCATGTACTTGCAAATGCATGCAACTAATATTTCTGAATTTCTATGACCATGTAGTCTTCATATATTGTTGCAAGTACTGTTCAGTGTGTTGAGGAACAATAGGGGGTTAAATCCCCCTCCTTTTTCTACTTAGTATGACCCCTCCCTTTCATGCACCTGATTAGTACTGCTATATTGATTGAGCAGCTGCCATTATTGTTTGCATGGTGTTAAAACGTCAGGAACGGCACAGCATCTCGTACCCCTTGTGACCCGCTTTCAGCCTAAATTAGCTAATTTTTGCTCACAGCCCCATGGGGCTGCAAGCAGAATTGAGCAGATACAGGCTGCCGTAAGGTACCCGCTATTCGATTGACCCCTTAAGTGTCAAATCCATTAACCTATTTATGAGCTTCAATCCCATTTTTTTTTAAATCATATTAATATATTTTCATTGATCTGGTTTTCACAAGAACATAAATATACTGTAAGTAGTTTCAGAAGATTTTTCCACAAAGCGTAACTATTCTGCAAAAGAGGGCATATTGGATTTTTAATGATTCAGCATCCCTTTCAACATAGTATCGAGGCAGGAGGTGTGACAACATTATTGAGGTAGCATGGCATGATTGTGAAGCTAGCTTCCTGATCACTGCTGGTCACAGCCACCGACACACAGCAGCAGCAGCTGCGGCTATCTGCAGCTGAAGCTGCTGCTTCAATGGATGTCACAGCTGCCCTTGCAGCCATGCTGGGAATGGGGTGCCGCCAGGTGCCCGATCACTATGGCCAGCAGTGATCGGGACACAAAGGAGGGGGAGCCACGAGTGCAGGGTGACCAAGAGGTCCCTCTGATATAGGCGACTGCGGAAAGATTAGCTTCCAGCAGCTTCCTAGTGGCCATTGTCACATTCCAACATCAATATTGATTATTATTTTATGCAGTACTGTTGTCAGTGGGGACTTTTATACACTGTGAAAGTGGGTCATGACAGGGTGAAAACACACAGAATCAAGATTATATAAACAAATAGTTTATTGATAAACTATATATATATATATATATATATATATATACAGATGTTTATATAGACAGATTTACAAAATATATACTTAGCTAAGGTTAGCTTCAATGCAGTGCATATACATCAGCTTCTTCATTCTTGTGGAGCCCCTTCTGTCATAAACCGTCGCCAAGATTGAAGATTGTGGATACTCGACACACCATTTATCCATATAGGCTCCAGTCACAAAAGCTAACGTGTCATATGAATTCACCTTTTATCTACTTGAAATTAAGGGAGGTGTCTCCCAAGAATACTGTACATATGGTAATACTACTTTTATTAGCAGCAGGGGGCAGTATTGCCTCAATTAAGAATAATACATATAATTTCTGTGTGTATAAATATCAAGGCCACTGACCATATTATTATTATCAAAACTATCTTATTCAATATATTTTGTTAAGCCCTAATAACAACTTGTATGCACATGTCACTTCATGACCTGCATGTATTTGAACAACAATAACTTAGAGCAAAATATTTGACAACAGAAAAACTTGAACAACAGATGAATTTGGGACAAGGGTCACACTAACACTACTGGTTACACAGTGCCCACACAATTATACCTTGTTTTTACCTAGAAAACTTTGTAGTTTTAGAAAACACAATTAGGCTTTTTGTTCATTCTAATGCTGCCCATCCACTTAACGATGCAGGGGATGATGGCATGATTACGATGCCATCGTCTCCCGCGGGGTGAACTGCATACTCTGAACATTCAGATGTTCAGTGTATGCAGATCAATCATCCCCGTCATGTTCGGGCGATGATTGATGTTAAAAACGACCAGCGTGCGCGCGCTTCGCTCATCGTTTTTTAACCTGTTACTGCCCGATTTGCGGGCGATTACCAAGTGATTGAATGATAACGACCGTCGTTATCGCTCCATCGCTAGGTATAATCGCCTAGTGGATGGGCACCTTAGCACATCAAATGAAACTAAAATGGCCAAAAAATGTAAAGAACGTGAACCAAAAGCAAAATTGAGAAATTACCAGGCACCCACTGGGCCAGTTCAAGTGTGGCTGCAGTGGAGGAACTAGGTAGGTGCAAGCTTCAAGAAATGCAGCTTTAAGTGAACTTGTTAACTTTTCATATTGGTGATTCTATTTACCAAATCTTACTTTATGTATTGCAGGGCTCTGGGGCTTGGTGAATAATGCTGGGTTTGGGTTTTGCGTAGCCCCTAATGAGTGGCAAAAAGTTGAAGATTTTTCCAAGGTTTTGAATGTGAATTTGCTCGGTACGATCAACGTGACGCTGCACCTGCTCCATCTTGTCCGAAAAGCCCGGGGACGTATTGTTAATGTATCCAGTGCTGCTGGAAGATTAGCCATAATTGGTGGAGGCTATAGTCCATCTAAGTATGGTGTGGAGGCCTTCTCAGACAGTCTAAGGTCAGTCACCATAATCTAAACTACTGGTAAGTGATGTGTATGTGTACCATATGTGATTGTGGTTTACAGGCAGAATGCAGCAAAACATACACTCCAGGAAATTAGAATACATACATTTAACATTGCTAATAGTGATTTATTTTACTTTGTTCCCAACACATCCACAACTATGGGCCTGAATTAGAGAAGCACACATCTTTTGCTGCATCTTTATGCTAATGCCTCAACCAATGATCTTTCTACTTAGACGCCCACAGGCAGCGGCGCTGATACTTCTTAGATGCACCATTGGTGGTAACAGTGAAGCTCACATCCAGGGGCTGGCTGGCAACTTTTAGCCTGGGGGTGGAGGGAATGCAATCAATTGGCCCCAGCTTTTCTACCAGCCCCTCCTGCATATCTCCCTATTTGCCACCTCCATAATTGTCTCACAGAGTCCTCCCTGCATATATTCTTGATTGCCCATCCATAGCTGTCTCTTATTACCTCCTCCATAGCTCTCTCTTGCTGCCAGTTCCTTCCATATAACACTGAGCCACTCTAACCTCACAGCTCACTCACTGTCTCATAAATTCCCCAAGTTTTGCCAGCAGACCCTGGTATAGGTCATACAATTTTGGCTTAGTAATACTGAGATCTTTAAATTAAAATGTATCAGCATTTGTAAGCAAACACTAGATATAATTTTGTGGAACCAGATGATTTAAATGCCTATTATATTAAAATACGCATTCAAACCTCCAAAAACAACTGTTTTCAAAGGGTTTGTGTCAGTGGCGTAGCTAGCTTTTTCTAGAAGAGAAGTGAAGATGGAAAAATAGGTGCCTAGGCCCATCTAGACTATCATATAATGGTGGTACATTCTCAATATAATACCAGTGATTGCATTTACTCATTATAGTGCATATTGTACTAAATATAGGAGATGAAGGACAAAATAAGTGAAATCCACAGGAGGGCCCTGCAGCCAGTACGATGAGGAGCTCGCTTTGTCTCCTCATCCAATTGCTGTCAGTGCAGTAGACAGCTCATCAAAGAGAAGGAGGCGAATGGCTTTGGCACCCGCCTTTCTCCTCCTGTGTTTCAGCACCAGCATAAGACCGTCTCAGCACATAGCACTTAGAGGCCTCTATATACTGTATAATGTTTTGTAGCCATTCAGGGAAAACTTATCTGTCCAGTGACGTCTTCCAATAAATGGCCCCTCCGTAATCCCAGCAAGCAGCACAAAGACTGTACTATCGGTAGTCCAGTAAGTCTTCTTCACACTGCTGTGCATGCGCTGACAGTGTGTTTGTGCTTCAGCATTTGCTCACGTCACAGGGCTGACGTGAGACAATGAAGGAGCAGGAGCAGTGATCTACCTGTACACTGCTCCTCTCCCTTTCCTGAGGTATGATTTACATCACCTGATTGTGAAATTATATTGAGAAGCAAAACGAAAGCATGATATTTCTGTTCTTCTCTGAATTGCTGTCTCCATAGTAGTGTATGAGAAAGTGATATTTACACTAATTAGGGGCACTGTTGGAGAAATCTGAGATTTCTCCATGGCAACCCCCATCTGTGAATGAAGCGAAGCTGTGAAAAACCTGTTATCACAGTGGGAGAGTGATACAGGACTTTTCTCTGCTGCATGAATAGGCCCCTCAGAGTAATCTCTGCAGCTCTCAGATGGTAGCCCATGGGTGACTGGCCCAGGTGGAGGGACCAGCCACCATATGTATGCAGGATGGGCATCAGTAGTGTTTATTGTGCTGCCCAATTTAAGATTCACAGTTGCTGCCAATCTGGAATTAACAGCTGTCTGTATTTTGCCATTTTCAGTAGCAGAGCCATTTACCAAGAGACTAAAGCCGCGTACATACTAGCCAATATTATGATTGATTCAGCGATAACAATATTGTTATCATTCGATCATTCACAATAACGGCCAGTGTGTATGTCATCAACGACCATCATTGCGCACTCCCGCTGGTCATTGATGACATTGTTCATCGCCCGAACCTGCAGTCCAACCTGGTGATATCGTCAGGTTGTGCAGGTTAGGGGATGAGGGAGGGTACCGGCACTGAACGATATCGTTAACATTTATCGTTCGGTGTGTGTACTCAGTGTCTTTAACGACATTGAGCACTCCACTACCGGGAAACCACTAAACTATATCGTTCAGTGAGGATATGGTTTAGTGTGTACAGGCCTTAAGGCAGCAGATACAGTATCTCTAGTCCAACTCTTAACACATGCAAAATTAGTCACCATAACTGTCTATTGGGACTACAAAAAAAGACACATTTACCAGGCTCTGAAAAGCTTAGCATTTCCAAAGCAGTAACTCTCAATTATCCTTTTCTTTATTACATGTAGCACAATTCTTCTACTATTTGTTGATTTACAGAAGCAATCAATTTGAGCATGCTCTGGAAACCCCAGACAACGTCGAGTAGTAGTTTCTACACAGTACACAGGGGTGGAAGAGAGGGTGGGTGCTGCCAGAGTGGAAACTACTCTAGTTATTGGCTACACAGCTTGGACCTGGTCACCTTATGAAAGGGAAGCCGACAGTTCCCTTCAAACTTGTGCTCTACTGAATAGATGAAAGGGCTAAGTGGAGATGCCTGAAGATATTTTAAAAAAAGTTACCTAAATTTGAGAAGAGTAAACCGATTCCATTGTGTTAGTTGGTGGGAACATGTTATGTTTATCAGTAGTGTAACTAGGGTATTTGGAAACCAGGGCAATTTTAAAAAAGGAGCCTCCTATGTGCGCGCACCGAATGTATACATGCCAAAAAATGGGTATGGCCACTGGAAAATGAGGCATGTCAACATGACACACATCCCTTTCTCGTCAATCTGGGAACATTCTTTTCCATTCCATATGCACCTTAATGCAGTGCCCCTTATACTGTCCCCCCTATGCAGTGCCCCCAGTAGTGGTCCCCCTTATGCAGGCCCCCAGTAGTGCCCCTTATACAGTACCCCCAGTATGCAATGCCCCCAGTAGTGGTCCCACTTATGCATGCCTCCATTAGTGCCCCTTATACAGTACCCCAGTAGTGGTTCCTCTTATGCAGGCCCCCCCATTAGTGTCCAGTGCCCCCAGGAGTGTTCCCCCTTATGCAGCCAGTCCCCCATTAGTGCCCCTTACACAGTGCCCCCCCATTAGTGGCCCCCCTTATGCAGGCCCCCATTAGTGTCCAGTGCCCCAGTAGTGATCCCCCTTATACAGCCAGGCCCCCATTAGTGCCCCTTACACAGTGCCCCCCAAGTAGTGGTCCCCCTTATGCAGGCCCCCATTAGTGTCCAGTGCCCCAGTAGTGATCCCCCTTATGCAACCAGGCCCCCATTAGTGCACCTTACACAGTGCCCCCCCAGTAGTGGTCCCCCTTATGCAGGCCCCTAGTAGTTATCACACACAAACATACACACACAATACATAAAAAACAGGCTCACCTGAATCCCCGCTCCTGTCGCTGCTCCTCGGTCTCCGTCCTCCCGCTCTGTCCTGCTCTGCATTATGGGAGAGATGTCATGACGTCTCTCCCATTACCCACTGCAGGAGCTGGAAGTTGGAGCTCATGAGTGAGCTCCAGCCTGGCTCTGGCAGCGGGCACAGCAGCCAATGAGAGTCTGTCTGACTTTCATTGACTGCTAACACACACAACGTCACCAGGTAGTACAAGCACCAATGTGTGTGTAAATGTGTAGTGTGACCGCACTCTCTGCGGTCTGCACTACATTGGCTGACTAGGGCGTACCTGTACCATGGCCAGCTGCGCCATCCCACGCCGTAGGTCCCATGGCACCCACGGGCACGAGCTCCGGCTGTCCTGGCCTAGTTACGCCATTGATGTTTATACTAATGTCTTTTTACTGACAGCTGCTTTTCTGAAACTTTAACTAAACTTAAAGCCCAAGTTAACAAAGCAGTTATCAAACTCACACCATAGTGGCCATACCAAAAAGTAATTGTAATCTACTGTAAAGAAAGACTGGTATGACAAAAAGTTTGAGGTCATGGAGCAGAGCCAGTTCAATTGAATTTCTAGCTGGCGCTGTTAGTTTGAGCAATGCCTGTGCTAAGAAGGGTAATAGTTGATATATTAATAGAAAACATTTCAAAGTAACAATCACTCCCACCCTTTTTTCTCCTCTACATCCCCAACAATTAACCGCTTCCCCCAGAACAGTAACTGCACAAGAGAAAAGGATCCATCCATACATCCAGCTTTCATAGTAACAGTTTATTTATCTTTTTCTTTCCAGAAGGGAACAGCGTGACTTCGGGGTAAAAGTCTCAATGATAGAACCTGGTGCATTTCAAACAATGATGACTTGCTCATCTGATGCTCATACAAATAATTTGAAACGTCTATGGGACAATCTCCCTACTACAGTGAAGGAGAATTATGGTGAACACTACTATGAATATTGTAAGTTATTGTGTTATTCATATTATTCTTTATTTGGAGGGTACAACAAGGTGCATACAAAATCGTCGTTGCAGGTCCTAAAGGGAAATCAAACATACAAATTAGGCATTGCAGGACAAAGTGCATACAAAACTACAAAACCGTAAATACCTATAAAAGTACGTTACAGACATACTGTAGTAGTATGACAAAAAATAATATAGATAGATATATGTAGTTTGTGGAAAATCAGCCCTGGCTGAATCGATACCCTAGTTCTTGGCTACAGTGGAGGGTTTCAGAGCCACTGATGGCAATGGAAATACCATGAGGGGGGGGGGGGGGGGGTGATGATGTAACTAAGGAAAGAAAGCATACTCAAGGGAAAAGGGACCTGCTCATGAGAGCTTACAATCCGTAGGAGAGAAGTAGTCACACAGAAGAGTTGAGTCAGTGTGTGGGGGCAAAGTGTTAGGGCAAGTTAGAGAGGTAGAAGCCTTTGATAAAGAGATGGGTTTTGATAATTTGTTTGAAGATATGGGGACAGGTGGCAATAGGAGGGTGAGTGATAAGAAGAGTGAGTAAGTTCCAGTGTTTGGAAATTGGGAGTAAGATAAAAGGTGGGAGTGAGAAGAGGTGATCAGTGGGAAGGAGAACCAGTGGTCATTGTCAGAGCGAGGAGAGCAGACAGGAGAGTGGAGTTTAGTATATTGTCTTATAACCAATGCAAGAAAATGGCACCGATGATCCCATTTGAATGTATATATCTCTGATTTATTTTTTTCTTAAGTATATAACAGCTACATAATTGTTGTAAGGTGCAATCAGGGAGATTGCTAGACTCCTCAGGGCATCAGGGAGATTTCCACTGTTTCAGGGAGTCTCCCTAACAATGAGGGATAGTTGAATATGTTGCATATAGATTATTATTATTACTCTAAAACTTGGGGGGGGGGAAATCACCTGCTGAGCCACCCTGAAGCACATAGATCAGTGCCTCCAGACATCATCACGCCCCCTGTATGGAGGCACTACTAGGGGTATATGTACTAAACCTTGAAGAGAGATAAAGTGGAGAGAGATAAAGTACTAACCAATCAACTCATAACTGTTATTTTTCAAGCACAACCTGTAAAATGACAGTTAGGAGCTGATTGGTTGGTACGTTATCTATCTCCAAGGCTTAGTGAATAGACCCCAAAATACCAATCAATCAGCTCCTGTCACTTTACAGGCTGTGTTTGAAAAAATGACAGTTAGGAGCTGGTTGGTTAATACGCTGGTCCCCATTTATCAACAAAGCATTACACTTTAGCGCTTACTAAAGGGGTTATGTCCTCGTTTCTGGCTTTAACAAACAGCTGTAATCTAAGAATACAGCTATTTGCCACAGCATCATTCTCGCTATCTTCCCTATTCAGCGAAGGCTTCCATGCACATGCACAGACGGACCACTGCGCATGCGCATTACGCCGGAGCCCTGTCACTGGCAGCGTTAGGCTGCCAGCAGCCCAGCGGAGCACCTCGCAGAGGAGGACTTCATTGGACTTTGCGGGAGGTTGCCGGAAGAGTAAGTATTGGCACATACTAGTGGATTCTATGTTTGTATCACAGTGATACTGAATGAAAAATTCCTCTGGTACTGTATTTGCCTTCATGTAAGTGTTGCTATGGGGGTGTTGGTCTATTTACATATGTAATGCTCCCCTTCCACATCTCCTTAAGTTTACATTACCCCACATGCAAATGCAATCTTTCCCTGACCCCAGATTATTTACCTTTAATCTGTGTTTGTAAATGTATGTAATTTAGATTTCACAGTTTAAATAGGTGCATGTTTTCAAGAAAGACAGACTATAACCCAAGGTAATAAGGAAGCCTATTATATCCACCTTTACTATTGAAATATAGGTAAATTTCAGCTTCTCCATTTTTGTTTAAGCAACCCTACTATAACATCATTGTCTGTTCCTAAATCCACCTATATACTCTTTGAGTCTGATAACTGGTGGAGAGCAGAACTGGTCCATAACAAGCAGCCATTGAGGAATTAGCTATTACTATCCAGGAGCTGCTACAGCAGCGTGACCACACATATACCCAAAAGTGAGCAATTTCAGTTGCCAGTACTGGAGCATGGTGGTAAGAGCGACTTCACCTCTTACAACGAAGGTGGTTACTGGCAGTGAAATGGAATCCCTATACCCTACAGGTGGCAAAGTAAGCCCACTGGGGATGCTCAAGTATAGTGACCCCTAAACCGGTTGGCAGAGTATGTCCATCAGGTCACAGATTGGTTGTTATGGGCAGCATAATTGCCTTACATCACTGAGGTCCTGAATTCAATTCCTTACTAAGACCCAATCTGTGTGGAGATCGTATGGATTTCCTCTGTGTCCTTTGGCTTCTTGCTATACTCCAAAAACTAGAAAGCTAATTGGCTTCTGACGACAAAAAAATGAACCCTGTGTATGTTTGTATCCATGAGGTAGGGAATATAATCAATATGTTCCATTGAGAGAAAAAAAATGTGAATGACCAAATATTCTTTGTAAAGCACTGTGTAATTTGTGTGCACAATATAAATAACTGTTATTACATAATGATATTTTTAAAGTTATATAATGCTTGAACTCTTGTGCCTGGTGTACTTGCAGATATAAACCTACTGCAAAATTTCCTGAGAACAGCCAGCCCAGAAGTTTACAAAGTGACAAACTGCATGGAACATGCTCTGACTGCTATCTACCCCTGGACAAGATACTCTCCTGGTTGGGACTGCAAGCTCATCTACCTCCCTCTGTCCTACCTCCCTACTGTCATATCTGACTATGTGCTGTGTTACATAGCACCCAAACCAGCTTGTATACGTAAGTGATTGTCATCAGAACACACTACAACAATGTGATGTATCCTATTACAGTACGTATAAATAGTATTTTAGTAACCAACTAAAAGTTGATAATTTCAGAAAAAATCAGTGCAACAATGTTTATCATTCATTGTATGTATAATGCTGACTTTTAATTTACTATGAATTAATCTGAAATATTCAATAAAAATAAAAATGCATTTCTGTTTATGACCCTGATATACAGTATCAATGATGACCCCATCTCACCAGATCAACAGATCCGCGGCCACTGCATTTCCTCCCACTAATGGAATGGCCAAGCAACAGTAGAAATAAAATGGTTAGCAGTTTCCAGGTTCTCAGAAATGCCTTGGAAAAATTAATCTTTATTGATAACAATCTAAACTATGGTGGCAAAGAGAAGGTGCCCAGAATTGGCGAGTTACCACTTACGCTGTGTGTCCATACAGCAATGGGTATTAAAGGGACTGAATTTCTACCTAATGACATACCACAATGAATTTGATTTTGTGCATTAAGATTTGAACCCCTTCAACACTAAAGACGAGTGGGACTCATATGCCTCAAAAGTGGCACTACATTCGGAATGGGTATGAAATACCGCCGGCCGCATGGCTCGATTCCCGTCAGCGGCAGCCCGACAGGAGCAGAGTGCGACGCAGCGGAAGCCCGACAGCGCTGGAAATCCCGATCGTGGATAGGTAAGTATCCACTAACCTAACCCCCCTAACCCTCCTTAGGGGTGCCTAAGCCTAACATCCTAACATCCCCCCCAAGTGCCTAACCCTAATCCCCCCTCTAAGTGCCTAACCCTAACCACCCCCTTCCCCGCTACCTAAACCTAAGTCCCCCGGGGGGGTGCCTAACCCTAAATCCCCCCCGGGGGTGCCTAACCCTCCCTCCCCCTAGCCTAACCCTAACCCTCCCTCCCCCTAGCCTAACCCTAACCCTCCCGGGGGGTGCCTAACCCTAAGTCCCCCCCGGGAGCCCTAAACCTAACCCTCCCCCCCACGGCTGTCCGCTCGCGGCACCCGGCATTACTACGATCGTGATGCCGGGCGCCGGTCTCCCGGCGTCGGGGAAATGCAGGCGTCTACATCTAGACGCCCGGCATTTCACCCTTGCCGGGATAAGACAATCGGGAAGCTGGCAGTCGGCTTCCCCATTGCTTCCCCTACATTCCACCCAAAAAGCAAAGCAAAATAATAATAGAATATAAATGTAGCTAAAATGTTCTGACATATTGGCCAAACAAAAAGTTTCACTAAGTGCATTTGCACAATGTAAAAATTAGAGATGAGCGAGCTTGATTCTCTGAGAACTGAGGCAACCCGAAGTTCTCCAATATGAGGGAATCCGGACCCGCCGCTTGGATCTTACTGCTGTTTCCAGACTTTGTAACAAAGTCTGTCCAGTGTGCATCCACTCCACTGCTGCTGACGTTTATATATCTGTCCAGTGTCCATTCACTCCAGTGCTGCTGACGTATATATCTGTCCAGTGTACATCCACTCCAGTGCTGCTGATGTATATACAGTATCTGTCCAGTGTCCATCCACTCCAGTGCTGCTGATGTATTTGTCCACTCCAGTCCCCTCAGGCTCAGGCTGTACCTACGTTCACATACATCTAAGCAGTGTCAGTTGTCATTTGCAAAAAAAGTTTTTAAAAAAGGTTTTTTTTCTTTGTAAAAATTGTTGTGTGCTGTACCCGACTGCGTTTGTTCACATATGTATAAGCGCTGTGATATTCCACAGTATGACCTGTCATTTGCGAAAAAGTAGTAAAACAAAAATATATTGTTCTATTGTTTGTACTACTTTTGTGTGTTTATCGATATGGATAACTTCACAGTTGAGACAAGAGCAGGTGCAGCAATCAAATACTAGCACTGCAGCTGCTGCTACCAGTCATGATAAAACTAGTCCTTCAACTTCATCTACTTAAGTTGATGCCCAAGAGCATAGAAAGTTTAAGTCAGGGCATCTAAAATAAAAAAACACTATTTCACAGTGGTAAAGAAAAAAACACCTCTAGTAAAGGGAAAGTTTAGTGCAGAAAAACATAACACTGCCAATATGCCATTCACCACACACAGTAGCAAGAGAAGGCTCAGACCTTGGCCTTTATTTATGAGTGTTCTGCAATTGGCATTTTTCCTGCCTCTCATGATGATGCAAGACCTTTTCACTCAGAATCTTGAAGAGGTGTCAAAAAATTAAAACCCCTAAAGCAGTAGAACAAACTGTGTGTTCAGAAACAGAAATGTCACAAATCCCTGAGGAGAGTCTAAGTGTGTCCACAATTGCTATGTGTGAGTCTGACCTTTCTGTACTCATAAATAAGCCTCCATCCTCTATTTCTGCACTCTCTGCTAATATGGGGACTTGTGATCAGCACAAGTCAAGAAATCACTGACCTAGACATTAAGGATGCTACGGTAGCAGTGAAACAGGATGAGGGGGATATAGCATGACACAGGCGCTAATGAGGATGTTGCTGATGAGGATGTTGATGATGTGGATGTTTTTTTGTGTATGTGAGGCACCAGTGGAAGAAGAGCTTGTCCATGATAAGAAGAAGGCCTGGGCAAAAAACTTAAAAATCCACCTCTTATGTGTGGAATTATTTTTACCCAAACCCAGACAACAATTGTCTTGCCATCTGTAGCGTTTGTAAATCTACAGTAAGTATAGGTAGGGACTTTAACCACCTCCTCCCTGATACGTCATTTACAGCGTGTGCATAAAGTTGTAGTCAAATTCAAAAAATCTTACTTTCTAATATGGGGTAGTATAGTTTATTAAACTGCCATCCTATCTGGCACTGCAGTGCCACTCTGTTTTCAAGATGTGCCATATTGGAAGTTGAACTGCCACGTGATTGTGCTGCCCACTTTGTAACCAGAAAATAAAGCTATTTTAATAGCCAAGCAAGGATTCTTCAAGGTTTGACAAGAGAAGTCAAGAAAATTAGTTGCACTGCAGAACTGGAAATTCCAAATAAGCCTGTCTTACACAAATATTAGGAGTTTGACCCGCTGGCCATACTAACCCCCTCCTCCCTCATAAATTTGCTTTTGCAATCAAAAATTTAATTAACTTTAATAACTAATCAATCCTTCCTTTCCCTGCCTTCAGCTACAGACTCCACCTTCCTCAGACCTCTGACCTACTTCTTGATTAATGAAAACATTCTTGGTTTCTAAAATGGAGTCATATAATTTATTAAACAGCAAAACATGGGACATGTTCACCCAGATGTAAATAATTTCTTCCCTGGCAGTCTAATGTGTGCTTTCCTTTCAGTGGTACTGTGTGAAATGGTTCTGGCATGCATATCTGAGTGAGGGACTTACATAGAATCCAAATCCTGTTAAATCCAACGCCGTAATGATGACATTTTGCCTCGATTTTTGAATCAGAGTCTGGCAGGAAAAACCCGAGCTGGGGCTCTGATCCATCGAATCCCCCTCCCCCCTTCCTCCCTCATAAAATTTCCTCTAGATCCAAAATTTAAATTACGTTTACAAACAAATCAATCCTTCCTTTCCCTGCCTTCCACTACATAAATACTCTACCTCCCTTGGGCCACTGATCTAGTTCTTAATTAATGAAAAGCTAAACATTCTTGTTGTCTAATATGGCATTGTATAGTTTATGAAACTGCCATCCTGACTGCCACTGCAGTACTACTCCTAGATGTTATATGTTGGAAGTTACTCTGCCACAGCCGCTGAAATCCTTCACATGCAGTTGGTGAATGTCAAAAATATCCAGAAATGTTTATGGCCACAGACAGCATTTCCTGCAGGCCCCTTTAATTTAAAAAAAAATCTGAACTGCCCAGTTTATTTTGTGGGCCAAATATGGAACTTGTTCACCCTGTTGTAATGCTCTCCCTTCCTCCTCTTAAATTTGCTTTAGAATCCAAAAAGTAAATTAACTACCAATCAATCTGTCACGGCCAGGGTATTTCAGCATGGCGCTAGGCGGGTGTTACCTGTGAGGTCGTTGTGGCGCGGACTGTCTGGTGGCAGATCTGGTGTCTGGCGGGGGGCTTTGTTGCGCACATTGTTGTGCGGTCCTGTTGTCACTCTGCGCTGGTGAGGCCTGGCGGCGTCTCCGTTCCGTTTGGCATGGGCGCCGCCATCTTGCCTTCTGGCCATGTGATGCGGCTGGCCAATCCTGGTGAGTCACATGTTCCCTCCGGCCAGTAACAGCACGGCATGGGGTATTTAGGAAGGGTCAGTGCCTTCCTTCTTTGCCAGTGCAATGTGTATCTCAGCCTAGCTGAGAGGGAGTTCTCTGTGCTTTCCTGTTCCTGTGAATTCGCTGTCTGCCAGTCTGCCTGTCAGCTCGTAGTTCCCACTGGACTACCCCGCTACCTCCATCACCCTTGCCCATACCTGAGTGCCTGAGCCTGCTGACATCCTGCGCTTCAGTTCACTATCTGCAAACCTGGCTTGATTATTTTCAGTTCACTACCTGCAAACCTGGCTTGATTATTTTCAGTTTCACTACCTGCACACCTGGACTGCTCTAATTGTTTCTACCTGGACATTAACCCTTTTGCTCCCACCACAGAACTCTTGTGCACATTTATATTTTCCTGGACTTTTATTTACTGCCACATTATATGTCTACTCAAGCACTTATTAAAAATCCTAGTTTTATTTTCAAATCTGCTTCTGTGATCGCTCCTGCTACCACCCCGGGTCCACAAGCAACCCAGAACATAACAGTTTGCACTGGCCCCATGGAGCCGGCCACGGATCAGGAGTCAGGAGTGGATTTGTTCAGGTGCATTTCTGGTCGTTTAGAAAATCTGGAAAACATGCAGCATCAGATGGCTAAATTTCTGCAAGAGATGTCCAAGCGACAGGATAGTTTGCAAACTTCCTTTTCTACCCCTGAAGTACCAGCATCTACATCCGCATCAGCGTCTGGGAATACAGGAGGCAGGTCATCTCCCCGCTTACGTCTTCCTTTACCAAATAAATTTGACGGCAATCCTAAACTCTGCCAAGGTTTCCTAAATCAGTGTGACATACATTTTACCCTGCAGCCTGACAACTTTCTAACTGCAAGAACTAAAGTGGCTTATATAGTCTCTCTGTTATCGGGCCAGGCCTTGGAATGGGCTTCCCCACTCTGGGAGCGCTCAGATCCGCTGCTGGATAATTACGCAGGCTTTGTGTTATCCTTCAGGAGGATTTTCGATGAACCTGAGCGTACTGTATCAGCATCATCAAACATCATGACACTGAGACAAGGGGTCCGTCCTGTCAGTCAATATGCCGTGCAATTTCAAATTTTAGCATCAGAGCTCAAATGGAATGAGGAAGCCCTCACCTCGACCTTCTGGCATGGGTTGTCAGACCGACTAAAGGATGATCTAGTCACTCGAGAGCTTCCTACTAATCTGAACGACATGATTTCGTTGTGTATCAAGTTGACCTACGCTTCAGGGAACGTCAGGCTGAAAAAAACCGAACTGACCGGCAAAGGTCATTTACCCCCTCCATTTCTACCCGTCCCATTCCTTCCCCTACTGAAGAGGAGCCTATGCATGTGAATCATACACACCTCTCTAAAGAAGAACGTCAGATAAGAATGCAAAAGAACCTCTGTCTGTACTGCGGAGAGTCCGGTCACCTGCTGATCTCCTGCCCCCGTAAACCGGGAAATGCCAAATCCTAACTGACCCTGGAGACATCAAGTTAGGTGTTATGAACCCGTCTCCAAAAATTAAAGATTTCACGATTACCCTAGCCTTGAATCTTAAACCCAAACCTGTCTTTGCTACTGCTCTACTCGACTCGGGAGCAGCCAGAAATTTCATAACGTCTAGTTTCATAGATACATTTCAGATTCCTTGTTTGTCTCTCAACCATGCCATCTCTCTGACCTCTATAGAGGGATGCCCTCTAACTAACGGGATAGTCACCAAAGAGACTCAACCAGTATTGGTCCGAATTGGGGCACTTCATTCCGAGTCCTTAAAATTCCTGGTGATATCAGAGGCCTCTCAAGAAATTGTTCTTGGTCTACCCTGGTTACGTCAACATAATCCCAGGATTGATTGGAGTTCTATGCAGATTCTGTCATGGGGTATGGACTGTCAGAAATCCTGTCTTCCAAAAATTCGACCTGTGAGAAAGACAGTTCCATTAGTTTCTTCTGCCATTCCCAAGGAATATCAGATGTTCGCCGACGTTTTCTCTGAACAGCAAGCAAATATCTTACCCCCTCATAGGGAATGGGACTGTCCAATTGAATTGATACCTGACAAGATACCACCTCGTGGTCGTACCTATCCGCTGTCCTTGCCTGAGACTCAAGCCATGACCGAATACATCCGGGACAACCTGGAAAGGGGTTCATTCGCCCCTCTACTTCACCTGCCGGAGCTGGGTTTTTCTTCGTTGGCAAGAAGGACGTTGGTCTAAGACCATGTATCGATTATTGAGGCCTTAATGATATTACTGTAAAGAATCGATAACCTCTTCCCCTGATTACTGAGTTGTTTGATAGGGTCAAGGGCTCTGTAATTTTTTCGAAATTAGATCTAAGAGGGGCTTACAACCTCATTCGTATCCGAGCTGGCGATGAATGGAAGACCGCTTTTAATACCAGAGATGGACATTTTGAGTATTTAGTAATGCCTTTTGGATTGTGTAACACCCCTGCTGTCTTTCAAAGTTTCGTTAATGTGATTTTCCGGGGTCTGTTATATGTTTCGGTTGTTGTCTATCTGGATGACATACTGATTTTTTCACCCTCTGTGGCTAAACATCAAGAACATGTTAAAGAAGTTTTGACCCGTTTGAGAGAAAACCACCTTTACTGCAAACTGGAGAAGTGCGTCTTTGGAGTGCCCAGTGTACCTTTTCTCGGCTATGTAATATCTGGCTCTAGTTTAGAAATGGACTCCAAGAAGGTACAGGCAATTCTGGATTGGACCCGACCTCAGACACTGAAGGCCATCCAGAGATTGTTGGGCTTCGCAAATTATTATAGACGCTTCATTAAGGGATTTTCTACACTGCTGGCTCCCATTACAGCCTTGACCCGCAAAGGTGCTAATCCTGCCCAATGGTCACCTGAGGCAGAGTCTGCCTTTCATCTTCTAAAACAGGCCTTTATCTCAGCACCAGTTCTTCGACAACCCGATCTGGACAGGCCTTTTTTGTTGGAAGTAGATGCATCATCTGAAGCTGTGGGAGCAGTCTTGTCTCAATGTTATGAGGACAACCGAGTCCATCCGTGTGGGTTCTTTTCTAAAAAATTCTCTCCTGCCGAAAGGAACTACGCCATAGGTGAGCAAGAACTACTAGCTGTAAAGTTGGCATTGAAGGAATGGAGATATTTGCTAGAAGGCGCCAAGTTTCCATTTACTGTATTTATGGACCATAGAAATCTACTATTTCTCAAAAAACTCCAATGTGTGAGTCCTCGTTTGGCCCGCTGGGCAATATTCTTTGCCAGGTTTCAGTTCACCCTGACCTTCCGGTCTGGAGCACTTAATCAGAAGGCTGATGCCCTATCGAGATCTCTCCTCTGTGATGATCAATCTGAAAATCAAAGCAATACCCCTGTCTTGAAATCAAAAGTTTTCGCCGCATTACAACTTCAGCCTCCTACGGGAAAATCATTTGTGGCCCCGGAATTAAGGAAGCAGCTTCTCACCTGGGCACATTCCTCTCACTTCGCAGGGCACTCAGGCACTCGGAAGACCTTGGAGTTCCTGAAAAGACACTATTGGTGGCCTTCTATGAAGGCAGATATAATGGAGTTTATCTCTTCCTGCTCCTCATGTGCCCAGCATAAATCACCACGACAAGCTCCAGCTGGGGAATTGCTTCCATTACCTACTCCATCACGTCCATGGACGCATCTCTCCATGGATTTCGTCACAGACCTGCCAGTTTCTCAAGGTTTCAACACTATCTGGGTTGTAATAGACCGATTTTCTAAGATGGTCCACTATATACCGTTGAAGAAGTTACCTTCTGCCCCTGACCTGGCACAGTTGTTTGTCCAACACATATTTCGTCTACATGGCCTTCCTGCTGAAATTGTCTCTGACCGTGGTGTGCAGTTTACTGCAAAATTCTGGAGGGCTTTGTGTTCTGTTCTTCAAGTGAAGTTAAACTTTTCCATGGCCTACCATCCGCAAAGCAACGGCTCCACCGAGAGAGTTAATCAAGATCTAGAGACTTTCTTAAGAATTTTTATGTCATCTTCCCAGGACAATTGGGCCGCCTTGCTGCCGTGGGCTGAGTTTGCACATAATGCTTCCTACCACTCATCAACTAACCAAATGCCATTTCAGGTTGTATATGGCCTTCATCCTCGTGTTCCCCAATTCCGAAGCCTGCCTGTTTTCGATGTTCCGGCCGTGGAGGACACGGTGCAGAATTTTGCTGCCATCTGGACTCAAGTACGGTCTGATTTGTTGAAGGCATCCTCTCGCTATAAGACCCATGCCGATAAGAAGCGTAGAATAGTTCCACGCATGCAAGTAGGAAACCAGGTCTGGTTGTCTACTCGGAACCTTCGTCTAAGAGTTCCGTCTATGAAATTCGCACCCCGCTTCATCGGTCCCTTCACCATAACAGAAGTAATTAATCCAGTGGCCTACCGTTTACAGTTACCCCCATACCTAAAAATTCCCAATTCCTTCCATGTTTCCTTATTAAAGCCCCTAGTCCTGAATAAGTTCCATAATGCTCTACCTGCTTCTCCTCGAGTCCAGACAGAGAGAGGAGTTGAGTTTGAAGTCGCCAAGATCTTGGACTCTCGTCTGCGCAGAGGTCATCTTCAGTATTTGTTGGACTGGAAAGGTTATGGTCCAGAGGAACGTTGCTGGACCGATGCTTGTGATGTCCACGCTCCAACGCTCATCAGGAGATTCCATTCTGCCCATCCGGAGAAGCCTGGTGAGTGTCCTGAGGCCACCCCAAAAGGGGGGGGTACTGTCACGGCCAGGGTATTTCAGCATGGCGCTAGGCGGGTGTTACCTGTGAGGTCGTTGTGGCGCGGGCTGTCTGGTGGCGGAGCTGGTGTCTGGCGGGGGGCTTTGTTGCGCGCATTGTTGTGCGGCCCTGTTGTCACTCTGCGCTGGTGAGGCCTGGCGGCGTCTCCGTTTCGTTTGGCATGGACGCCGCCATCTTGCCTTCTGGCCATGTGATATGGCTGGCCAATCCTGGTGAGTCACATGTTCCCTCCAGCCAGTAACAGCACGGCATGGGGTATTTAGGGAGGGTCAGTGCCTTCCTTCTTTGCCAGTGCAACGTGTATCTCAGCCTAGCTGAGAGGGAGTTCTCTGTGCTTTCCTGTTCCTGTGAATTCGCTGTCTGCCAGTCTGCCTGTCAGCTCCTAGTTCCCACTGGACTACCCCGCTACCTCCATCACCCTTGCCCATACCTGAGTGCCTGAGCCTGCTGACATCCTGCGCTTCAGTTCACTATCTGCAAACCTGGCTTGATTTTTTCAGTTCACTACCTGCAAACCTGGCTTGATTATTTTCAGTTTCACTACCTGCACACCTGGACTGCTCTAATTGTTTCTACCTGGACATTAACCCTTTTGCTCCCACCACAGAACTCTTGTGCACATTTATATTTTCCTGGACTTTTATTTACTGCCACATTATATGTCTACTCAAGCACTTATAAAAAATCCTAGTTTTATTTTCAAATCTGCTTCTGTGATCGCTCCTGCTACCACCCCGGGTCCACAAGCAACCCAGAACATAACACAATCCTTCCATCCTTTCCCTGCCTTCAACTGCATACATTCTCCATCTCCCTTGGGCCTCTGATCTAGTTATTGATTAATGAAAACATTCTTGATCTCTTCTTATGGAGTCATATAGTTTATGAAACTGCCATCTTGACTGCCACTGCAGTGCCACTCTGTTTGTTTGTATGTGCCATGTTTGAAGTTGAACTGCCTTGTGTTTGTGCCGCCCACTGTTGTTGCTTGTCTTAATCAGCCAGCTAGCACAGTCCAACCTTTTGGCCCAAACTAGATGAAAATAATATTGTGAGCTGTGAGGTGGTCAAAATTTATTGGAAATTAAGGGTATTAAGGTTAATAATACTGTACTAACAAAAAATGGGCCCACATTATGTGATTTTAGCTGCTTTTATCATTTTTGGAAAAACAGATCCAAAATCAAAACACGTGAGGGTGGTTTTGGCAACAACAATAATGGTGCGTACACACTGGATGATTAATTGGTGGTTAATATACATATCATTATCATTCATATCATTCATTTTTTGGTCCCTTCCAACCCACTAATGACCTGAGATGCGTGGGCATGTATGTATAATAACGATATCGTTCATCGCCCATGCATGCAGGCCAACCTGGTTGATATCAACCAGGTTACTATAGGGACCTGCAATCGTTGAACCGTGGGTTGTTTGTCATCATTCTTGGGTTGGTAGTGTGCTGGATGATGTTATATCGATCATCCAGCACTCCGGGAAGGTGCAGGATGATCAGTCAGTGATATACTGATTGTACATTGTGTTCGAACCATAAGGGTTACATGTATTTTGCATGTATTTGTCACTAGCTCATAGAGATGGACAAATGTTTGGCAAGTATGGCCAAGAACTTCACATGTACATTATGAATGGCAATTTCCTGTGCATTCATACTGTACAGATGTGTCCTGCTCCGTCTTTGCTCCATACACCATGTAGCACACCCTGCTAGTCATGCTGTGCCGTGTATTGATTAGCATCATAACGTACTGAAGCTGAAAAAGCCAGAGTGTAATACAACTTTCTGTCCAACAGATTTCGCTTTTCCTAAACTGCATTGCACATGCGTAAAAAAAAGACAATGCAACGTCTGTAGTACCGCTTGCTGATTGCCTGACTGAACCTGTCATTTGATACGCTATAGTTGTCATGGATCGAGAGCTGTAATTGTGTGTAATAAATTATTAAATCATTCGGTGTGCGAGTCCTGAGTACACGTTTAAAAACAATTTCTAAATGTGTTCTCCCATCATTATTACAGTATATTATGCTAGATACATGCATCAGAAAGATAACACCTCACTTTAGAAAATTCAGTATGAAGTGTGACATTGTTTTGCAGTGATCTGCGGCACTACCACAGTGATCACATGCCTTAGAAATGAACAGTTGGGTTTGAAGGGTACCATGTAAAACCATCACTGAACTAGAAGTCTCAGCCCAGAAAGAGGTATCTTTGAATTACAAACTGACTGTGCGTTTTATGCCACACACTTGTGGCAATTTCAGCACTGCTGTGCCGCTAGGAGCTTGACGCTAATCATTACACATCAGTAAGGAGTTCCAGACTATAGATAGACAGTAAAAAAGTTCACAATGTCTAGATAAACACCAGATGATAGATGGACAAAAGGTCGACCTGGACAACAGGTATGTAAGAAGGTTGACAGGGTCAAAAGGTCAACATGAAAATGGTCAACCCATGATATATATTTAGTTTACGGTTAGGCACTTACCAGAGGGTTAGGGTTAGGCACTATCTCTGATGGTTAGGGTTAAGCACTTACCCCAATGGTTAGAGTTAAACACTTACCCCAATGGTTATGGTTAGGCACCAGGAGGGAGGGTTAGGGTTAGGCACTTACCGGATGGTTAGGGTAGGCACTAGAGGGGATGGTTAGGGTCAGGCACCTACCCCGACGGTTAGGGTTAGGCACCAAGGGGAGGGTTAGGGTGTAGATTAGGGCTGAAAAACAAAAAAAAGTAATGTATCGACCATTTTTGAGTCGACTATTTCCATGTTGAACTTTTGACCATGTCGACCATCTGTACCTGTCAACCTTCTTACACATCAACCTTTAGTGTGTCGACCTTTTATACCTGTCGACCTTTTGACTGTTTAACAACTGGGGGTAAATTTACTAAGAATTGAGATAGGTCAAAATGACCATCTCGGGGGATTTATTGAATTTTTTCCTGCTTGCAAATTTACTAAAGGCAAAAGTCTGGTAAGTTAACGAGAGATTTCTCTCATCTCACTCGTAAAACTCGGGTGAGATAGCAATCTCAAATCAAATCACCATCGGGCCAAATCGGAAGTACTTTTCAAGTACTTTTCCAAGAATCGGGAGGACAAATTCGGGTGAGACATTAGCAAACTCTCTGTCCAAATCACTTTTCAATGTCTCAACCCCCTGAACTGTGAGATAGTCAGAAACATACACAAATCATTGTGAGTTGTGTTTGTTTATTTCTGTAAATGGTTAAAATAGGGTTAATGTTTTAAACAAAATGATGTGAGGTCCCCCCCAAAAGACTAACCAGCCCCAGTCCTGGTTCTTAAAATTACAGGGAAAAAAATGTATAGGGTTCCACTGTAATTTAAGAACCAGCACTAGGCAGCAGGGATAGAGCTGGTTTTAAATATAGGGTTAAAAAATTGGCGTGAGGTTACCCCTATATTTAATACCATCTCCAGACTCTTTCTAGCAGGGGACTGATGCCACAGCCAGGGGTGCCCTTTCATTGGGCCCCCAAGCCGCAGTATCAGCCCTGACCACTAGTCAGCCCAGACCGGGGATCCCTGGAGAGCTGGGGACCCCCCAATACAGGGGTGCACCTCTCCAGGGCACCCCAGGCACAGGTTGATTGCCCCGGGCTATCCCCACCGCCCCTGGTGGTGGTGGATGGCGGGTTGATTGTGTGCTGTGGTGTAAATAAATAATAGCAAACATTGTCTTTACAAGCAGAACTGCAGGTCCCAGCAAGCCTGCCCCGCATGCTGGTACTTGGAGAACCACAAGTACCAGCATGCAGGGCATTAAGGGCCCACTAGTACCTGTAGTTGACCTGTAAAAATGTTTTTTTTTTAAAAACACAGGACACACACACTGTCACCGTTGCCCTCAGCCGCAGCATCAGCCCTGACCACTAGTCAGCCCAGGCAAGGGATCCCTGGGGATTTGGGGACCCTTCCAATAAAGGGGTCCCCCTCTCCAGGGCACCACTGGCCTAGGCTGATAGCCTGGGGCTATCCCCGATACCCTAGGGCGGTGGGTGCTGGGTTGATAGTGTTAGTGTGTAGTGTAAAATAAATGGTTAAATATTGTCTTTAGTTGTGGAACTACACGTACCAACAAGCCTCCCCTGCATGCTGGTATTTGGAGAACCACAAATACGAGCATGCGGGGCATTACGGGCCCACTGGTACTTGTGGTTCCGCAACCAAAGCAATACGAAACCAAAAAGGTATTTGGAGTTTTTAAATGGTCTCAATAGGTGCTATTTTGCGTCATTGAGCAAGTGATAATACATTTTTGCAAATTTTTGGGGGGAAAATAAGTATTCCCATCAAATTTGGGGTACATGAAAATGGGTGCAAGCATAGTTCAAAGTCACTAAAATAAAGCTTTAAAGTGCACAAAAAACGCACCTTCAGCAAGCACCTGCAATCCAAAAAAAACATCCCCCATACTTCCAGAACCCCCGAGAGGCTCTTTCGCTAGTTTTTGAATTTCTACCCCAACTTTTTTTTTTCACCCATTTTTTCACCGTGAATTTTTGGGGTGTCCTTTGTGTCATTTTTGGCATATTTTGACACAGTTAGCATCAAGGGTGGTGTAAAAAGGGTTTAGGGTGGTCCCAGTAAGTTTGCACCCCAAAATCTCAATTTTGCACTTTTTTCCACCGGCATCCATTGCCACTACTTTTCTGCTGGTTACAATGCGCAAACTTTCGCACCGGCGAAATGAAATAAAGTAAATCGGCGAAAATGACGGTATCGGTGAAAAAGTATTGCCGAAACTGACTTTTTGCACCAAATTTTTACAGGTACAACACAGCAGCTTACACATATCTCACTATGTGCGGGCTGCTTGCTAGGGAGAGTTGTGCAGAGAAAATCACTGCAATCTCGGGTGAGATAACTCACTTGAGCTTGCTTACAAATCACCTGAGAATCTCGACCTACATCACCATCAGCATACTCGTTTAGCCTCAAATCACCTGTTGGTAAATTTTGAAAAAAAAAAGGGAAAAAAATCACCCGAGTTCCATCGATTTATACCGAGATGAAACACTTTGCAAATCGGGTCAATTCCGATTCTTAGTAACTTTACCTCCTGGTGTCTTTCTAGACATTGTTAACCTTTTTACTGATTACTGTTAATCCACACCCATCAGTAAGTGCCATCACTGCAGCATTGTAGAAAGTGGTGTGCCACTCACACAATGATGGCATGTCTTAGAAACTAGTAGTGGGGTCTGAGTAGTGGTGCATACAACCATCATTGAACTACAAGAGGTAAATTTACTAAGATTTGAGTTTTGTCGAGATTGCAATGTCGAGTGAGTTTAGGCATTTTCACCATCTCGCAAATTTGCTAAAGACAAACTCAAGTGAGATTTCTCATTTTTCACTGAAAAACTCAGGTGAAATTGAAAACTCGATTAAACGCACCATGGGCCAAACTCGGAAGTACTTTTCATGAAAAAGAAACAACTTAGGAATTTACTTCATCGTATGCCTGGGGCGCTCGGGAGAGGGGGGACCTCTTTATTGGGGGTGTCCCCACTTCCTCTCAGATCCCTGGCTTGGACTGACCGGTTTGGGGTGATAATGCTTTGGCCGAGAAGACTCAGTGAAAGAGTCCCCTGGCCGTGGCATTACACCACGGCAGATTTGAGCCCAGTGCTGGTTTTAGAAATAGGGGGACCCCTATGCAATTTTTTCCCCTATTTTTAAAACCGGGACAGGCTAAGCTGAATCAGTGAAACATGCGTCGGCTAAGACCGGCGTTCCATCATATACTATGTTTAATATGTGAATTGTTATGTGTTTGAGACCAAGAGCTATATAAATGAATACAGTGTACTATAGAACATTGGTGCGTCTGTGAGGGAGTTGTGAATAGATGCCCGATGTCATACTTACATTGAGAGTGACATGATCATGCGACCTAAGAAATATATTCAGACAGAGGCACGATCATATTAACAAATAGACATATTAGATCAGTGCCCAATACTGGGAATGACAACTATATAAGGCTTAATACTTTGGGCATGTAAAGTATTTGCACACAGTATTGATTGTTCACAGAAATATAAACTAATACGATTACCATGTCTCATGAAGATAAGTGAGTAATATGCACACTTCTGTACGAAGTGATCTGCCTATTGAAGCAGACCTGATACCCAGGTAGAGGAAAATAATTTAATTCCTGAAGATATGATGTCTGACTGATTAATGTGGTGAAATTGCTGCGCAATTACAGTACACACAGTACAGCATAACTGCATAGTACAATGGTAGAAATAAATAGAAATAAAAATAGAAATAAATAAGAAGACACTTGCAACTCGGGTGAGTAATCTCGTTCTAAACTTGCAACTCGAGTGAGAAATCTCAATCTAATAGATCATTGGAAAACTCGATTTGACCTAAACATGCTTCTTAGTAAATTTGAGAGTTTTAGAAATCTCAAATCACCCGAGTTTTAGCGATGCAAATTGCGTATAGAAAAAAAACTAACTCGATCAGACTCAATTCTTAGTAAATGTACCCCCAAGTTGCAGCTCAGAAAGAGGTTACAAACTGACTGAGTTTGAAGAAGTCCAAAGTGTTGGACGAAACTAGATGCTGCCTTGCATACCTTCACGTTGTCCAGACTGAGGTTTTCCTTCCCACCAAACACCCTAAATTGAGATTTGCGATTCATTAAGACAGGGCGTATCTGCTGATCCTGGCACATTGCATGCCTTAGTGCTAACTGCTACAGCACTTGGTCCCAATACTATAGCCAGCGGGACCCAGCGGTGAGAGTGAGCCGCAGGACATTTGAGGTCCGGGATGGATCCAACACTTAGAGCCAGAGCCATATCTAGACTTTTTGGTACCCTGTGCCAGAGAGAGTATTGGTGCCCCCCCTCCATTTTTTAAATAGGGACATAAGATAGTGCACCTGAAAAAGGGCCATGGCTTCATGGGGAAGGGCCAGGGAAAAGATACGGGAGGCCAGAAGATGCTGGGGATAAAAGAGGAAACTACAAGTGAGAATGATAATAAACAGGAAAACTGACAGGCCCAAACAACGCCCCCTGCCCTGCGGTGCCCTCTGCCATGGCACTGGTCGCACTGCCCTAGTTATGGCCCTGCATAGAGCTACCGCAGAGCGCTACAACAACACAGAATACTAACAAAGTCTTTTGGTGTTAGAAGGAATTTATTAAAGCAGCCAGTGCTTGTGCTTTGGAACTAAGAAAAAGATAACTCTCATATGTTACACACGGACATTAAGTAGTCCATTGACATTTTACATGATCCTCTGTTTCTCCTTATCCGGTCTATACATATATATTTCACCCGCCTCATCTATACATATCCAGCTGGATTTTTATTCACTACCATTTTTATGGTTCCTATTTCATGTTGTATAGATGGTTTATGTGTCATAATTTTTATATGCTAGTTCATTATATGATCAGCAGTGCTGATTCCATGTAGTGTATATTCCAGACTGAACACAGATACATTTTTGCAGTGACTAGTCAGTTGTTTTTACTGTGTAGCAAAATATCTTTATTTTTACAATAAATTATTATACTGTGTCAATTGGTAGCTATTTTTATCCTGCGCTGTTTTTTTTCTTTTTAATGAATACCATACACCATAGAAAAACAGTTACTATGACAGTAATAATGTTGTCACCCATATCTATGTAGTCAAAATTAAATGAAGACATCGTGGGGGGAACCGCCCAGGAAAACAAAACCCAACCTCCGGAGTTTCCTTAAACTAAATGGGAGGGTAAAATCAGAGTATCAACTATTTACTGAAAGGAAGATCCCCAAACAGTCGCCGTTGTTCATACCACATGATATTTTTTTACGCATCTTCAATTCTATGTTGAAGTTCCCCCGGCAAAGTGGAGATGTAACTTTCCCATGTCTCAAAAAATCGTGAGGTTAAATGCTCTTTGTTCAATGAGGTTTCTTTCCAATCCATATTAAACATATGGAATAACTTATTTTGAAACATCCGCAAGGAAGGAGGAGAAGCTGAAATTCAATTCTGCAAAATAAATTTTCATGCAGCAGCTCTAATAGCTGGAAGCAGCTTCTTACATCCTCTTGCAGTCCTTTGTGTGGCCGATACCATCCCAAATATAGCCCATTCCGCTGTGAATGGGATATAATTTACTAGATTATCTAGGGAAAATTTTCTGACTGCCAGCCAAGATTGATGTAGTAATGGACAGGACTAGAAACAATGGAAGAAGTCTGCTTGTGGGGTTTGACAATGCAAACAGTTGTGTGAAGAAATCATTGCCTATGAGGTGTGACGTAAAATCTATGAAAGATATTTAAAAACATTTCTTGATGGTGCACTGTAGGTAGTAGTTTACACGAACTACGCAAATTGTCAAATAAATCTTCACATTAGTGAGGGGAAGGAGGATCGCCACTGGCTGATACATGAGCTAACCTGCTCAAGATCCCTTTGCTTTCTCAGAATAGTATAATGCAACGATATAGTCCTCCTAACTGGTGGATCAGACCGAAGCATACCATCTTTGGTATTCTGCCAATCCAAGTCAGAAAAAAACAGTAGTGTTGCGCTTGAAAGTATGCTAAGGTGAATCGTTGGATATCGGGTATATTTCTCTGGCCTGTTCAAAAGTTAAAAGACATTTATTAGAGATATCTACGACATTACTCGTGTCTTTCACTCCCTCTCTCCACCATAATGTGAAAGGAAAGGATGCAAGTCAATTTTGAAAATCAGGATTGCTCAGAAAAGGCAGAAATAAGGATTTCTGTGCATTTAAATTGTGTTGGTGTCATAATATGTGCCACAATCTCCTCGTGGACCACAATAGGAGGTTATCTCATACCTCCTGACTAATTTCTGCAGCGTGCTGGTGCAAGAAACTAATTAAATTGCCATCTGGCAAAAACTGTTTGTCAATGATTGAATCTGTGTATATATTACTATTGTGTAGCCAATCCCACAGGTAGCGCAAAATACATGCATGTTTGTAATAGGTTAAATGCGGAAAATTGATACCTCCATTGTTCTTCATCTGCTGTAGTTTTAGGAGAGCTATTCTAGGGCGTTTGCCCGTCCAAAGGAAATTCCTAAGTAAAGCAGTAATCTTTAAGGTATCTCTATGCGTGAGTAGGAGTGGCAATGATGGCAACAAATAGAGTAAGTGTGGGAAGGTCACCATTTTTATTAGACTTGCCCTACCTAAACAGGAAATGGCTCCACCCCTCCAGCTCATGATAAATGAAATGGCTTTGGTGATATTTATCCGATAAAGAGAAGATGACGACCTCGGCCATCGGATACCCAGATATGTGTAATATGTGTAATACCCTGCTATGTGAGGCATTATGTCAAACATTGTGCCATTACACAGAGACAATTTCCAGCAGCCTCTGCAACAGCTGAAGAGGTCAGGAGCAGATCACTTGACCAGAGTCAGGTGGTCAGGCCTGGGACAGTTTGGATGTTGGTGATAGTGGGATAGACTCCTGAGGTAACTTGCTGGGTGGCTGTAGCTGCGCTTGCTGAGCACTGTCAGCTGTGGCTTATGGAGGCAGCTGCTTCTGGACATTGTCAGTGAGAGAATCAGCACCGAGGTTTGCCTGCTGCAGGAGACCTCTATTGTGCTGCAGGAGACCTGTGTGGTGCTGCAGCAGACCTCTACTGTGCTGCAGGAGACCTCAATGGTGCTGCAGGGGAGGTCTGTCAGTGAGTGCCGTTGGAAGAAAGCTCTTATGCCGCCCCTGAAGCCTCCCCTTTCCAGTTGAGTGACAGCTGAGGCTCTGCACTGAGGAGGCAGCGCAGTACCAGCCTTTTGTGGCACTGAACTGCATACTCCTGCCGATGAGGACCAGGGAACAGCTTTCTTCAATGCGGCCAAGTTAACAAGCCCGATTTTGCACCATGCAAGTGCCCATTACAGCAACATATTGACCAGCAGGAACCTTCCCGCAGTCCTGTTCATTCACCAATACACCAGCAAACCATTAACCAGACATATGTGCACCCACGTAAAGGCATCTGGCCAGAAAGTGCACATTTCTTCTGGGAAAATTATTGTCTTCATTAGCATCTTAAATAGGAATTGTTTCTGTTAATGTATACTGAAATGAAACGTTACTTTGTTGTTAGCATTACATGTAAAATTGATGGAAAACAAAACTTTACTCTGAATTAGACAGTTCTTGTATTTTCTTATAAACTGTGAAGTGTAACTCAATTTGCCTTTCAGCCTACTGTACTTTGAAGTTCTTGCTAAATAAACTGCCATAGGGTGTATTAATTGATTCATGTGAATTTCTATTGTTTGAATGTATGTATTGTGTGAAGCTGTATATGTGACTTTTATTACCCAAACTGTCTGAAAAATAATTTCTTTTAATAAAATAAGTTCATTTGCGAGGAAGGATACAATCACTTATGTCTGGACTAATCTTCCTTACCTCTCTGGTGGAATAAGAAGATAACAGGAAGTGAAACAGCATAGAGGAATTTCATCCCTAAACAGCTAAGTATGCAAACAACTCAACTTAACACACCTATACACCACCTGGTGGGGCATCACATTTGTAATGTTAGATTTACCTCAAGACAAAGGAAAATGTCTACTCCATAACGGTTGTACCACCCCTTGCATTAAGCATAGACCCACAGATTTAGACGGGATGTAGTTTGGAAGCCGACGGTCTAAATCCTGACCGCCGGCTTCCAGATGTTCTAATCCCAGCGTGGTGCTAATGACAAGCGTCTAAATCTAGACGCCTGTCATTAACCAGACGCCAGAAGACCGACACCCGGAATCCCGATCGCATTGATGCCGGGCGCGGACAGCCACGGGGGGTAGGGTTAGGTTTAGGGCTCCCAGGGGGACTTAGGGTTAGGCACCCCCCCGGGAGGTTAGGGTTAGGCTAGGGGAAGGGGGGGTTAGGGTTAGGCACCCCCCCAGGGGACTTAGGTTTAGGCGGCGGGGAAGGGGGGGTTAGGTTTAGGCACTTAGAGTGGGGATTAGGGTTAGGCACTTGGGGGGAGGTTAGGGCTAGGCACCCCTAAGACAATCAGGATTTTCACCCTTGCCAGGTTGCCGCTGTCGGGATTTGAACCGCCGGACGCATAATACCTACTACACCCATTTAGACATATTTACTACAGAGACATTTCCAAAATCACTCAAAATATTTAGAACTGTCGATAGGGAATCTTTAGGATTAGATATATATAATAAGACATCATCAGTAAATGCCATGAGTCGAACCTCCGTACCACCTAGTGGCATTCCCTTAAAGAGAGGAGAGGTTCACTGACAACCTCGAACAAAACCCATCTGATAAGTCAACAAATCAGGGTGTATATCTTGAAGCCTATTAGCCATTATTTTAGAAAATATCTTAAAATCAGTATTTAACAAATAAATGGGTCTATACGCATTTACTGAAGATGGATCTATGCCCGGTTTGGGAATCAGAGTAGTGTAGGTGCTAGTAAATGAGGGATATGAAGGATTATCATGAAATAGCTTACCATAAAGCTCAATAAAGTTGGTGTAATTTCGTTTTGGAGAAGTTTAAAATATGCCCCAGTGTAACCATCAGGGCCGGGAGCTTAATGCAATGACAGGCTTTTCAGTACGGACTTCAACTCCCCGTCTGTTACATCTGCTGATAAAAGATCTTTTTGAACCTGGCTAAGCTTAGGAAGATTTGCGTTCTCCAATAATTTAGCTTGCAGAGTTGTGTCTATATTTTTTGCAGCGTATACGTACGTTTAGAATTGATTAAACTGTTTCAATATTTCAGCAGTGTTGAGGAGGGTTCTGCCAGAGGCCGGATCTTTAATTGTAGAAATAAATGTCTTCCAAAGGCTTCGTCATCATAGATAGCAATTTTCCAGACTTATTGTCCCATCTGTAATAGGTGTGTCTTGTGTAATCTAGATGCTGATTCGCCTAAAAGGTTAAAAATGACTCTAACAGCTTTTTGTTTTGCAAATATTGTTCTAGGGTTAAGTCAGAAGGATTGCTAATTTAGTTAAGGAAACTATTTTTTTTCATCCAAAATTTGCACAGTCGTTTTTTGCCAAAGTACGCAACTTACAAAAAATGTTTGGGCTCATTTATCATTAGGGGGAGGGGGTTCCAAAGGGTTCTGAAAGAAAACCCCAAATTTTTAGCCAAAAATATGGATCTTGCATTTTTTTTCTCCTTGTCTCGGAAGGAGAAAATGTTTCTTCAGTTTTTTTTCTCCATTTTCGCCTGTTTCCCGTTTTCGCCATATTTTTGGAAAAAGTTTGCCTTTTTTTATCGAAAAACGTCAGTTTTCACTGATGGTAAAAAAAACCGTCAGTTTTTGCTGATAATTGGATACGGCCCATAGAGTGAATAGTTTGCATTTGGGATGCAACAGCCGCTTGTAAGGCATGTATGTTAAGGAATCAGTTTGTTTTACTGCCGGCTGCATGGTTCAAATCCTGAGAGCGGAAGCTCGGCGTAGGTGAAGATCCCGAAGCTACAAAAGGTAAGTAAAACTAACCCTATTCTACCCCCTAACCCAACTTTAGGGGTGCCTAACCCTAACCTCCCCCCCAAGTGCCTAACTCTAAACCTCCCTAAGGGCCTAAACCTAACCCCACCTTCCTCGTAGCCTAAACCTAAGTCTCCCGGGGTGGTGCCTAACCCTAACCCCCAGCCTTCCCCTAGACTAACCCTAACCCTCCCAGGGGCTGCCTAACCATAAGTCCCCCCCGGGAGCCCCTAATAGCGCAGCTGTCCACACGCGGTGCCCGGCTTACCTTCAATTGGTATGCCGGGTGTTGGGCTCCCGGCGTATGTCTAATGACAGACATCGGGATTTCAACTCCTGCCATTAGTTCCTTGCCAGGATTTGACAGTCGGGAAGCCAGCGGTCGGCATTGCGACAGTCGGCTTCTTGACTGCATCCAGTATATCATCCTCTGTAGTACTAGTTCTCTGCTCTAGTGTTTCAATTCTGGCCGTATTGGCATAGATCTTAGACAATGCGGCATCAAGCCGGGCATTAAGATGTTCAAAACATTTATCCATTAGGGGCATTAACATGGAAATCACCTCTTTAGCATTATCTGCTGAGGATGGAATTGTGATGCCGGCCAAGCCATGAATATGGGTAGAATCATTCCCTATGGATGAGGGGAACTGTGAATTGGAGTTTGTGGAGGAGGCCTCTTTCGCACCATATATGTATTGACAGAGTGGTTAGACATGTTTGAACTACCTGGTCTATCCACGAATCTATCCATAACCAGATAAACCAGCCAATGTTTAAACTATCCCTTAATGAGGTCACTCAGAAGCAACAAAGATGTACTTGATATAGGCGAAATGGCCCACAGATTCATATACAATTACAAGCTGCTCAAAATATGTTTTTAAAATAAAATCGATAACTGTGTACATATATAGAGGATTAATATAATCACACAGTGCATTAGATATAATCACACAGTGCAGTAGATATAATCACACAGTGCAGTAGAGATAGCAATGTAGCACACCAAACTATAAGTACAACATTTGACACAATGAAAAGAGACACCACAATGTGGCACTATTGCAGCACAATTAAACACATTATCTGAGCAGTACACCAGAAATGTACAGAATAACTAGTGAAAATACAGGAAACTTCCAAATAAAGTTAATTAAAAAAATGAAAAATAATGAGACCTGGATTTATATAACCCTTATAAGGCACAGTAGTCCCACTTGATGGATAGGGCAATTTTCAATTCCCCAATAGCAGTTGAAGAAGTTTAGTAAACTGTCCTCAACATTCCAATACTTAATAGTACTCTGTACTCCAATAAAGCATTCCAATACTTAATACTTAATACTCCCAGTATATTAGGAGTCCAGGACCCTTAAACAATATATGATCCCAGTCCCCAGGAGAAAGAAGGCAGGGCAAGATGGCGGGGGAAAGAAAGTGGAGGATGGCAGGAAAGGATGTGCAGGGGGGGGGGGATTGCAACACAGTAGGCAGGAAGGGTCAGAGAGAAAGAAAGGGAAGATAAAAGATATTATATTATAAGGAGGTTAATCAAATAAATAATGGGGATAGACAGACAATATTAGAACTTAGCAGGGTTACAGGTTAAGGACAAGTGATCCAGCAGCAACAAGATATGTCCACCGTCAGGTGCAGCAAAGAATCCACTGTGCTCTTCTCATCACACTGAAGCAGGTCCGATGTGTGTTGGGTTGCCAGTGTCCCACCAGTCACCAAAACTGAAATCGGGGGATCCCCTCCAGGATAGACACTGCAATGTCCACAGCCGCTGGTGCAGGTGTAAGAGCCACAGCCAGGTCCCGGGACAGAGCAGCATGGAGCAAAAAATTGGTGATTAAGAACCAGGAGTATCCATACCTAATGATCAGCTGGAGGGAGCACCCAGGGAGACCAGGACACCGGGCTAAGCTACAGAGATCCTGCTCCAGATAGAGTCCTGCTGGCAGCCTCATGGAGCCGATTAGGGGATACACTTGAATCAGTCAAACTGGCAGCAGGAACAGCGCTCCTCCTCTAAAGAGGAGACAGCAGCAGGGATGAGATATCACTATCGATATGGGGGCTAAGGTGCTGTAACGGTCTCAGCGCAGGATCAGTGGAGACTATACACCGGCACACAATCCAGGCAGGGAGGGGGGAGTCATACAACCACACTGCTTCCAGCACTCACGTACATCCGAACAGCACTCTACATAGAGCAAAGAGCTTCAGGAGTCAGAGACAAAGTGCAAAAATGTGCCCTGCAGGTAAGATGGTTTTCTGGTGGGAATCGGGATCCTACAATACTGAAGGTAGGGTCTTCACACCAGCAGTGTCCACGGGGAAAACACCCTCTTTCGAAAGTTCTCCAGGGAAATAGGGTAATTCCCCCAGGAGTATATGAAAGGGGAAAAGAGCACAGGTCCCAATGAGGACAGTTGTTCTCAATGCTACTTGCGCTGCAGGATGGCCAGAGTCCGGAATAGACACAAGATCCCAAGGCAAGAGAAGCTCCAACACAATCTCCACTGTGAGGTGAATCGGGCAAGATGTTTTAAGGGATTAAGAAGAAGCACTTGGGAGATTAGTTAAAATGCGGCTATGCTGGATGCCCCTCCCAACAGAAGTCCTCCCAAACTGTACTGTTTATTGTACATTTTATTAAACTGCATATAAAGATTTATATGCAAAATAGGGCTTTTCTCTGCACTATTAATAATCCTCGTTGTCCAAAGTAATGCAGGACACTTGGTTTACAATCCTTGCAAGGCAGTCTTTACCCCAACCCCACTCCCCTGGGAGACATGTACACTTCATTTAAATGAACCTCTAATATTATGTACTGCATGTGTCCCCTTACAATCATATTCACCATATAATACACTATTGATTAAGCTGAGCTGAGACTTGTAGTTCAGTGAAGATTTCATACACAGCAGTGCCGACATTGCCAAAAAAAATTGACATAGGGATCCCCCCTCAAAGGATAACCAGCCCTGTGCTCCTGAGCCAGTCCTGGTTCTAAAAATATGGGGGAAAAAAATCATAAAATGTATTTTATGAACTAACACTGGGCTCTGTGAGCTGGTCCTGATTTTAAAAATAAAATGGAACAATGGCATGGGGGTTCCCTATATTTAAAACCAGCACTGGACTCTAACTAGCTGAAGTGTAATGCCACAGCCAGAGGACCATTAAGCATTAACAACCCAAGCCAGGGAACTAAGGGAAGGTGGCGACCCCCCAATAAAAGAGGTCCACCCTCTCCTGAGTACCCCAGGCTTAGGCTGAAGCACATGGCTCTTCTCTGCACCTCTGGCTGGTGGGTGCAGGGGTGATATTGGTATTTATATATTTACAGTATATTATTGTTTTTAATAGTGGGACTACAGTTGCCAGTGTGCCTGCCCTTTAGCACTTGTGAAGCTACAAGTGCCAGCAGGCAGCCCACTGTTAAAAAATAGTAAAATAAACACAGTACACACACCTTAAAAAAGTAAAGTTTTATTACATACATAACACACTCACACATACCTTCTGCCAGGTGAAAGGTCCCTTTGTCCAGTAGAATTCCTATGGTATTCCTACACAAAAACTATACTCACCTACAGTACCTCCTGGCATAGCTCGGTCCTCTTGTCCAGTAGAGTCTCGGGACATGGCAAAATAAGAAAATGATTAACGCAGTCCCATGAACACTGAAGCGATGTATGTGTTTCCACATACATCGCTTCCCCGACATCACTTCCCCGAAGAATGATGGAGACCGGGTGCTTTCTGTCATTTATCAGGCTGACAGCCAATCTGAGGCACTCTAATGTAAGCAGCTGCTGATTGGCTGTAAGATGCATGGCTATCAATCATGGCTGTTTGCTTTGGGGGAAGGGACCTAGAGGGCACACAAAGTTTGTAATGTGATCACACCACCCACTCCAAAGATTTCAAAGTTCAGCAGTGACCGGCACTTACTGTTGTGTACCGATTAGCAACATGTTGTGCAAGCTCCTAGTGGCACAGCAGTGCCGAACCTGCCACAAGTGCGTGACATAAAATGCAGTGTCAGTTTGTAATCCAGAGACACCTTTTCCTGGGCTGAGACTTGTAGTTCATTGATGGTTTTATACACCACTGCTCAGACCCCTCTACTAATTTCTAATGCATGCCACCACTGTCTACATTGCCAAGGTCACCGGCACTTACTGATGTGTACCAATTAGCAACATGTTTTACAAGCTCCTAGCAGCACAGCAGTTCTTCTAGTGGCTGGGGGATGGTGTCTACTGTAGCAATGGTCACCATTCCTCTCCTTTTCAGGGCAGAAGTACTGTAATTGCAAGGGCAGACCTAGGGCAGACCTTTAGCTGACTACTTAAATGGATAACAAAATGTCCTTTATTGTGTTAATGAAAGGCTCTTGCTTGCGTTGAGGGAAGGGACCTAAAGCGCGCAGCAAGTTTGTAATGTGATCATACCACCCACTCCAAAGATTTCAAACAGTACAGTAGCCCACCCCCTCAACAAACACCACCATTCATTCTCAACAAATACTATTATATCATTTAAAAAAAAATTTTTTTACTTTGCCGTGTTTCATTTCAGGATTTGCAGCTAGTACTAAATGATAAATAAAAAAACCCCCCTGTAATATTATGTGCCATATGTGTCCCCTTACAATCTTATTCACCATATAAAACATTATACAGCAAGCCGCGCATACACTGATCATCGACGCATACTGTAGTCTCACCCGCAGCACATATCGCAACACAGACACTTGCTGCAAGTGTATGGCATAAAACGCACAGTTTGTAATCCAGAGACTCCTATTTCTGGGTTGAGACTTGTAGTTCAGTGATGATTGTATACACCACTGCTCAGGCCCCACTATTAAATTCTAAGTCATGCCATCATCGTGTGAGCGCCGCACACCACTTTCTACAGTGAAGGCACTTACTGCTCTGTACCGATTAGTGACATGTTGTACAAGGTACTAGTGGCACAGCATTGCTGACATTTCCGCAAGTGCAATCCAGAGACCCCTCTTTCTGGGTTGAGACCCGTAGTTTAGTGATGGTTTTATGCACCACTACTCAGACCCCACTACTAGTTTCTAAGACATGCCATCACTGTGTGAGCGCCGCACACCACTTTCTACAATGCCGTAGTGACAGTCACTTACTGATGTGTAACGATTAGCATCAAGCTCCTAGAGGCACAGCAGTGCTGCCATTGCCACAAGTGTGCTGCATAAAATGCACATTCAGTTTGTAATTCAAAGATACCTCTTTCTGGACTGAGATTTGTAGTTCAAGCATGGTTTCATACACCACTGCTCAAGTCCCACTACTCATTTCTAAGACATGTCATCACTGTATGAGTGCTACACACCACTTCTACAGTGTCACAGTGACCAACTCTCACTGATGTGTACAGAGTACCGAAATATGGTGTACACACTCCAAGCGGCACAGCGGTGCTGAGATAAAATGCACAGTCAGTTTGTAATCTAAAGACACCTCTTTCTGGGTTGAGATTTGTGGTTCATTGATGATTTCATACAGTGCTACTAAAAACCCCACTACTAATTTCTAAGGCATGCCATCACTGTGTGAATGCCGCACATCACTGCCGAAAATAGCCTGCCATCCTGAATTACTACAGTACTCTACACTGCAGTAAAGACACTGTTTACACTTTGCAATACTGTACAGTATGTGATTGGTCTGCCTGTCAGGGCTTACTGTTCAATTGTACTCTGTAGTGCCATACTGTATCCATCCACTGCTGAATTATTCACCACTTATTCACACTTATTCAGTAGAGCACTGGACACCCAGCAGTGAAGCTGTGTATTGCATGCTGTGGATATTGCCAAGTCTCACTGCGCTTTACCGCGCCATTCTCATGCCGCGACTTAGAAGTCCGTATGACGAGCTATGAGCAAAGATGTAGTAGAACACATCTGGAACATATAGTCAGGCCATGTTTAAAAAGAAGACCTATAAATAACCATTTATATGAAAATGCCTTTTAATAGACAGTTAAACTATTTCATTTTCATAAGAATTTTTATTACATTTTTTATATGGAAAATCAAATTTTATAATGAAAGAGATATAACCATGATACTCACAATTTCCATTAAAAAAACACACAAAAAAAGCTGTACAGGCAGGTCTATTCATTTATTTATTTAAGTGATTGGTTCTCCTCCTTTTATTGCACAACATTACACTGTTTAACTTTTAGGAGATCACTTTCCCTCTCACTACAGTGACTGAATTGTACCTGTGCTGCAGGGAACCTACTGAATATCTTCAGACATAGAGGTGAGTTCTACACAACTTAATTTACACTGAAGATCTGTCAGTGCTGGAGCTTAATGTTTCCCAATTTTACAGGGCGTAGTTCCATGTTTCCTATTGGAACTATTTTCCTTGCAATTTTTTTTTTATACTCTAATTTTCAACCAACATTGTCCCTTTCCTAAACTAGCAGATTTGTGGGCTTTCCATGCCTTATCCCTAAGCAGTTTGGGAAAATTCATCAACTCCAAAGCTATACAGCTTTTCTGCCCCAGAATTTACAACTGGGAGCAGTTTTATTCAAATAGAGCTGTGTCAGAAGCTGTTAGAATCTCCCTTCATGAAGTTTTCATTGCCTGGACATAAACTGTTGCAGCACTTACAAGTGGGACAGGTTCAAATAGCTGCATTTAACATTATACAGCACAAAAAGGAACATTGGTTTTTTTAATGCCTAATTATATGTTATTTACAAGAGTGGAAGTATAACAGTTCTTCTTTTTGAAGTATAAGCAGGGACAGATTTGAGGGTCAGATTACCCCACCATAACATAGTGTACTTGGGGCCCGCAATCGGCCCGATGTTCAGCGTACGTGCATGCGCACGCTTCGTTCTGCGTGTGCGCAAACTACACACTGCGTTCGCAACCCTCACGCTCGCTCAGCAAAGGCAGCCCAGGGTAATGAGTGACAGGAGAGGCCGTTTGTGGGTGATAACAGGGGCAGGACACTAATAACGGGGGGTTGGAGATGCGAACGCAGGCGTGCCTGAGTGTTTCAATGCTGTTTTCAGAGGTGTGCATAATTAACAGGCAGCGCCATAGTACACGTCACTTGCCATTTCCTTCTCTCCGCGGGCCGGGCCGCGGCCCTCTGCGTGCGGGCGCCGCGCCGTCGGGGCGACGGGCGGCGCGCCGGGCCCTTCTCTGGGAAAGGGACTGTTTCGCGGGTCGACGCTCGAGCGGTTCCGGGGAAATCGTGTGCTCCGCCGGGGCCCGGGGGTGAGCGCCTCGCCCGGGAGCGAGGACGGCCTCCCCGGAAGCCCCTGGCGGTGTCGGACGCCTGAGTTGGGGCTGACGGACGGAGCAGACCGCGACCGCCTGGAGTCGGACGGGGCCCGCCTGCCCTCCCGGTCCCCCCCGGTGAAAGGGGGTCGGAGCGCGAGGCGGACGCCTGGTGGACCGGACGCCCTCGCGGCGGAGGGGTGCCGGGCGCGCCGTGGGCCGAGGGAGGGTCGGGTTCGCCCGTGAATCCGGCCGGGACCCCTGGGTTCCGGCCGAGCGATCGTCCCTCCCCGCCGGGACGCGGGGTGCCTCATCGATCGGAAGGGTGGCTCGGGGGGCGCCTCGAGCCTTCTCGCGCTGCGCCCCCCACGGATCTCTTCCTGGCTCTCTCTCTCTCTCTCGCCTCTTCGCCACCTATGAATCCGCCCGAGGAATTCCCTCGGACGTCACGGCGTCGCTGCTGCGCGCCACCTTTTGCGGGGCGCCGGCGGAATTTACCCGACCTCCTGGAACCGGGTCCCGGCACGAGGCCCTTTTTCCCGACCTCATCGGGACTTCCAGAGGTTGCAGTTCCCCTGTCTGCCGCCGGGTGGCGCTGCGCCGCAGGGAACGGATGAAGGGGAAGGGCCGTACCCCTTCGGCCCTGCCGGGAGACCTCCGGGGGCTCCCGCGCTGGCGGAAGGGGCTCTCTCCCCGGTCGCCCCTGGAGCCCTGGCACGGAACGCCTCGCTCGCAGAATCTCCCGTGCTCTCCTGGAGCCCTGGCCGGGCCGCCTCGCTCGCAGAATCTCCCGTGCTCTCCTGGAGCCCTGGCTGGGACGCCTCGCTCGCAGAATCTCCCGTGCTCTCCTGGAGCCCTGGCTGGGACGCCTCGCTCGCAGAATCTCCCGTGCTCTCCTGGAGCCCGGCCTGGGCCTCCTCGGGTGGGAGAAGGCCCCCCCGGCCAGTCGCCTCGCTTTCTCTCTCCCTCTCCTAACAATCCGCCGGAGGGTTTCCCTCACGGGTCACGCCACCGGTGCTGCGCGCCACCTTCAGCGGCGGCTTCTCCCTCTCTTCCCCGAAGCCTCGGAAGCGCAGGGCGGACGAGGGCACCCCGGTCCGACCTCATCGGGGCCTCCGCAGAGGGGAGTCGGCCTCCCGTGGACCGCCGCCCCTTGGCCTGACGGGCCCCTGGGGGGCCGGGGAGGGGGCAGGGGCGAAGGCCGGTGCCCGCCGGCACGGCGGCGCCCCCCGGTGGCCACCCGGTGGCGCTGCAGCAGCACCCCGGGAGGGCAAAAAATTGAAATAAAAAAAAATAGAGCCACCCGTGAAATTAAAACATTGGGGGGAGTAAGGTGCAGACCCGCCCCGACCCGCGGCGCCCCCCGGTGGACGCCCCGCGACGCTGCACCAGCAGCGCCCCGTGAAATTATTACTATTATTATTATTATTATTATTATTTTGAAAAAAATGAAAAACAGCCACCCATGAAATTAAAACACAGGGAGAGTGCACGGTGCAGGCCCGCCCCGCCGCGCGGCGCCCCCCGGTGGACGCCCCGGGGAATCGAAAAAATTAATAACAAAATGAAAATTTTTAAAGTAGCCACCCATGAAAGGAAAACATAGGGAGAGAGTGCAAGGTGCAGAAACGCCCCCCCCCCACGCGGCGCCCCCCGATGGACGCCCCGGGGAATCGAAAAAATGAATAACAAAATGAAAATTTTTAAAGTAGCCACCCATGAAATGAAAACATAGGGAGAGAGTGCAAGGTGCAGAAACGCCCCCCCCCCCCCCCCCCACGCGGCGCCCCCCGATGGACGCCCCGGGAATTAAAAAATAAATAACAAAATGAAAATTTTTAAAGTAGCCACCCATGAAATGAAAACATAGGGAGAGAGTGCAAGGTGCAGGCCCGACCGAATCGTGGACGCCCCCCGGTGGACGCCCCGCGCCACTGCAGCAGCACCCCGGGAATTTTTTTTATTTTTATTTTTTTTTAAGAAATAGCCGCCCATGAAATAAAAACATAGGGGGAGTGAGGTGCAGACCCGCCCCGCGGCGCCCCCCGGTGGCCCCCCGGGAAAATGAAAAAAAAAATAAACAAATTTGAATAGCCACCCGTGAAGTAAAAACATAGCGAGAGTGAGGTGCAGACCCGCCGCGCGGCGCCCCCCGGTGGCCGCCCGGGAATTTAAAAAAAATAAATAAAAAATTACAAATTATATGCCACCCATGAAATAAAAACATAGGGGGAGTGAGGTGCAGACCCGCCCCGCCTCGCGGCGCCCCCCGGTGGCCGCCCGGGAAATGTTTAAAAAAAAAAAAAAAAATGACATAGCCACCAAATGAAATAAAAGCATAGGGTGAGTGAGGGGCAGAGTCGCGGCGCCCCCCGGTGGCCGCCCCGGGAATTAAAAAAAAAAAAAAAAATTCTATAGCCACCCATGAAATAAAAGCATAGGGTGAGCGAGGTGCAGACCCGCCCCGCCTCCCGGCGCCCCCTGGTGGCCGCCACTGGAATTTAAAAAAAAATAAATTATGTAGCCACCCATGAGACTAAAAAAAACACAGGAGGAGTGAGGTGCAGACCCGCCCCGCCTCGCGGCGCCCCCCGGTGGCCGCCTGGTAAAATAAAAAATGTAAATAAAATTGTATAGCCACCCGTGAAATAAAAACATAGAGGGAGTGAGGTGCAGTCCCGCGGCGCCCCCCCCCCCCCCCCCCCCCGGTGGCCGCCCTGGAAAGTTTAAAAAAAAAGTAATTCTGTAGCCACCCATGAAATACAAACATAGGGAGAGTGAGGTGCGGACCCGACCCGTCCCGCGACGCCTCTGCGGCAGCACCCCGGGAAATCTGAAAGAATATGAAAAAAAATAGCCTCCCATGAAATAAAAACATAGAGAGAGCAGGGTGCAGACCCGCCTCGCGGCGCCCCTGCAGCAGCACCCCGGGAAGTTTGAAAAAAAAAATAAATAAAAATAAAATAGCCACACGTGAAATAAACAACACGGGAGAGTGAGGTGGAAATTTGAAAAAAAAATAAATAAAAGTAAAATAGCCACACGTGAAATAAACAACACGGGAGAGTAAGGTGGAAATTTGAAGAAAATAAATAAAAGTAAAATAGCCACACGTAAAATAAACAACACGGGAGAGAGAGTAAGGTGGAAATTTGAAAAAAAAATAAAATAAAATAGCCACACGTGAAATAAACAACACGGGAGAGAGAGTAAGGTGGAAATTTGAAAAGAATAAATAAAAAAAAAATAGCCACACGTGAAATAAACAACACGGGAGAGAGAGAGTAAGGTGGAAATGTGAAAAAATAAAAATAAAATAGCCACACGTGAAATAAACAACACGGGAGAGAGAGTAAGGTGGAAATTTGAAAAAAAAAATAAAATAAAATAGCCACACGTGAAATAAACAACACGGGAGAGAGAGAGTAAGGTGGAAATTTGAAAAAAATAAATAAAAGTAAAATAGCCACACGTGAAATAAACAACACGGGAGAGTAAGGTGGAAATTTGAAAAAAATAAAATAAAATAGCCACACGTGAAATAAACAACACGGGAGAGAGAGAGTAAGGTGGAAATGTGAAAAAATAAAAAATAAAATAGCCACACGTGAAATAAACAACACGGTAGAGAGAGAGTAAGGTGGAAATGTGAAAAAATTAAAATAAAATAGCCACACGTGAAATAAACAACACGGGAGAGAGAGTAAGGTGGAAATTTGAAAAGAATAAATAAAAAAAAAATAGCCACATGTGAAATAAACAACACGGGAGAGAGAGAGTAAGGTGGAAATGTGAAAAAATAAAAATAAAATAGCCACACGTGAAATAAACAACACGGGAGAGAGAGTAAGGTGGAAATTTGAAAAAAAAAATAAAATAAAATAGCCACACGTGAAATAAACAACACGGGAGAGAGAGAGTAAGGTGGAAATTTGAAAAAAATAAATAAAAGTAAAATAGCCACACGTGAAATAAACAACACGGGAGAGAGAGAGAGTAAGGTGGAAATGTGAAAAGGAAAAAAAAAATAAAATAGCCACACGTGAAATAAACAACACGGGAGAGAGAGAGTAAGGTGGAAATGTGAAAAAAAAAAAAATAGCCACACGTGAAATAAAAAACACGGGAGAGTAAGGTGCAGACCCGCCCAGCCCAGCGGCGCCCCCCACCGGTGGATGCCCGGCGCCGCTGCAGCAGCACCCCGGGAGGAAAAAAAAAAATAACTTAAAAAAATATCTATCTGTCTATCCAAGCATGAATTTAAGACATTAGAGAGGAAGGTGCACGCACGCACGCACGCACGCACGCACGCACGCCCGAAGCGCCCGACTTGCGGCCGGGGAGCCTGCGGACCCTTAAGCCCGGGGAGGACCGACCGAGCCTTCGCCCTCCCCTCCGGCCCTTAAGCCCGGGGATGGGGAGTCCC